>VDFB02000002.1:8918612-8982115 GCA_007258455.2 Sequoia sempervirens
TCTCTATATCTCTATATTTATCTTTATCTCTATCTCTATGTTTATTTCTATCTCTATATCTCTCTCTCACTCACACACACACTCCCTTTCTCTTTATCTATCTCTCTACCTCTTCCCTAGGTCTCTCTATCTCTCTATCCCTCTCTCTATTACTTGTCCCTCTCACCTCCTTTATCTCTCACTCTTGCCCCCTCTATCTTTATCTTTCCATCTCTCCCTATCCCTCTCTATCTATATCTCATCAAATATCTCTCTTATTTACTCCATCTCTCCTACTCTATATATCCCTCTCTACCCCTCTCTATATATGACTTCCTATATATTTATCTCTCTATCTCTCCATCTCCCCCTCGCTCATTATCTCCCTCTTCCTCTCTCCTTTTATCTCTCCCACCCTCTCTATCTTTCCCAAGTTATCTCTCTCTCTCTCTCTCTCTCTCTCTCTCTCTCTCACACACACACACACACCACACACTCCAATGTTTCTCCCTCCCCATCTCTATCTCTATCTTTCCCCTATATTTCTCCCTTTCTCTATTACTTGGATCTATCACCTTCTTTTTTTATCTTTCCCTCCTTATCTCTACCCCTATCTATCTATATATCATTATCTCTACTTCATTCACTCCATCTCTCCTACTCTCTCTATTTCTTTCTCTACCTCCCTCTCACTCCTCTCTATCTCTTTTCTATCCATATCTCTCTATCTCTCTCTAACTCTTTCCCCATCACTCTCTATCTCTCTCTATCTCCCTCATCTCTCTCTCCCTCCTCTACATATCTCTCTCCATCTCCATCACCATCTCGATATTCCTCTCTCTCAATATATCTCCTTACATCTCTCTCTCTCTCTCTTCCCCCCTCTATCTCTCCCTCTCTCCCTATTGCAAACATAACATGAAGCTATTGTAATGGAACCTAATTATCATCTTGATTGAAAGGTTTTATTTTAGTCATGTTTGGATCCCTATAAGTGGATGCATAGTTGATTTGAAGCTATCACTTCTCCATTGAGACCTTTGTTGCAGAAAAAAAAAAAAGCATTTTCTAAATGACCTACCAATTGGCTTCATGTATTATACAAATGGATACAAAAAATAGACCAAAATTTTCCCTAATTGACCTTCCACAACTCTTCGGCGTACCCATTGCACACACAAGTTGCAATTGCTAGTATTAATATGATTTCTTATGTTTAAGTATTAATATTAACCTATTGAGAGTTTGTATTTGTGATGGATTTATTACAATTAATGGTATAGAGGCCCTGACAATTTAATGGCTGTAGCCCATCTAAGAAACACATTTTCAGAAATTGAAATGAAAAAGTTGAAATCCTCTTACACTGTAAGTCTGACACCATGAACCTCATTTTAGTGTAAATTTGTGTTGTGGATCGCTTCACTTAATATCACCAATAATCTCTGCAAGAACATTTTCCATTTTTGAAATGATGGAATCGGTTCACATCTCTCACAACAATTTCCCTTGAAACAATCCTGGAAAGAAGCTTAGTTACAGTGTGGCAGTGAACGCATACTCGAAGGTTCTTGACTACTCTAATAATTGTTCCAGGGGATGTGTTCAACAGCCCGAATGCAATTGCCAACATCTCACTATGGTGGCCAAGGAATAATTCCTTCTCCTCCTCCTCCACATCATTCAATACAAGTCTTGAGTCTAAAATATACCCTGCTGCTTTCATCTCCCAAGACAATTTCTCCAGTTTTGCATATATCTCCTGTGTTTGCGGGTGTGATCTGTCTCCTACACAAAAAGCGTGTACGATTTTATCGACTTCAATCCAGCTACATCCAGGTGTCTTTTTAATTCCTCTATCTTTGAACAGTTTCCATACCCTTTGAACGTCACCCCACCTGCCCACCTCTGAATAAATGTTTGACAGAAGAGCATAAGGTGCAGCATTTTTAAAATCCAACTCAAAAATAAGATTTGCAACAAATTCTCCTAACTCTAAAATCTTATGTGATCTACAGGCACCAAGCAAAGACATCCACACAATTGCCCCCGGTTTTATTGGCATTTTGATGATAAAGTCTAGGGTTTCCTCAAGATAACCAGCACGGCCGAGAAGGTCAACAATGCATATATAATGATCCATTGTAGGCAAAATGCAATAAGAGTCACTCATTCGACTGAAGTATTTGCAGCCCTCATCTACTAGACCTGCATGGCTGCATGCGAATAAAAGACAAACAAGGCTTATATGGCTGGGGTTAGTTCCAGATTGCTTCATTAATTGAAACAGTTCGAGAGCATCCCTGCCGTAGCCATGCATTGCATACCCTGCAATCATTACGGTCCATGAGATCACATTTGGATTTTGTATTTTGTCAAATAATTTGCGTGCCTTTTGTATGTTTCCACATTTTGCATACATATTTATCAGGGCAGTCACAAGCACATCATCTGACAAAAATCTGCTTTCGACTATTCTTTGATGAATCTCCAAGCCCTGTCCTAAAGCTCCCACTTTGGCACACACTGGGAGGATGCTGGCAAAGATGAAAAGATCGGGTTGGACACCTGTTCGTTGAATATCCTTAAATAACTCTAGCGATTTTTCATAAAGTCCATTTTGTGCATATCCAGCTATGAGTGCATTCCACGAAACCACATTTTGCTGAGGCATTTCTTTGAAGAGTCTTAAAGCTTCGTCAAGAAGACCACTTTGTACATATCCTGTGATCATGGCATTCCATGAGACTGCATCTCGTTGAGGCATTTTGTCAAACAGTCTGCATGCCTTCTGTATGCTTCCACATTTCGCATACATGTGTATAAGGGCATTCACAACTACAGTACCCGAGGAAAATCCACTTTCAATTATTTTTTGATGGATCTCTGTACCCTGCTCCAAAGCTCCCATTTTGGCACATGCTGGTAGGATGCTGGCAAAGGTGAACTGATTTGGTTGGACACCTCTTTGTTGCATTTGATAAAAAAACTCCAGAGCATTTTGAACAAGCCCATTTTGTGCATATCCGGCAATGATTACATTAGATGAGACAACATTTTGTTTGGGCATTTCTTTGAAAAGACTTAAAGCCTCCTCAAGAACACCGTTCTGTATGTACCCTGCAATCATTGCATTCCACGATATTGCATCTCGTTGAGGCATTTTATCAAACAATTGGCGTGCCTTCTGTATACTTCCAAATTTCACAAACATGTCTATCACCGCTGTCACAAGTTTGACATCTGAAAATAATCCACATTCAATTACTCTTTGATGGATCTCCATACCATGTTCCAATGTTCCAAATTTGGTGCACGATGGGAGGATGCCAGCAAAGGTAGCTGTGTTTGGCTTTACTCCTTGCAGTTGCATTTGCTTTAAAATCTCGAAAGCCTTTTCAACAAATCCATTTTGTGCGTATCCAGCAATTAACGCATTCCATGATACCACATCTCGTTGAGGCATTTCATTGAAAAGCCTTAAAGCCTCGTCAAGTTTACCATTTTGGGTATATCCTACAATCATGGTATTGCACGAGACCACATTTACTTGAGGCATTTCTTTGAACAGCTTTACAGCCTCCTCAAGGGCGCCATTTTGTGCATATGCAGCTATCATTGCAGTCCATGAGAAAGCATCTGGCTGAGACATTTTGTCAAACACCTCGCGCGCTTTCCGTACGCTTCCACATTTCACATACATATCTGTCAGAGTATTGGCGACTACACTATCTGACATGAAACCTCTTTCAATTACTCTTTGATGGATTTCTGTACCCAGTTCCAATGCTCCCATTTTTGCACACGAAGGTAAGATGCTGGCAAAGGTGAACTGATCAGGTTGGATACCAGTTCTTTGCATTTGGCAAAACTGTGTCAATGCCTCTTGAGGAAACCCATGTTTTCGATGAGCTGCAATTATGGTATTCCATGAGAAGACATCTGGTTCTTTCATGCCGTCAAAAACTTTGCAAGCATTCACATAACTTCCGCACTTGTCATACATATTGATTAGTTGATTCTGAAAGATGGTTTGTGTAGCAAATATAAATCCCCTGTCATTTATGTAAGAGTGGATTAGCTTACCCTCTGAAAGGGCTTTCTTGGCAATGCAGGTTTGCAGCAGCTGAATATATGTTTGAGAGTCATGAGGAGGGTTGTGTGTAGTAAGCAGAATGCTTACAGCCTCTTTCAACCGAAACTCTCTACAGAGTGCTCTGACATGGGAAATGGATGAGGTGGTACGATCAAAGCCAGTAGAATATGTGGTGATATTATTCATTCCAACCCAGTAAAACACTATTATGGTTCTGGTTCTGAAACGTGGTATTATAGCCATTTATAATCAGTCCAGACCTTCCTACAGGCTCCCTTTCCACCCACCCGCCTAACTTATATGCTTCAAGTTACATTTTCTTGAAAGAGAATCGCAGATGCTCCATTGAAGGATGAGCTAGCAATAACCAATGTCATTTCCTCCATCCTTAGATACCCACGGCACAGGGTTCTGTGGTCTTTTTAAATAGCCACACTCCAGTCGTTAGCTGGTATTGATATAGCTGCAGCTGGGAGCAGTTATGGTTCCAAAAAAAGTGTAGAAGTTTGCCATGAAATTGCATTCTGAGATTAGGCTGTGATTCCTCTGAATGAATGTAATGATTGAATTCGATCCAATATTAACATGAATTTTCACCGCTTCAACAGATTTATGCTAATTTTTTATTATGATGGATCACTTGATTCTGCAAATAAAAACAGAGAGTTTAATCTAAAAGTTAGCATTCTATAACTCAATAGACTTTTAAAAACTAATACCTGAATGGATACCCCTCAGACCTTGGCTGCTAGGCTAAAGGGGACCCCTCGGGGTATCTTCAACTAAAAGAAAAAAAAAACTCATATCAATTATAATCGCAAGATCATTCTATAATTGTTTGGGAAAGTTATGTCAATTGTTCAATGGTAAGATCATTGTAGGGCAATTGTTTATTTGTGTAAGGGGAAACATTTTTGGTTAGTTGACTACATGATAGCATTAGGTTTTTCCTATTATAATAAGGATTTTAAGTTGTATCAAAATATCTTTTCTTTTTTGAATCTATGGATCTTATTCCATATAATGGGTTGATCTTCTAATTGAGAAGAATACACTAGAATGTAAATTTGATTTTTATATTAATCTAAATAAGAAATAATAATTAATATACATATATTTTATAATAAGATCATTGTAGAGCAATTGTTCATTTGTATGAGAGCAAATTGGCTACATAGAGTTGATAGCTTTAGGTTTCTACTTTTATATAAAGGATTTTATTTTGCACTTAAACCTCTTCCTTTTTGAGTCAATGCGTCACATTTGATTTAATGGGTTAGTCTTTTGATTAGGAAGAATAAAATAAATGTAAATTTGATTTTAATAATTATTTTTTAATTTTTTTAGATAAAAGGCAAAACAACCTGAACTATTAATATTAGTAGAAAGTGAAAATACATAAGAATATCATAGAAGCTTACAATATAAGTTTAGTTGAGGGACCAAAACACAGACAAAATGTCCCATGTAACCGAGGGAAGATGCAAAGAGGCCAAAAAAGAGCATAAACCTCAAAACATAGAGTAAAGAAAGAAACATAGAGATGACAAATTTTGAAAAAAAGATTAAATGAAACCCTCACACTACATCAGTGGGGGCGTTAAAGTCCATTTTCCACTGGAGATCACTCATAGGCTCCAAGTTGTTAACTTTATTTAGGAAACCACACCCCATGCACACCACTGCCCTATGTTGTGTCAATGTGACTGTGCAAAAATTGCCTAGGAAAGGAAGCCATTCAACCCCGTCGACCACCACACGTTTATGCTGGATAGTCTGTAGCCTCAGGACACCAAAGCCAAGCCTTACTAAAGATAGAGTTTTTTCCAACCCTTCGAGGTTGTGCTTTTTCTGAACAATTTAGAGGCCATTTCCTTCACCATTTCCTTTTGCTCACCTAGATCGAGCAGGGAAGCCATAAAGCATGAATTAATGTTTGTTTTTACCCTATACCTCTTAGTAGCCCTGATAAAATCAATTCCTAGGATCATCTTCATCACTTTTAAATCCCTTCCAATGGAATGTTTCATTATAACCTTCAGGCATTGGTTTGTTATGACTCCTGCGAAGCCCATCGAGCGGCACAAGCATATGAAATGGATAAGAGTGTACATGCTCACCATGCACACTAGACAAGTTTGTGAAAAATGATAGCAAAGACCTATAACCTAGCTGCTATAAATAGAGCGAGCTTCCTCGACCTCACATGTTTCAAGCAAGAGAGAAACTATTTCCAAAACCTTTCCCAATAGGAGAGGCACTAAAGTAATTTTAAAGGGCTTTATTACCATTTTTTGACACATACTAGCTCGCGAGTAAAGTACTACACAACCAATTTTTTATTAATGATATATCCATAGAATGATTAGCTAACTTGTGCAGCATTTGTCAATTTGCACCCAAATGATCGACCGAACTGAGAATTTACAGTTAGCAGTGACGTCAAATTAAATAGAGATAATAAATGCACAGCCCATCCGGTATTGGGGTATGAGGTATGCCAATTAATTCTTTTATGTGGGGTATACATAACCCGATACCAATATAGACACATGTTAAGTATTTGCAAATCAAGGCCAGAGCTTTGGAAAGGTGCTCAGGAGATTGAGAAGGTGCCACATGTTGAGACACTAAGATGGTGAGATCATTGAATAATTTTAGCAGCAACTTTTAGTAATGCTACAATCCTGTGAGGTATTAGGTTGGTTATTACTGAGCCTTTCTTGATCGGAGAATGCATGATCGCGCTATGCAACCAACACCTTTTTATCTCATGGTGGACGCCCCAAAAGGTCTGACCAATCATGCAACATCGGTTGCTTGCAGTGCTTAGATGCTTTTTCAAAATGTGCTAGCATGACAAGTGGCTTAATGCGGGAATGGTCACAAGGATAAGCAAAATGCATTATTTGACATTTTTACTGGTGCGCAAAGTTACCGCATGCGTTGACACTTCCTGCGATAAACAATACCTTCCTAGCTTGTTGGGGCACTACTTGTTTTTGGAAAACTTCAAACTTAATTTGATTAGGTTCCACAAGCAAGAGCAAAAGATCGAGGCCATGCCCATGGCACTGACCAATCTCGCAACTGGAGTTGCTAACTATATTTCAGAGAGACTATGAAATGCACCATCTTGACATGTGGCAATGGGATGAGGGGCGCAACCTTATTCCAACACCACTCAATTTTTGCAGCTGGTGCGTCGAGATGTCGCATGGCACCTCTATGCTTTGTGCTATCTATTTAGGCCTACGGGCTCAACAGGAGTTGTGCTACTTCTAGGAAGTGACACTGTTTCTATAGGATTAGACTTTATTGCAAAGGCCTAGGATGCATAAAATCACAAGTATTGAGGCTAGATGGGTCTTGAAGAATTCACAATAAAAATTAATAATTAATATAAATAAGAAATAATAGTTATATCAAACTAAAAATGATGTGAAAAATAGTAGTAATAAGAATATTATAAAAAGATTGATATGGTATGTAATTTTTTCATAGTTTATTAAAGAATGATCTAATAATGTATTAATTTAAAATGGACATACAAATACATTCAATTGATCTAAACCTCTTCTCACAATAATATCTCACTAATATATCATACAAGCAACCTAACAATATTCTTTCAACTTGCTAATATAAAGCTACTCATTCAAAGCTCTAATTTATAGAGTTTTGACTTGAATAATACCGCCATTTATATTCAAAACCATTAAAAAAACCATGTGCTACAATTCCCAATACTCAAGGTCTGTGAATATGTTGCATGCAAGAGCCACTCAACTCTTTAAGGACATCATACATTGAAATATTCCTATGACTCTTCACATTCCCATAATGGAGCACCATTTTCCTAGTGTATTGGTCAACTAACTAAATGCTCTTACAAGGAACCATAGATGCTCTTACACTTCATTACATGTGTCTAGAAGAATATTATGGGTCCATAAGAGAACCATTTACACACACAACCTTATATTATTACAATATTAATCTAAGGTATTGAGATTATAGCATAGGAACCTAAGATTATAATAATATTACAATAGTGTAAATAATTTCACATAGTGTACAACACACTTAGTCCTAACATTCTCCCATTTTTTGTATACATCACAAGAACATAAGAAAATAAAAGATGCTAATTGATAAAGGAATATATCCTTGCAACTTCCTTGCACCACATAAATTTATTTGTTTTTATCAACTTGGTGGCTGAATCTACAACATTTACCAAAGTGTCAACCTTCTATATCATGACCTCCTTTTTTTCTACCATATCTCAAAAAAGTGATATTGCTCATCAATACTCTTCATATAAGAATGAAAAATATGATTTTTAGCCAAATAAATGTTACTTTGACTATCATAACTAACCTTCAATATCATGTTTACAAAGCCAATATTCGAGCATAATCTTTGTAACCACATTGGTTCTATACAAATGCATATTAGCCATATATTCTTCCTTAAAAGTAGAAAGAGTAAGACTTGTTGCATCTTACTCATCTAGTGGACAAATCCCCTATATAAAGAAGATAGACTATGTCACTAGCTCCTATGTTGAAAACGTAGCTCGGAGGTGTCTCCAGCCTGGAACCGTGTCACCTAGGCTGGAGCGGTTATGGAGATAGACATCTCTAGATTTTTCCTTCTTTTTTTTTTATCTTCCTTATCTACAAGGCTCACACTTGCCAAGTTTGGAAAATTTCCTTTTTAGCAAAACAACTTTTCTTTATTTTCTTTGTTAATCTCTACTCCATCATAGGTGATGAGAGGTTATAAAAAGGAGATCAATTTGTGAGTGTTTGCGATATACAAATGAAGTCTTTTTTTGCAAGAATGACACAAGACAAAGGGAGATTGTAGTGAACAGAAGAAGGAGTTCAATATTATCCAAGTTTGCAATTTCGTTGTGGATGCCAATTTTTGGAAGTTATTGTAAATTTCTTCTTTTCTGCTATAATAAAATCTCTCTTTGAATGTTGGTTTTTCCCCAGAGTTAGGGGTTTCCCAGGGTAAATCATTGTGTCAAAGTGTGATTGGTTTTCTCTGCATTCAGTATTTTAGTGAATGGTGTTGTGCATGCTTTAGTTCTTTGTTCGAGTCATTTGATTTCTGTTATTCAAATTTCTGAGATTAAACAATAGTGAATTTATTGTTGGGTTTCACAACGCCAATAAGGGAGAGATATTTTTCACATGGTATCAGAGCTAATACTTTGAAAGAGAAAACTAGGGTTTAATCAGACAAGTGCAAGTTTTGATTTTCTTTTTGTGTCCAAGGGAGGTTTAAGTTCAAGGGTTTCAACAATGGCAACAACCAGATTAAGAGATTCAGACATACTTGAGGGGGCTTCAAACTTTGGTATGTGGAAAGCAAGAATTCTTCTGTTACTAGAGGAGAATGGTCTGAAGGAATATGCAACCACTACCGTTTTTGTTCCAACAGATGCTACGCTACTGGCAACCTACCGGAAAGAAGATGCCAAAGCTAGACGCATCGTTATGGATGGGGTCAAGGATCACCTTGTTCCTCATATTGCAGATTTAGACACCTGCAAAAAGATGTATGATGCCATACTCAACCTATACCAGAGTTCTAATTTGAATAGGCAGTTGATTCTCAGGGATAAGCTGAGAAACACCATAATGAAGAAAGGGGAGAGCGTTGTGGACTACCTTACCAGGATCAGAACAATAAAATATGAGATGGTAATTGCCAGGGTAGCAATACCAGATGATGAGGTTGTCAAGATTGCATTGGCAGGATTCACAAAAGATTGGGACATCTTTGTCAAAGTTGTATCCGGACGACAAGATATTCCTGATTGGGATCATTTGTGGACTAATTTCACTTAGGAAGAGTTACGAATGAGTTATGTTAATGAAGGCAGCAACAGTGGTCGTAAGGGTGAGGTGGAAGAGAATGTTGCTCTTGCCAACAAAGGCAAAGCTAAGAAAGGCTCAAGTAGTGAGTCTACCTCAAAAGGAGACAAGAAGAAAAAGAAAGACCTGAGTAAAATTAAATGTTATGGTTGTGATCAGCTAGGACATTATGTTAGTCAATGTCTGAATCGGAAGAAAGGAGACAAGAAGAAGAAGCAGACAACAACTTCAACGAATGTTGATGAGCTATCCTCTAGACTAGATAATGAGTTTTCTCTTCTAAACTACTTATCTAGCTCGAGCACTATAGGGGTTTGGTATATTGACAATGGTGTGTCATGCCATATGACAGGAGTTAGAGAAAAATTCTCCAACTACAAAGCAGAAGAAATAGGCTTCCAGATAAAAATGGGAAACAAGTCCACATGCACTCCAGTTGGGAGAGGGACTGTTTCATTTTAGAGGGAGTCAAGCAGTGATATTAAGATCACAGATGTATTGCATGTGCCAAGGATGTACATGAATTTGATTTCAGTATCTGCCCTTGAAGACAAAGGGTACAACATACTCTTTCAAGGAAAAAAGGTGTATTTAAAACACAAGGACTGGAAGAAGGCAAAGCATATTGGAGTTAGAAGTGACAATTTATACATATTGCAGTTTGAAACTCCAAGGGCACTAGTGAGCAGTAATAGCAACAGGGAAATAGGAGAGCTATGGCATAAACAGATGGGACATATACACCATGGGGTATTGAAATTGCTCAGAGAAACCGTGATAGGAATTCTAGAGTTGAGTGTAGAGCACGGTGACACATGTAAAGGGTGTGCACTTGGGAAATTTTCAAAGGCAGCCTTTCCTAGAAGTGACAGTAGAAGTACAGGTGTTCTTGACTTGATACATTCTGATATTTGTGGTCCCATGTCTACTCAGTCTTTGAGGGGTTATGATTATTATGTAACCTTCATTGATGATTTCTCTAGGAAGACCTGGATATATTTCTTGAAGGCCAAATATGAGGTCTTCAATCGCTTCCAAGAATTCCAAGCTCTTGTGGAGAATATGAAAGGCAGGAATATCAAGGTTCTTCGGACAGACAACAGGGGTGAGTATAAAAGCAAAGCCTTCCAGGAGTTCTGCACCAGAGAAGGAATCAAGAGAGAGTGGACTATTCCCTACAACCCACAACAAAACGGGGTTGCTGAGCGTAAGAACAGGGCAATTGTTGAAGCAGCTAGGGCCATGTTGTTTGACTAGGATCTTCCTAAGTATCTTTGGGCAGAGGCTTGCAACACATCAGTCTATATTCATAATAGAGTACCTCATAATATTTTGGGGAAGATGACACTAGAAGAAGCCTTTGCAGGGAAGAAGCCTGAGGTTGGGCATTTTAGGATCTTTGGTAGTATAGCATATTGTCATGTTTCATCAGAGAAAAGAACCAAGATAGATTCGACTGCAAAGAAACGTTTCTTTGTTGGATACAGCGAAACCTCCAAGACATACAAGATCTTTATTCTAGGGATGAGGAGGATCATAGTGAGATGTGATGTGAAGTTTTTGGAGGAGAAAGTCTTCAGAAAATCTCAGGATTTTCCAGCAGTTGAGCAGAGTCAGTAGATTGAAGCTCCAAAAGTGAACCAGGAGTCTCAGGTATAGGGCACTGTGACAGGAACAAATGTAGATATAGGTACCTTGGGTGAGTTGAGTCCACAAGATCAGGAGCAGTAGAATAAGGAAAAACAAGCTCCATCTATTGGTGTATCTCCTATTGGCGGGAGAAGGACTAGCTGAGTGGAAACTTAGATTGCACGAGATGCTCAGGAGTTTATGGGAGCTCCTAGAATGAGTGGTAGGGAGAGGAGACCATCGGCTAAATATTCAGATTATGTGGCATTAATAAGCGAGCTCATTGACAATGATCCTTCCAGTTATCAGGATGTTGCACAGCAGCAGGTTTGGCAGGATGCCATGGTGGAAGAGTACAACTCCATCATGAAGAATGATGTCTGGGAGGTAGTGCCAAGGCCTATAGATAAGGCAGTGGTTGGTTCTCAATGGATCTATAAGATCAAGCATGTTGCAGATGGTAGCATAGAGAAATACAAAGCCAGGTTTGTGGCCAAGGGGTTCTCTCAAAAGGAGGGAATTGATTATGACGAGACATTCACCCCAGTGGCCAGATATACCTCCATACGAGCTATGATCTCATTAGTAGCACAAATGGTATGGAAAATCCATCAGATGGATGTCAAGATGGCTTTCCTAAATGGAATCATAGAGGAGGAGGTGTACATCAAACAACCGGAAGGTTTTGTGGCGCATGGGAGTGATTCTCATGTTTGCAGGTTAAAGAAAGCACTATACGGACTTAAGCAGGCACCCAAAGCATGGTATGAGCACATAGATAGCTACTTGCAAAGCATGGGATTCGTGAAGAGTGAGGCAGACTCCAACCTTTACTATCTCATGGTGGGAGGTGAACCACTCATTCTATTTTTGTATGTGGATGATTTATTGATGACTGGTTCACCAAGGCTCATAGAGGATTGCAAGAGGGACCTAGCAATAGAGTTCGAGATGAAGGATTTGGGGTTGATGCACTATTTTCTGGGACTAGAGGTGTGGCAGACAGAGGGAGATATTTTCCTTGGTCAAGGGAAATATGTTATGGAAATCTTGAAGTGATTCAGAATGATGGACTATAGACCCATGTCTACACCGATGGTTACAAATTGGCGGAAGATCAATGCATCAAAGCAGGAGGTAGTAGACCCCACCTTGTATAGATAGCTTATTGGTTCATTGATGTATCTGGTCAATACAAGACTAGAAATTTGTTTTGCAGTCAACTCTCTTAGTTAGTTCATGGTAGAACCAAAGAGAGTACATTGGACAACAACAAAGCATGTGCTGAGGTATCTACGTGGTACAGTTCAGTATGGGTTGAGATATACTCAGGGTGATGGTGTCAAGTTGATTGGCTACACTGATGCAGACTGGGTTGGTAATGCAGTAGATGGGAAAAGCACTTTGGGGTGTTGTTTCAGCATGGGATCAGGGGTTGTCTCTTGGTACAACAGGAAACAGAAGTCTGTTGCATTAAGCTCTATAGAAGCAGAGTACATGGCAGTAACCATGGCAACATGTGAGGCCATATGGCTTCAAAAGTTGTTAGTAGCATTGTTTGGTCAGGAGCTAGAATCGACCATCATTCACTATGATAATTAGAGTTGCATAAAACTCTAGATATGAGAATCCTGTGTTTCATGATAGGTCGAAGTATACTGACATTAGATATCACTTTATCAGGGATTGTGTACAACGTGGATTAGTTTGACTACAGTATATATCTATAGATGAGCAGGTTGTAGACATCTTAACGAAGGCCTTGATGAAAAGCAAGTTTGTCTTCTTCAGGGACAAGTTAGGTGTAGTAGAGAACACCTTCCTCGCTAAGAGGGAGTGTTGAAAATGTAGCTCGAAGGTGTCTCTAGCCTGGAACCGTGTCACCCAGGCTAGAGCGGTTGTGGAGATAGACATCTCCAGATTTTTCCTATCTTTTTTCTTTATCTTCCTTATCTATAACGTAACGCACTTGCCAAGTTTGGAAAATTTCCTTTTTAGCAAAACAACTTTGCTTTTTTGCTTTTTTTTCTATTGAGGTTCTTAATATTTGGTATTAGAGCTCTTTCTAAGAAAAAGGGATGAATTTTCTTATTGCTATTTTCCCTATTTATGGCCAAATTTCCTGTATCTAGGATCATGTGTCTCACAAGTCTTAAAAAATGTGATTCTAGATTCACGAGTGTTGGTATAAAAGTTTAATTACACCTTATTACATTAATTTTACTTAGATAATTTATTTTAATTACTTGTTAGTATAGGATGATAAGTTTACACACATTCTCCTTCTTTAATGGGGTTTTGTTTTTCTTTAATCCTCTTGGATTCAAAAACTTAGATGGTTATCCATTATTTTTAATTTTCTATTTATCTTCATCCTAATTGGATTTAGTTCTAAACTATAAGGATATATATTGTAACTCTCTTCTTCCATTTAAATAACAAGTTTTATATTAGTCTCATAATATTGAATACTCAAATTTTTATTCAAAATTTTATTTTGTGATTAGCTATTAAATATTTGGTCTTGAGTAGAATTCTTGTTTATGCAAAATTATAACATGGTATTAGAGTCATAATGTCATAGAGTTAGTCCATTCTAATATTTTAAAGAGAAATTATCTTCGGTTATTGGGGGTTTCTCTTTGTGATTTTTATTGTAGGTAAAATTTGGAGCTTGATACTAGTAAATATGAGCTTGCCACAACATCCAAAATTATTTAGAAATTCAATATCATCTTTTATTTCATTGAAATAAATGATTAGAAATCTTGTTTACAAATAATGGTTTGATTATTAAATTTGGAAAATAACTTGTTTTGAGATATTTTCAGGCAAAAAAAGCCCTACCATTGCATTTAGAGTGCCTAGAAACTCCTATTATGTATAAAATCTACATAATTTTGATGTTACGATAATTTGTAGTAATTTGTTTTACCTCAATTGCATAGTCAAGATGTATATTTTCTAGATGGTTTTTGAATAAAATTTAAAAAATATGCATAATGGGCACCGGTCAAATCACTAGCAGCTTGGCTAGCTAAATTTGTGACTTTGAAACCACTACACTACTAGGACACCACCAATGGTATTGAATTCTAGGTGGCACCTCCATTTATAGTCATTCGACTGGACAAAACAAATATTTTCCAATCAACTGGTTTACTAATAAACTAATTCAATTTTAGGTTTAAAATAATCAATTTTTCTACATAAAGGTGGTTTTAAGAAAAAAAGAAGGTGATATTGGCACATTTTGACGTATGGAAATTATTGGTGGAATATTAGAATATTCTTTGATGATGCTAGCATGATGTCATTACCTTCTTCTCCCAATTCTTACCTCCCTCTCAAATGGAGTTTTGATTTTCGTACTTGAATTTTAGAGGCTCCATTCTTTCCCATTTTTACTCCTTTTTTTGAACAACTTTTTTTATATGGGAATTTTTTAAGAGCTTCATAGTGGTATTGGTTTTTTCTAATTTTGGTGTTTGGTTTTCCTAAATTTTATATTCTCACATGTGATGTTGAGTATTTCTCATTTTGAGAACTTCTAGGGCTCTATTCAAGCTCATAGGTGATATTTTTGGGTGCAAATTTTTGGAGAGTGCATAATTTTTACATACTTCTCATTAGTGAAGACTAATTTATCCTATTCTATAGAAAAAATATAGTTTCAGTTATGCGGTCTATTTTTTGCATTTGCAAAATATTGAGATCAAAACTCCTTTGTTGATTTGGTAAGTGGCTATTGTAATCACACTAAGTATAAAGTGTCATATGCCATCATAGTTTGTTGGGGGATCTCATGATTGTGTGAATGTGGGGGGTGGGAAGTCTTATGATTTTACATTTACTTTTATTGGTTTCATGATTATTATAATCATGTCTCTCACTTGCTTTCCTTTTCATTTAATTATTATACATAATCCTCCCAAATCATCTAAAGTCAAATGTGCTTGTTGTGGGAAAAAATCATGATGAAAATGAATTTCTTCTAAAATAAATTGATGAAATAAATAACTTTTTTAGGATAATCACATAAGTTTTTTAGATTCTTCTAATCTAGCATTAATAGGTATATCATATGTTCAAACTTAGACATCTTGCATGGACATATTATTCATGGATCAATAGATATATTAGATAGTCATACTCATGCATCTTTTGTGGATATATCATTGTAGGATGAGTAGTGTAGTCATATGAAATGTATTGATATCTCATCTCCATCCCTTGTTGCTCCATTTGAATATCATGTTGCTTCAAGTATGGGTTTGAATGATTCATTGCAATACATTCATATCAATATTCTAGATATAACTTTGTTTATCTTCCATTTTAGGTTTATTTGTGTCCTATCTTGTAGGCTTGGAGGGCACTTTTAAGGACATTCATCTCTTATTTGATACAAATCCTATGGAGTTACATCAAAATATTCTTCATATGTCATTAGGGAATATTTAGTCTTTCTTATTCTTTCTTTACCTAAATATTTTATAGAGATAAATTTTGTAGTTATCACAAGTACAAAAATTTGACTTAGTCATCTTTCATGTTAACACCTTTTGTAGTAGTGTTGTATTCTCATTGGTCTATTTGTCTTACTTATTGTGAGCATCATAAATCCATCACTATTATACCTAAATATTGCATGGTACCTAAATCATCTTATCAATATTTGTTATAGTTCAATAGAGGCTCAGAGATCATTGAAAAACATTTTTTTGACAGAGTTGGGAAAACCCCATCTCAAAACCATCAAATTTCCCAAGAATTTGACTAAAATACCCATGTTTCAACACCTCTTGTTTTCTCCCAAAGACGACAACTTGCACATCTTTCTTGATTTTTTTCCTTAAAAAGATTTTATTTCTTGCTACTTTTATATGTATCTTTGTATAAATTTCTATAATTTTCCTTTGACTAGTGGTAAAAATACAATCCTTTAAAATTGAAAAGATATAAAGAGATTTATTATATTTCTTTTCATTTTTCTATAGACTTAAATTAAATGGGATAGTTAAATGTGATTAATAATTTAAACTAAGACTTGAAAATAGATAAATACACATTTCTAAATAATGAAGGAAATGATGGTTTTTATGAACACTTTTAAGGGGCGTGTTAAGCAAGGGTTGTGTTGCCCTTAGTAAAGTCTATAGTTGGATTGATTTAGTTGCTTGTGAACTAAATATTGAAGATGGCAAGCAGCCATGAAATATGCCTATATAATGTTTCTCTATATATAATTTTTTGGTGTCATGTTGATGTTCTTGTAATAATATGAATGCACTAATTCTTGATAAATATGTTAGTATTGTTGATTCCCTTGTGATAATGTGAGTGTACTAGTACTTGATAAATATTTCAATAATATTGATGCTCTTGAGATAATTTGAAAGTGCTTAGAATTCTTGAAATATAATTTTAGCAATTTTGATGCTCTTGTGATAACATGAGTGCACTTGAATTCTTGATAGATATTTGAGGTTTAAGTTAACAAGAAATAACTAGTAAGAAAAAGGAGGGAATGTGCTCGATATTAAAAATTTAAATTATTTTATAAGTGAAAGGATTAATTTTGCACAATAAATTTATTTACACCATTATTTCAATTTTACATTAATCATAAGGACTAAGGTACATGTTCAATTTCAAAAATGCTAGTAGAGTTGATTTTGAAGAATATGATCCTTTGATAACTCATTAATAATAACTAGACTAGTTTGAAGATATGTGAGCTAAGGAGGTTTAGGGAAATTTGAATTCAATAAGTGTTAGTAAACAAATTTTTCCTTTGAAAATGAATGAAAGAAAATGACTCAGAATGCCCAACAAGAAGAATAAATAGTACTAACAGTTGAGTCACTCGCAATAGTATTTGCAAGTGCTCTCTACTTATTTTACAAGGCACAACTACCTTCGAAAGATATACACTGAATGGAAAATATTGGGGTATGCTTTTAACCAGAAAGAAGGAAAGGAACATTAAAATTTACCCATAACCATGAAAGTAAATGTGTTGAATTGATTCATAATGAAGTGAATGTAGAAAAACGATACAAAGTTCGTTTATTCCACACCCACAATGAGAAATAAGAAAGAATGAGCAGTAAATTTCCCCTTCAATAGATGAATTATTCTACATTCAAAGTTCCAGAAATAATTGCACATACAATTTGATATAACAGAATCAATATTGGAAAGAAATTGCAAAATCCCAAAGTCTATTGACAATCAAAAGAAACATTTTCAAATGCAAAGATCTGAAAGAATTTTCTTTATTTCTCCAATATCAAAATTGTGAGCACAAAGGCCCAATACCCTGTACAACCAACTATATTGAAAGAAAAACCTAAGATTTCCCTTACTTCCCCTATTTCTAAGAATAGAAAAAAGATGCCCCCACTATTAACTTGGAGGACTATATATATGCACCCCAAAATTGTTACAATACAAAAGTAATGGTCTTGAGAATGACCGACAACAAGGATCGTGAAATGACAACCGTTTTTATAAAAGACATTATTATTCTCTATCATAAAAAGATTCCATGCATGTCGCTAAACCGCTGGAGGTGCTGGAACTCTATACAACTTCAATTGCATTTCCATAACTAAAATTTGAAATTAAGCGCATTCTTTTTCTTCTTCCAAAACAACGATCACCATGTTGTACTCGACATAGCTAGTTTTCTCCTTCTAGGCCAGCAAATGCAACTGAGAGATGATGTCAAATTGCTCTTCCTCTGGCCAACTCAAACCAAGTTGCAGGACAAGAACAAGTTCATCTTCCCATTACCTGACATCACTAGGAAGTACCATTTTGAGAAAACTCTGGAATTGAAAAACACTACCACCTTCCCTTGCATGCAAGCTTATTTAACTTTGGCGGAGGAAAGTGGTCATTTATTTGCTAAGCAAAACGTGTCAAACCATTTTTCTAACTTTATTATTAAAGAGTTGTCCTTTCAGAGGATTTTTAAAGATTACGTTAAACTTTCTATTGACATCTCAAGACATTTGAGAAGACATTCCTTAAAGGCGTCGTACAATTCATTAAATGCACTAACACTTTGGAAATGGTATATCCCGATGAGGTTACCCCATCGTTATGAGATAGAGCTTTGTAACCATGGGTCAGAAGTTCTAGAGTTTCAAGAACGGTCGATATCCTGACTACATAAAGCATCACTTCCAAAGGTCGCAAGAAGGTCGGGTGATTTTGAAATTTTGAAACCTAGCAACTTGGTTAGGGAACTTGATAGGACCGCGATAGTTATAAGATTTGTCAAAGTCGCGACTTAGACATAAATGCACAAGTTTAAAAATTATCCTAAAAGAAGAAACTTTAAAACAAAATGACTTGGAATAAAATTTTAGGGGGTGACATTGGCTCTGACTGGGGACTGTATTTTTGTAGAAAATGTAGAGAACTCCATAATCGTTAGGGCAGACCAGTCCAAGTCCATTGGGCACAGAGTCAAAAGAAAAGTAAAGGACAGGGGATAGTTTGGAGAAGGGTGGAGGGGAATCAGGCATAAACCAAAACCAAAACGGAAACCAACCCAACAAAAGAAAGGAAAGAACAACCTAAGATTCCTATATGCACCCAGACTAGGTGCAAAAACTCCAATTTTCCTTATGGAACTATGCAAAGCCGTTTATAGGTTCATAAAAATAGATGCCAGAATGAAAGAAATGACTATGCCAATGGGGTATTACCATACTTAGCTGCAACTTGATGCTTTGAATAGAAACTGTGTGATCTTTGATATATGCAGATCCTCTAGATGAAATATTGAATCCAAATAACTATTCCTCATGAAAAGTATATGAATCAGATAACACTTCAATGTCCTTATGCATGCTAAGAAACACTTCCTCCTGTATGGCTTGAAGTATAGCAATCTCAAGTCTTTGAATGCATCTTTCACGATTGATTGTAATTCTTCTTTAATTTGACGACTCACATCTAGATTGCTCATTGGATGATTGAAAACATTAATCTGTATGATCTCAGATGCGACATTGCAATGCACTTGATTGTACAAGCAAGGAGTAATAAACTCTCAAATTGGACAACCCACATATAAACCATCAGACGATAACCTCCCTTTGGTACAATCCACTTTTCTAGCAATATATGATTGAGAATTATCCTTAGTTGGAAAAACTCTGCTTTCTTTTATGACATTTGATTCAAAAACTCCATGACTCACTTCGTCACTCATGTTAATAGCTTTAACATCAGCCGATTAAGGAAATGTGAAGGCTTCAAATCCATCTTGCATGAAAATTGGAGGGGAGACATTCAACACCTTGTTTGTATGTTGGGCATCCTAAAATTTCTCTTTATCATCGACAAAAGTAAATGTTTCCATTTCTACAACAGATAAATATGACATAGCAACATTATTCTCATTACCCTCATTATACCTTGCATCTTGGAGGGATGGTTCATTTTCTTTAGCATGTGAGGGATTTTTAGGTTCATGATGCAAGTAAAAAGCTTGAATTCTTCCATTTATATGAGGCTCACTATCTACAACACTTCTTTTATTTCTACCAAAATGCTTTGAATAAAAAATAGTGAGGTTAAGACATTCAATAGAAGGAGGTTGCATATATTGAAAATCTATAGGCTGAGGGATTGACTTCGACATGACAGGCTTCCTCATAAATTCGCATTGCAAATAGTCTGCAACTTGATTTTCTTTCCATAATCCACTTAATATCGAATCATCTTCAATCTTTACAGCCTCTTGTTGAGCAATTTGAATATCATTTAATCTACTTTTTAATTCAAATTGAACATCAGAATGCAGAGAGGAAGTAAAAGTACAAAGCTAAATTTTCTCACTTGGTTTTATGGGGGTAGGAATTTTCTTGAGTAGCTGGTTAAATCTATCCATGAAATCTCTAAAGGATTCACCTTCTTTCTTACGGATGTTGAAAAATTGATTTAGTAGAGCAGCTTCATCAACAAGACCCTTGTATCTTCCCAAGAACTTATTCTTCAAAGAGTCCCAATCAATAATACATCCATCTTCTAGATTTTGAATCCATTCTGCTGCTTGTCTGATGAGACTCTCAACAAACAACCGCACAAACACATCTTATTCTTGAACTCCAAGGATTCCACATGCAATGGTGAATGCTTGAATATGATAATCTGGATCTTGAGAATCCTCACTAGCAAATTTAGGAAAATATTTTCTTGAACCTTCAGGTATGGCTGTATATTGAGGCAAAGAAAATGGTCTTATTTGAGTTCCCCATGGTTGGGATGCTACCAAAGCCATGAAATAACATTAGAATTCTTCTACCAAAGAGATCTTTCATAAACGTAGAGTTACCAACCTCCGTCCTAGAGGAGGTAGCCCCAAATATTTGAGGGAAAAAAATACCTGCCACTTCAATCCTTCCCCAGTAGAGTTGCCAAAAATCTGTTAGTAAACAAATTTATCCTTCGAAAATAAATGAAAGAAAGTGACTCAAAATGCCCAACAAGAAGAACAAATAGTACTAACAGTTGAGTCACTCACAATAGTATTTTCAAGTGTTCTATGCTTATTTTACAAGGCACAACTACCTTCAAAAGATATGCAATGAATGGAAAATACTGGGGTATGATTTTAACTAGAAAGTAGGAAAGGAACACTAACATTTACCCATAACCATGAAAGTAAATGTGATGAATTGATTAAGAATGAAGTGAATGCAGAAAAATGATACAAAGCCCAATTATTCCACACCCACAATGAGAAATAAGAAAAGAATGAGTAGTAAATTTCCCCTTCAATAGATGAATTATTCCGCATTTAAAGTTCCATAAATACTTGCACATATAGTTTGATATAACATAATCAATATTGGAAATAAATTGCAAAAGCCCAAAGTCTATTGACAATCAAAAGAAACATTTGAAAATGTAAAGATCTGAAAGCACTTTCTTTATTTCTCCAACATCAAAATTGTGAGCACAAAGGCCCAATACCCTGTACAACCAACTGTATTGAAAGAAAAACCTAAGATTTCCCTTACTTCCCCTATTTCCAGGAATAGAAAAAAGATGCCCCCACTATTAACTTGGAGGCCTATATATATGCACCCCAAAATTGTTACAGTACAAAAGTAACGGTCTTGAGAACGACCAATGACAAGGATCGTGAAATGACAACCATTTTTTAGAAAAGACATTATTATTCTCTATCACAAAAATATTCCATGTATGCCGCTAAACTGCTGGAGGTGTTGGAACTCTATACAAATCCAATTGCATTTCCATAACTAAATTGTGAAATTCAGTGTGTTCTTCTTCTTCTTCGTCCAAAACAAGGATCACCTTGTTGTACTCGACATAACTGGTTTTCTCTTTCCAGGCCAACGAACACAACTGAGAGATGATGTTGAATTTCTCTTCCTTTGGCTAACTCAAACCAAGTTGCAGGACAGGAAGAAGTTCATCTTCCCATTCCCTGACATCACCAGGAAGTACCATTTTGAGAAAACTCTGGAATCAAAAAAATTGCCACCTTCCCTTGCATGCAGGCTTATTTAACTTCGGCGGAAGAAAGTGGTCATTTATTTGCTAAGCAAAATGTGTCAAACCGTTTTGCCAACTTTCTTATTAAAGAGTTGTCCTTTCAGAGGATTTTTAAAGATTATGTTAAAATTTTTGTTGATGTCTCAAGACATTTGAGAAGAAATTCCTTAAAGGCACCGTACAATTCATTAAATGCATTGACACTTTGGAAATGGTATATCCTGTTGAGGTCACCCCATCGCTATGAGCTAGAACTTTGTAACCATGGGTCTAAAGTTCTAGAGTTTCAAGAACTGTTGATATCCTGACTACATAAAGCATCACTTCCAAAGGTTGCAAGAAGGTCGGGTGATTTTGAAATTTTGAAACCTAGTGACTTGGTTAGGGAACTTGACAGGACCGTGATAGTTATAAGATTTTTCAATGCCACAACTTAGACATAAATGCACAAGTTTAAAAATTATCCTGAAAGAAGAAACTTTAAAACAAAATGACTTGGAATAAAATTTCATGGGGTAACAATAAGATAAATTAACTTCAATTATCTATAATTGATGTGGAAGGACATGCTAAGTAAGACAATCCCATTAATCTTAGAAAGGGATAGTTTAGTGGAAGATTATAATATCAATTTGAAGACATACTAATTAAGGTTTCCATTCTTGATTATACTATCAATTGTTTAACAATCTTTAAATAATATTTAAGGAAGAACAATTGAGAGAATAGTTGACAATTTATAAGATTAACTGAACCTTAGTGATAAAATATAAAGTTACTTATGCACATCCCTATTTTAAAGAAGTTGAAAAAGCAAGGGCTAAAGCACCTCAAATTGAAAAAAATATAGTTAATGTGCATAAAAGGTTTGATATTTTTATACCTTTAAGATATCCTTATAAAAAAATTACTCATATGACAAAGAAAATAAAAAGAATAAAGGTATGAAAAATGATAAGGAAAAACATGTTTCAAATTCTATAAGAACTTATTATACTTGGGTCCTATAAAATATTTACAATGAAAAATTATACATATGGAACTAACTCCAAGAAGTGGGAATAATGTATAAATAAACATGAATAAATAGTTCCACCATTTTTTGACATAGTTGTTAAAGGTTCTACAATACATAGTGATGATAAATTAGTATTACATGATCTAGAGAGAGGGAAATATATGTTGGTGTTAATAGGTGTTTTACCTAACTAGTTAATTAGTGGGTCATATTTACATGTTAAGTTTACTTAGGTTCTAGGTGCATTTTCTAGAAGTTTTAGTTGTCTAGATAATATCTTATCATATCTTATCTAGTTTGATTTTCTTTAATGCTTGTTTCCTAGGTCATTTAATATTGTTGAGGTAGTTGTCTCATTGTATAAGATTAGGACACATGTCGAAATCTTGTCTAATCCTATCTCTCAACTTGCCTTTATAAGAAATTCATCATATGTACATCATATTCAATCTAGAAATATTGCATCCATAATAATAGTAAGATATTCTTGTCATTTTCTCTCTTGTGGAAGATATTTTAGCTAGCAATTGTTCTTGGGGGTGATGGGAGTCACCATTAACTCCTACATGGTATTAGAGCTCTAGTGTTGTAGATTCCTTCCTAGATATGAGGGTTTAATCTTGGCTTGAAGATTCTTTTGGGTGTATTTTAGGGTTTCAAGGACCTCTTAATTGAATCCAGGGCATCAAAGATTCATGTCTTCCTTTCGTTTTGTCAAATTTTGTTAAATTTTTTCTAATCTATAAGGGTCTCAAGTAGGGTTAAAAATTGCTAGATCCAAAAGGTAACTAAATTTTAGAGGCACTTTGGGCCAAATTTGACCCTACCATCATATTTGAAAGGATCGAAAACCTTAAGATCGACTATTAAATCATAAAAAATAGAAAATTTTGTGTTGAGGGCATTAGAGGTTTTTTTCATATTTTCTTTGACATTTTTCATGCAATTGTACGACATTTATAACACATGGATTGTACGACATTGCACAATTCATAGTCTGTTATTTTTAGGCCAGGTACAAAATTTAGCTTTAATCCCCTACAAATTTAACATTTTCTATGTACTTTTTTGGCATCAATTCTAACATCAACATCTATCTTGTTAGCTCGATATGTTGGGTCATTTTCAAATCATTATCGAGGTATCAATTTAAAATTTTATTTAATAATATTTAAAAAATGATTTTAAATCCATTGTAGCCGTCATTTTTTGGTGCTAGGGTTTTTAACCCCTAGTCATGTGACATATAGCCTAAAATCAATGCTAATGGATTAGGCCTAATCACTTGAGTGGTACAACCCCACCCACCACTCACTACAACCTCACTACCCAAGTGGCGCCACCACCCCTGACAACAGGAACTTTTTAGCCCCTCTACAATAATAGGTCACATGAGTGACCAAGATTTTAGCGCTAGGTGCTTTTTTTTGACCCCTAAGAGCTCACATAGGGAATTTTTTCAAATTGTATTTACAATCTAGGAGACCAATTTTTAAAAATAAGATATCATCGAAAAGCTAGTTCTCTGAGTTTTAAAGTGGTGTATGTTATTTTTCAAAATTTTGTTGTTTGGTGGCAGTAATTGCTGATTGAAGTCAAGTCTTATTTTTTAGCTCTCGAGCTCATAATTTTTTTCCACAATCTCTAACTTTTGTAATTCTTGCAATGTTGGAAAGGTTTTGAGGAGCTCTATCCAACTATCTATGCAATTTTCTTGTTTATATCCTAGGAATATTGTTGTTTTAGTTCTTGCATGATGGGTATCTTGGAGATTATCTAGATATTTTGGTAGTTGGGAGGGTATTGTTTTGATCATTATACTTCATTTCAACCACATTTCATGTATTGATCTATGATTTTATCATTTGAGAAGTGTATCATTGTTGTAATCATGGGTTATGCAACTAATCTTTGTAATCATTCTAACTAAGGAAAATTGTGAGTCTTGGGAAAAAAGAATCCTAACACATTGTAGGTGTAAGAAAGCTAAGGTAGTGGAATAACTTCCTACACTAATCTTGAGAGGAGGCTAATGCAAAAAATTTATAGATCTTTATAATAGTTATAGAAACTTTAAAATAAATAAACATAAATATCATGCATACCACAACACAATGATTTATGTGGGGGAAACCCTTTTAGTAGAAAAACCCCACTCTGAAAGCTACCCAATATATTATTAAAAAATCACGATTACAATATACTCATAGAGCAAGCTTCTCATAGGAGTATCACCAACCAGAGATCTAGAGGCAACACGAATGCTATCAAAACCTCGACATACATCACAATACATAGTTGTAATACAATGCCCTCATAGAATAGGGTTTCCTTCTAGGGAAAGAAAAGCCAAGAAAATATCGACCGTTAGATTTGAGACCTAATGATGAATGGTCCAGATTTACAATAAAAAAATATTGATTGTCATATTTGACACATTTTCCCAACAAAAGGCGGCTCAATATTTTTCCTCATCTTTATGGACTCATTCATGATCTAGAGACACCATGGAAGAAATCATTTTGGGGTAATAAGAATGATCGTATAATAGGATTGATTGGTTCTAGTTTTAGTGCAAGCATCTTCATAAAGACCTACCATTAGATTTCAAGAATATCATGCCCACTCACAATTTGAACCAAGATTTGGGATATAGTTTTGGAGATCTAGATAATTCTCCATTCCTAGATGATCCTACATCAAATTTCCTCATTCCACGTGATAATTTTGACAATATACCCTTTGGTGCTAAGACCTTAAAGGTGTTTGAATATGATGTAGAACTTCAGCGTCTTGATGATCCAAAGACTTCTCTTGCAACTCCTACTTCTCCAATTGATCACACAATCATTATCTGTTGGTAATTCATTGAGAAATTTCAATCATTCATTGCAACGAGCATCTAATTGTCTTTTTGATTGAGATTCCTATTTATCAGACATTGTATCTTTGTTTGTGGAGTATCACATTTCATATTTGGAGGACTAATTTGAGGGTTTATATCTCCTATTTGATGACAATCATGGCATAACTATTATCATTTCATCTTTGTCTTTGGAGTTAGTTTAGTATTAATTTCTATTTGTTCCTAGTTGTCACCTTTTGTTTTGATTGGGCATGTACTAATTGGATTGTGGCATCATCATCATCTACTAAGAACTTGGAAAGCAATGAGTAGCTTTCAAAGATATTCATACATATGGGTTCATCTTCTTAACAATTTCCATCTAGAATGGGAAGTATTGTTGCATTTGTACTTGTCCTATATTCTTCCTAAGGGGAGAAAAATTATTTGTAGGCATTGGATCATGTTTTATCTTCAAACATTAACTATTTTTGCTAGAGATTACATATTATGGGGAGATATCTTGTCTCTCTCTTTACCTCTTATGGGGGGGGTCATCGATTGTATATATATGATGGATGTAGTCCTTGGGGGGTGTCATTGAGTGCTCCATACATCATCTTTCTTTGTATCTTTTCTCTCTTTTGGAGAGGATTTTTGTCCCAATAGGTTTTCTCCTTTTATTTGTTTATGAGAGATTGAATTTGTACATGGGTACGTAACATGGCCTTGTAATCGAGACCCGTCTTCATATTTGAATTTTTTCATAATAACATTTTCCATAAGTTGCACTTAAGGGGGTGTTGGTGTAATATGTGGTTTATCTAACTAGTTAATTGGTGGGTCCTATTTACATGTTAAGTTTACTTAGGTCCTAGATGTGTTTTCTAGAAGTCTTAGTTGTCTAGATAAGATTATCATATCTTATCTAGTTGGATTTTATTTAATGCTTATGCCTTAGGTCATTTAATATTAGTTTTTTTGTTTCTGGATTCGATTGTGTTCTAGGCATATGCTTATGCTTATGCCTTAGGTCATTTAAATTAGAACACAATCGAATCCAGAAACAAAAAAACTAATTTCATATGGATTGTCGAAATCTTATTGCATTCATTTAATATTGTTGAGGTAGTTTTCTTATTGTACAAAATGAAGACACATGTCAAGGTCTTGTCTAATCCTATCTCTCAACTTTCCTTTATAAGAAATTCATCATATGCACATCATATCAATTTGGAAATCTTGCATCTACAATCATTTAAGCTATTCTTACCATTTTATCCCTTGTGGAAGATATTTTGGTGTAGAAATTATTCTTGGGGGTGTTGGGAGTCACCATTAACTCCTAAAAGACAGAGATATAGAGAGAGGGGGAGATATATAAATAGAGATGGAGAGATAGAGAGTGAGATATAGAGAGGGAAAAAGACACAAGATAGAGGCATAGAGATAGGGAGGGAGAGATAGAGGATAAATGGAGAGACATAGAGGATAAAGGGAGAGATAAATATAGAGAAATAGGTAGAGATGGATGGATGGGGAGAGAAATAGGTGGAGATAGAGGGGGATAGAGAGAGGGAGATAGAGATTAATATTGGAGCACCTAGAGATAAGAACAATCATGTATCAACCAAATATATTTTTTATTTTATTTTTGGTTTGACTTACCCATGAAACTTATTTTCCCTAAAAGTCATAATGAATGGTCAAGAACATCAACAATTTCCAAAAGGGAATCTTTTCTTAGTAATTTTTCATGGTCCTTCTTTGTATTATCATCTGTAATATGATGAGTAGGTTCAGTATAATCATCCTTTCCAACTCTCCAAACATCATTCCCTAGCAAGGTGAGATATGCTTCCATCCTTACACTCCAGAAGGTATAGTTGCTTCCATCAAATATTGGTGCTTTGGAAGATGAATCTTTCTAATCCACGTGTTCTATTCCAAGATCTACCTTCATTTGTTAGGTTGCACCAAGGAAATCGACTCTAATACCAATTGTTAAAACACATTGATATACTAAGAGAGGGGTGAATTAGTATATCCCACAATTAATCCAATTAAAATTTATCAACCAAAACTTCTTAATTATAACTTAAAAAATAAAGTATCAAAGTATTCAATTCAAAATCACAAGCACACAACCATAACACCATATTTATGTGGAAAATCCTAGAAGGGAAAAACCATGGTGAGCAAGTTGCTTAGAGCTACTATCCAAATCTAGCCTCACAAATAAAAACAAGATTTACAACAAGTTTTATGGGCTACAACCCAAAGGAAGCTACAACTCCCTAAAACATAGTATTTATAGATTCAACCAAAGGAAGCTACAACTCCCTACAAATCATAACACTTACAGAAAACAGATACAACCTTAGTACAAAATTCTTGACACAATCTACTGACCAATCACCACCACAACATCAACACCCTTCACACTGACATGTATCTTCAACACCTCCATTTAGAAACCTCTACTATATTCAACTCACTTCCACACACACATATAATCACACATACCTCATCACATACTCACACAAATTCATACATTTTACAACAACCTTGATCTTTTATTTATATCCTTCACAAGCTTCAAAATTTTTATCCTTAGTTGGCCAATATAAAACATGTAAGATGAAATGTACAATGTACACAAGTCATTTTCCAACACATCCATGACAAGTATAAATCAATGCAGTTAAAATGAAGAGATAATCATGACCTATTTTACCTTATTACACATCTCCATACCAGTGCACACTTCAAAACATTTGGCATGAACTTCTTAACATACCAAGTTAGCCCATCAAACACTTAACCTTCCATGCATTAGCTCTAGACCAAAAGCTGTACCAGAGAGACTAGATAACATCATGCAGATCACTTTACAAATATAATATGACATGCAAAAACATTCTCATACACTCTTTTCAAAACTCCATGCTACTATATGCTAGCGCAAACAAATAGGTATCAAACCCAACATCACTTGTAAACTCTGAAAACATAGTCTTGAGATAGAACATTGAAATCTAGACTTGTGGTTAACCTCAACCCCTGAAACTTGAAATGAGAAAACATAAAGATAATATGAACATATCCTCCAAGCCACAATATCATATCTTCAAATACAGAGAAATGCAGAGCATTCCTCTAACTCTTCTTGACTGTAACCACACTATATTATTGTCTTCAATCTGTTAGCTCTAGAAAATTTTGCAATAACTTTTATGCTCTGAAATCAGGAACATACATACTTCACACCTATCTTTATCTAACTTCTAAACCACAAGGTCATATCTTCAAATGTGTAGGAATGCAGAGAATTCTCCTAAGCTACTTCAGTGCAACTTCCTGTTCCTTTGACCACGCGAAACCTTACATACTTTTTTTCATCTCTTATGCAATGATTTACATCAAGGGATAGAGAATAAAACATTCACAACACCATAGAAAAAAATTAAATTTTTTTTCACCAAATTCAAGAAACCACAACTTCTTCATATCAACATACAC
Organism: Sequoia sempervirens; assembly: GCA_007258455.2. Lineage (NCBI taxonomy): Eukaryota > Viridiplantae > Streptophyta > Pinopsida > Cupressales > Cupressaceae > Sequoia > Sequoia sempervirens. Next base: position 8,948,144 of record VDFB02000002.1, read on the forward strand.
TTCAATCTATCAACTTTTACCTATCCATGAACAACAAAAGATACATGGTACAATTGTGTACAACATGCTCATGAAATTTTTCACCATGTCCTTCACTTCAAAACACTTCTGATCATCACACCTTAGACTATGCCTCTAGGCACTTACTCTTTTGACATCTCTGAACACTACATCGATTGCATCAGATGTATCCTTCTATAACACCACTTTGTTAACATTAATGACAACCCATGCAATAATATCCCCATTTGACATTGATGCCAACACTAACCTGATATGAATTTTCTCCCTCTTTGACATCAAGGAATAAGGGCTAGTGGTATTCCTTTGTGGCTACAACAACATGCATGCCCCTTGCCTACACAAATCTTTTCATCCTTCTTAGAATCTTTCTTCTTGACCCCCCTGAGAGGTAGCCCCCATCAATCAAGGGATAAAGATATGTCTTGAATTGCTCCCTTTGGATAGATGCACCATCTATGCATCTAGTTATAAGGAGTGGAAACAACCCCTAACTTATGTCTGAGATTTTAAAATGTGTCCCTATAAAGTGTCTTCATAAAGATGTCTACAACATGATCCTTTGTAGGTACATATTCCAATTTTGCTTCTTGATTTGTAACCTTCTCTCTTAAAAAGTGATACTTGATAGATATGTGCTTGGTTCTAGAATGCATCATTGAATTCTTTGAAATATTGATGAAACTTGTATAATCACATAGAATAGGAATGGGCTCATCATACATTACCTTGATATCTTTCAATGTTTTCTTCATCCATAAGACTTGAGTATGGTAAGATGTTGTAACAATATACTCTACTTTTGTTGTTGATAAGGAAATTGAATCCTTCTTCTTACTAAATCGCAAGATCAATCTATCTCCCAAAAAAAAGCTCCACAACTGATACTTCTATCATCAACACTACTGGCCCAATCAACATCACTATATGCACTTTGGTAAAATTCATCACCCTTTTGATACCACCATCCATAATTTGGAGTGCTCTTCAAGTATCTAAAAATCCTCTTAACTTCCTTCACATGAGTTTCTCTTAGATTGGCTTGAAACCTTGCAACCAAGCAAACAACTTGCATAATGTCAGACCTTGATGCTATTAAGTATAGTATGCACCCAATCATAAACCTATACATAGTTTGATTTTCCCGAGGTGACTTATCATCTTTGTTCAAATGACAACCTATTACCATAGGAGTACTCACTAGTTTGCAATCTTCCATACCAAACTTCGTCAACATCTCCTTGACATACTCTTCTTGAGAGATAAAAAATACCATCATATGATTGAGCAATTTTAAGTTTAAGAAAAAATGATAACTCACATATCATAGAAATTTCAAATTCATTTTGCATCTCTTTTGCAAAATTCTTACATATTTCATCATTCCCACCAAAGATTATATCATCAACATATACAACAACTATTATAATTTTTTCATCCTCAATTTTGATGTAAATATTGTTATTTGTGGCACCTTCTTGAAGCCTTGCTAGAGTAAATACTTGTCCAACCTTGCATACCAAGTCCTAAGGGATTTTCTAAGACCATATAAGCCTTCTTAAGTCTGCATACCATGTTTGGGTATTCTAATAGATGAAATCCATCAAGTTTCTCTATATAGACTTCTTCTAAGTCACCATTCAAGAAGGAAAATTTAACATCCATCTCATATACCTTGAATTCCTCATTAACTAAAAATACACGAAACATTCTAATTACTTCCATTCTTTCCACTAGAGAAAATGTCTCCTCCAAGTCAATTATTTCTACTTGTGAATAACCTTTGTACACCATCATTTCTTTGTTTCTAACCACTTCTCCATCTTCATTCAATTCATTCATGAACAACCATTTTGTCCCTATCACATTTTTTTGCAGGCCTTGGAACTGATTCCCAAGTCTGATTCTTTTGCATCTAATTCAGTTCTTCTTCCATTGCTTGTATCCATCCTTCATCCTTGCTGACATCAACATAATTTTTAGGTTCTACTCTTGATAGTAAAGATAAATTTACCTATTCATTTTCAATTACAAATGTTATTCTAGTTTACACTCCTTCATTCTTATCTCCAATTATCTGATCTTTTAAGTGATTCTTCTAAACATACTTGGAAGGAGTCTTGGTGATCTTCTCTTGTGTTTCTACTTTTTATTCAATTTCCTCTTCTTATTTTGTGTAGGCAGGTTCATTTGACCAACAATATTCTTGCTCATGTATAAACTTATGTAATTCTTCATCAACCCTAATATTTGCACTCTCAACTATCTTCCTTAGTATTTTATTATAGTACTTGTAATCTTTTCTCATAGTTGAGTATCCAAGAAATATTCCTTCATCAAATCAGTTTGAATCAAATTTCCCCAAACCTTCTTCATCTCTTTTGATGTAGCATTTTCTCTCAATTTTTTTGAAATACTTGATAGTTGTTGGCCTTCCATAACATAGCCCATAAGGAGTCTTGGTGTTGTTCACTCTTAGTTGTCCTCTATTAAGAATATAGACAATAGCATGGATTGCTTCTTTCAAATATACATCATACAAATTGGATTCATTTAGCATTGTTCTTATCATCTCTTGAATATTTCCATTCTTTCTTGGCACTACTCCATTTTGCAGAGGAGTTCTAGTAGCAAATAGATGCCTCTTTATTCCATTTTCACAAAATTCCTCAAATTTATTTGATGCAAACTCACCACCTCTAACAGGCCTTAAACACTTGATTCTAGCATTCATTTCATTTTTAACCATTGACTTGAAAATCTTAAACCTACTGAAAGATTTTGATTTTTCTTTTAAGAATGTAACCCATGTCATCCTAGAGAAACCACCAATTAGTAACAAAAAATACCTTTCACCTTGGAGACTCTTTGTCCTGGTAGGCCTGCATAAATCAATATGAATTAGTTCTAATGGAATTGTAGAAGAATACTCCTTGGTCTTGAATCTTATCCTTGTCTTCTTCCCAATTTGACATTCCTTACACATGGTGCTTGTAGGATTGATAATTTTTGGCATATCTCTTACTGCTTGTATGGAGATCATCTTCACAATACTATCAAATTTTATGTGTCCCATCCTCTTGTGACACAACCAACATTCACTTGTCTATCCCAAAAGACATCTTCTTTCATTAACACCCTTTAGGTTATATAAGTTGTTATCTATCCAGCTAGATCCTTTTGCCACCAATTTACTTGATTTTCTCTTTTGATTTCACATCCTTGATCAAAAAATATGAGATTGTATCCTTTTCCACACATTTGACTTACACTGAGAAGATTGTGCTTGAGACCTTCAACATAGAGAACATCTTCTATCTTGTATTTTCCATCAATACTTATGGTGCCCTTTCCACAAACTTTTGTAGATGAATTATCTCCAAACTTTATTGATCCACCATTCCACTTAACAAGATTGATGAATTTTCTTTTGTCAACTATCATATGACTTGAACTTCCACTATTTATTACCTAGATATTTTGTTCCCTTGAGCATGAAATGCTATTTGGACAACCATTAAATTTTCTACCTCATTGTTTGTTTCCTCTCACTTGGGAGTTTCATTTTCCTTGACTTGCTCAATAACATCTATCATCTAAGTTTTCGATTTTGTTAATCCACTTCTATAATATCTTGCTATATGTCCAACATTGCTACAAATTTGAAATATCACATTGACATTCAATAGTGAAGCAAGAGAATTCTTACTTACAAAATTTCTTCTATTCACTTCAGATTTGCAATCCATGGCCTTATGAACATACTTATTTTAGATAAAACAATAACCAAAAAATGCATGATTTAACCTATTTGTGAAGAGTCTTCTTACTTGGAAAGGTCTTCCTTGAGGCTTGATTGGAATGAGATCTGCTTCTTCAAGGTTATCCTAATTTCCAAACTTTGCTTTCTCCAATTCCTTTTTGAGTAAAAATATTTCTTTCTCAATTTTTGTGCATTCATTTGTCTTGGATTGAATTAGGTATTTTTGTTCTTTGTTCTCTTTCCTTGCACACTCCAAGTCTTCAAGAGGAGAAATAAGTTCACCTTCAAAATCAACTTCACATTCTTCTTCATCCACAATCTTGTATGAACCATTAGATATCACTTTGGCCATGAATATGGATTCTCCTCCATCATTTGATGAGTAGTGATCTACTTCTTCTAAGGAGTTGTAGTCTTCTTTAGAAAGAAGGTTCCTCTTGAATTTGTTCCTTTTGAAACCCTTGTTGCTATTTTCAATTTCTCCAAAAGGACATTTATATGCATAATGACCAATTATTCCACATTTAGAACATATGAAGGGTAACTTACCTTTATACTTGCATGATCCCTTCTTCATTTTTCTCACAAATTTTGCTTCTTCTTAGATTCACTTTGTGAACCAGATGTTCCTTCTTTCTTCATAGCTTTGAAATTAGCTTCTCTTTCATGTATACCTTGGACTTTATTTCTCATCTCATAGGTAGTGAGAGACCCAAAAAACTCTTCCATTGTATTTTTGTCAGATCTTTGGCTTCTTCAATAGAAGCGACTTTTGAATCAAATCAGTGAGGGAGAGTTCTCAAAAATTTCTTTACAACCACTGAGTTAGTTATTTTCTTCACCTAGTCCTCTGATTACATTGACTGCTTCATCCACTTGGAGCAAATATCTAGCAATGTTTTACTCTTCTTTCATCCTTAGATTCTCAAACATTATTCTATAAGATTATGATTTTTGTTTCTTTACACTATCATTTCCTTCATAGAGACTTTTTACTTTATCCCATATCTCCTTGGCTGTCTTGCACTGCACTAGTCGAACAAACTTTGAATTTTTTATCCCACTTAAGATAACATTCTTTGCTTAGCAGTATTTACATGGGCCTTCTTCACATTAGCATCTATAATAGGATGAATAGGTTCAGTATAATCATCCTTTTCAACTCTTTAAACATCATACCCTAGTGAGGTGAGATAGGCATCCATCCTTACACTCCAAAAGGCATAACTTCTTCCATCAAATATCGATGCTTTGGAAGAGGAATCTTTTTGAGCCACATGCTCTATGAAAAAATCTACCTTTAGTTGTTAGGATGCAACAAGGAACTCAAATATTATACCAATTGTTAGAACACACTAATATACTGAGAGGGGGGGTGAATCAATATATCCCACAATTAATCCAATTCAAATTTATCAACCAAAAATTCTTATTTCCTTAAATAGATAAAGTATCAAACTATGCAATTCAAAATCACAAGCACACAACCATAACACCAAATTTATGTGAAAAACCTTAGAAGGGAAAACCTACGATGAGCAAGTTGCTTGGAGCTACTATCCAAATCTAGCCTCACAAATTAAAACAAGATTTACCACAAGTTTTATGGGCTACAACCCAAAGGAAGCTATAACTCCATGAAATAGTTTTTATGGCTTCAATCAAAGGAAGCTACAACTCCCTATATATCGTAACACTTACAAAAGGAGGCTACAACCTCAGTAAAAAAATATTGACAAAATCTATTGATCAATCACCACTACAACATCAACACCCTTCACACTGACATATGTCTTCAACACCTATATTTAGCAACTTATGCTATCTTCAACTCACTTCCACACACATATATAATCTCACATACCTCCTTACCTACTCACATAAACTCACATATTTTGCAACAACCTTGACATTTTATTTATATCCTTTGCAAGCTTTAAAAAGTTTCTCCTTAGTCAACCAATATAAAACATGTAACGAACACAAGTAAGCTCCCAACACATTCGTAGTATGTACAAAATTAATATGGTTTAAACCAAGAGATAATCAAGACCTATTTTACCTTAGAACACATCTCCATACTAGCGCACACTTAAAAACACCTAGCACGAACATCTTAGCATACCAGGTCAGCCCATCAAACACTTAGCTTTCCATACATTAGCTCCAAACCAATAGCAATATCGGAGAGACTAGATAGCATCATGAAATTAACTTTACAAAAATTATATGACATGCAAAATTATTCTCATACACTCTTTTCAAAACTCCATGCTACTTTATACTAGCACAAAAAAATAGGTACTAAACCCAACATCACTTGTAAACTCTGAAAAATAGTCTTGAGATAGAACATTGAAAACCAAACTTGTAGTACACCTTAACACTTGAAACATGAAATTAGAAAACATAAATACAATATGAACATATCCTCCAAGCCGCAAGATCACATATTCAAATATAGAGAAATGCAAAACATTCCTTTGACTCTTCCTAACTACAACCACATTGTATTACTATCTTCACTTTGCTAGCTCTAGAAACTTCTACAGTAACTTTTATGCTATAAAATCAAGAACATACATACTTCATATCTATCTCTATCTAACTTCCAAAATACAAGGTCATATCTTCAAATGCAGCTCGGAATGCAAAGAATTATCCTAAGCTACTTCAGTACAACTTCTTGTACCTTTGATCATATGAAACCTTACATACTTTCTTTCATCTCTTATGCAATGATTTACATGAAGGGATAGATAATACAAAATTCACACCGCCATAGACAACAATTACAACTCTTTTCATCAAATGCAAGAAACAAAAACTTCTTCATATCATCATACGCTTCAACTTGTCTACTTTTACCTATCCATGAAAAAAAAAGATATGGTACAACTATCTACAACATACTCATGACATTCATCAACATGTCCTTCACAACATTTTTTATCATCACACCTTAGACTGCACCTCTATAGACACTTACTCTTTTGTCATCTATGAACACTACATTGATTGCATCACATGCAACCTTCCACAATACCACTTTGTTGACATCAATGACAACCCATGCAACAAGGGTGAGGTAAATAGATATATAAAATGGAGAGAGATAGAGAGATAGGAAGATAGAGAAAGGAGGAAGAGAGATAGAGAGGGAAAAATGATAGATAGAGAGAGGGAGAGATAAAGAGGGAGAGAGGGAGAGATATAGAGGGAGAGAGGGAGATAGATGAAGAGATAGAGAGACAAGTACAAAGAAGTAGAGATAGAAAGATAGTGATATGGAGAGATTGTAAGAGATAAAGAGGGAGAGATATGGATAGATAAAGGGAGAGAAAGAATAGGCACACACACACACACACACACACACACACACACACACACACACACACATATATATATATATATATATAAGATAGTGATAGGGAGAGATTGTGAGAGATAAAGAGGGAGAGATATCAATAGATAAAGGGAGAGAAAGAATAGGGATATATATATATATATATATATATATATATATAGAGAGAGAGAGAGAGAGAGAGATGTGGAAAGATAGAGATAGAGGGAGGAGAGGGAGAGAGAGAGAGAGAGAGGGGGACATAGACATAAATAGATAGAGATAGGGAGATGGAGAGAGATAGAGAGATAAAGATATAGAGATAGAGAGAGGGAGAGGGAGATATACAACGATGGAGATAGAGAGAGGGAGGGAGGGAGGAAGACATAAAGATGAATAGATAGATGGAAGAATAGATAAATAGAGTGATAGATTCATAGAGGGATATATGTACATAGAGAATGATAGAGATAGAGAGAGAGATATAGGGAGAGTGATAAATATAAAGAGAAAGTGAAGAGAGGAAGAGATAGAAGGATAGAGAGAGATAATGATAGAGAGGTAGAGAGGGAGAGATAGAGGTATAGGGAGAGACAAAGGTAAAGGGGGTGATAGAGAGAGGGAGAGAGGGAGAGATATAAGGAGATAAAAGGAGCCAAAGGGAGAGATCAGGGTAGAGGGGGAGACAAAGAGAAGGAGAAATAGAGAGAATGAGGTAGAGAGATATAGTGGGGGAGAGGGAGAGATGTAGATGTTGGTGTAAATAGGCGTTTTACCTATCTAGGTCCTATTTACATGTTAATTCCACTTAAATCCTAGGAAAAAATATTTTTAGATAGTGTTAGTTGTCACTAGATCTTATCTTATCTTTTGGAATTTAATGCTTGTGTCTTAGGTCATTTAATATTTGTGGGGTATTTTTCTCATTGTACAAGATTAAGCCACATGTCAAGATCCTATCTAATCCTATCTCACAACTTGCCTTTATAAGAAAGGCATCATATGTACATTGTGAATTCAATTTAGAAATCTTGCATCCATAATCATAGCATGATATTTCTATCATTTCTCTTTTGTGAAAGATATTTTATCTCACAAGTGATCTTGGGGTGTTGAGGAGTCCACCATAAACTCCTACATGGTATCAAAGCTTCAATGATGTAGACTTCTTACTAGATCTGAGGGACCAATCTTGGCATGAAAAAATTATTGTGAGTTGAGGTTTCAAGGACCTCACCATTGAATCCAGGTTGTCTGAGAAAGTCGGGTTTTCCTTTTGTTTCATCAATTTTCATCATGTTTTGATTGATCTACAAGAATTTCAAGGAAGGGTTTTAATTGCCATATCTTGGAGGTAATTGATTTTTTGGAGCACTTTGGGCCAAAATAAACCTCGTCATTGCATCCAAAATACCTGAGAACCTAAAGATCGACTATCAATTCATCATTTTTTGACACTTTTATTCGAGGGAATCAAATAATTTTTTTTGTATAACCATCATTTATGTACAGTCATACGGATCTATACTTAGATGTATTGTATGATGGCTATACCATACATAGGTCTACAAATTTTTTGTACAATTTGTTTAAATATTCTAAGGCATATTATATTTTGTAGAGAATATTCTCTATCGGCTTCATTGATGACATCCTCTATGTACTTTGTCCAACATAATCAATCACATCGCATGTGTCTATTGTATGGTACAAATCATTTATTAAAGTCACAAGTTTTTTTAAAAAATTGGTTTTGACTATAGGTTTTAATTAAATAAAATTTATTTTTAAAACATTGTTATCATTGATAAAGTTTTGATAGCCATTGGTCATGGGGTTTTGTTCCCTATAGACTTTGCCCGGTGGAGGGGGTTAAAAGCTCTGAGTGGCATAGCCTATGGCTTGTCGCCCCCCTGACTGCTCCACCCAATGACACCACTACCACTAGCAACAATCTAATTTTATTTTTTAAACCTATGACTTAGTGCACATTCATATGAGTGACCTAACATTTAAGCCCCAAGTGCCTATTTTTGACCCTCAAAGGCCCTAATAGGACTTTTTTTAAAAAATACCATAACTTGCAATCCAAGAGGCCATTGTTCACAAACAAAATATTATCGAAAAATTAGCTTCGTCAATTATTTAGTGGTGTAGATTATTTTCCAAAATTTTACTATTTGAAGGCATTTATTACTATTTGAAGTCATATCTTCATTTTTGGCTCTCGAGCTCATAATTTTTTGCCACAATCTTCATTTTTTGTGATTTTACAACATTGGAAAGGTATTAAGGAGCTCTATCATGCCATCCATGCACTTTTTCTTGTTTCTATCCCAAGTATATTATGATCTCAATTATTTTATAATGGATGTCTTGGAGATTACTTGGATATTATGACAGTTGGGAGGGTGCAAGTTTGATATTTGCACTTCATTTCAGTTCTAGAAAAATGTTCTATCTCTTGTTGCTTCATTTAGATTCTAGGGTTGTGTCATATCAAGAGTTTTCTATCATTCCTTGGCATCGAGACTGTTATTTCTTTATCATGATTCTAGGATTGCTCTAAAGAGATTCTAGGATTTCTAGCATTAGAATTATCTTTTCTTTGCTTGTCTTGATTAAGGTTCCAGTGTTACTCCATTGGTGTTCTTGTAGTGTTTCTTTGCAATAGGTTCTCTCATTGAGTGGAAGTGATAAATAGTCTCTCTTCTTCTCTCTTATGGGGGTATTTTTCCTCATATGTGGTTTTTTCCTTCTCATTCATCATTGAGAGCATCTTGTTTTCATTTTTATTTTGGGGAGGAGTTTTGTCCCACTAGATTTTCTCCTTTTCTCCATTTGTGAGAGATTGCATTGCATATGTACATGGGTACCTAACATGGCCTCGTAGCCAAGACCCATCTTTGTGTCATTTGAATAATAGTGCTCCCTAAGTTGTGTACTTCAGGGGGGTGTTGGTGTAAATAGGTTTTTTACTATCTAGATCCTATTTACATGTTAAGTCCACTTAGGTCCAAGGAGGGGATATTTCTAGATAGTGTTAGTTATCACTAGATCTTATCTTATCTTTTGGCATTTACTGCTTGTTTCCTAGGTCATTTAATATTTGTGAAGTACTTGACTCATTATATAGGATTAAGACACATGTCAAGATCTTGTCTAATCGTATTCACAACTTTCCTTTATAAGCAACATATCATATTTACATTATGAATTCAATCTAGCAATTTTGCATCCATAATCATAGCTTGATATTTATGTTGTTTCTCTCTTTTGGAAGTTATTTTATCTTGTAGGTGATCCTGGGGTGTTGAGGAGTTCACCATAAATTCCTACAATAGAGAGGGAGAGATGGAGAAAGAGGTATAGGGAGATAGAGAGAGATACAATGATATAGAGAGATAAAGGAGAAATAGATGAAGAGATAGAGATCTAGGAAGAAATATATGAAGAGATAAAGAGAGATCAGGGAGATAGGGATATAGAGATATAAGATAGAGGGAGACATAGAGAGAGGAGAGAGAGAGGGATATTGAGAAAGAGGTAGATAGATAAAAATAGATAGAGGGAAAGATAAAGGGAGATAGGGAGGGAGAGAGGGAATAGGAGAAATAAATATAAAAAGAGACAAAGAGAGATAGAGAGGAAGAGGTAGAGAGAGGTAGAGATAGAGATAGAGAGGGATAACGAGATATTAATAAAGGGAGAGATAGGAAGAGAGGGAGATATAAAGAGGAGATAGAGAGGGAGAGATAGAGAGAGGAGGGAGAGATAAATAGATAGAGAGGGGAAAGGAGAGATAGAGAGATAGATAGGGGGAAAGGAAGTGATAGAGGGAGAGAGGGAGGGAGAGAGATCTAGAGAGATAGAGATAGAGAGATAAAGAGATAAAGAAAGGGAGAGAGGGATCAAATCATATTTTACTAAAGCATGCGCAAAATTGTAAGTTGGAACATGTCACATATTACCTTTTTTTTTGCTCATTTATCTTACTTGTAAGATGATACAAATAGTGTTTGTATTATATAATGTGAATGCATTACATAATATGCATATTATGTAATGCACACATGTTACATAATGTGCTTGCATTATTCATTCAAAATTTGGCCCCACCCTTTTTGAGCTTGGAATAGGCTTGGCTAGCTAAGCCTAAGGATTAGACCTCTATGATACTTCACAAAGATGTGTTTTTTATATTCAATGATAATTTTTAAATTCAACATCATTATATTCATTTATTTTATAACAAAAATTGATGAAATCACCACCAAAATAATGAGACATTTCTTGGTTTTCTAGCTATATTTTTAATATTTTTAATAAGTTAAGATATTTATTTATATTTTTTTCAATATTTCTTCGTTGTCCTCAAATACACGTGTATTGATTTTTATTTATAAATTTTGCTATGCATATTCAAAGTTTAAAAAAATATATAAGATTGTTCTATATTTCATTTTAGACACATTCAAAAAATAAAAATAAATAAATCATTTTTATGAAGTCATGTGAATGCATACAGGCTGAGCCATACAATTTTTATGATGCATTCACTTCAAAAGTTTATTAAAAAATTAATAAAAGATTAAAAAATACGCAACTTATAGTACTCACTTTTGACTATATTTCTACTAACTAGTTAAAAAAAATACCCAACCCAATAGAAAAAAAAGGGGGCATGCACTAGACACTTTATATTTAGTGATGAAAGCAAAACCACTTTTTTTTGTGCTTAACATTTCACTGTCTTAACCTTAACCATTTTTAAAAAACTTTAATAGTTGACATGAGCTTTTTGCAATCCATGTAGTATTTAAAAGATTGCTTATTTCCAACCACGCTCATCAATCCATCATAATATCATAAACAAATTAATCTACTCAAAATGAATGCAATAATATTTTTACCTAAGTAAAAAATAAACATCACTTTACAACAATTTTGTATTTTTAAATTTATCACTTAATATAAACATCATCAAAGTATAGAATTCAATTTTTTTTTCTAATCAATTTGCATTATACAAGTATTTGAAACTTATCAAGATATCTTTTTTACCACATTTCCAACATTTTCCTAATTCTCCAAAAAAAAATAGTAAATGTTCAAATTAATAAACATTGTAAATTAAAGCAACACCACATTTTTTTATTACAATAGTTTATTTTGTAATATTTATAAAAGTAAACAAGAGCTGGGGGCAGTGAAGTTCTTGTCAAAGTGTGCAAGAACGCTCTTGGTCTGATTTTGTTTTGATTTTTCAGGTGAAATTTTTAACATTCTTAGTCTTCCGGTTGTTAATCAGTTTTTAATCAGTTGTTAAATCAGTTGTCAATGGTCTGGTTTTGTTTTGTTTTTTCAGGTGAAATTTTTAACATTCTTAGTCTTCCGGTTGTTAATCAGTTGTCAATCAGTTGTCAATGATTTGCTACTAGTTTATACAACTATCTACCTCCATTTTGAGCAGTGTATTCGTTCTACTGGGTGACTGTTACAAACCCAGCTATTTTGAGCAGTGTATTCGTTCTACTGGGTGACTGTTACAAACCCAGCTATTTTAATCAGTTTGTCTGCTCAATACAACTGCTTTGTTTCAATCCTTTAGTCAATAACTTGCCGCTGCTTAACAACAACATCATTTCAGTTCTCAGTAACACTTTACCTATAAAAAACACTTGGATTTACCAGTGTCAGAGACCTCCAATGTTGAAACATTATAAAGCAAAATGTTGTGCTGTAGTGGAAGTAGCTGTCCAATACAAATAGAGTCCACTATTACATGGTGTCATTGTCTCACCGTAAGATGCCCCAAGGTCAATTAAATCATGTCATGGTTTGCGGAGGAGTTTGAATTTGAATTGTATGCCTTTTGCAAACTCAATTTTTTGACTCCAGGTGTAATGCATCCTTGATACCTGCACACAAGAACGAATACAGAAAAGAAAAACAAAGAGCAACAGAAAAGAAATATTGTTTCTCTCCCAAACAAAATTTTAGGAATTAGGAATGGGTTAAGAAATCTATTTGGTCTCTTAGTTGATCTTCAAGGATCTGACACTGGATACTTAGGTGACCATTGTTGCTAAAGAAAATGAAGTGAAAGAGATAAAGAAAAATGTAGAATTTATTATCTCCACCATCCAATTCATAATGACTCTCTAAGCCCCTATTATAAGTGAATATGAAGCATCCATGTGGCAAGCAAACTCTGTCACTGTCTCAGGATATAACATAGTGAAGTGAATCAATGCTTCATTTGACTCCCTTAGAGAAAGGCCCATAAAGACGGTTTAAGGTGGTGGGAGTGTTGCATTAAAGATTAGTGATGGAATATTGTTATGATAGGTGAAATGGTAAGTGTTTTAAGGCCCAAGTGTAGAACATTGAATGTAAGGAAGCAACTTGGTCTTCAAATCATTATATTGGTAGCAGTTGGACTGAAAGGACAACAGCTTTAGGGGAGTTCACTGGTCGGGCCATTTAGTCTTCTCTGGAAGAATGTAATGAGAATCAGGTGCAAATTGGAAGACAGTTCATCAACGCTTAGTAAATCAACATAAATTTGCCACCTAAAAAGATGGGGATGAAATGGCAGCATGTTCAGGGTTTTAAATGTTCTGTTTATGGAATTTATCTGGCTATTCAGGAAAGAAACATAAGTCAATATTTGTTCAATGACAAGTTTATCTATCAGAGTGGTCCCAACAGCAGGCCAAACCATCAATCTAGCCCAAAAACAGCGCTAAAATTTCAATATGATCCAATAACAGGGTTTGATCCAATAAAAGTTCTGTAAGCCAAAATAGCCCAATAGCAAGGTTTATCCCAATAACAGTGTTGCAAATCAATACGGCCCAATTGCTAGGCTTGATCCAGTAGCAGAGACATGAGTGAATATATTAGTAGGACTTGATCTTGCAAATAAGAGGGAAAGATGGCAATATTCAGCTCAGAGAAAGTAATAACAGCTGGTAATCAGAGTCAGCCAATTGCAAACTGTAACATTTATGCATATAAAATTAGTTTTTGTAAACAATACCTAATATAGTTAGCTAATTATAAATTAACATTAAGCAAGATGGTGATTGAGGGTGAGCTTCAGAAGATAATTTTTTCTCTTCCACAACATTAAGTAAATGCCTTGGATTTGGAAATACCCTGCTGCCTTCATTTTCTTATGATTAAATTGTACATATATATTAATTAAATTGTCAATGAGCTTCAGAAGATAGTGTACCACTATGTATAGATGATACAAATCTATCTCTTGCTAAAAAAAAATTATTACAAGCATCCCCAAGCACGTAATTTTGTAATATAATCATAAATTTCCTTGCATTTGTGATGTATCCGCCCCTTCCATTGTTTGATCTTAGCATATATTTTAGCAAAAAATCCAACTTTAGTATTTTGTTTGGACTTTTCTTCTTCACCACATTTTTGTATTTTTCAATATCCTTTTCAAAATATCTAATCTCTTGAATAACATGATCATCCGAAGGGCTAAGCATCCTTTGTAATGTAATGTCCATAAAGTATGGAAGCAAGGAGGTTATGGCTACAAGGAGTATAATGAGCCAATAAATAGAGGTAGGCCTCAATAGGCTTAATAGCCTTCTCTGTTTGATGAAACCACTCGATGTCATATTTAGCGAATCCTTTGTTATGGTAGGTATATATAGGAGTATTAAAAATTTGACAATTAAACTTACCACCCTAATCACCATGTATCTCTTTCAAAAGTGTCTCAGCTATGATCCCAATATCTCTCATGCTTAATAGTCTGAAGGAAATGTTCTAAGTAGGTAAATTTCCCTTGGTTTTGATATTGTGCCTCATCCAGGAGAAATATCGTCTCGTCATGTGTTACCTTTGTGACTCTGATATTTACATTGATGTTGTAGCAAGTATTTCCAATGAATCATAATGAAAACTAAGTGTAGATATTGATTATTGATTAGACCAGCATATGAGGATTTATGAACATGAGGAAAGTTTAAAATTGGCCGAGCCTGGGATTACATCATTTGAGAGAACCAGATAGAATTTATAACATTTCTTCTTTGATACATGCAGGGATATCCTATTTACAATACACACAGTTATGCTTCAGGGGTCTACACTATAATTATCTTCAATTGATTTTGTTTCTTTGATGTAGGATATCTTAATTAACTCTTGGGCAACTAGGATAATGTAATAGGTTGGAACTAGTAGACAAGCCTGATGTAGAATTCAGATGCATACTTTATAATGCAAAATAGAGTCTTTGCAAACCATTTTCTACTATGATTCTTAGGCAACTTGTATACGGGATCTCTACATTATTCACTTCCACTTCTTTTATGTATATTTTATGATGAATGAGGACTATTGAGATGAGATGAATTTCAATGTCCTTAGGCCAAAATGGTCTGTTCGACCTATCATAGAATTTTTACTTTTTCAGAAGATTATTTGGATGGGTGTCTAGATTTATTACCTTTGCATCCCCGACTAAGCTGTGCTGAAATAAACATGCAAAAAAATTGAATTCTGATTGGCAATGGATAAGAATAAAAGAAGCCAATATGAAAATTATTGCAGAATATGAAAAATATGCATTTGTCAAAAAGCTTAAACATATGCAACCTGAACGCCTCAGGCTGCCACTCCCATGTCTCCTCCGTATGTAAAAAATATTGTTGTCAGAAAACAGAAAACTCTACACTCACATGTTCATGACTAAAAATAACTTAAACGTAACAATATAATCATTTTCTTAAATAATGAATCATAATTAGTTATCTTTGTTCACTATTAATAGGATTGTGAGGTGCAGCAGCGTACAAAATGCATTGTAACACAAGATATAAAAACATTATAGAATGCAGAACTCAAACCATAAGCACTAAATAATAAAAGTTTATAGAAATTTTCAACTTCAGAATGGAGACTGTCTTATGGTCTCATTATCCTTGACTCAGAAGTAGGCCAAAGATCAGAATTATTCAAGTAACGGTGTACACTGTGATAAGCTCCTGAAGGCAGTGACAACATGGCAAAACCGTGTATAAAAAACAGACATCAAAAACCACAAATTGAAAAGCCTTTTTAATTCCATTCCCTAATCATGACCTACAATGAGAAATGGAATAAAAAGGATATGCGACATTGTCACACAAACCCTAAGAAAATGCAAGCCCTAATCCAGGTAAAGTAACTTCACTGTCATGCCTTGCTGCTTGGCCAGTGCTGGAGCCATCGAAGTTCCATTTGGGTAGTTATTTTGGGCTATTGACCGGTCCCGATAGAGTCTGTACATGCAAAACAAATAAAGCCCACTTAAATCCCGCCTCATAAAATGGTAAAATTAGGCTACCCACAATGGAATATGGCCATACAACTTAACCACACATACTCTTGCTTTGCTTGGCATATCCATTCCTGAGCCTCCAATCCTGGATATTAAAGGCCATTATGTAGAATCCAAAAACAATGAAAGGTCTGTAAACATAAAGTTTACAAGACTGCAGAATTGAGGTGTTCAATGGAACAGCTTACCAAATTTCATAACCAACAGGTCCATTGAATGCTTTGGAGGATTCGCCATGGTATCAAGAAGTGAAATAAAAACAGAGATTTCAGCTTACCAATCTTATAAAGGAAAACAAAATTTAAACCCGTATTTTTAGGAACAGATCACATTATTTCCAATGCAAGTGCACACCAAAAACAGAACGAAAAAGTTGGAAATCAATAAACCTCGAATGCAAAAATAGGGCACACTGACCCTAAAGAAATTCAATAGCACAGATGCAGACTAAATCTAATACATAAACAAGGCAAGGCGAGGCGAAACAAAACATAAATCTGTAAACCTCAAACGAAAAGCAGAGCACAGCCACCCTCAAAAACACGATAAGCATAAATTGAAAGATGAAACCGGAACAATGAATTAAATTTCTACCAAAAGCTGAATCTAAATGAGCGATAGAAACAGGTGTCTCTCCGCATGCGCCGACTCCACCCTAATCACCAACTGCTCGAGCTGTCAGAGCGTCCTTCAAAGTTCGTGCGCTCTCTTGTCTCGTGAAACTCGAACCATACTGCAGCCATTTATCCATGCCAATAAAAGGCAACCAAATTTCACAATAGTTAACTAGTGAGCATATTTGCATCCCCACTAAGCTGTGTTGAATAAAACATAAAAAAAATTGAATTCTGATTGGCCAGAGTTGATTGTATTAATCACTGTTTAAGATTTGAAGGCTCCGCTATAGTTCCCAGCAGGAATTAAAAATATTTTAACATATTTGTAATTTAGATTTGTGAAAGGACCTTATTGTCTATTACATGGAGTATCAATCGAATATGCAATTGGTGAAAATGTCAAATTTATATCTATATTTTAATAAATTTAGTTTATTTAAGCACAACTAAGTTTGTAATTCATGAATACTCTAAAGAGTATTCAATTTAGTGAATGTTATTATCTTAGTTTTCCATTTAATCGATCTTGAAAAGTTATTGCAATTAGCTTCATGACATCAAATACTTCCCATTTATTATTAATTTAATCTCAATTACACAATATGGTACATAAAATTTAGATTCACCTGAACTACATTGTTTATCATATCACCAAATATGGTACATCAGATTTAAATTCTTATTAAAAACTTGCTGTTGGCACAAGATACAGAGTTAATCCACGCAAAAAAGATCAGTAAAAATGACAAAGGTGGTAGTTAAGAAAAATGAACATGCTCTCGCCATCATATCCAAGCAGCGGATGGACTGTATATTAATCCAGACAAGGAGATCAATGAGAAAAAGGGGGGAGTACATAATGATCAAGATGTTTGTCTCGCAGGATTTAAAAACTGGATTGTTTGTTTACTTTTTTCCATATTTTCTGTTGGTAGAACAACTTTATTTTTTCTTTGAGCTCTCTGCTATCATCTTGACGATAGATTACGGACTGTGATCTGAAACATTGATGCACAAATATTTTACGCAATTGAATCCAGAAACTGGTTCACAATAAACTTTCCATTTGCTTCAGAAATTCCTTTCCTTTCTAATTCTGACGCATCTGCCTCCTCATCTGGCTTTCACTCCACAAGTGCATAGCCTTTAGGAAATACAGGTCAATGTCAATCTTCCATGGCATTCTAAATCAGAGCTTTAACAAATACCTCATCAGTATATGTAGATAGTGATGGATATTGATACTATGATTCATCAAACCAACAGCATGGTTTAGCTCTCCAAACACTTTGAATCCTTCTTACCACTGCAAGTTTGACGCCATGCAACTTGTCATACTGAAGGCCATGTTTGTCGCTTGCATCCATTAGCATCACCAATAATCTCCACAAGAACATTGCCCATTTTTGAAATGATGGAACCGATTCGCATCTCTCACAACAATTTCTCTTCCAACAATCTTGGAGATAAACTTGGTTGCAACGTGGCAATCAATACAAACTCGAAGGTTCTTGACAACTCTAATAGTTGATCCAGGGGATGTGTTTAACAACCCGAATACAATTGCCAGCTTTTCACTATGGTGGCAAAGGAATAAATCCTCCTCCTCCTCCTCCACGTTAGAGGTTATAGGCAGTGGCTCTGGAATATATCCAGATGCCTTCATCTCCCAAGACAATTTCTCCAACTTTGCATATATCTCCTGTGTTTGTGGATGTGATTTGTCTCCAGCACAAAAGGCATGTACCATTTTATGGACTTCAATCCAACTGCATCCAGGTTTTTTTCTGATTCCTCTATCCTTCATCAATTTCCGTATCTTTTGAACATCATTCCACCTGCCCACTTCTGCATAAATTTTTGACTGAAGAACATAAGGTGCAGCATTTTTAGGATCCAACTCAAAAAGGTATGTTGCTGCATATTCTCCTAGATCTGTATTCTTATGTGACTTACAAGCCCCAAGCAAGCACATCCACACAACCACATCAGGTTTTATTGGCATTTTAATGACAAAGTTTAGGGTTTCCTCAAGATAGCCAGAACGGCCAAGAAGATCAACCATGCACGCATAATGATCTGTTGCAGGTATAATGGAATAAGAGTCAAACATGTAATTGAAGTATTTACACCCCTCATCCACTAGACCTGCATGACTGCAAGCATATAAAACACAAACAAAGCTTATATGGTTGGGATTGGTTCCAGAATGCTTCATTACTTCAAAGAGATTCAGGGCATCCTTGCCATAGCCATGCATTGCATATCCTGCAATTATTGCAGTCCATGAGACCACATTTGGATGATGCAATTTGTCAAATAAATCACGTGCCCTCTGTAAGCTTCCACATTTCGCATACATATCTACCAGAGCAGTCACAAGTACATCTGACAGAAATCCACTTTCAATTATTCTCTGATGGATCTCCATCCCTTGTTCCAAAGCTCCCATTTTTGCACACGCTGGGAGGATGCTGGCAAAGATGAATTGATCCGATTGGACACATGTCTGTTGCATTTCTTTAAAAATTTCCAAGGCCTTTTCAGCAAGCCCATTTTGTGCATATCCTACAATCATCGAAGTCCATGAGAACACATCTTGTTGAGGCATTTCTTTGAAAAGCCTGAAAGCCTCATCAACCATACCATTTTGCGCATATCCAGCGATGATTGCATTCCACGATACCGCACCTTTTTGATGCATTTTGTCAAATAAATTACGAGCCTTCTCTATGCTTCCACATTTTGAGTACATGTCTATCAAGGCATTCACGACAATACCATTTGACAAAAATCCGCACTCAATTATTCTTTGATGGATTTCCATACCCTGTTTCAAAGCTCCCATCTTGGCACATGACGGGAGAATGCTGACAAAGGTAAAACAATCGGGCTTGACATCTGTTTGATGCATTTGCTTAAAAAAATCTTGAGCTTCTTCAACAAGCCCATTTTGTGCATAGGCAGAAATAATTGCATTCCATGAGACAACGCTATGTTGTGGCATTTCCTTGAAAAGCCTTACAGCCTCATCAAGTACATTATTTTGTGCATATCCTGCAATCATTGCATTCCATAAGTACATATCTCTGTGACGCATTCGGTCAAACAAATCGCGTGCCTTCTCTATGCTTCCAAACTTCACATACATGTCTATCAGGGCAGTAACAACTAAGATATGTGATGAAAATTTACATTCGATTATTTTCTGATGGATTTCTATACCCTGTTCCAAGGTCCCCATTTTGGCACACGCGGGGAGCATGCTGCCAAAGGTTGCCGAATTGGGTTTTACACCTGCTAACTGCATTTCCTTAAAAATCTCCAATGCGTTTTCAATAAGTCCATTTTGTGCATATCCAGCGATGATCGCATTCCATGAGACCACATCTGGTTGAGGCATTTCTTGAAAAATCCTGAAAGCCTCATCAACAAAACCATTTTGTGCATACCCTACAATGATTGAAGTCCAGGAGACCACATCTCGTCGAGGCATTTCATTAAAAAGTCTCAAAGCCTCATCAAGAACACCATTTTGTGCATATCCAGCAATCATTGCATTCCATGAAACCGCACTTCGTTGAGAGATTTTGTCAAACAGTTCGCGTGCCTTCTCAATACTTCCACATTTTGCATACATGTCAATCAAAGCATTTGCAACCACTACATCCCATAAAAATCCCCTCTCGACTATTGTTTGATGAATCGCCATACCTTGTTCCAAATCTCCCATTTTCGCACATGCTGGAACAATGCTCGCAAAGGTAAACTGATCAGGTTGGACACCTGTTGGTTGCATTTGGTTAAACACAGTCAATGCCGCTCGAGGAAGCCCATGTCTTCGGTAAGCTGCAATTATCATATTCCACGAGAAGACGTCTCGTTCTGTCATTTCCTCAAACACTTGGCGAGCACTACTCAAACTTCCACACTTGTCATACATGTTGATAAGTTTATTCTGCAAAATTGTGTGTGTAGCTAATATATGTCCCCTGTCAGTGATGTAAGAGTGGATTAGCTTACCAGCTGAAAGTGCATTCTTGGCTATGCAGGCCTGCAATAGTTGAAGGCATATAGATACGTCTACAGAAGGGTTGTCTGCCGTTAGCAGAACGTTAAAAGCCTCCTTTAATTGACCATCTGTACAGAGTGCTCCGATGTCTGTAAAGGATGAAATTGTATGACTGTAGCGTGGGAAATGAGAACTTTTACTTATTCTGCAGCAGGAAAATGCCCTCATCGGTTTGTTTGTCAAACGTTGTATGATAGTCATTTGTTTGCTTCGGTTACCCCCTTTCCTTGGGTAAGGATTTCAGTTTGCAATGGCGAATTCCAACTGCTCTGCCATTTTCATCTTCCATACTGATTTGTGGGCATCTAAGTTACGCTTTCCTTAAAAAAATTAATAGACACCTCCATTGCAACAGAACGCATCAGCACCAGTCATTCCAGGAACAATAACTCTTGTATATGATTTTGTTCTAATTGTCACAATTCAAAAGCTTTGATTTTGCTTTGATTATCACCATTCAAAAGTTTTCTCTAAAAATATTTATAATCTTGTTGGTTGAACACTACATATTCATAGTTGGGGACGCGTCTAAATCCCCCCGTCCCTGTCTCGGAAACGTTGTAGGGACAGGGGACAGCCACGGGATGACAGCAGTGTATTATGTTTAATATCACATGCATATTCACAATGAATTTTGAATTTTGAATGCATATTGAGTATTGAAAATGAATTCTTAACACAAATGTTATATTCTAAGTTTCTATAATGTATATATGCATGCTTTATCCATGTTTTCATATGAATATTTAAAGTTTTCCTATATATTTTAATTTTTTCTATATTTTATATAGCCGCCAGGGTTTAAATTTGATGGTCGGCCCTACCTGTCAAGGAATTTTTTTGTGATGGTCATTTATTTGAAGTTGCCTTTCAAATATTAAAGGTTATCTATTTTAAGAAAAATATATGTAGATTGAAAATATATATATATAGGAATAATTACATAGAAATTTTGACAGTTTAACTAAAATTTTTCCTTTCAAGTGATACAGTTTTCTTAAAATTTTAATTGTATTTTATAGCTAAAATGACTAAATACGGCCATACGACCATCAAATTTAAGCCCTGACAGCCGCCCCCTGCTGTCCCCAAGTTTGGCCTGAAAAATCGGAGACTTGGGATAAGACCGTGTTAGAATTATTCTCTTTGATGTTTGGTAGGCTAAATATTTATCTATCAACTTTTTGTCATTTTATTAATTGTCAAGAATTTCAAAGTTGTGATAATTTAAGGGATTAATGATGATTCTATAAGAAATAAGTAACTTTAAAAATAATTTAATTTATTTATAGTGATGACCATTTTTAATCATATTAAAGTGTCACAATAAGTATTAATCATAAAAATAACAAATTTATATTTTTCTTTTGAAAGCATGTACTTTTCTAATAAGACTATTTTTTCTAATATGTGTTATGTGATAAGTCACATTAAAAATGCATTAATCATATAAATTAAAGAAATCACTAACTTATCTATTTTTGTGTTATGCAAATTATTAGATACATTATCACTTGTTGAATGAATTTAAATGTTCCATGTTTGCTTATTTATTACAATCCAATTTTATACAATACAAACACTAAATACATAAATGTTTACCAAAATATTAATAACAAACAAACATATATTATACACACGTGTAATGCATGTAGTCACTATACACTATAGAAATTCATATTGAACAGATGGTTATGTGGACACAACATTATATTAATATTATCATTTACACAATTACAACTACATGGATAAAAATAAATGATAAGTTTTATTGAAAGTACAAAGACTGCTACCCTATTTGAACAATATTGTGTTGATTTATCACATCCAATCCCAAGTAAATCAAACATGTATTAGATGTTTCCCTTAGGTATCAACTTAGAAGAAAGGACCACAATTGTTGCTCTTGATAACATAATTTATATTTTTTGTCTTAAAATATCATTCAAATAAGATTGGTGGTGATAATCCCAATTTTTTGATAGATATAACTCAAGAGATAGTAATGAATGTCAAACTACTCCTCTCTATGTTGTTAATATATATTGTGTCTTATTGGCCCCTATGCCTTGTGTATGATTAAATATCATCCCATTTTGACATGCATTTGTGTAACTAACTTCTTTTAATAGGTAGAATAGAGACAAACTTTGGCTTATTAATGTCCCATGACACAAACACACAATTATCTAATTCCACAATCACACATATTGGTAGCTTTGGCAATTGAGTACCTTGAAGATAGACTATACTCTTTATAATATTTGGTAAGTGCATGGAAATGGGAGACCAAAAGGGGGTCTTATGTGGCCATTTTTTTTAAATCAAGAAAAAAATGATCTTGGATAAGAAATTGAATATAGTTACACTCAAAATTTGAAGCAACAAGAACAAGAGTCGTAGTGTTTTGAATCTACTTTCTAAACTACTATTTTCTTTTAAAAATTGTGGAGATCAAGGGGTTCAAATAAGGGGGCTACATAAAGTACTCTTGTTTTGTTAAAAAAATATAATATAGCATCTGATGTGGTCCTCCTAAAATGTTAACTTTTTTTAGTATTTAAAAAATCACTTCAATAAAAATTCAGGTAACATCATATAGTTTATGTCCAATTTTTCTACTATTTTTAAAATGAATATATGGTTTTTTACTAATTTTCAAAGTGGACACATCCTGCAATTTACAAAAAATTGAGCATGCACCCTCTTAATATTTTTGAAAACTAATTGAAAAATATTTTTTTAACTTGTAAATAATACTATCTAGTTTGTAAAAATGTACAATTTGTTTCAAATTTTGATGAACTTGTAAAAATTGAAACCAAAAATACCATGTACATAGATTTTTGACAAAAAATATAAACAATAGGAAAATAAATTAAAGATCAAAATCTTAACATATTTGAAATGTAAAAAAAATTACATGGTTAGAAAGCTAAGAGAGATCAACATTATTATGGTATTTTTTTACTCAACATTGATAGATGTGTAAACCTGACGGAGGTCATGCTCAAGATTGTATCATTTTTTGAGAAATTATAAAAATATGCCTATGGATGTTCATATGTTAGTCCAACCCTAAGGGTTGGCGATTACCAAAGAAGATAATAATGCAAATGTATTATAGTGTTCTTACATTTTTATGAAGAAAAAGGTCTCTCTCCCCCTCCCTCTCTTTCTCTTCACACAAATGTGAGTGTGTTCTATCATTCTTGCATTTTTCTAATGAAAAATCATCTCTTTTGAATATCTACCTTTCTCTACCTCTCTCTTGATCTCACTCTCTCTCTCCCTCAAGCTCTAGACCTATCTCTCTATCTCTCCCTCCCTCCATCCTTCCCTATCTCTCTCTCCCCCTTTCTCTACCTCTCTCTACCTCACTCTCCCCCTAAGCTCTAGACCTATCTCTCTACCTCTCCCTCCCTCCTTCCCTCTCTTTGTCCCCCTTAGACCTCTCTATGCCTCTCCCTCCCTCTCTCCTTCCCTCTCTCCTTCTCTCTATCTCCCCTCTCTCCTTATCTCTACCTACCTCGCCTCTCTAGACCTATCTCTCTACCTCTTCCCCTCCCTCTCTCCTTTCCCTATCTTTTTCCCTCTTTAGACCTCTATCTCTCTCTCTCTCTTATATATCTATCTCTCTACATATCCCCCTCTCTCCCTTCCCTCCTTTCCTATCTACTTCTCTCTATCTCCTACCTCTCTCTCTCCCCTCCCTCCTTTCCTATCTACTTCTCTCTATCTCCTACCTCTCCCTCTCCCTCCCTACCTCTCCCTCCCTTTCCTTCCCTCTCTACTTCTATCTCAACTCTCTCTCCCATCTCTACCTCTCCCTCCCTTTCCTTCCCTCTCTACTTCTCTCTATCTCAACTCTCTCTCCCATATCTACCTCTACCTCTCCCTCCCTCCCTCTCTCCCTCTCTACTTCTCTCCATCTCCCATCTCTCTCTACCTACCTCTTGCTCCCTTGCTCCCTACCTCTCTCTACCTAATTGTTCCTCTCTACCTTTCTCATTATTTCACTCTCTCCCTCTCTCTTGAGCTTTAGAAATTTCTCTCTACCTCTCCCTCCCTCCCTTACTTGTTCACTCCCACCCTCCTCCCCTCTCTCTTTGTCATTCTTTCTAGGTATCTTTGTCTAAACTTATCTCTTTACGTCTCCCTCTTTATTTTTCCCCTTCTACCTCTCTCTCTATATCACTCTCTCCCTCAAGATATAGAGCTATCTCTCTACCTCTCCATCCTCCCTCCTCCCCTCTCTCTTTGTCATTCTTTCTAGGTATCTTTGTCTAAACTTATCTCTTTACGTCTCCCTCTTTATTTTTCCCCTTCTACCTCTCTCTCTATATCACTCTCTCCCTCAAGATATAGAGCTATCTCTCTACCTCTCCATCCTCCCTCCTTCCCTCTCTAATTTTATCTATCTCAAATATATCTCTCACCATCCCTCTAGATATATATCTCTAGATATCTCTCCCTCTCCCCCATCTCTCTATCTCACTCTCTTTCCCCTGAGCTCTAGACTTATATTTCTACCTCCAACCTCTTTCTATCTCACTTTCTCTCCCTTGAACTCTAAACCTATCTTTCTACCCCCCCTTCTCTATCTCTATCTAGGGTTCCTAGTGTTCTTAGATTGAATTTGATTCTATGAACTAATATTTTATGTTCCTAGTATTGGAATGTTGTTTATCATATTTTTTGTTTGAATTTGACAATATACAATCACTATTTTCATAATTTTTACTAATTATATTAGATTTGATATAGAATTTAACATTAAATACCAAAGAAGTTGACAACAAGCTCAAATTTTGGAGGAATGTGAAGCCAAAAATGAATTGGATAATGTTGTGCAATTGGTGAAATTGAATCCCAAATTTTTAGGTATATCCTCTTTGAATGTATATCATTTGTTCATTCCACTTTGTCAACATAGTTCATGTGCTACATATCATAGTGCTAATTCACTTTATTGCGGCCCAATTGTTGACCCAAAACACTTAGTTATGAAAAAGAAAATAAGAAACCAAATCATCCACACTATAAATCACAAGGATACCATGACCTCATTGCACTCTATGGATGATTCACCATTTAAAATTACCCATTTTGATCCCACCTCTAGTGCAACTCCCTTGAAAAACCTAAATAAAATTGAAGACCATCTCCTCTAGCAACCCTTTTATTGATCCTTCCTACATAGCTTATATAGAGGAACCTTGAACTATCTTATAGGATAAACTAAAGGATGCAAGTTACCCTCTGATGCAAGACATAAATCAAGAAACCAAAAATTAGTGTGGAAATAGAAGCTTTAAAAAATTAAAATTTAAACAACTTTGAAACTGCACCTAAAACTCCTGGTGGACCTCCTTTTGAAAATTACTTTGGACCATCAAAAGATTTTCTTTTCATTTAAAAACTTGGATAATGAAAGCCCCCACATTCATCTATAAAAAGATAAATAGATCATAATTTTTCTCCCAACAATACCCCTCTAATTTCATATCCAAAAACTTAGAAAACCCATGGTTTCACACATTCAAGAAGGAAAACCAAGTTTATAAAAACTACTAGCAACCATTGAGAGATCAAATACAAAATTCCAACACTAAAACAATGGCCATTTCAAATTCAAGTTACTAATTTATTTCTTCATTCCTCATGTTTACAATCTTAGCATCAAATCGAGAGATAACAATAAAAAAACTTGGCTACAGGAAAAAATTCACTTCCAACACTATCAAATCTAACTCAAGAGGCCACAATCAGCCTTCTACATCCAAAAAATTAGTATTAAATCCTTTGATCATCCTCTTAGGCATGGGAATATTCCTCTCATTAAGTTTTCTTATAAAAATTAATGTATTTTTTCCCAAATTTTCCACTCATAGGCTCACTCCACTAACTCCTCCACTAGGCGCCCTAACTCCCTCACCATCAATTCAAAATTAATTTTTAAATGCAAATGGGAGTACAAATTACAATAAATTTCCACTCACATTCCTAGGCATTGGATTTTTTTCTCCCCCAATTTGGCAAGGAAAAAATCAATTTTTGAGCCACTACACACATGAAAATTAAGCCTTTGGTGCCATATATCTAATAGGTATAAAATTTAATTTTAAATATATTGTAAATGTGTGAAAAGAGCTCTTAAATCATTCCTGAAAGATAAAAAATTAAACACAATAAAAAATGAGAAATTAAAGGCCACACATTTTTTTGGTGTGTAGGATTGCATGTGCACTTGGATGCTCTTGCATCAAACAACCCAGGTAAGAGAAATGTTTTATGAGTGGAAACTCATGAAAATTTGAAGATCATGTGTTTTTTCTTCATCCATTTTTCTTCCTCACCCTCTTTCCTTTTCTTCCTCTTCTTCCAACATCTTTGCTCACCATTCTTCTTTCCTCTCATGGATTTGTATCCACCATGAATGATCCTCATCCTCTAATGACTCTCTCCTTTCCTAACCTCTTTCATGGGATCCAACCCACAAAAAATTGACCACCTCTACCAAATTGTTTCATCATACATATTAACACCTGCAACATACACATACACATACAAATCTGCCCCTACAACTTTATGGAAATAAAAAAATGCAAATAAATTTACCTCCTCTTTCTTCATTGCAATGTTTCTAATATTACCTTCATTGCAATGTTTCTGATATTACCTTCATTGCAACCTTTATCACATCCTTCACTATGAGGTTTTCATCTACCCCATCTGCTCCCACCATGGTTTTCATGTCTTCAACCACTATAACATCTTCAACAACTTCTTCACACAAACATGCTACATTAAAATATACATCTCCATTTATCTTTTTCCCATCTATTTGCAACATCATATCCATCTCAACAAGAAAAAAATCTCCATCAATTTCCTCTTCATACAATTCTAAAAAATTAGAAGTTACTTCTCCACTTAATAACCTTTCTATTCCTATTATCTCCTCTCTCAATAGGAGATCTTCACCAATTTCCTCATCAAAGATGGGACTGTCAAAGAGCCCCACTTTCACACCTCCATCTATCTCACTTTCTTTACTCACAAACAAATCAAAATCAGAATTATCAAATTGTACCTCATTTCGTTTTGTTTTCCCAATTTCTTTTCTTTTGACATCTTCTGCTACACATTTCAACTCTTCATGGCTCTTGACTATATCTCCTTTCGTACTGAAAAGGTGGAAAATAGGTTCACCAATTTGAAATGGGGAAAATGGGGGTATGATGCACCTATCTTCCTACTTTCATTAGGAAAAAGAGATCTCCTAGGGCAATATTGACTTTCAACCCTTAGGTGAGTCAATCTTGAGAGGGATCTTGTTGTTTTCCTTATGCTTGAGGATGTGTTGCAACTTTTAGGACAACACTTTTGGGAGATGAATGAAAAATAGCAAACAAACTCAATTATGCAACGTAATACATGAATAATCAATTTAAAAACTTAATTTGACATAATCCAAAAAGTTTCAGTAGATTAGGAGAGAGTTAGGATTTTATGTACCTTTCACCAAAATGTTGTTATGAGAGCTCTATTGGAACAAATTCACTCTGGAGAAAATGGGTCTTTGTAGGGCCTTCTGAAATTAATTTTTGGGTCCTCTGCTCCTATGTCTGCACTGCCAAATTCTCTAGATTTCATAGTCAAAAAATCAGAAATAAATTCTATTGGTGAGTTTCCATGGCTTGACAAACATGTTGACAACTTTGCAATTTTTACAAAATTGTACTTTTGATATATATCTTCAATCCTTCTTCAACCTAAGATCTACAAAACACACAAGAGAGAATAAATGTTTGTTTTTGGTGAATGGGGGTTTGCCTTGGTCAAACCTCATTTTGGTAATTAAACCTTGAATTGAAACAATGAAGCATGAAAAGAATGATGAATGGACAATTGCTATGGGTATGTGCGGGATCATGGGGGTCCAAACTAGGCCTCTAAGTGGTGACGAAAATTCAAAAAATTAGAGTTAGGCAACTTGACATAAAAATTTGAATAGGTTATTAACATAATTTGAAAAATATGTAAGAATAAAAGTTGTAGCAAATTGAATGTAGTTTCTAGGCTACTAGTTTTTGAAATTTCAATGCATTGGTACTAAATTTTTCAGGAAAAAGATAAGAAGCAAGTGTGTGTCTGACCACCCTAAGTACAAGAAAAACATAATATTTTTTCTGAATTTTTCTATATAAGTAGAGGACACATGCCCGGATGTGCCAGATTTTTTTTGGTAATTTTTTTCCATGTAAATAATTAGTTATGATTTTTTTATTAGAACTTTTGAGAATTATTAAAACGTCCATGTCTGACCATCATAACTTGGTCAAAAAAATATGAAATTCATTTTTTTTAATCGTATAGTATGCAAAGCATAGAATGTGGTGCATCTTGTAGATTCAAAAAATGTTTAGTAGTTTGAAAGTTATAAA
Organism: Sequoia sempervirens; assembly: GCA_007258455.2. Classification (NCBI taxonomy): domain Eukaryota; kingdom Viridiplantae; phylum Streptophyta; class Pinopsida; order Cupressales; family Cupressaceae; genus Sequoia; species Sequoia sempervirens. The sequence goes on from VDFB02000002.1 coordinate 8,977,771, forward strand.
AGTTTTTCAATCAGCCTATCAATCAAGACTTTATACATAATGTAGGTAGAAAATCAATAGTAATTATTTATTAAATTCAAAAAAAGGAAAAAAGTTATATTGGTGGAAAGTTGACAATTTTTTCTATAAACCCTTTTCGTTTGATGAAATTTGGGTAAAAAAAAAGTTGTTAGCCACAAGGTCGAACTTTGGAAAGCTAAACAAATTTTCAAAAACATAATTTTTGGGTTGACTTTCTAGGTCAAGCAATCCCAAACCAAATCCCGAGCCAATATTCGTTTTGTTTTCTAAAACGGATATCCATTACTAGATGGATATCCGTTATTAGACGAATATCTGTTATTAAATGAATATTTGTTAGTTATATTTTTGGTATATTATTTATAATATATAATATTATATAATATGTATTATGTATTTATAATACACAAATATATAATATTATGTATTATATAGTATATTATATATTATGTATTATTATATTATATATTATTATATTATTATATTATATATAGTATACATATTAATTATTATATATAGTATATAGTATATACATAAAATATTATATATTATATTAATATTATGTAATATATTTAATACATAGTATATATTATATATTTATTGATGTGCAACCAATTCACAAGAAAGAGAGAGGGAGCGGGAGGGATTTGAGAGAGAGGGAGAGAGAAAGACCTTAGAAGTGGGAGTGAAAGACTTGAGAGGGATGGGGAGAGAGAGCTGAGAGGGAGAGAGAGAGAGGGGGAGAGAGGGAGGTATAGAGGGAAGGAGAAAGAGATATATATAGTTTGGAGGGAGAGAGGGAGCGAGGGAGAGAGAGAGTGAGAGAGAAAGACTTGAGAGGGAGAGAGTCTTGAGAGGGAGAGGGAGAGAGGGAGAGAGAGAAAGAGACTTGAGAGGGAGAGAGGGAGGGAGAGAGTCCAAGAGAGAGACTTGAGAGAGACAGAGGGGTGCCTAAGTGTGAGAGGGAGAGAGAGAAAGAGAGAAAGTCCTGAGAGGGAGAAAGGGGGGCCTGAGAGTGAGAGGGAGAGACAGACAAAGAGTTGAGATAGAGAGAGGGAGGGAGAGATAGAGAGAGGGAGAGAGGGGGAGAGAGGGAGAGAGGGAGAGACCTGAGAGAGAGGGAGAGAGAGAGAGTTGAGAGGAAGAGTGTTTTCCCTTGTTGGGACGGGCTCTAGAATAAGAAGTGATACCACCATCAAACAAAACCATTACAACTCAATTCAACATTCATACCATTAAAACCTTCAAGTTTAATAACATGTCATTAGATCATTCATGTAAAAGACCATAAAATCATTATGAATAAGAATCACTATCTTCCAATCATGATACATAAATAATAACATAAACAAGAACATTATGCAACTTTCAAACAAAATCCTTAGAAGACATCAAGATACATGTTAGTTAGATTGTTCATGTGAAATCTATACAATGATTATGATCAAAAAATAAGTCATCAGTCAACCATGATGCATGAATAAACACTGTATATGCACACTATATACATGAACAAACACTAAATTAATAGATTATTTAATATTTATTACTAAATTTTTGTCTCATCATTATACTATTAAATATTCATAAATTCAACACTAAAAATATCCATCCAACAAAATTCTTTATAAAATATCCATCCAAGATCATTTTTTTTATAAATATAAGATCATTGTCTTAATAAAGTTTTGCGGCTCTCAGTTGCATCTATTCATTTCTTTGTGTTTTCTTCTTTAGATTGGGATTGTCTCCTTTCCTCTAGCCATTGTTGATGCTCGTCTAAGTCCACTTCCATGGACCTAACCACATCAACAACAATTTGCATTTTTGGTACAAAATGCCTCAATAATGGGTGAACACATTCTTCATTTTGAATATAGCGTTAACTTGATCCTGAATGGTTCTAACATTCACATCGACTTGTTCTTGAAAGCGAGCACCATTGGGTGCAAGTGGTGGAGGTGGGGGTTTATGAGGTGGAGTGGGTGGAGGTGGAGTGGTTGGAGCTGGAGGGCGTGGATCCATGATTTAGATATAAGTGAACTTACATTAAATTTGTAATTTAAAAATATAAGATAAATGTTTAAAATCCCCTTAAACTATTCAATATAAATGACTTAATTGAATACAAATGAAAAAATGTGTAAAGCTCATTTATGTCTAAGGCATGTAAATGGAAAACAAATAATTGTTAAAGTGATGTGAAATCTCATTTAAAAATACATTAAATTTTTACCTCACTGCAATGTGGAAGTGTTAAGGTCCAAATTGATTCAACAAAGGTGGAAGTGTTAAGCTCCAAATTGCCAATACTTAGTGAATTTGTATACATAGTAATGGTTAAACAAAACTTGTCCCAACATCCATAGGGAAATGGGAAAAGTTAATGGGTAATAATCGATGGGCTATGTGGGAGGCTATCATTTGTATATGATTCAATATGACAGCCTCCTGCATAGCCCATCAATTATTACCCATTCACTTTGCCCATTTCCCTATGGTTGCAGGGACAAGTTTCATCTGGTCAATACTAACAATTGATCTAGATTCACCAAGAATTGGAAATTTAGAGCACTTCCAACAAGGTTCCTTTCTATTTTGAGAGCTAAGGAGAGTCAAAACAATTAAAAAATTAAAAAACAAAGTGTTTAGCAAGAAATACTAACTTAAAAATAAGAAATAAAGCAAGAATTTAAGAAACATGAAAATAAGTGATAAAGAAGAATGAAAAATAGACAAGAATATAAAATAGTTAAAAAAAATGCAGAAAGGGGGTAATGAAAGTTCTATTTTTATGTTTGTTTAGTATGCTAGGTTCAATTTTATGCTTTTTTTTCCAGTAATGAAGGTTCCAATTTTTGTTTGATGTTTTTTTTTTGTTTTCTAACTAGGGTCTCAAATTATTTTGTAAGTTTAGATAGAAATGAAAAAATTCAATAAATCTACAAAGAATGCAAAAAAAAACTTAAATTTATCACTAATTAGGAAAAAAATTGAAAAAATGCAAAAACAACATACCTGGAGGTCACTGCTCGACTACTGCGTTGCCAAAATGAGGTAGGGTTCATGAAAATGAGGAAGAATTCATGTTATAAAGTCATCAAAGAAATGAATATCCGTTTTGTAAAACTATATTATATTCCCATGTGACTTAAATTAAATGGAGTAAAAAATCAATATATGTTTATAACAAATATCCGTTTATTATATCATAAATTTATTGTATATAAATATACAATAGTATATTTCACATATAAGTTTTATATTATATATTATATGATATATATGAAATATATTATATTATATACGTATTATATATCATATAATATATATCATATAATATATATTATATATCATATATTATATATATGATATAATGTATATTATATATCATATAATATATAATATATTATATATTATATGATATATATTATATGATATATAATATATATTATATGATATATAATATATATTATATGATATATAATATATATTATATGATATATAATATATAATATATGATATATAATATATAATATATGATATATAATATATTATATATTATATGATATACATTATATGATATACATAATATATGATATACATAATATATGATATACATAATATATGATATATAATATACATTATATGATATACATAATATATGATATATAATATATAATAAATGATATATGATATATAATATATGATATATGATATATAATATATGATATATAATATATAATATATAATATATAATATATAATATATGATATATGATATATATAATATATAATATATATTATGTAATATATATTAAATATATTATATATTATATTTAATACATTGTCTCCATTTGAAAATGAGGCGGGCTTTTTCCTCAACAAAATGGATATCCACTCAAAACAGATATCTGTTTAGATAAGATATCCGTTACGCAACACCATATTGATTTTTCACGAGGCATCAATATCCAATGGAGTTAGTAACATATATCTGTTGTTTCTATTATAAATTTATTAAATATAAATATACTATATATTAAATAATATATATTATAGTATATATTATATAAAATATATTATAGTATATATTATATAAAATATATTATAGTATTTATTATATATAATATATACTATAATATATATTATTTATATTCTAGATATATTGTATATATATATATATTAAATGTATTATATAATATATTCAATACATAGTATCCCTTTGAAGTCTATCTCCCTTTTAGATATATTGTTTAGGGTTTAGGGAGAGAGGGAGAGTGGGAGAGAGTGGGATAGGGTTTATATAGTGGGTATAGGGTTTA
>VDFB02000002.1:8982215-9067866 GCA_007258455.2 Sequoia sempervirens
AATTAGGAGGGGGAAGGGAGAGGGGAAGAGGGGAAGAAGGGTAGAGAGAGAGAGAGAGAATTAGGAGGGGAATAATGAGAGAGAGAGAGGGAAACAGATAATATTTAAATATTTTATATGTTAGTAATATCAATTAGTTATATATTTTTTATATATTAGTAATATATATATACATTAACTAAAATATATAAATAATATTTAAATATTATACATAATAATATAATATATTATTTATTAAATTATAAACTATATTGTATATTCTAAACTAGATGTATTAAAATAAACTATAAAATATTTATTGCATTTTCTAAATCATATATTATAAAGTATAAAACATTTTTTAAAATCATATATAAACCAAATCGGATATCTGATTTGAAACAGATATCCAATATTTCTAAAAAATAATTTATTACCTAGGGATTAGCCTCGGGCTTGCTTTGGTATTTGGCTTGAACATGCCAATCCTAAGAAGTCAATGCAAAAAACATGTTTGACAACTCACCTTGTTTTTCTAGACTTCATCCATGTGACTGACAAATTTATTTTTAGCCAAAACTGATGAAATGAAAAGGGTTTGTAGAGGAGACTCTCAGATTTCCACCAATATAAATTATTCTTTACTTTGAATTTAATAAATAATTATTATTCATTTTCTATTAGAATTACGACTAAAGTCCTGATTGATAGGCTGATTGAAAAATATCTATAACTTTCAAATGGTATCATATTTTTTAATCCAAAATATTCATTTGCATTCTATGCTTTGTATACTATAGGATTAAAAAGAAAAAATGAATTTCATGAAGTTTGACCAAGTTAAGGTGGTCAAACATTGAGTTTATATTTTTAAAAGTTGTAATAAAAATTCATAATTAATTATTTACTTGGAAACAAATTACAAAAAATATGTGTCACATCCGGACATGAGTCCTCTACTTATATCTAAAATATTATAAAAATTAATTATCATTTTATTGTGGTTAGGGTGGTCAGATGGACACCTACTTCTTATTTTTTCCCTAAAATTTAAGTACTATTGCATTGAAATTTCAAATTTTCACCAAATAGACTTTTAAAAAAATAAAATAAACATAGTAGTTTAGAAACTACATTCAATTTTCCACAGATTCTATTTTTACATATTTTTGAAATAATATAGATAACTTATTCAAATTTTTATGTCAAGTTGCCTAACTCTGATTTTTCTGAATTTTCATTGCCACTTAAGGGCCTGTTTTTTCCATGATGATCCTGCACATACCCAAAACTAGAAAAAAAAAATGTCTTCTTATTTAAGAAGGACAACAAATATAGATCCCATTCCCTACTCAATATCATCTTTAAGAATGAAGCAAGAATGGAAAAGAGATAAAGAAAACTTATTCTTATAACACTATGAAGAAATGATCACTCACCTTTAAGTCTATGTTTTTAGCTTTCGCTGACTTTCAAATTGAGAAGTAGAACCTTAGAACTGAACAAAATGTGTAAGAATAAATGACGTTTTCAATTGTATTTATATCAATCCATATTTGGCGAATTCCACAAGATTTTTAAATGGTATATTAAAAAATTGGCGAATCTCGCATGCTTATACAACGATTCGTTGTAATTTTCAAGGAAAAATGTGTCCTCAAATGTAATTATTTTTTAATTTTATTGGAAAAATAGGTGCTCATAAGCAACTATTTATAAATTTTAATTGGCAAAATGGGTCTTCACAAGCAAATTTTTGTAAATTTTAATTGGCGACATGGGTCCTAATACAATGTCATTTTAATAGTATTGGTGAATATGTAGGTGTTTAATTACATGCTTCCAGGATTCCAGCAAAAAATATTAGTTGGTCCATTTGAAACACGTAGTTTGTTATGGAAAATTTTTTTCTTAAATATGCCTCATAAAAAAAATTGTTGGTGAATGGACATGCATTGGACCAATAGTTCGTAAAATCTAGGCTATTTGGACACCCTGTTGGGTGCGAGAAATTCACCAATTTTGACTTGGCCAATTGCTAGAATTCGCCAATTGCAAAAGATTCACCACTAAAGTTTTCCCTAGAACTTATTAATATATTTCACTTAAACAACCTCTTCTTATCACTTACCAAGCCTTATTTCAAAGTGTTGTAAAGTTTGTAACAAACTTTCACACTTTTCTAGGCTTTTCATCAATAATTTGACCCTTTCTTATCCTTAGTTGGCCCCATTATACACGTATAGGCCTTACTTAAGTGTATTTTTTAGAATAATCTCGCTAAAAATCATTTAATACATCTTAATTTTTGACACCCACTTAAAATTCCTAAGTGGAACCCACTCGCCACTAGGGGAAAATGAGTCCCCTTTGGCTCAAAAATCAAAATTATTTCAAAATTCTAGCGTGATATTATTTTCTAAGACCTAAGGTCAGCCTGTGATGTGGTATTTTTGGGAAAATTTGCATAATCAAGTATAAATATAGGGTTTTCCCCTCTCATTTCACCCCTATTCACTCATTCATTCACTCAAGCATTCCATCAATTATCAAGCATTCACTTTATCATTTTAGGAATTTCAAGCATCTTCAAGTCTACATCCATTGGAGCTTCTACTTGCATGTCTTCATATTTCTACTTCAAGGGTTTGGTGAGTTGTAGCATTGCATGTTGTTCACTCATCACTGTCTTTTCATTTCATTTCATTTTCAAGGGTTTAATTACCAAACTAGGGTTTGACCAAGGAAAACCCCTATTCACTAATCCTTAACACTTTTTCCCCTCTTTGCATGTGTTTTGTAGGTCTTGTGTGTAGATTTTTGAAAGATAACAGTTGGAAAATTTGTTAACAAATCATCAAAGTCATTCAAAGTAGTCAAAGACCTAAAAGAATCTTGGAGAACACCTACAGATCAAATTATGTAGTTTCAAATCCGAAAACCTGTCAGGAGTTGAATTAAAAACTAAGAGCTATAGATTGCACTTTTGAATTTCTCAAAATCTAGAAGTGGATTAAGTTGCCATCAGTGGCATGTGAGTCCCACAGCTAGGCCTGAAAAGAGGTTTTTTCAATTCTAAGTACCCTTTTGTCTGAAACTTGTTCTAGTAGAATTTCCCAGAAACAGGACTAAGTCACCCAGCTTGGTGTATGAGTCCCAGTGGGCTTCAACAGTGATTTCTATAGGATTCTAGAGCTCCTCTCCATCACTTTCCATTTTCTAGGTGTGCATCTTCAATTTCATTAATTTTTGTTACATTTGCATTTTTTGTTCATTTTGCATATCTTAGCGTGTTTTCAAACATTTTGCATTTCCTTAGTTTTGCATTAATAGCCAATATCTTTTATCAGTTCTTTCCATCTAAGACATTCCCCTTAGACATATTTCAATCATCTTTACATTGGTATCTCAAGGGCATATTCTTGAGTGAGCCATCAAGGTTCTTGGACACCTCTCTCCTTTTAGGTGCAAAACCCTAGAAGTGTAAGTGAGCCTCCGCACCCAAAAATATTTGGTTCACCTAACAATCAACATTTTTTATCTCTCTTTATGTGATTGCAGATCTAGGTGTCTTGGAGCTTGAAGGATCATTGAAGATTATGTTACAAGCTTGGAGAAAGTTGTTGGAGTTGTCTCCTCATTTGCAAGATTGTAATCTTCACTAAAAATTCATCTACATGTCCTAAATCAAGGATTCAAATCTAGAAATGAAGTGGAGTAGAAAGAGCAGAGATAGGTGAGTAGAATTAGAATTTGAAGTTCTAGAAAACCATAACTAGACTAATACACCAGTCCTAGCGCATGAGTCTTAGTTTAGGTCATTTTTAGAATTTTACAGTTTCAGATGCCCTTTTCTTTGAAACTTGTTTCAGACCAAAAGCCCTGATCTCAGACTGATACAACCAGACTAGCATATGAGTCCCAATGTGCCAAAATTTTAGGTTATTTAGCATTTCAAGCCTCCATTCAAGCTTTCTCAGGTTTTTAGGTGCTCCTCTATACTTTTCCAGTTTGTTGTTTAGATTTATTTGCATTTATAGTCCATTTAGTGATGTTCTATGCATCATTGAGTTAAATCATTAGATATTTCATTTCATACATTTTTCCAAGCCCTAGCTTGGTGGTGAACCCCTCATTAGTTTACAATCAACCCCTAGGACAGTCCCTTAGTAGATCTCTTTCTCCCATTATCATCATTTGATTGAGATATCTAGGGCATCCTTGAATGTGGAGCATAGAAAGTTTATTTCCCTAGGTCCTAAACCATTGGGGCTACAATTTTCTATGTTACATTGTGGTGAACCTGATGTGAACATGCATTTATAACATTTAATTTTTTTTATTTGGATTCCATCATCATCCTTGATCTTGATTGCATTAACATTGCATTGTGGTTTGCATTAGTTAATTGGCATTCTAGGGTTTCTAAATCTTGCATTAGTGAAAGTGCATATTGCTTTCATCTTTGCATCTCAAATAATTGTAAATCATCTAAAAACTATATTTTCACTTAAAGGTTACACAACATACAAACTAAAAAGTATAAAAACCATTTAAAATTTGTTGAAAATTGTGAAAAAACCCTTATTGGGACTTGTACTCCCCTCTAGACAGATTAGTCTTAGATCAGCCCTGAAACTACCTTTTACAACATTGAAAACCTTGTTTTTGCACTTTTGTTTTCTGACATTAGTTATTTGTTTCAATTGGCTGACTTTTCATTACATGCATTTCACTAGATCTAGCTTAATTTGGATCATTTCATGCATTTCTTAATTTCAAATTTACATTCTCACATTTTTACATAGCATAATTAGTCAATTATCATGTTCAAAATCTGAAAATTGCATTATCCTTTTGCGTGTTTGGTCTATCATTCATGCATTTCAAATTTGTAGGACAATCATTATATCATGTTTTCATTGCAAAAATCTATAGTTATCATACTTCATGTTCTATTTTCAGATCTTGTTGAGTGTTGTAAGAAGGTTTTGTTAACTGCATATGAATATGAGGTCTTTTCCCCTCTCTTTTTTTTTGTCATTGATCCCTCTCCTAGTATCCCTTCTATGAGTGAGGTTATTCTAGTGAAAGAAACACTGGGTAATCATAACAATCACATTTTCTCTTCTCCCAATATCTCTCCTCCTTGTGAAGAAGATATTTTAGTGTTAGAAGAACTCATCGATGAGAGTTTTGAGAACCCTAGTTGTTTCTCTTCTCTCACCTCTCCTATTAGGCAAGACATTACTAAACAATAGGACATAATGATAAGTATTCATGATGATAACATAATACAAAGAGAGACCATTGAAACCTACCCACATTCATCTACCAATATCTTCTCCTCTTGTGATAATGATGAAGATATGTTGGTGTTAGATAAACAAACCTTTAAGATCTATGCCAACCCTCTTTATGTTTCTTCCCCCACCTATCCTATTTTGGAGCACATTATGGGACAAAGGATTGAAAAATTGGACAATCTTGACAAGCACATTTGTTCTTCTCCTAGTATCTCTCCTAGTTGTGAAGAGGATACTTGATGTTAGAAAACACAACCGATGAAATTCATGAGAATCTTATGTGTGAAAACATTATGGAACAAGACAATAACATCATTGATGAACAATCCAATTCAACCATTGATCATTCCCCTACCTGTGATGAAGTCATTTTAGAAGAAACAACCTTTAAATGTCATAAACATCTAGTTTGTAGTTCTCGTAAAAACTCTCCTCCTAGGGAAGATATCATGGTGCAAGATGATGTGAACATTGACACGTGTCTTTCAAACACTAGTAATGATGCTCCCTTAGATGAATATGATGAAGTGACATTAGACCCCTCTTCAATTAGAGATCATGTAAATAAAGACGAGATTTTTGAGGTTATGATGAAACAAATTGGATCTCCTTTCACTAGTGAGCTTCTTAAGTCACCTCCCATTAGTGGATCACATAAGAAAGTAAGAGCTTTCTTGAAATCTATGATGCAATTTAACAACAATGTTTTGCAGCAACCGAGATATAACATAGTTTCTCAAACATGTAGGAAACCACAAACCCCTCCCACTTCATTACCATTGTATCAACATATTTTTCCTATTGTTGAAGACCTTAAAAAGACTCCTGCTAATATATCCATATGGCAACTCATTCAACTATCACCTACATACAAGTGTCTATTTCAATAAATATTGCAAATAAAGTAGGAGGCAATCCAATCTTATATGAAATTGAATAATGTAACATCCTCCTTTCATCGCACACAAGTCACATGGTTAGAAATCACATTCTCTAAACATGAATTACCCTCACTTGGGATCCAAAACAAAAATGAATCCTTGATGATAAAGGTGATCATAAATGAAACCACAATTAAGCGCACTCTCATAGATAATGGAGTAGATCTTAATGTTTGTAGCATTGACCTCCTGGAAAAAATTGGCATGGACAAAAGGCTCATTCAACTTAATGATATTCATAATTGTGGCTTTGACAATGTTAATAGGAAACCATTAGGAATTATCACAATACCTATTGAGGTCAGACATGTAGTGTTGCCTACCCCTATCGATATGATGACAGGACCCCTTCCATACAAGTTCAAAGGTTGAACCTATACAAGTTGATGTTAATCCTTCACCTACAACAAAAATATTTAGCGATAATTGGGGGTCATTATATTTTATGCCTCACTTGAATAAAGAATCCAAAATCTCGCCCTCAAGGTCCAAAGAGTCATATACACACTATTCATTTTCAAATACAAGTTCTAGTAATGATTGGGGTTTCACACCTTCCTTTATGGGAGAGTGCAAAATCTCACAATCTAAACCAAAAAAACCATGTGTTTCATATGCTCAACTTGGTTCTATGTCAACAACATTACCCCATGAGAGCAATGGGGGATATCTAACTCACATCCCTCATGAGGGGATGATGCATAACTTTAGAAAGGATTTGTGTTTTCATGAAGAAACCAATCCTTCTCAGAAGCATAAACCCCCTTCATCTGAATTGAAATATTGTTATGGTATTGGATACAATCTCCCTTCTACACATGGATACAATGAACACGCGAAGAAAACTAACATACCTTACTCTTTCAAGAAAGATCTAGGTTTACCTCCCTTATCTCCATTTCATATAAAGTCTTATCATTTAGTGTGTGTATGACATCTTACACAAATAAAGGAACATCTTCTACTATTGAAAAAGAGAGTATCTTGTTGAGACTCCTCCAAGATCATTTGATATCTCTCCCTCCAAGAACATGAAAGAAATTTTACTACAAGAATTCATTTTGTGCATACCATAGAGTCCATGGTCATTCTACTAATGAATATAAGGCTTTGAGTAATTTAATTCAACATATAAAGGAGTGTGGTGATCTTCCTTGTGTTGAAGCACCTAATTCCTCTAACTGATACTTACTTTCATCCTATTTGGCTCATCTTGTACTGCACTAAGTGGAGGCAAGGGGTTAGGTAGCCTTGTCCTCATATGTCACTTATTGTTTCCTCTTTTGGCCAATTGATCACATTTCATGTACATATAAGGGAAAACTTGTGATGTGGATGACATGCCTTAAGTTGACTTGCATGTGACATACTTATTCATGACATAGCTTATTGGAAACATATGGCTTGGCATAGGGATTTCTAAATAATCTCGCATGTCTTCTCCTACTTTAAATAAATTGTTCATATTAATGGTGTTAGCAACCACTTTAAAGTGGGGGCATACATTGGCACTCATGTTTCATTGTGCAATGCTCTTTCTTCTTGTGATGCGTCCTTTTCTTGGTGGTGTCATTGGGCTTGATTTCCTCTGAAAGTGTGATATTTCATTGACTTGTCTTCTCTTGGAGACAATAGGCACAATGCTCCCTTAGAAGAGACATTGCATGAACTAGGAAAAATCCCTTTGAACATTCCTTACACTATTGTGCATTTACAACATATGTCATATGGCCACCTTCCATAACACACCTTGCATTCCTATGGAGCCATCTTGTTTGTTCATGAGTTTCAAGCATACGAAGCTTTTCTTGCCTCATGAAGGTCAAAGTTCATTTTTGTGTGGCACCTTATCAAAGTTATCAAGAGGTATAACTTTGGTATGTTTGGATGGGAATTTGATCCAAGGCATGACATTCCCTTAGCCACTTGCATGTGTATGAGCGCATATCAGTCATATGTGTCTCACCTTCTTGGATTACTCTCCCAGTGGACAACCAAGAGTTCTGGTGGCTCAAAGTGAGTGTGAATTTTTGGACAAACAGTCTAGATGTGTTCCACATCATGTTGGACAAATGGTTGAGGCTTGATCCGCCTCTTTTTATTCTTATTTATTTTTGTTTTTATCTCTTAGTCATTAACATTGCATGTTTGTGTATCTTTTTTTGTTGCATATTATACAACTTTTGTGTGTCCTTTTGTGCTTATGTCAGTTTGACTTAGGATATTGGATCCTGGGGACTTGACCACCTCTTCAATCTTTTTTGTCCTAGACCATCCACATTGGTACACTTGGACCCCTCTTGAATGTCTACTTTACTGTGAGTTTGAAGCAAGTTCATCCTCTCACTAAAGTGGGGGCTATATGTAATGACAAAAAAAAGGTACACCTTTTCCTTGCTTGATTTGGGAATAATTAATGAAAAAGTGGACTTGATATTGCCTTGATCTAGTGTCGTAATGTGTTCTACACATTCACATTAGGTCTTGGGCCCTTTTAAAACTAAATAAACCTAACCTTTCCTTAATATAGTGTTGTAAAGTGTATTGATTTACACCTTCACATTAAATTTATGAGGCTTGCAAATTAAGTGGACCTAATCTAATGTTGTAATGTGTTGTGCACATTCACATGGGATCTAGGGCCATTTTTAGCTAACTAGACCATATTTTTCCTTAATTTAATGTTGTAAAGTGTATTTATCTACACTTTCACCTTCAATTTTGGCCCCTCTTACATTTATGACCCTAATATCATAATTACTAGGCCCCTAAGACCCTATATTGGGCATCCCAAGGCATATTTTAATCAAAAAACTGACAAGATCAGAAAATAAACTTAATTTACACACTCCCCAACACTTTATCAATAAAAATAGGCCCTATGGGACCCATATGCCACCTTGGGCATATGAGTCCCATCCAAGTGGGACCCACATGCCACTAGTGGCATGAGTCCCATTTGGCCTATTTTAAGGTTTTGAGTGGGAAAACTAGGTTTTAAGTTCAAATTTCATGTATGTTAGCCTTTGGGATCTAATACATGGTATATTAGATGAATTTCCTATATAAATGATCTTTCAAACCATTATTTCATAAGGCCTACATGTTATCAAGTCAAGCATTCAAGAGTTAAGAATTTTAAGACTTCACAAGATCATCTATAGAGCATTCAAGATCATTTCTAAGGCATTCAAGAGTAGATTTCTTTATCACTTGTTGTAATAATTCAATATCCATCATCATGTCAAGGATATCAAGCATCAATCATGTTATTGAGCTATTGTTGTGATGTGGCATTGAAGATTCAAGATTAAGCATTGTTCTACACCTTTTGTCAATATCAAGATCTACATATTTCATGGCCATTTCATGTTGAGTTGTAGATTTACAAATAATAATTTACAAGGCATCATTCAAGGTAACATTGTCCATGATTCATGTTCTTTTCTTAATGTTTCATGCCTTCATTTCATTATCTCATCATTTTTTTTAATTACCTACAAGGGGTTTGACCAAGGAAAACCCCTATTCCCTAACAATCAACACTTTTTCTCTCTTTGTGTGATTGTAGATCTAGGTGTCTTGGAGCTTGAAGGATCATTGAATATTAGGTTACAAGCTTGGAGAAAGTTGTTGGAATTGTCCCCTCATTTTCAAGGTTGTAATCTTCACTAAAATGTCATCTACAAGTCTAAAATCAAGGATTCAAACTTGGAAACAAAGTGGAGCAGAAAGAGTAGAGATAAGAGAGAAAAATAAGACTTTGAAGTTCCAAAAATCCCTAACTAGACTCATATGCCAATCCTGGCATATGAGTCCTAGTTTAGGTCATTTTTCAAATTTTTACAGTCTCAAATACCCTTTTTTTAGAAACCTATTTCAGACCAAGAGCCCTGATCTGGGACTAACATGCCCAAACTAGCGTATTTGTCCCAATGTACCAAAATTTTAGGCTATTTAGAATTTCAGGCCTCCATTCAAGCTTTCTCAAGTTTCTAGGTGTTCCTTTGTACTTTTCCAGTTTGTTCAAATTTATTTGCATTTATAGTCAATTTAGTGAAGTTTTATGCATCATTGAGCTCAATCATTAGATCTTGCATTTCATACATTTTTCCAAGCCCTAGCTTGGTGGTGAACCCCTCATTAGTTTACAATCAGCCCCTAGGATAGTCCCTTAGTAGATCTCTCTTTATCCCATTATCATCATTTGATTGAGATCTCTAGGGCATCCTTGAATGTGGAGCATAGAAAGTTTGTTTCCCTAGGTCCTAAACCCTTGGGGCTACAATTTTCTATGTTACATACATATACATGTATGTATGTATATCTACATATATACATATATGTATATATATGTATATGTACATATATACATATACATATATATGTACATGTACATATATACATATATGTATATATGTACATGTATATGTATATATGTACATATATGTATATATATACATACATATATATGTAGATATACATATATATATGTGTATATATGTACATATATATATACATATATGTATATATGTATATTTATATTTACATATATAGATATATGTATATTTACATATATGTACATAGACATATACATATATGTACATATATATGTATACATATATTTATATATATATATATATATACATATGTATATATGTATATGTTTATATATGTATATATATGCATATATGTACATATACATGTACATACATACATATACATACATATATATACTTTTATATATAAAAACATATTGTTTATATATTCATATATAGAATTTATTATTTATGTGTGTATATCACATATGGGTAAGTGCACCAAGTTGTGACACAAAAATGGCTCTTAAGATGTCACTTTTTTTCTTAAATTAGTAAAGTCTGATGTTCATGAGAAAATGAAGATAGTTATGCTCAAAATTTGATGATGCAACAAGAACAAGAGTTGAAGTGCTCTGAGTCTACTTTATAAGGTACTAATTTTTTTAAATAATGAAGATTAAGGGTTTCAAAAGTGAGTGTCACCAAAATTGGTCCTATTTTTTATCAAAAAAACAACATACCATCTATTGTGGCCTCCCTTTTTCATAAATTTTTATTTAGAATTTTAGGTAATTATTTAATTAATATAAATAAATTTTTGAAATTTTTGAAATGGACACATCTTGAAAAGCATAAATTTAAGTGTGCTCCCCCCAAAAATATTTGAAAAATAATCAAAAATATTTTTTTTCATTACATGTAGAATGGAGTCTAGTTTATAAAAATGTAATTTATTTCAAAATTTGATGAATGAGTAAAAATCTATCCTAAAACTAGCATATCTTTGTTTTTGATAAAAAGTGGAGGCACTAACAAGATAATTTATGGATGAAAACCTTAACATAATAAAAAAAATTAAAAAATTATATGGTTATATAGGTAAGAGAGAGCCTAACATCATCATGGTTTTTAATAAACTTGCATTGAAAGACATGCAAACCTGATGGTTAGCAAGAACAAAAATGTGTGAAATTTTGTTATCCTTGAAAAAAATCATGTCCTTTGCATGAAATGGTTTTCCAACCCTTTTGGTTGGATTCCCAAGGTAAAATCCAACCCTTTGGGTTGGTGTTCCAATGGAGCACATTTGGTACTTAGCAAATGCAGTGCAACATTTGGCAAGTGTCAAATGTATTGTATTAACAAAAAGAACAACTTCTCTTTTTATTTGTCTGTCACTACCCCACTTTGATAAGGCTTAAAGTTTATGGTTTATGATCAATGATGGATAGTTGAGGTTTTACCTTTCACTCTCTCTATCTCCTTCCCTCTTGACCAATACTTACCCTATTCTCTCTCAACCTTCTCTAGGTCTCTCCCACCCTCTACCTTGCCTTCCATCATTAATCCCATCTCCATCCTTGAATCTCTACCTCTCTCTTCATCTATCTCCCTTATTGTTTCTCACCCATTTCTCTCCTTTTTCTCAATCGCTACCTCTCCCTCCCAACCTCTCTCTCTCTCCCCATATCCAAGTCTCTCCCTCCTTGTCTAATTACCCACCTCTCTCCCCCCTCTATCTCTCACCTCTTTCTTTTCTCTCTCCCCATCTCCAAGTATCTCCAACCTTATCTCATTACCCATCTCTCTCCCCCCTTTATCTCTCATCATGTTCTTCTCTCTCTCATCTTCCCTCTCCCTCCCCTTTCTAGATCATCACCTCTTTATCTCCTCCTCCATATGTCTCTCACTCCATCCATGTGTACCACTCCCTCCATAACTTGTTACTCATCTACCGATACTTCCCTTTCACTCTCCCTATCTTATCTCTCTCCCCTCTCTAGGTCTCTCCCAATCTCTCTCCCTATATCCCTCTCTATGTTGCCTTCCCTCCTTACCCCCAATCTATATCCTTGCTTCCATACCTCTCTCTTCTTCCCTCTCCCTATATTATTGTTTCTTTCCCATATATCCCCTTTCTCTCAATCACTACATCTTCCTCCCACCCTCTCTCTCCCCATCTCCATGACTCTCCCTCCTTCTATATTTACCTCTTTGCCTCTCCCTCCTTGTATCATTACCCACCTCTCTTCCACCATCTTTTCCTTTCCTTCCCTCCTTAGGTTTTAAGGGTTGAGGGTTGAGATATTAGGGTTTAAGTTATAAGGTTGAGGGATTAGGGTTGATTGTTCATAGTACAGGGTATATGGTTGAGGGTTTAAGGGTTGAGGTTTGAAGGTTGAGGGTTATAGGGTTGAGTGATTAGGTTTTAAGGGTTGAGGGTTGAGGTTTTTAAGGGTCTAGGGTTGAGGGTTTAATGTATAAGGTTGAGGTTAGAGGATTGAGGGTTTAAGGGTTGAGGCTTGAGGTAATAAAGTTTAAGGGTTATGGGTTTAGAGGTTAGGAATTTTAGGGTTGAAGGTTGAGGGATTAAGTTTTAATGGTTGAGGGTTGAGGAATTATGGTTTAAGTTATAGGGTTGAGGGATTAGGGTTAAGGCTTGAGGCTTGAGGCTTGAGTATTTATGGTTTAAGGGTTGAGGGTTGAGGGTTTAAGGGTTTAGGGTAGAGGGATTAGGGATTAAGGGTTGAGGGTTTAAGTTTTGAGGGTTGAGGGTTTGAGGGCTAAGGGTTAAGGGATTAGGGTTTAAGGTGTAGGCTTGAGGGATTAGGGTTAAGGTTGAGGGTTGAGGGTTTTAGGGTTTTAGGGTTTAAGGATTAAGGGTTGAGGTTTGAGGGATTAGGGTTTAAGGTATAGGATTGAGGGTTTAGGGATAGGTATTAGGGTTGAGGGTTGAGGGATTAGGGTTTGAGGGTTGAGGTTTGAGAGATTAAAGTTTAAGGTATAGGGTTGAGGGATTAGGGTAGAGGGTTGAGAGTTTAAGGGTTAAGGGTTGAGGAATGAGGGTTTAAGGGTTGAGGGTGTAAGGAAGGTAAGGTAGAGAAACAACTTCCTACACTAATCTTGAGAGGAGGATAATGCAAAACTTTACAGATCTTTAATAGTTAAAAAAACTTAAATAAAAATAAACATACCATGACATGGTGATTTACATGGAGAAAAACCCCACACTCCAAAATCTGCCCAATATATTATTCAGAAATCACAAAGATTACAATATACTTGAAGACCAAGATTCTTAGAGGAGTATCACCACTTAGAGATCAAGAGACAACACGACCGCTATCAAAATCTTAGAATACATCACCATCTATCTATCTCAGTTGTAATACACACCCTCATAAAATAGGATTACATTCTAGGGAAATACATGCCAACAAAATATCCACCATTAGATCTAAAACCTAATAATGAATGGTCCATATTTACAATATATAATTATTTAATGTATGTCGGCCATTTTAGAAGTTTCCTAAAAAAGTTAACATGCTCACATTTTTCTCTGTGCTGCCATTATATACACCTATTGGTGTAACTAGGAAATATATATATATAAATATATATACATCCTATCAATAATAAATCATATATAATTACAAGGTTGAGATACATTTTCCCAACAAATATCCAACTTGTTGAACACCTTCCAAAAGAAATGTGAGGGTGTAAGGCCCATAGTATTTGAACACAATCTAAACTTCTTTATGCTCATAGGATTAGTTAAAGAATCAACAAAATTCATCAAATTCTCTACCTTAACCAACTTCACCTTGCCATCTTCAACCATATCTCTAACAAAATGATATTGTACACCAATGTGCTTGGTCCTGGAATGAAACGTCGGGTTCTTGGATAGACATATCGCACTCTAACTGTCACAGTAAATTGTCACTGCACCTTGTTTTATTCCAATATCTAAACACAATCTCTTAAGCCAAATGGATTTTTTACAAGCATGAGTAGATTCCATATACTCTACTTTAGTAGTGGAAAAGGAAACCACAACCTGTCACTTACTCATCCTACTAATTGCACCACCAAATAAAGTAAACACATAAGCACTAGTGGATTTTCTACTATCAACATCACTTGCCTAGTCTGAATCCACATAACCATGAATATCAAGGGAAATATCATCTTTGGTCATATTACTATGATAACACAAGGAATAATCTAAGGTACCCCACAAATATATGGAGACTCTTTTAACTATATCCCAATGAACTCTACCAAGATTAGACATATATCTAGAAAGAACTCCCATAGCTTGGGAAATGTCTAGTCTATTACAAACCATAACATACATCAAACTTCCAACTTCACTCTGGTAAAGCACTTTGCTAATGTCTTCCATATCTTATGGAGATGTTGGATAATCTAACATAGATAACTTTGTCCCAACTAAAATTGGAACACACAATGGTCTAAAATCCTGCATATCAAACCTCTATAAAATTGAGTTAACATACTTACTTTGGAAAAGCCATAGATTTTTGTTCACTCTATCTCTTTTAATCTCCATCCTAAGAATGTGTTTAGTTGCACCAAGATCTTTCATTTCAAATTTATAGCAAGTTGATATTTTAGTTCTAAAATCATACCTTTCCCTCTACCAATAAATAACATATCATCAACATATAATGCAATAAATAGGAAACAATCACCATTAGTTTTATAATAAACATAATCATTTGATTTAGAACACTTAAATCGTAAACTCAACACATATGTATCAAATTTCTGGTGCCACATCCTAGGACTTTGTTTTAGGCCATACAAAGATTTCTTCAATTTGCAAACCAACTTAATTTTACCTTTCACCATGTAGTGCTTTGGTTGTGTCATATTAATAGCCTCCTCCAAATAACCATGAAGGAAAGCATCTTTCACATCCATTTTCTCAACCTCTAAATCACAAGCAGTAGCAATAGAAAGAAAAAATATAATGTATGTCATTTTTGCAACAAGAGAGATTATCTCACCATAATCAATGCTCTCAACTTGAGAGAAACCCTTCACAACAAACCTTGCTTTATACTTCTCAATACCTTCATCTAAACTAATCTTTTTCTTAAACATCCATTTGCAACCAACAAGTTTTCATCCTTCAGGTAATGGTACAAGATCCCATGTATCATTATTTTTCAAAGATGTCATTTCTTCATCCATAACAATCTTCCATGATTCTATATTATTTATACCTAGTGCCTCTTCTACATATTTGGGTTCATACATGTTAGTATTCAAAGGAAAAATACATCTCCAATCATCTGGTGAATACCTTTTAGGTTTTTTTCTATCTTGTGGACCTACAGAAAGGTTGAATTAGAGGTTCTTCCTCCTCTTATGAAGATCTAGAGCTAGATGAGCTCTCCTCAACTTCTTGTCTATCTTTGGGCCTCGATTCAACTTTCTTAGGTGTAGGAGGAAATTAAATCACATCTTCATGTTTACTTTGTTTTGGCTCCAATGTAATAGAATAAGGCTTAGTTTCTCTAAAAATAACTCTTCTACTATGTATTACCTTTTGTGCAATAGGATCCCAAAGCTTGTATCCTTTCACACCATAACTATATCTGATGAAGATACATTTCACATCCTTTTTCTCCAACTTTGTTTTCTTCTCCTTTGGCACATGTACATATGCCTCATAACCAAAAACTCTAATATGTCTTAATAAAGGATTTTGGCCCAACCATGCCTCTATAGGAATCTTATCAACAAGAGCTGATGTATGAGACATGTTAATCAGGTAACATGTAGTGACAACAGCTTTATCCTAAAACCTTTGTTCTAGGCCAACACCACTCAACTTACTACTAGCCTTCTCCATCAGTGTCTTGTTCATTCTTTTAGAAACTCCATTTTTTTGTGGAGAATATGGAGTTGTCTTCTATCTATGAACACAATGTTTAAAAAAATCTATCAAAATCATTAGAGAAAAATTCACCACCATTATAATTCCTCAAACATTTTATTTTCTTTCCAGTATGCAACTAAATCATTACTTTAAATTATTTTAATCAACTTAAAACTTTAGATTTACTCTTTAGAAAATATACACATGTCCTACTATAATCATCAATAAATTAAATATAGTATGTGGATTTACCAATTGAAGGAACATCTACAAGACCAAACACATCAGAATGAATAAGATCCAATGCACCACAAGATTTATGAGAACTCGAGTAAAACTAAATGTGGTTTTGTTTTCCATAAATGCAATGTCATAGACATTGAATTCAAGATTACAATCAGACAAACCTTCAACAAGGTTTTTATTTTTCAAGGTCCTTAGACCTTTTTCTCTAATGTGGCCAAGTCTCTAGTGCCATAACATAGTTTTCTCTATAGGTAACTTTGTTTTAGAAGAAATATCACCTTGGGTATCCAAAATCCATGACCATCTATTGAAGGTGAAACCCTTACTTTTTCCACATACTTGCTTTCAACAGAAGTACTATTGCACTCAATATTACATGCATCAATCTTATACAATGTGTCATTTCTGACACCTCTAGCAATCCCCATAGCACTTGTGACCATCTTGCATCTTGCATCAAAATATACTACCTACACACCCTCATCTATTAGTTTGCTCACAAATAAAAAAATGTGTGCTAATCCAGAGATATGTAACACACCATTAATCCTTTTTATTCTACCATTAAGAAATATGATTTTAACTTTACCATGGCCAACAATTTCTAAATGAGAATCATCACCCAAGTACACCTTACCTCCATCAAATTCTTCATATTCAGAAAACCAATCTCTATTGAAGGTCATATGGAAAGATGTACCTGAGTCAATTAACCATGCATCATTACCTGCACAACTTTCCAAATGTACTTGTATGAATGCACAACCATCTTCCTTCTCAAATTCAGAATCATAATCAAATTTCTTCTTTTTCTTCTTCTTTTCTTCTTTACATTCCTTACGAACATGCCTAGGCTTACTGTAGTTCCAACAAATAAATTTGGACCTTCCAGGAGATTTAGATCTCCCCTTGGAATTAGATTTTTCACGCTTCTCATTCTTCTTTCCTTTTTCCTTAGGTCTTCCACAAACATTTATGGCCTCCTTAGTAGTGATGGATACCTTCCTCCTCATTTCTTCAAAAAAAAAAAAACCCACTACATCTTCAATATTTAATATAATAGAAGTACTTCCAATAGCCATAACAAGATAATCCCATAATCAGGCAAAGAACAAAGCAAGATCTGACATTTCTCCTCCTCATCCATTTTGACACCAACTCATGCCAATTGAGCCACCAACATATTGAATGCTTCTAGGTGATCTATGATTCATCCATCCTCTTCCATTCTCCAGGAATAAAACTTCTTCCTCAAGAAAATCTTGTTCATTAAAGGTTTAGCTTGATACATCTCACCAATCTTCTTCCATATTTTATGTGCAAAGGTCTCTTCACTGACATTGATTGAAATTGAGTCTTCTAAGCACAATCTTATTAGACCCTTGGATTTACAGTCCATAACATCATATTGAGAAGCTTGAGTAGGATCTGCAAGCCTTGAAACATTCTCATCAACAACATCCCACATATCTCAATCTATCAACCTCCATCTTCATCTTCCACATCTCAAAATTATTTCTAGAAAATTTCTAAAAATTCCTACAACAAGATCACAAAGTTTCTTCTACACAAGCTCCCACTCAAATCTAGATTAGTTCAAAAAACACAACAACCTACAACTAAAACCAAAGGTTCAAGCTTTGATACCATTTGTAAGGAAGCTAAGGTAGCAAAACAACTTCCTACACTAATCTTGAGAGGAGGATAATGCAAAAATTTATATATCTTTAACAATTATAGAAACTTAAACAAAAATAAATATAAATATCATGCATACCACGACATGGTGATTTACATGGGGAAAACCCTTTTGGGAGAAAAACCCCACACTCCAAAAGCTGCCCAATATATTACTCAAAAATCATAAAGATTACAATATACTTGTAGAGCAAGTTTTCACAGGAGTATCACCACACAAAGATCAAGAGACAACATGACCACTATCAAACTCTCAAAATACATCATTGTTTGTCTACTACAGCCATAATACAACACCCTCATAAAATAGGGTTACATTATAGGGCAAGACATGTCAACAAAATATCCACCATTAGATATAAACCTAATAATGAATGGTCTAGATTTACAATATATCATTATTTAATGTATGTTGTTCATTTTAGGAGTTTAATGAAAAATTTAACACGTTGACATTTTTCTCTTTGTTGCCATTGTATACACCTATTAGTGTAACTAGGAAATATATATATATATGCAAATATATATACATCCTATCAACAATAAATCATATATAATTTCAAGGTTGAGACACATTTTCCCAATAGAGGATTGAGGGGTGATGGATTGAGTTTTAATCATTGAGGTTTGAGGGATTGAGGTTTAAGGGTTGAGGGATTAATGGTTGATGGATTATGGTCTAAGGTATAGGGTTGATGGATTAGGGTTGACGATAAAGGGTTTAATTTTGAGGGTTGAGGGTTTATGTCTTGAGGGTTGAGGTTTTAATGGTTGAGGGATTAAGGGTTGAGGTTTGAGGGATTAAGGGTTGAGGATTTAAGGATTGAGGGTTGAGGTATGAGGGTTGAAGGGTTGAGGGTTGAGGTATTAGGGTTTAATGGTTGAAGGTTTAATGGTTCAGGGTTGAGGGATTAGGGTACAAGGTATAGGATTGAGAGATTAGGCTTGATGGTTGAGGTTCAAGGTTTTAAGGGTAGAGGGTTGAAAAATTAAGGGTATAGGTTTTAAGGGTTGGGTTGAGGGATTAGGTTTTAAGGGTTGATAGTTGAAGGATTAATGTTTAAGGGTTGAGTGTTTAATAGTTGAGGTTTGAAGGATTAGGGTCTAAGGTATAGGGTTGAGGGATTAGGATTTAAGGGTTGAGGGTTGATAGATTATGGTTTAAGGGTTGAGGGTTGATGAATAATGGTTTATAGGTTGAGGGTTGAAGCTTGAGGGTTGATGCTTTAAGGGTTTAATGGTTAAGGGTTGAGGGATCATGTTTTAAGAATTGATGGTTTAAGGGTTGAGGCTTGAGGGATTAGGATCTAAGGTATAGAGTTGAGGTATGAGCATTGAGGATTAAGGGTTGAGGGTTTAAGGGTTTAAGGGTTTAGGGTTTAAGGCTTGAGGCTTGAGGCTTGAGTGTTTAAGGATAGAGAGTTGATGGTTGAGGGTTGAGGTATGAGGTATGAGGGTTGAGGTATAGGGATAAGGATTAGGGTTTAAGGGTTGATGATTGAGGGATTAGGGTCTAAGGTATAAGGTTGAGGAATTAAGGTTTGGGCTTGAGGGATGAGGGTTGAGGTTTGAGGGTTGAGGGTTTAAGGTTGAGAGTTGAGGGTTGAGGTTATAAGGGTTGAGGGTTGAGGGATTAGGGTTTAAGGTTTGAGGGTTTAAGGATTGAGGCTTCAGGGTTGAGGGTTTAATGGTAGAGGGTAGAGGGTTGAGAGTTGAGGTATGAGGGTTGAGGGTATAGGGATAAGGATTAGGGTTTAAGGGTTGATGATTGAGGGATTAGGGTCTAAGGTATAGGGTTGAGGAATTAGGGTTGGGGGTTAAGGGTTGAGGGTTTAAGGGTTGAGGGTTGAGGTTATAAGGGTTGAGGGTTGAGGGATTAAGGGTAGAGTGTGTTCGAATTGGCTATTACTGCCAAGACCTTGAGGCCAAATGGAAAGCACAAAAAGGGAGAATATGAATATGACAAGAATAAATTATATTATTATCAATATGATTCAATGATATGATGTGATGTACAATGTAGTAGAGACCCCTTGGTTATATAGCCAAGGTGAGATACACGATGTCATAGGATTATGACAAGTGTCTTAATCATATGACATGTGAAAACTAATCAAACTTACCTAGGTTCACATGTGTTACAAGTCAAAAGATAAGCTAACAACTAATGACAACTAACACCTTCTAGAAAGATTCCTTCCTAGGACCTAAGTAAACTTATCATGTGTAAATAAGTCCCCTAGTAATGAATGAACTAGGTACAAGACTTTATTTACACCAACACCCCACCTTAAGTGAAACTTAGGGAGTAAAAAATTATTATGCAAATAACACAAAGATGCAAGGATGGGTCCCAGCTACTAGGCCATGTTAGGTACCCATGTACATATGCAAATGAAATCTCTCACAAACAAAGAAAGGGAGAAAACCCAATGGGACAAAACTCCTCCCCAAAAGAGAGATGAAAGATACAATAAATGAAATGCTCTAATTGAAGAATGAGAAGGAAAAACCCCCATGTGAGGAAAAAGACCCCCCCCCCATAAGAGAGAAGTAGAAGAGAGACAATGCAACCTCCCCTCAATGTTGAGTCTCCTACAATGATGGTAGATGCTCGATATTGAATGTTGAAGATGATCCAATCTCGTTGAACAACATTCCTCCCCTTAGGAAGAAACAAAACCATGATAGTATGTAGGATGTTAGGATGATAGATGATGTATGATGATGTCTCTGAAGCATGCTCAATTGTCTCCATGTTGATGTCAAAAAATTTCATGTTCCAAATAGGCATTCTAGGCCACACTGCTGGAGAGGACAATCCAACATATAGTAGAGAGGAGTGTAGAACACAATCCAAAGACAAGGATATCCCATCTAAAGACAAAGAAGCCTCCTCCAAATGTTGTCCAAAAGTATCCACAATCACATCAAACTGCAAAGAATGATCATGTAGAGAATGAACAAGAGGGTGAAGGTGCTCCCTCACAACAACTGAAGAGGGATCTTCTCCATCAAAGAGAAGATGAATGTCATCAATGATGTCCTCCAAATCCACAAGATGTGACTCCATAAACAAGTATGAAATACCTGTCAAGAATTCATCCAAAGTAGCCAAATCTGAAAGAAAATGAGGATCCTATTGCACTAAATCACAAGGAACCAAAATTGTGGCTTCACAAGTATCATCAACTACAATAGTAGATGGAGGAGATGAAATGCATGACTCAAGAACTAGATCTGATGTGACAAATCCCAAGTTCAAGAAGCCAAATGTCTCCTCTAAATCATAGTTCATGTTAGAAATGTGATCAATAGTCATAGGAATAATGTCACCATCAGAAGCAAAATCTACAAAAGTATACAACTGAAGTGAATATTCAACCACCCTAGTAGCAATGATCTCTCTAGTCTCCAAGTCTCGAATGATGACTAAATAAGGTGTGAACTCCACAATCCTCTCATCTCCACCATGTGTAATCTGATATATGGAAAGAAGATTGTTCGTCAAATGAGGAACACACAAGACATCCTGGAAATTATTGTCCCCGAAAATCATAGATCCCTTCCCGGTTACACTCATGTATGTATTGTTTCCCATCAAGATAGGTGACATAGTACAAGGTTGAAAAGAAGAGAATATAGACTGTGAAGATGCCATATGATGAGATGCTCCTGAATCTAGAAGCCATCTCCCTAATCCTAGACCTGAAAAAGCACAAAGAGCTTGTCCTTTATATTTTGATGTTGAAGCTTTACCTTTGTCCTTTTTAGACTATTTTGAAGTAGAAGGAGAAGAAGATTTAGAAATTCTAGAAGGAAAATCAATGTGATTCTTTTTGAGAAGATTTTTCAACTCATCAATATCCTTCTTATAACAATAGTGTTCTTCATGTCCATCCTTCTTGCAATATGCACAAAAAGGCCTCTCCTTCTTAGATGATTCTCCTTTTGAGGATTCTGATTCTTTATGTGGCTTGTTCTTTTTCTTCTTTTGCTTCTGACTGGGAAGACTTGATTAGACCCATGTTCATTAAATTAGCTTCCTCTTGGATTAGGAGATTTGCAAAGTCATAAAACTTAGGATCAACATATGATGCTTCCATAGAAAGTCGATGGGTATGAAAGCCAAAAACAAATACTGAATACTCCAGACCGAGCTTGGATAACACATTCAAAATCAATTGTAAATCCTCTTTCTCAATGTTGCACTCTTTCAATTGTGTTCTTAGTTGCTTGATTTTGGAGATATAGTCTTGGATGTGGTCAAAACTTTTAGGATTGAGATTCATCAAATTGTTATCAATCTAATATCCCCTAATTTTATCTATTTTACCAATACAATTTCTCAAAAGTCTCCCACGCCTCTTTAGGTGTTTTACATGATTCAATATGAAATTGTAAATCAAATGAGACTAATGAACAT
This sequence comes from Sequoia sempervirens, assembly GCA_007258455.2. NCBI lineage: Eukaryota > Viridiplantae > Streptophyta > Pinopsida > Cupressales > Cupressaceae > Sequoia > Sequoia sempervirens. The sequence continues at coordinate 9,005,054 of VDFB02000002.1, forward strand.
ATGTTTCCAAGTGTTTTCTCATGATCAATCTCCCACCTTGCCAAGTCTTTAGCATCAGTAGGTTGTTGAGTGGTTTCTTTTAGACGGCCTATTAGACCTTTCATCATGAGATAGTTCCATACTGATTTTCTCCATGTAGCATAGTTGTGTGGAGTTAGGAGTTCAATTTTAGATTTCCCCATTGCAAGAACACAAACCAAGCAAAAGAATGCAACCAAACACTGCAATATTACCCCCCCCCCAAATCACTCAATCATGAAACCCCCCTAGAAATATATGATTTTGTCACTTTATGAGTAGTGCATTTATAGTTTCCACTTTCCAAAAACAATGAAGTGGTCTTTGATCTTGGTACATGCAAATGCCAAATTTGGCCACAAAATAAAGTAAAAATTTTGGTACAAAATGAGATTAATCTGATTATACCACTACAAATTACACAAAAAAACATGCACTTTCAAAAAAAACTACACCAAAAAATGTTACAGTAGGAGCAAGATATGAGCTCCCGAAGTTCCCAAAATAAGGATGAAGCAACAACACCTGTGAGAATCTGCAATCTATAGGAAAACTAGACACCAAAAGAAAAATACAATTTCACAACTATGAAGAGCACAAAATTATAGCCCAAATAAAAAAAAAAACATTGAAAAAGGAGTTAAAATGACTGAGATATTAACATTTGAAAATCGCCTTCCAAAATGAAAATGCAATCCATGAGGGGGGAAAAAAAATTAGAAGCGCTGATGTGGCACTAACATCATCAATTCTACCAATTAAATTTGATAGTCATTTGGACATAATTGTCATCATCACACTTTTTCCGGTATTCCAACGGAATATTCTTCTATTCCAAAACTTTTGCACACTGGAATCTTCTAACTACCGATAGAATCTTGTACCTAGTGTCGAATTTCAATGGAATTGTATGCCAATTTTTCTTTTACCGCCAATGGATATTGAATTGACCACCATGGTTTTGAATAGAAGGTGGTCGATTTTGTGTGACAACGGCCTGCCACGGCCAATGAAGGCAAACCACGTGGTGGGTGGTGGGGCCACCAGTACAACAGTATGCAGTACTCTTCCATAGAGTACGTCCACAATAGGTACCGTAGACTTTTGTTTGGTTTTTGATATTTGAAATCAATTTTTTGCAAAATATAATTGACCCTATTTAATTTTTCCAAAAAAATATTTTAGAAATTTAAAGGCCAAATTTTTCCATACTGACTGTGAATTATGCCGACAATTTTTTTTTGATGACAATGATACAATGTATTTATGACACAACTTTGGGGGTTATACAACTCTTTTGGCAAAACATTTTTGCCTCACCGGACAACTGCTCTTATTTGGACGAATTGGTAGTCGATCTTAGGGTTTTTGGCCCTTTTGGATGCAATGGTAGGGTTGGATTTTACCCAAAATGCTCCAAAAATGTAGCTACCTTTGAGATTTGGCAACCACTCTTCAACTTCAAACCCTCATAGATTTAGCCTCTATGTCTGATTTGGACGAAACAAAAGGAAATTTTGACTTTCTTGAACCTTCCAGATGCAATGGTTGTTAGTGTAATTAATTAATTATTACACTAGCATAAGTTAACTTAGGTCATATTTCAATTAGGTCCTAGGTTGCATTTTAATAAAACATTTAATAAATAGGGAAATATTCCCTTCCTTGTTTGGTGGGATAAGATTCCTTCTAGAAGATCAGTTGTCCTTCTAGAACTTATCTCAATATTTAATAATCATCTAGATAGGGTTCACATGTTGTCACATGTTGTTAGATCATGACACATGGCAACATCTCATGCATCTTACATTTTCATTCTTGCCTATATAATCAGGCATCTTGTTCATTTGTATCATATCAATCAATCATATCATTTTCATCATATCAATATAGAGTCTTTAATCAACATTCCATTGTTGCAACACTTCTCTTTGTGGTTGATTATCTTTCATGGCTAAAGTCCTTCATTGAAGATTCCAGAGCTTCAGGGGTTGTGCATCCATAATCTCAACATGGCATCAGAGCTAGTCCATTGAAACATCAACCCTTGATCCAGGAAGTTGGAGTGCAAGATTCTTGCAGGCTTGGAGTTTTATGTTGTAGGCTAGTTAGTTCTACTTGGGAGCCAAGCTGATTTCTGGTGTAGATCAAGCTCTCTCCGACCTCTCCATTGAATCCAGAAGGCCTCAAAACCCATAGATTGTCTGTTCATTTGTCAAAATCAGAGTAGTTTCAACCGGGAACCTTTGAGGTACAATCTAGGGTTTGCATTTTTTTGTACAAATCGGTACAATTTTGCAGAAAAAAAAATCCCCCTTTTAGTCCTCCATCAAGGAAAAAAAAATTAGAAAAAAAAAATAAAAAATTGGCTATTATTGGGCATGTTTCTCTATAGTTTGGCATAAAATTTCATTGTAGAATCAATCGGAAATTTTATTACAAGGTCAACATCTTTATTTTTTCCATGGCACATATAGTTGGGGTTAGTTTTTACTCTGTCGGTAGAATTTCGGTGTTTTAATCTTTATTTTTTGAATTGCAAATTTATTGCAATATTCAAAAAAATTATGTCGGCATACACCAACCTGGCATTGGCTATCCAACCCCAGGAATGCATGAGGGGATGGCCAACGAACTTGGACCCCGTAATTTCCTAGCCGTATTGCAAGTGGGTGAAAAATATGTAATATGAGAGGATAGGATTTATTTAAAAAGATATTGATTATATTTTATTTTTTATTTTTTTATTAAATATATACTTTTTATTAAATTGAAATATATTCAATAAAAAATATTATTTGTTAATATGGAAGGAATAACATTTATTTAAAAAGACAAGATTATATTTTATTTTATTTTATTACTAAATATATATTATATTTATTTTATTTCTTCATATAGAAATTTCAATATTTAATTATAATTTTAAAATTATAAAATATTTATAATATTTATAATTTTAAGAATGTACAATTAATTAAAGATGTATATAAGAATGTATTTTTATTAATATATTTTAATTGTATTAATATTTTTTTTAAATAATATTTAAATTAATATTTTTTATTTATTACTCATTGCAATAATATTAATAATATAAACACTTGAATAAATATAATAATTTAATATTGATATCTTTTTAGATGGATGTATTTAAGATAATTATATTATGTTTTCCTTTTGATATTTTAAATATTTTAATTTTGATTTTGTAAAATAAAATGTATAAAAGAATATTCTACTTTATAAAGAGATTATAAATATATTCAATTTTATTAAATATTTGAAATAGATTATAATTAAATAAATTAAAATAAATAAAAAGTAATATTTTTAATTAAATTTCAATATTTTTAAATTAGTTTATTTAAATAATGTAAACACTTAAATAAATATAATAATTTAATATTGATATCCTTTTAATGGATGTATTTAAGATAGCTATAATATGTTTGCCTTTTGATATTTTAAATATTTTAATTTTGATTTTGTAAAATAAAATGTATAAAAAAATATTCTATTTTATAAAGAGAATATAAATATATTCAATTTTATCCATGTGTACCCTGAGTCAAATTCAGCTGCGGACTGGTTGGCAAATTGTGGAGTGGATCTGGAAAACCAAATAAAGATCTTTGACTCAGAAAGTGTTCCAGGCGATTGTCCAAGGAGAGTTTCGTCTCAGTCAAATTGAGTTTCGAATCTCAAAGTAGATCGTCTGTCAGGACAAAGTGGTGCACTAATTATCCCGTGGATTTTTGTAGGCAGCGACAGTAGTGAAGAAATTTGGCTTGGGGAGCGATGCAAGGTTGTTCGGTGGGCGTTGAACAGTAGATCGTCTTGGAGGAGTAGTCCGGCTGTTTGAGCAGGTCGGGCTTCATTTGCTCGAAAGAACAGTAGGCCTTGGGTTCCTTTACCACCGTAAATATTAAGGTTTTTAATGTCTGTAACTTGAAGCGATAGAGTGCCTCTTTCTATGTTTTATTGTAAATATTTCTATTTTCTGATCATAATTGGGGGAGCCACCCCCTTAGGTGGTATATGTATATATATTCAATTTTATTAAATATTTGAAATAGATTAAAACTAAATAAATTAAAATAAATAATAAATATTTTTTTAAATTACAATTTTGTCAAGGTTAAGGTTCAATTAGGGTTAAAGTTCAATTAGGTTGATGATTCAATTATGGTTAACGTTAGGTTTAGATTAGTGTGAGGATTCTACGATTAGTTAAGGTTCTATAGGTTTATAATTATTGATATGTTTAATTAGGATTAGAATTATAATTTGCAAGGTTAGGGTTCAATTCGGGTTAGGGTTCTAGGATGAATTAAGGTTAGGGTTCTTATCAGTTTATAATTATTACTATGTTTAATTAGGATTAGAATTACAATTTGCAAGGTTAGGGTTAGATTAGTATGAGGATTCTAGGATGAATTAAGGTTAGGGTTTGTATAGTGTTACAATTATGATTACAATTAAATAAGGATTAGGGTTAGGTTTGACATTATGATTCATTTGGGGTTAGGGATGGGGTTAGTCTTTAATTATGCTTATATTTTGGTTAGGGTTAGGGTTCATTTAGTAAAATATTAAATATATTATTATAATATTTTAAATATAATAATTTATAGGGAGTGGACCATGGTTAGAATTACGGGTAGGGTAGGATTAGGGTTAGAATAAAGTTTTAATCTAATTACGGTTACATTCAATTTTCATATATATTGGGCTGCACCAAAATATAGATTAATGGTTATAATCACTTTAATTTTAACCCTAATATTAATATAATAATCACAAGAATTAGAGTTCAATCTATGATTACAATTATGGATGCATTAAGAAGAGGATTGGAAGGATATAGATTGCACATGGAACCTCTTGAAAGGAAGGGAGGTGGAGAGAGAATAAAAAAAGCAAGGGTAGGAAAGTAGAGGAGTTAAAAGGAGCATTGAATAGTATTAAATCACAAAAAAAATTAGATGGATAAAATAGACTAATAATATATATAGAGAAATGAAAAAAGAAAGTGTAGGTTTAAACTTAATTGAAACAAATGGTACACTACCCTTTATAATTTAATGATATATTTTAATTAAAATAATATGTTTTCATTACATGATATACTAATACATTATATCAGCGTGATTAAAACTTGATGTAAAATACACATAGTTAAATCTGAAGCACTTTTACACTTGAGTTCAATGTTAAAAATAAAATATTATTAACTTTTAACACTTTGATTAATTAGATCAATTAAAGAAAATTTATAAATTTAGTAAACATATTTTTGAATACATATGTTTTAGTATATTTAATGATCCATTTAAACACAAAATATATAATTAGGTCAAAATAGTTACCAACTTATTGTTCAAAAATAATTAATGTTAATTTTTTCTATTTTAAAACATGGTGATTACATATATTTTTGGTTTTTTGGTGGGTTAACAAGTATTCTCTTTAAAAATGTAAATAAAATTCAGAAAAATGAAAATAGTTGTAAATAAATTTAATTAATGTGATAATTAGGTTATTTTATCACTCTTAGGTGATTTTATTTACTTAAGAGCTATTTAAGGATTATTTTATTTTATTTATATTATAGGTGTCTCCAAAAGATATCTCTCCACGTACAATACATATATTTTTTAAATATAGGTATTCTAGTTTATTTAAATAATGTAAACACTTGAATAAATATAATAATTTAATATTGATATCTTTTTAGATGGATGTATTTAAGATAACTATATTATGCTTTCCTTTCGATATTTTAAATATTTTAATTTTGATTTTGTAAAATAAAATGTATAAAGAAAATTCTAATTTATAAAGAGAATATAAATATATTCAATTTTATTAAATATTAAAAACATTAAAATTAAAAAATTAAAATAAATAATAAAAAAAAATTATTAAAATTTCAATATTTTTAAATTAAATATTATTTTTTAAAAATATTAATACAATTAAAATATATTAACAAAAATACATTCTTAAATACATTTTAATTAGTTATACATTCTTAACAGTTTATAATTTTAAAATTATAATTAAGTATTGAAAGTTCTATGTGAAGAAATAAAATAAATATAATATATATTTAATAATAAAATAAAATAAAATATACTCTTATCTTTTTAAATAAATGTTATTCCTTCCATATTAACAAATAATATTTTTTATTGAAAATATTTCAATTTAATAAAAAGTATATATTTAATAAAAAATAAATAAAAATATAATCAATATCTTTTTAAATAAATCATAGCCTCCCATATTACATATTTTTCATGCACTTGCAATACGACTGGAAGAAATTAGGACAAGTCTACACGGGTCCAGTTCGCACGTTGGCGAGAGAAACGAGGAAGGAAGAGGCTTAAATATCAAAGTTTCCAAAGCCCTCGGTTGATTTTATGTTTGCATGACACGCATGGATGGAAGCATAGCATGGAATCCATCCCCCAGTGCATTCATGGGGTTGGATAGCCAGTGCCCACTGACCTCTGCAGACTTGTCGACCCGACCTCCTGCGTCACCGCTGTCATCATCACTCTGACTGACTACCCGACCTCCCAAAGTTTGTTCCTGGCCAGCGCCGACCATTCGTTCACCGTCAAATTTTACCGGCAACAACCCACTGATCACCGAAGCCCCTGATGTAGTCTATGCTCTAGCCCCGGTCCCATCACGAACCATGGGCTCTGCTAGTTTTTGAGCGATGTATCCTCTGCCTACTGCGCCACCAAATCCCACTGTCAACAACCTGCTCCGCCGCCACCATATCCGGTGGTGGGTTTTTTTAAAACTACCAGCTAGCCCCTCAGTCATATCAGCGACCTGGGGCCATTTTTTTTCCCTAAGGTGCTTGATTCTTGTGCCTAATTAGCCAGTTGAAGTCACATTGCAGTTTTTCTTCTGAAGGCCATATCTTCGCGCCACAGTATCAAAAATTCACAAACAAGATACTGACGGAAAGAGAATTCAGAGCACTATCCATTGGTGCCATATATTTTGTAGGATTTTTTTGCTATCAAATTCTAAATTCAACTAAAGTCAACCCTTCATTTTGGACTTAGAAACACATATCTTCGCATCAGATTGTCGTATTTCAATGATTCTAGCGGCATTTGGGAGATATTTCAGTGCTTTTTTTCATCAATCTAGTCACCTTCTTTGGTTTCAGCTCCATGTATCTTTTATTAGTTTTTTGGCAATTTGGTGCATTTTCCTAATTCTTGAGGCATCCTAAAGCCTGAAGAAGAATCTCTTGATCTCAGAGGCATATTCCTAGCTGCATATATACTTGGAAGTCTTTCTTTGCTGTTGAAGGTTAGTGTCTTTGTTTTTTGTGGAGAAATTTCATTATGGGGCTTGCATATTATTCTCCTTTGACTATGTTGCACAAGGGTAACTATCAGCAATGGCGAGATGGGATTTGCCACCATCTCCAATCACTTGATCTAATACCTCATCTATTTGGTATAATTCCTCATCCAAGTGATGGTATTCATGAACTTGCTTGGAGTTACAGCAGATACACTATTTTGGAGATCATTGAGATGCAAGTTGATTGTGATGTTTTGAATTCTATTGATCATTGTGATTGTCCTCACATCCTTTCGACTAATATTTGGGAGATCTATGGAGATTCAGATACTCCACCATTCCCCGATGGTCATGATTTAGAATGTCATTCTTCATATTAGGTTCCCTATGATGATATTGTTGTGCAGGAGGTTGATTGCCTTGATCTTTCCAAAGAGGTTGACAAGATTCCCTCATGTGCTTCTTCTCCATCAGAGATAGTTGGTATCCCTTCACATTCAGTGATTCCTTGTCTAGAGTCATTGATTGAGGCTTCCACTATCATCCCTCATCAGGACACCTTCGGTTTTCCAGACTTGACATCACAGGATGGCTTCATTTTAGGCATCACTGACTTGGCTACTTCTATAGGTTTGGAGGACATTTTTGAGGGGATATCACTCCTCTATTTAGATTTGGCTTTGGAGAGTTGTTTTGAGTCTCCTCATTCCTTTGTCTCGACTTTGATTGGGGATCTAGAGACCATCTTGGAGGCACTTGGTTTCTCTTTAGAGATTTCATATCTAAGACTTCTTCCCTATTATTCCTTTTAGGATTTTAGGTTTCTTCAGCATCCACCATTGGATTTGCTTCTTCCTAGCGAGAGATTTGTGGTTTGGACACCTTCGTTGCTTTAGACTTCCTTCAATGGTTTTGAGGACACTTCCTTCAAGGGGGATATCAAGTCTCCATCATACCCATTCCATCTTTTTCTTTGGATATTGTTCAACATTAGTTTCCACATCATCCTAGTTTGTCACTCTCTTCATTGATTGTGGCATCTTCATCATTAGGAAAGGAGACATTTGAGCAGAGTTCAGAGACATCATCTTCCATTTTCATCCTTGCTTCCTTCAATTCCTATCTAGAATGGGAAGCATCTCTGCACTTGCACTTGGTTTTGTTTCTTCAAGGAGACAAGTTGTTTGTCGGCATTGGATCATGTTATGTCTTCAAACACGTACCATCTTTGTAGGTGATATCATCTTCTAGGGGGATATATTGTCTCTTTCTTTCCTCCCTATGGGGGGGCTTTTGATTGTATCCATGTGACGGATGGTGTACTTGGGGGGTATTTGGGAATCCTCCATCCTTCCCATTCTCACATTTTTTCTTTTTCATCTCCTTTTTGTTGAGGGGTTTTGTTCCAACTGGGTTTTCCCCTTTTCTCCATTTGTGGGAGATTTTCTTCATCTTCATGTACATGGGTACCTAACATGGCCTCGTAGCTAGGACCCATCATCATCATTGATCATTTATGCATAATCATTGCATTTTCCTCCCTAAGATGAACTTATGGGGGGTGTTAGTGTAATTAATTAATTATTACACTAGCATAGGTTAACTTAGGTCATATTTCAATTAGGTGCTAGGTTGCATTTTAATAAATCATTTAATAAATAGGGAAATATTCCCTTCCTTGTTTGGTGGGATACGATTCCTTCTAGAATATCAGTTGTCCTTCTAGAACTTATCTCAACATTTAATAATCATCTAGATAGGGTTCACATGTTGTCACATGTTGTTATATCATGACACATGGAAACATCTCATGCATCTTAGGTTTTCATTATTTCCTATATAATCAGGCATCTTGTTCATTTGTATCATATCGATCAATCATATCATTTTCATCATATCAATATAGAGTCTTTAATCAGCATTCCATTGTTGCAACACTTCTCTTTGTGGTTGATTATCTTTCATGGCTAAAGTCCTTCATTTAAGATTTTGGAGCTTCAGGGGTTGTGCATCCATAATCTCAACAATGGTGAGCTTATATTTGCACCAACAACCTCTGATATGGACTTGCAATAAAGAGCCAAAAATAGAACACCCCCAAATCTGGTACATCTCTCTTCAGAAAAAAGACTCTCCAATGGCACCCAATGCACTCTAATACCATGTTAGAATTGGCTATGGCTGCCAAGACCTTGAGGCCAAATGGAAAGCACAAAAAGAGAGAATATGAATATGACAAGAATAAATTGTATTCTTATCAATATGATTCAATGATATGATGTGATGTACAATATAGTAGAGACCCCTTGGTTATATATCCAAGGTGAGATACAAGATGTCATAGGATTATGCCAAGTGTCTTAATCATATGACATGAGACAACTAATCACACTTACCTAGGTTCGCATGTGTTACAAGTCAAAAGATAGGATAACAACTATTGACAACTAACACCTTCTAGAAAGATTCCTTCCTAGGACCTAAGTAAACTTAACATGTGTAAATAAGTCCCCTAGTGATGAATGAACTAGGTACAAGACTTTATTTAAACCAACAGAGGGTTTAATGGTCGAGAGTTGAGGGATGAGGGTTTAAGGTTTTGAGGATTGGGGGATTAAGATTTAAGGGTTGAGGGTTGAAGTTTGAGGGTTATGGGATTGAGGGATTAGGGTTTAAAGGTTGAGGTTTGAGGTTAAAAGGTTGAAGGTTAAAGGATTGAGTGTTTATTTTTGAGTCTTGATGGTTTAAGGGTTTAAGGGTTAAGGGTTTAAGGGTTGATGGTTGAGGGTTCAGGGTTCAGGGATTAGGGTTGAAGGTATAGAGTTGAGGGATTAGGGCTGAGGGTTGAGGGTTTAAGGGTTTATATTTTAAGGGTTGAGGCTTAAGGGTTGATGGTTTAAGGGTTGATAGTTTAAGGGTTTAAATTTTTAATGGTTTAGGGTTGAGGTATGATTGTTGAGGGTATAGGGATTAATGGTTGAGGGTTTGAGGGTTGAGAGTTGAGGGATGAGGGTTTAAAGGTTGAAGATTGATGGATTAGGTTTTAAGGGTTGAGGGTTTAAGGGTTGAGGGTTTAAGGGTTGAGGTTTGAAGGTTGAGGGTAATAGAATTGAGGGATTAGGCTTTAAGGGTTAAGGGTTGAGGTTAAAGGGTTGAGGGTTGAAGTTTCAGGGTTGATCATTTAAGGGTTCAGGGTTGAAGGTTGGATGTTATAGGATTGATGGATTAGGGTTTAAGGGTTTAGGAATTAAATTTTGAGGGTTGAGGGATTAGGGTTTAAGGATTGAGGGTTTGAGTTTCGAGGTTTGAGGGTTGAGGGTTTAAGGATTGAGGGTTGAGGGTTGAGGGATTAGGCTTGAGGCTTGAGGCTTGAGGCTTGAGGCTTGAGGGTTTAAGGGTTGAGGCTTGAGGTTTGATGGTTTAAGGGTGTAGACACTAAAAAATGTCCTAGGCTTGCTAACACAATTTTTCCATTGTCTAGGGTCATATTTTTGTTATTGGTTAAATAATTTTTAATTATTTAATTAATTCATTTAATTCATTTCTCCATTACTTTTGATTAATTAAATACATTATATTTATTTAATTATGTCACTAATGTCTTTCCTCTATAATTAAATAAATTATATTTATTTAATTATTTGTCATTTTCCACTATAATTAAATAATTATGTTAATTATTTAATTATTCACTTCTAGTTTTTCTATCACAAGTGAATTAAATTTTATTTAATTAAATGACTCATCTTTTCTCTCACTTTTTGAATTAAATTTCTATTTAATCAAAAAGTTAATTTTCCTTTTCCTCTTGCATTTAAATAATATTTCCATTATTTGAAAATGCAATTTCCCTCTCAAACTGAAGTGATTTTTGTAAAAATTGGTTAATTTCCTCATTCTTCTATCAATCTCATTTGTATCTTATCTTTTCTCATCTAATTTCAGCCATTGATCAAAATAAAAATCATCTAATCTCGACCATTCATTTTGCATCTGACTCTCAATAAAAGGATGTTGCCACAATAATTTTCATCTATCTAGAGAATATAGGCTACCATGTTATTGAGAAAACTTTGATATTTTTCTTTGTCTTAGTCATAGGCTTGTTAAGTGCATACTAATAATTCTGAAGGCATTAATTACTTAGAAGAAAAATGGAGAAGGATAATGGAGGTGATGCAATGGAGGTTTAAAGGTCAAGGTAATATCATTTCTTGTATTTTGTATTTACATCTATTTTGTTCTCCATTATTAGATTGGGAATTTTAGGTTTATTTACTGTGCTTAATAATCTTAAAATCTAATTTCTTGATCACAAAGGGTTTAAGGGTTGAGGGTATAGAGATTAATGTTTGAAGGTTTAAGGGTTCAAAGTTGAGGGATGAGGATTTAATGGTTGAATATTTATGGATTAGGGTTTAAGGGTTGATGGTTTAATGGTTGAGGGCTATAGGATTAAGGTTTGAGGGTTCAAGGTTTGAGGGTTTAGGCTAAATGGTTGAGGGTTAAAGGGTTGAGGGTTGAAGTTTGAGGGTTTATGGTTTAAGGGTCGAGGGTTGAAGGTTGAGGGTTATAAGATTGAGGGATTAGGGTTTAAGGGTTTGAGATTAGGGATTAAGGTTTAAGGGTTAAGGGTTGAGGGTTGAGGGTTTAAGGGTTTAGGGTTTAGCATTGAGTGATTAGGGTCTAAGGTATAGGGTTGAGGAATTAGGGTTGGAGTTGAGGGCTGAGGGTTGAGGGTTTAATGGTTGAGGGTTGAGGGTTGAGGGTTTAAGGGTTGAGGGTTTAAGGGTTTAGGGTTTAAGGGTTAATTCTTGAGGGTTGAGGGTTTAAGGGTAGAGGGTTGAGGTATGAGGGCTAAGGATATAGGGATAAGGATTAGGTTTTAAGGGTTGATGGTTGAGGGATTCTGGTCTAAGGTATAGGGTTGAGGAATTAGGCTTGGGGGTTGAGGGTTGAGGGTTGAAGTTTTAGGGTTCAGGATTTAAGGTTTTAGGGTTGATGGTTTAAGGGTTGAGGGTTTAAGGGTTGAAGGTTTAAGGGTTTAAGGGTTTAGGGTTTAAGGGCTGAGGCTTGAGGGTTTAAGAGTAGAGGGTTGAGGGTTGATGGTATATGAATAAGGATTAGGGTTTAAGGGTTGAGGGTTGAGGGATTAGGTTCTAAGGTATACGGTTGAGGAATTAGGGTTGAGGGTTGAGGTTTGAGGGTTTAAGAGTTGAAGGTTGAAGGTTTAAGGGTTGAGGGTTTAAGGTTTCAAGGGTTTAGGGTTTAAGGCTTTGGGGTTGAGGGTTGGGGTATGAGGGTTGAGGGTATAAGGATAAGTATTATGGTTTAATGGTTGAGGGTTGAGGGATTAGGTTTTAAGGTATAGGGTTGATAAATTAGGGTTGGGGATTGAGGGTTGAGAGTTGAGGTTTGAGGGTCAAGAGGGTTTAAGGGTTGGGGATTTATGGTTTGAGGGTTTAGGTTTTAAGGGTTGATTTAGGGTTGAGGGTTGAGGTATGAGGTTTGAGGGTATAGGGATAAGGATTAAGATTTAAGGGTTGAGGGTTGAGGGATTATGGTTTAAGGTATAGAGTTGAGGAATCAGGTGTGGGGGTTAAGGTTGAGGTTTTAAGAGTTGAGGGTTGAGGGTTTAAGGGTTGAAGGTTTAAAGGTTTAAGGGTTAAGGGTTAAGGGTTAAGGCTTGAGGCTTGAGGACCTTGGGATGTTAAGTGTAGAGGGTTGAGGGTTATTGTATGATGGTTTAATCCTTCTCTTCCTCTCTATCCCTTCTTAGCCATCTCTATGTCTCTCACTCCTTGTCTCATTATAACTCATCTAGGTCTCTCCCACTCTTCTCTCTTATCCTTTTCATTATTAGTAAATATCATTAAACCTCTCCCTCCATCCCTTGCTACTTTGATAGGTCTCTCCCACTCTTCTCTCTCCCCTCAGTAGGTCTCCATGTAGGATCAAGGCTTTTAAAACTACAAATTTTCTATATAGTACATTCAACACTCGCCAAATTGCAAAGCCTCAAAACATCAAATTTTCCACTCACCAAATTGAAAGGTTGTTATGCAACACATTTGGCACTTGATGAATTTGATGAGTGCCAAATTTGGCAAGCCCCAAATTTCCTTTTCCAAAAATGGTAAAAAAGGGAGTTGACCCATGATGCATGCCCACAATTCACTTCCTTTATCTAGTTCTACACTTTCTTGCATTTTTATGTAGTTGACTTGTTGTGGTACCATATTATGCTTGCTCCATCACCTTTTGAGCACCAATTTTCTTGCTAGATAATGTAGAAGAATATAATTTTAAGTTTCTACTACATATTTGATTATCTCAGGTAATATATTCATTTTTGTACAATTGAAATACTTATATTGAGTTTTTTTTATTTAGTTTTGACAATATAGACCATTCGTTTCATGATTTTATTAATCATAATAGTTTCACATAGAATTCAACATTAGGGGCAGGGGGCCTAGCTCGATTCGCTAAAGCATCCTGTTGCAAGCAAGAGGTCACGAGGTCTAGTCTTCCCCCAAACCCATGGTACCGGAGGGTATGTCGTGTCAGCACCACCAGTCACAGGAAATTTTTTTATTAGGTGCACTACAATTTATAGGGTGATGGATACCTGACCGATTCTTCTAGTCTAAAAAATAGAATTCAACATTGAATAAGGTAGAAGTTTCATATAAAAGTTAAATTTTTAGGAGTTTGAAGAAAAAAATGAAAAATCATGACATAATTTAGATGAATTCATGTAAAATTATATAGATGATTTAAACTTAAAATTAAAAAAATGTGTGTATTCCATTTAAATTATTTATAGTAGTCCATTTCCATCATGGTTAGTCGAATTCACTCTTTTTCATTTGATTTTTTAGAAAATGACATAAAAAAAACAAATTGATTCACTCTACATTGGCTAGAATGTAAGTGGATTTGGAAATCTCAAAATGATCAAGAACACTATATTTATTCTAGAAACCACCATTATAATAAAGAATTAAGAACACTATATTTATCCTAAAAACCCTCTTAAGAAACAAAATATAGATTGTGGCAGTGGAAAAATAGACTGTGGCAATTGCAATTGCCTACTATCTGTATTATATAGAAAATTATCATATCCAATGAGTTTATAAGATTGGTTATAATTTACCTCTTGTTCCATTCAATAAGACATTCGTAGTGGATGTAATGCTCACATCTTCCTCCATTAGCTGCATATTTGCATTTTCTTTCCATTAGATCAATTGCTTTTCATTTTCCTTTTCTTTGAAGTTGAAATTTCATACTACCTATATTAAGTAGAAATTTTTTGTATTCAATGACTGTACAAATGATTGGATACAATTTTCCCCTTGTTCCATTGAATAAGACCTTGGCTATGGATGTAATATTCCCCTTGCTCCATTAGTTGCATATTTTATTTTGTCGTTGTGCTCCTTTCTATGATTTTTCCGAGGCCATACCATTTATGTTATCAAAATTGCAACATTCTTCTTCTTCTCTCCTCACTTGAACAAACTCCACTTGCATCCTTTTTGTGACACAATTAGCATGGGGAAGAATTCACACCTTGCACTAAAGGAACAACTATACGCATCCATATGATCACAAAACCATACCCTTCCAAGGAAAGCCCTTCAAATTAAAAATCCATGTCCACATGGTGTCATTCATGTCAACATATTCACCCTTAAGTGTAGACCCAATCTACTCAAACTTGTGAAAGAAAATACATGTGGCAGAAGCATCAATGCCATCACAGTTCTTAATAACATAACAAGGGAGAACATCGTTGAGGTAGCTAAGTTCATACTCTACAAGCTTCTCATTTCCATAATTCTCACAAGGTGTGAAGTCACAAATTTTTCTCCCTTAATTTCACTTTTAGCCTTCAATCCAATGTCATTACATCTTCATTATGCCATGCATTTTCATATTTTACATTACATAGTTGACTTATTATTGAGCTACCTTTCATGAAAGAGTATTATTTCTTCCCTTCATCAAAGACTATTATCTTGGTGTAAATGTTGAATTTTTTAGATGCAATTTGATTATATGAGGTCATATTTGTCATATTTGTACAATTCAATTGTTTATCAAGATTTTTTTTTAAATTTAAATTTTTGTGCTTGTCACCTTTTTATATAGATCAATTGCAATCATTTGATTTTGATTTTGATATTTTTGTATTAGTGAGCATTACTTACTTTTGTTCTTTTTGTGTTTGTGAACATGTAGAATTGAACATCATGCTGAGGAAATGTTCAAATCCTCTAACATCAAATGAACATGAAGCCAAAAATGCAAGGACAAGAGAAACAATGAGGCAACTTCATGAAGAAAAGAAATTGAACCCCATAGAAGAAGAAACTCCCATACAATTATAAGAGAGATGTCGAATTGGAATCACAAAGGAAACACATGCAAAATCTTCATGCAATGAGAGAAATGAATCCCAAAGTTGGGGGCACATAATCAACCATAAGTGAAGTTCAAGGCGCACCATCTACAATATGCAATGTTCAAAGTACATTAACAATCACATCGCCAATTGAAGACATACCATCTACAACATGTGGTGTTGAAAGAAAATCAATAAACACAATTCTCTATTTGAAGATACTCCACATACCACATTTGAAGTTGAAGGTACAACATTGTTTACATGTCAATTTAAAGGTAACTCATCATTTTCATCTCTAATTTAAGGTACACCATTTATCCCTGATGTACCTTTAAAAATTAGAGATGAAAATGATGAGGTACCTTTGAGAGATCTTTCTATAGCTTCTCAAAAACTAATCTCCATACCCTCTTTGTATATATTTGACATGTACTTTACCATTGGTTGATATTGACACAACTTTACCTTTGAGAGCTCTTGCTATAGTTTTGCATAGAAAACCTAAATATTTGGTTGATATTGATGCTAATTTTTTGAAACCAATGGTTGATAAGATTCCAAAATGTACATGTCAAATATATACAATGATGGTATGGAGATTAGTTTTTGAGAAGCTAAATGAAGCTAGAAGACATCAACTATTTTTCAAAATGATGAGGAAACTCAATTTTAGGCCCATAATGAAGATTATTAGGCTAAGAACATCAGATAACTCGAGTGATAAATAGATTGTAAAGAATCTAATGAATTAATGTGAGAGCATGATTTCTACCTCACACATGAAAGATAGTGTGACATAGATTTTGGGAACCTAAAATGCTTGCTCTCTTCCTAGGGTTTTCCACCTACAAAGAGAGAGATTTTGGGCTCCTAAAATACTTATGCACATTCAAATTAGGATATGTGCTATGTGATATGATGTTGTATGAGCTTGATGGAGTGATCTAAGTGCTGATAAACTATGAAATTGATCAAACATGCATGTAAAATCTAAGATCTATGACTTGTTTGAAAACACATTATGTATTGCAACAATGAACTAGAAACTTAGGTAAATGAAAACAAAATTTAATGAGATTGGATAGAATGCACCTGGAGGTAGGATGAAGTCACTGGAAGGTTTTGGAATGTCTCTAAAACTTATTTAAATGTCTACAAGGACTCATTCACCAAGCATGGCGAATAAGTCTTGTTTTTGCTAAAGTCTTTCGGAAACTTGTTTCTAACTGTCGGGAGTTGAAATCTCATAAAATCAATTTTTAGGCATATAGGTGGGACTCATTAACAATGGGTGGTGAATCATTCCACCTAAATAAATATGGAAAATTAGAGGAATATTTTATGGAGTTAGATCTATACTTCTACCCCCTACAGGCCTCCTCTTCTGAAATTGTTAGATTCGGGTCTGAAAATGGATTTTTGTTGATGATTTGACTTGAATGAAGGGAATAAGACTTGGATAAATTTTAAATTCTATCTTCAATGATTCTCAAGCTTCCAAAGGACCTAAATTTTCATACAAACAAAATAAGAAGAGAAATTATTTATTGTTAAGGAATGGGGGTTTGCCTTGGTCAAACCTTGTTTAGGTAATTAAACCAAAATGATGAAATAAAGGAATGAAGCATGTAAAAATTGAATAGATTGCCTTGAAATGATGGTTGATCTTGGATTTTTTCTGCAACACATGTAAAATCTTTCCTTGAATACTTTAGAGTGCTAACTTAAAGACTTCTAATGGAGAAACCTCAAATTTCTTGACTTGTGATGGAAGATAGATAAAGAATGGATGTGGATTAAGTTGTTAGATGTTGTTGGGATCTAAAATGAGGATAAAAATACTCATTTATAGTAAATTGTGCCTTATTACCTATTTATACTAAATCATAGGCTGACATGTGAAAATAAACTTTAAATTTCACTTTTTCCCACTCAAGGGTCAAAATGGGGGCTAGATAGGACTCATTCACCAAGCATGGTGAATGGGTCCCACTTGGATGGGACTCATTCACCATGCATAGTGAATGGGTCCCACAGGGGCCATTCTGACACCTATGAAGCTAAGGAGATAGGAAATAAGGTTTAGAATGCTATCTTGTCGGGCGTTAGATCAATTAAAGCCTCGGGATGCACAATATGGATAAAATAGGACATGTTGGTGATGATGTAAATGTTGAATAGGGATTTGGACACATAAATCAATGTGAAAGTGTAATTAAATACACTTTACAACACTAAAATGAGGTCCACATAGCCTAGAAATGCACAAGAACCAATGTGAATGTGAAAAACACATTACAACACTAGTTTATCATTAATTTTATATTAAGAACCTTCTAGATTGATGTAATAATGTAATTAAATATGTTTTATAATGTTTAATTAGGGAGAAATAAGTTAATTAAGTCTAGAAAAGCGTGAAAGTCCTTTACAAGACTTTATAACACCTTTACAAGACCTCATTAAAAGCATGTTGTTTGATTTGCAAGGGTCCAAGACCTAGTGTGGACACATAAAATGCCTCAAAACACTAGATTAGGGCCTCATTAAGGCCATTTAATCTCATTTCAAGCAGCGGGTCCATTTTTTGGCGACACAAATAGTAATGCCACACGATGTGAGATGACATCAACATTGGTAAGCAATCAAACCAGGAATAAGATGATCCTTTCAAAGATGATTAAAACTATGAAAATAAGTAGATAATCTATAATGAAATCCAAAAGAAGGTGTGAAAGAGTGGAGGATCCAAATAACAATGAGTTATGGGCATTCTTCAATAGACTACCACGGAAAGATAAAGAAATTGTTCAAGCCTTGAGATCTCTAATACAAGAATTTTGGAAGAATAACACAAGGGTCTCACCCAATCAGAATGATGGTGTAAGAAGGAGAATTGGTAGTAAAATCCATGAGCCACATCCAAAAAAAAATTGGATACCACTCAAACCCAATTTTTTGCTAAATTTGTAGAGATGTATCCTTAAGTTAAAAATTTTCAAAGGTATTTTGAAACATTACTAAAGCTTTTTTATGTCAAAAAAAATCACACATGCACTATTTTTTGTTTTAGAGTCCATATTTATTTTTCTAACCATTATGATGTTTACCAATGTATATGAGTAGATATGCATCCTAACAATGTTTTACAAGAATATAATATAAGGCCTCCACCTATATTTTCAAGGGATTTTTTATCTACCATTTTATGTGAAAGAGTGGAAGGTCAATTTTTTTTACAAGAAATCATGTTTGGATGGCACATGTGTTCATTGTGTTGGATTATAACATTTTCCAATATTCCAACACATGGATAGTACACATGTAGTTGGAAATGAAATTGTGGAATTTGGAAAATACAAGACAGTGGCCTCTAGTATAAAAGATGGGAAAGAAGCCAAAAAGTGTGAATTGGTCAATGATAAGATTTCAATGTATCAATTTATGGGAATTTTTCATGATCATGTGATCTATGAGTATGCAAGGCATACACATAGAGCTCGATGGCTAGACTTGCAGTTCAAATTATTTAAGGACATGTTTCCACTTCATAGCATTGCTTCAGCTATCAATTTTGCAGTGAACTACACATGATAGCCACATAATGAGGTCCAATCACATTATTACAACTCCACATAGGTTGCTATATTTGTGCATATAGTATTCATTCATGTAGCTGATAATATAGAGGATAATAGGAAAGTATTGAGGGAGTATCACTTTTATATCTATGATGATTGTACACATTCTACAGATTTTGTGTAAGGTTTCTTTTAGATGTTCTACGTTGATTTGGCTAGTAGGGGTATATCATTCAATGAGCATATCATATGTTCAAATAATTTTACATCATAATTCAAGAACTCTAGAATGTTTTATTGGTTGAGAAAGATGCATAAGATCAATGGTGTTCAACATGATATGTGGAATTTCTTAGAGGTCGGGTATGGAAAGGGGGAGCATGATGGTGTAGGAGTGTGTATTAAAAGAGCCTTAGCATGAGAAGAGTTAAAGTACAAAGATAGTCCAAAGTTGAAAAATGTAAAATCAATTTTCCACTAGTGTAATCATGTTATGGGTCTAGGTAATGAAGGTAATTCTTTAGTTTGTAGATTTTTTGGTTGGTAGATGATCTACTAACATTGTAAAATATGAGTGTTGTACACTAATAGGATTGAGTGAGATACATTCTTTTAGAAGCTTCAATGTAGGTTCATGGACTACCCATATGTGGAAGATGGTGACATTTTTTTGTTCTTTATGTACACTTCAAGCATGGAATGACTACGACTCAAAAGAGTGGGTTGACAATTGGTTGATAAGAATTCTAACCCCACTTGACACATATCAACTCCCGATAGCTCTACAAATCACGAAGATGCAATCATCTATTGAATTTTGATCATGTATCAAATCTAATAGAACTAGGTAATTTATATTCTTGTAGAGTTAATACCAAATTCCTAGTTTTATCTTACTTTGTAGTTTTATTATGATGTTAATTATATAAATCTAAATGGATGAACATATCAACATAGGGAATTTTTATGTAGTGATTGCAGATGAATACAATGAAGAGGGAACATATTATTATTTGTGTCATTGTATCAAGGCCAAAAAGAAATTGGAGTCCCCAGTTATAGATGGAGAAAACATAGAATATTCTACAAGTTTGGTGGTTGTTACTGGAACATGACTTAGAAGGTACCTAGTTAAGAATACTCTAGTTTGGTTGTTTTAGGACTTCAACATGCATCAAAATATTCCTCACTACTCCAACATTTTCATAGCATCCAATGTTCATTTGATCAAATATTGGGGCAGACTTGCGAACAAGAACTTGTGGAAGGTGTGTGAGTCTGAACATGAGGCAATACTTGACAAAATAAAGAGTATAGCAGAATCAAATCGTTCATTAGATTGATTTGTAAGTATGTACATTAAATTTATAAATTCATGTTAAATTCATATATTATAAAGTTAAGTATGCACATATATTATAAATTTTCAAATTTTCAAATTGTATTATTTCCCAGTTTTTAATATGACTTCATATGTGTATCTATAGTAACGAAAAAAGTATCCTTTCCCTTCCTTTCTCTATAATTGGCATTAAAGTTGAATTAATGGTGTCTAGGAGTGCTGTTGTAATGTCTTGTACACATTCACACTATTCTAGGACCTTTATTTAACTAAATCATGCCTTAATTGGTCCTTTGCAAAGGTGTTGTAACACACTTTCACACTTTTCTAGAACTTATTTGCTTAATTAAGCCTAATGGTCCCCTTTCTAAATAAAAATGTACATAATTTTTACCTTTTTTAGGTGTTTTAAAGTGTTTTAAAGAACTTTCACACTTATCTAGGTGGTCTTAATTCATTGCACTGTTAGTTGGAGTTATTAACCCCCTTTTTAGGCCATAATTTTGACACCTCCTAAGGATCTTTCCTGAAAATCATAAATTAAATATCAAATTATTTCATTGAGAAAATTTTGGTCTTGGTAAGTTGAGTCAGGACCCATTTTCCCTTAGTGATGAATGGGTCCTCCCTTAACAGTTCCCCTCTTTCTCAGTTGATCTGGAATGGGTTTTTGGCCTTCTTTCAGCTCCCCAAAGCTCAATCTTGGAAACTTAGCTAGGACTCATTCGCCTTTGGTGGAGAATGGTTCCTCCCTTAATGAGACCCTAATTTTTGAATTTAATTTTGGTAGGAATTTAATTATCTTTCTTTCCAGATTCGGTGTAAGCCTTAGTTCTTTGAATTTTGGGGTTAATCTCCTAATTTAGTATAAATAAGGGGTTAATTCACATTGTTTCTCCTAGCAAGTTTATCAAGCATTCAATAAGTCAAGTGATCAAGCATTAGAGCATTTCAAAGGAATTCTCAAGGCATATTTCAAGTCTTTATTGCAGAAATTCAAGGTCTTGTCATCATGTCAAGGGTTTAATGCATTCATGTGTGTTGAGCTAAGAAGTTAATGTTGCATTGAGGATCCATTTACAAGAATCATCCTACATCCAAGATCTACATTCTTCATGGCCACTCCATGATTTTTTGCAAATTTGATTCACAAGACATAATCTAAGGTGATATCATTTACATTATTGCACTTTCATGCTTCATTTCCTTCATTTCATCATTTGGTTTAATTACCTACAAGGGGTTTGACTGAGGAAAACCCCCATTCACTAAAAAACAAGAATTTTTTCTTGCCCTTGAGTGTGTTATTGTAGATTTTCAAGTTGAAGATCAAGTTGAACAAGATTTGGAGCAAAGTTGTTAAAGTTACAAAGTTGAAAAAGTTGTCATTCAAAGTGCAAGATCACTAAAAGAGCTCTACAAAATTAACTACAAGATTCTAGAACTTGATAACAGGGATTTCAAGAGTGGAGACATCAAGGTACATGGTCCTAAATTTAGTTTTTCAAAACCCTAAAAGGACCCATTCGCCACTGGAGGTGAATGAGTCCTCCATAGCTCAAAAATATTAATTTTTTGGACAAGTACACAACTTTTTATGCTCTAAAAACATTCCACATAGTTGCTATAATAGTTAAAGGTTATATTTCTATTTGTTATTAGCATCATATTTTGCATAATTTGAGGTGTTTAGGGCCTTGAAAAATAAGTGATCCATCTCTTTTTCCCATACATTAGAGTGGATCCTATTTTCACCCTATACATTATTTGGTGATCCCAACATTTTCAACATTGAAATATTCTATTTTTTGGAGCATCTCATTGCATATTAAGTTAAAATATTGCATTCATTACATTTAGATTTGCATTCAATTAGGGTTTCTTCTTTTACATTAAAATCTTGCATATCATATAGGGTTTAGATTTGCATTGTTTTGCACTTCCTAAATCTAAAAAATACAAAAAAAAATCAGTCATTTTGCAACTCATTTAAATATCATTAAATTGTATTTGAAAACCAAAACAAAATTGTATTTCAACCTAGGTCTCGCATTTCATCTTTCTATTGCATTTTTGTATTTAATTTTTGGAAAATTTGAAGCTGCATTTCACTGTCTACAACCTAGAACTAAAAGATACATCTGAGAACTTGCAAATCATTAAAAAATAGTTTAAAAAGACATGAACAAGACCCATTCACCTTTACTAGTGAATAAGTCCCTAATCGGGCCTTATCTGTACCTTCTGGCATGTGAAAAGGCATTAAAATTCAATCTAAAATCCACATAAAATTCCCAAAAAGACCTAACCAGGACCCATTCGCCCTTACTGGTGAATGAGTCCCTGTTAGCTATAGATTTGCAATTTCAGGACATTAAAATATTTTTTTTAAGTTTATGTTTGGTGCATTCATCTTGTTGTTTCAATTTTCTGATTTTTTGTTTCATCAATTTCTTTGCCTTTAGCTTAAATTGCTTCATTTCAGTGCATTGTTAAAAATTTAAAATTGCATCAATACATTTCATCTTCAGTTTATTGCATTGTTTAATCAATAAATTGTATTGCTTAGATTCTGAAAATTGCATTTCATTCTAGGATATTTCATTGTCATTCTAGGGTTTTCACACTAGGCTTGTAAAACTTGCATGATCTTCACAATGTTTGGTGTCCTATTCGCAATACTATTATAAGATGTAGTTCGAGGCTCATGTCATTTGGTGATATCTCACTTTTCATGGATCTTGGGTGTTGTAACTCTCTTTCTGATAGTATTGAGAATCAACCCTCCATGGCTCATAGTTTTCATACCTCATTCCCCATGGCTTCATCTCCTATAATCAATGTGCATGATGTTATTGAAAAAATAGACGAACAACTAGAAAACTTACAAGCCCATATCCTTAGTGAATTCTTTGACATTAGCTTGGTTCCTATAATACAAAATCTAAGGAGAGTACTTAAAAATCAAAATGAAACACAAATCATCTATAGTCTTAGTTACTTCCTTCAGGAGTACTTGAACAAAAAAGACAATAGCAACATACATGCCACACCCAATCCTCCTACTAAAACTAAGAACAATGTTAACATGGATTATGATCATATGCAATTACCTCCCATGGAGAACATGGTAGAATTTATCGAAGCTAGACCTCGTAAGGGCTTGACTAGACAACCTCTTGACATTTCTTTCTCACAAAATGACATACCTAAACCTGCACCTAATGGTCCTCTTTACATAGCTAGCTGAATCAATAATAAGCCCACTAATGGGATATTGATTGATCCCATCTATGGAGAGAATATGATCACAAAAGAATTCTTATATGTGCAAGAACTATATCAAAATACATATGACAATCTAAAAGCATGGATCAAGACACGTAATAGATTTTCTTTCCCTGTGATAGGCTCTATAGATCCCCCTTTAAAAGTGGGATTGAAAACATTAACCATCTCATTCTCCATCATTCCACAATTAGACCAATTTCGTGTGAAGCTAGGCTATCCATGGCTTCACTCCATGAATTTCATCCCTCTGGTTGTATATAAATGTCTAAATTTTCCATTTGGCAATGACATCTTCACTATACATCATAGCAGATTCCATCCTACCTCGACAAAAGGGAATTTTTCACTAGATTAATTTTGGCCTGAGCCTATGGAACCTATCAAGCCTCATAAAGATTTCTTTTTCAAATCATATCAAAAATTCAAGGCAAAGAAAATAGTATAACTAGATCCCTTCGCAACATGCCTCAACCTATGACCGAACCAACCATCCTTGATGAGACAATGATTGAACCAAAAATACTTCCAACCATACAAGAACAACCTCCTGCAATTTCATACAAGAGACCATGAGATAACACAAACAATCTTGTTGTCCCTCCTAGAGTCAAACAAGTTTACAAAATCAAAGAGAAAGTGGTTGAGCAACCTATTGTTGTTCCCTCTAGTCCTCCCAAGGAAGAGAAGGAACCTTTGATTGACAAGCCCACCCTTACACAAAAACAAATTGACAATAAAATGAAAAGAAATCAAAGTGCTAGAGAGCGTAGGCGTAGACATCGTGCTATTTCTCATAGATTGAAAACACAAGAAAACAATAATAACATAGAAAATAAAAATCCAAACCTATCTAAAGCAATGCATGATGAATCTCAACCCTCACTGCAACATAAACAAGAACATTGTATGGACATTGTTATTTGACCTCCTACCATGATTAACTTAGATGATGACATTGAAATTACAAAGATTGATGAACAAGTGCATGATGAATTGAATTCATTGTTTTCTGCTTCCCTGAGCTTAGATGGAAAATCTACTAATAAGAGTGTTGAACTCGGTGCATTTCCTAGTTCGAAACTTGCTCTTTTCCCTTTGGCTATTTGTCCGCCTTCCATTTATACTGACTGAGATTAGGAGGCGAATGACCTGCTTTAGGTTTACTCACCTATTCCTTACTAGTTTTGTGCTTTTTCATTTTTCTTTGTGATTGCATGTGCATAATGTGATCCCCCGTGACATTTCGTTTTGATGTTCCTCTCTCTTTTGTGCATTCTTCTATATTTATCTTCATTCTTCTCTATGTCATAATTATCTTTTTCATTTTTCTTGTGTTTTCCTTTTGGGGATGGTCCACAAGGCGTCTAGACATTTATGTCTCTTCCATGTTGACCCAAAAGTTTTTTCATTTTTCTTTTTCATTTGTCTTGTGTTTTTCTTTTGGGGATGACGCAAGGAATTGAGACATTCATGTTTCTTCCATGTTGATCTGAAAGGTTTTTCTTTGTTTTCTCTCTCTTTGTGTCATTCTTCCAGTTCTATGAGTATTTGTGGAATGATGATAGTTCCATGCTCTATGAAAACATTGTAGCATAGACATACTAACCCCAAATCCATAGATCCCTTATGTATTTGTGGGGGCCACCCCTTCTTCCTATTTCATGTTGCAACTTCCTTTGGAAACATATGACTTGGAATAGGGATTTCCAAGGAAAGCTCTCATGTCTTAGGATCAAAAACATTGGCTACTTTAAAGAAATTTCTCACAGTGATGATGTAGTAACCACTTTAAAGTGGGGGCATACAACGATGACATCTTTTGGAAATTTTCATGGAGTGATTTTATTTTTTCTTGTGATTTTTCCTCTTCTTGGTGGTTTCATTTGGTTTTATGTTGTCCAAGAGTGTACAATCTACTATCATGGCATGATGTGAATGAGGCATCTCATGGGTAGTAATCTGACACTTTAGCTTGTCCTCTCTTGGAAACATTAGGCACAATTCTACCTAAGAGGAAGACTATTACACGAACAAAGAAAAATCCTCTTTAACAAAATTTTTACATGAAATTCAAAATCATTTACAAAAACATTTTTACTGTGGTGCCTTATCAAATTTTTCATGAGGATAACTTTGATATGGTATCAGAGGCTAATATGATTCTCTCATTTACCACTTCGTTGGGATAACTCACCTAGTGGACAGACTAAGATTTCACTACCCTAGAGCAAGCATATATATTCTGGCACAAATCACCTTGTGAATGACCTGAAGTTTTATGGCCCCAAAGTGAGCAGTGTATGTTATGGACAAACAGCCACCGCCTCACATTGCTTTGAATCGGTTGTGCTTGATCCTTTGTTGTTGTTTATTTTTCTTGGCCTTTGACATGGTATGATCGTGTATCTTTTTTATTTCTACATACTTAAGTGTCTTGGATGTCTACTTTATTGTGATTTTGACATGGGGTCATCCTCTCACTAAAGTGGAGAATAAATGTACTAATATAAAAAGTATCATTTTCCTTGCTTGCTTGATAATTAACATTAAAGCTGAATTAATGGTGTCTTGGAGTGGTTTTTTAATGTATTTTACACATTCAAACTATTCTAGGACCTTTATTTAACTAAATCATGCCTTAATTGGTCCTTTGCAAAGGTGTTGTAAAGTTTTGTAACACACTTTCATACTTTTCTAGGACTTATTTGCTTAATTAAGCCTAATGGACCCCTTTCTAAATAAAAATGTACCTAATTTGTACCTTTTTTAGGTGTTGTAAAGTGTTTTAAAGAAATTTCACACTTATCTAGGTGGTCTTAATTCATTGTGGTTAATTGGAGTTATTAACCCCTTTTTAGGCCTTAATTTTGACACCTCCCAAGGATCTTTCCTGATAATCATAAATTAAATATTAAATTATTTCATTGGGAAAAATTTGGTCTTGGGAAGTTGATCTAGGACCTATTTCCCCTTAGTGGCAAATGGGTCCTCCCTTAACAATACCCCCCTTTCTCAGTTGATATAGAATGCATTTTTGGCCTTCTTTCAGCTCCCTAAAGCTCAGCCTTAGAAACTTAGCCAGGACCCATTCACCTTTGGTGGTGAATGGGTCCTCCCTTAATGAGACCTAATTTTCGAATTTCATTCTAATAGAAATTTTAATTATCTTTCTTTCCAAATCTAGTGTCAGCCTTAGTTCTTTGAATTTCAAGGTTAATCTCCCAATTTAGTATAAATAAGGGGTTAATTCACATTGTTTCTCCTAGCAAGTTTATCAAGCATTAGAGAATTTCAAAGGCATTCTCAAGGCATTTTAAGATAGATTTCAAGTCTTTATTGTAGCAATTCAAGGTCTTATCATCATGTCAAGGGTTTAATGATTTTTTGTGTGTTGAGCTAAGAAGTTAATGTTGCATTGAGGATCCATTTACAAGCATCATCCTACATCCAAGATCTACATTCTTCGTGGCCACTCCATGATTATTTACAAATTTGATTCACAAGAAATAATCAAAGGTGATATTATTTAAACATTATTGCACTTTCATGCTTCATTTATGTTAGTGGATGGGGCTTTGACTGAGGCAAACACCCATTCACTAATAAACAAGAAGTTTTTCTTGCCCTTGAGTTTTTTATTGCATATTTATAGGTTGAAGATAAAGTTGAGCAAGATTTGGAGAAAAGTTTTTTAAGTTGCAAAGTTGCAAAAGTTGTCATTCAAAGTGCAAGATCACAGAAACAGCTCTACAAAATGTACCATATAAAAATGGATCATTAACATTTTCATGGTCTTTTACCTCTTTCTTCATGATGCTTGGTCTATTTTTCTTTGATTTAATGGTGTAATGTGACTTAAAGATTCACATTAAGTCCTAAAAATTCAAATTACGACATCTTGTAAAGGTGTTGTGAAGTGTTGTAAAACATTTCTACACTTCTCTAGACTCCTTTCATTACAATTCACCTAAAAATCACCTTTTTATCACTTATCAAGTCCTATTTTGAAGTATTATAAAGTCTTGTAACAAGATTTCACGCTTTTCTAGGCTTAATTTCACTATTTACACCTTTCTTATGTTATATTTGACCCCTTTATGCACTCATAAGACTTAATTAAGTGTATTTTTTAATGTAAACCTAAAAAATAACATTAAATGTGACTTAATTCCCGACACCCACTTTCAAGTCCAAGGTGGGACCCATTCACCATGGGTGGCGAATGAGTCCCTCTTGGCTCCAAATTCAAAATATTTCAAGTTTTATTCAAAATTACCTTATTTTAGCCTGTGATGATGTATTATTGGGTTACTAAGGCACAATTTTCTATAAATAAGTGTTTTTCTCCTCATTTTACATCTCCTAATCTCATAATTCATTCAAGCACTTTGCATCATTCAATCAAGCATCAATCAAGTATCTTGGAGCAACCATTGACATATCTTCAAATTTCTTCAACAAGGTTGTGGTGAGTTTAGGACATTTTTCATGTTGTTTATTCATCTTTCCTTATTCATTTCACTCCATTTCTTCATTAAGGGTTTGATCACCAAAGTGGGATTCGACCAAGGAAAATCCCTATAACCTAACCCTTAACCATTTTTCCCCTTTTGCATGTGTGTTTGCAGACTTGTCTATACAAATTTTTCAAGCAATTAGGTGTTGAAAGGTGTTTAAGAATTCAAAAAAGTGTTTCAAGTCAAATCAACCCTATTTCAAGCTTGGAGACAACCTATAGTTTGCTTTCTGCGGATTTGACTCTATCAACCCGACAAGAAGACAAGTTCAAATCTGGTGCTACAAAATTGGTCCCTAATTTCATAGAATTTTGGGAGAGGATTGATTCACCATTATTGGTGAATGAGTCCCACCTTTAGGCTAGAAAACTAGATTTTGTTAGATTCTGGATCCCAACAGTCAGAAACCAATTTTTAGGAGTTTTTGTTAGTAGCAAGACTGATTTGCCATCAGTGGACAATGAGTCCCACTAGTGATATTCATTGATTTTTGTTAGCATTTAGGACACTCAAGATTCATCATCAAATTCCTAGGTGCACTCTATTCAACTTGCTTTCAATTTTGTTTTGCATTCATTCATGTTTTAGCTCATGATTGCATATCACATTGTGTTTTCAAACATTGCACGTTTCTTAGGTTTTGCATTCATAATAAATATGTATATGCATAAAATTGGTCATGTCTGATTAATCCTGGCATTTAATTAAATATTTATTATTTAATTAATTTTTCTTAAAGTCTTCTACATATGATTAAATTTAATTAATTTAATTATATTGTTCATTCAATTTATTTTTCTATCATGATTAAATAAATCAATTTTTATTTAATTATTTCATATTCATATGTCCACTTGATTAATTAAATAAATACATTTTATTTATTTAATTAATTATCACTTTTTGAATTTAATTAAGTATTTTTTATTTAATTAAGTTTAAATATTTCTTTTCAAATATTTCTTCTAAATTAATTAAATATTGTATTTAATTAATTTCATTTACATGCCATTTCTTAAAAAAAAAAATTAAATATCTTTTTCATAATTAAATATTTTATTTAAATATGAAATCTTTCATTATTCTTCAAATCTGGGGTAAATATTCTATTTTTAGAAAAATCTCCATGTCACCCATAAATGAATAATTGAATTTAATAATTCATTATTTATCTTCTTCAAAATCTTTCCATAATCTCAAAAAAATATGATTTTTTACAATTCATCTTTATCATCTTATCTTATCTCTTTTATAGAAAAGAAAACAAATCTTGCTTTCTATTTTCTTCTATTTTTCTTTAGTCTTATCCATCTTCAACCGTTCAATCTACCAGGAATTTTCACAATCATTGATCATAGCAACCAATCAAAAGCTTTTGAAAAACTCTATAAATAGCACTACCAATCCAAGCAATGGTTACAACACACAACAGATGAATTAGAGATTAATTGCATTCTAGCATTATCGTTATAGCTTTATTATTCATAGCATTATTGTAATCTTTCATTTTAGTAATTATTTTAGCATTAGAATAATCATGTCTTAGCATTACATGCATTTCATATTCAATCGTGTTCTCTAGGAAGACTATTCGTTGAGCCTAGCACACAATCTGAGAGCTAGCTAGAATCAAGGAAAACACTGGAGATAGAGGACGACAGGACCACATCGATAATAGGATACTGAGTTTGCATCTCTATTATTTTAATATTCTATTTTTGATATAATGTCTTATTGGTTTGTTTGATTCATTTGTTTCTATATATTTAACACGCATAAAAATTGATCACACAAAATCAATTACATTGCTCAGTTTTATTTAAATCATCTCATTTAGTCTCAATTACATCATACATACATTAGATTGAGTGAACCACGTCAATTTTGAGGGTTTATCTCTCTCCTTTTAGGTGAAAAACCCTAAGAGTGCAAGAGTAGCCTATAAACCTATAAAATCCATGGTTCATTTTGGTGAACCTACATATTGAGCACTTTATCTTTCTGATTTCATTTGCATCTTGCATCCTAGGTTCCATTTGCATCAACATTCAATTAGGTTTTGTTTTGTTTTTGCATCCTAGGGTTTCTTAAAATTGCATTAGTGAAAGACTCATTTAGACTTCATTTTTGCATCCTTAGTTTGCATCTGAAAAGCATTAAAATCACTTTAAATTTTTTGAAGAAAAAAGAAAAATAATCTCATAGTTGGACTCATTCGCCACCCTAGGTGAATCAGTCCACCTGCAAATTTTATACTACATTTTCAGACATTTTCTGGGTAATTATTTCATTTATGTTCTCTGTTGTTATTTCTCTATTTCAATTTGCAATTTTTTTGTTATTTACATTTTTCACTCCTAGATTGCATTGCATTTGCATTCACCCCATATTTTTTGGTACTTGTATGAGTGTTTGGTGCCCCATTCATCATACTTTAGTGAGATGAAGTTCTAGACTCATGGCTTCCCACAATAGCACTTTCATTGTGGACCTTGGGATCTCAAGAGCTCCTACTCCTAGTATGGACAATGGTGCATTAGGCATGGATACTACCACTATTATTCCTTCACCTTTCCATCCAATGAATGTTGACACACAAAACAATTCCATTCCGCAAGACAAATTCATTAGTATTCATGAGGATTTTGCACATTTACAACAATATTTATCCCTTGAAAACATTTCCACCACTTCCATACCTACAATAGAAAACCTTCATCATTTGATTGAAAGTGATGATGGCTTACAAGTTATGAAAAGAATTTCTAAAATATACAACAAACATTTTCCTTCTACTTCCCAGTCAGCAAACATTGTTGTAAGCCAAGGAGGACCTCACATTCCTCTTCCTTCAACCATAGCATCCATACCAACCTATACCACTCCTTAAGTAACAACAACTATGCAATAGGTTAGTCATGTGACTCCTTCTTTCACTATTCCAACTAGCATTCCTAGTTCTTTTGTGGCATCACATATTCCTTCTTCCACCTTCACCCCTCTTAGAGTCCCTTTCACTTCCCCTAACATTACATACACTCCATCACCATTTTCTCTTCCACCTCATACCACTTACACTAATCCCATCATTACACAACTCTTTAACACCATTCCATCCATGCAACAAAAAATCTCCACCATTAGTCAAAGTCAAAATGCTCCACCCACATATCATGTTCATAGTATCCCATTATCCTTAGAGATCTTATGCACATAGATGCCACAAGAAATTGAAATGCCTAGGTTTGAGAAATACGGTGGTAAAGGAGACTGTACTAATCATGTTAATGCTTATATAGCTTTGTGCAGTGATTTTGTCCTTGATGATAAGCTATTAGCCAAAAAAATTCCTAGGACCTTGAAGGTCACTACATTAGAGTGGTTTTCAAACCTACCTAATCATTCAATCTGATCATTCAATGAACTTGTGGATGCTTTCATAAGTCATTTCCAAGTCCATATGACTCCCAAAAAGATAATGGTTGATTTAATGTGATGTAAAAAAAATGAAGATGAAAAAGTAGCTAATTTCATTTCACAATATCAATCATTGTATGCTCAAATTGAAGTCAAGATCCTTGATTCACATCTGCAAAATATTTTTATCGAAAACTTACACACAAACCTTCAGGATAAGTTAACTATGATTAAATTTCCTTCATTCATACATTTATGCATGATCCTTTGTGATTATCACAACTTAGTTTCTAGTCGTGAAGTCTGAGCAAAACAACCAAAATAATGTGCAAAACTTTATAAAACCAAATAGAGTCTTTTTACAGTTCAATCTTCCTCCTCTGCAACCAACCCAACCTGTTTAGAGTCAAGTGGCAGCTATTAAAGTAGTGGTGCCCTTTACCTATGGGGACATAAAGAGATAATTTACCCCCTTACCTGATACTCTCCATAACATAATGAACCAATTTCTCTAGCAACAAATGATCACTTTTCCTACCATTAAACCACTTGATACCACCAAGCCTTTACCACCCACATTAAAACCTAATGCTTGTTGTCATTTTCATCACTAAAATTGACATGACACCAAACAATGTAAGCATCTCAAACACCTAGTTCAAGACCTCATTGATTTTAGTCATTTTTCCATTGCAGGTGTCAATGATCAAGGCAATAATTTTGTTGCACCCCCTAACCAGAATTTACAAATTTTCACCAACCCTATGCCTAAACACAATGCTTCATTTGTCAAGGCTAGTGAACCTTCAAACACTCATGTGATGAACATTGATACAAATAATCAACAACTTGATATAACTCCAAATGTTACTCAAGTTAATCCTATGGATGAACTTGTGGGTATGATAGATGTTGTCCCTCATAAGGGCCCAACCAACAAATCTCTTGATATTACTTTTTCTTCTCATGATATACTTAAAAATCTTCCCAATGGTCCTCTTTACATAGCTGGAAGAATCCATGATAATTCCACCAATGGGATATTAATAGATCCTGCCTATGGTGAGAATGTGATCACAGAAGAGTTTTTGGTATTACACAATCTCTATCAAGATGATTATAATAAACCAACTGCATGGATTAAAACACATACTAGTTTTTTGTGCCCTACGATTGGATCGATCGTACTCCCATTAAAAATAGGACCCAAAACTTTGGATGTAACATTTTCTATCATTCCACAATCGGATCAATTTCATCTACTGCTAGGTCATCCTTAGCTTCACTCAATGAAAGTGGTCATGTTAGTTTTCACAAATTTTGAAGTTTCCACATGGCAATGAAATATTCACCATACACCATAGTGGTTTTCATCCATTGTATTCTAAAGGTAATTTTTCCTTAGAAGCCTTTTGTCCTGAACCTATGGAGCCCATCACCCCCCATAAATATTTCTTTTTCATAGCAGGTATCAACAGTTCAAAGCCAAACAAATAGTCGAATTGTCTCTTTGTAACATGTCCCTGTCCATCTTCACTTCTCCTATCCTAGATGAGACCATGCTTCAACTTGAGTCTGAAAATGAATAAACAACACCACCTCCCGAACAACCAACAACAAACACTTCACCTTCATCGTTTAAACGACCAAGAGATACTGAAACCAATCTCATTATGCATCCTCGCATTAAACAAGTGTATAAAGATAAAGAGAAAGTGATGGACCCATCTTCTTCAGTTTCTTCTATTCTTCCACCTTCAAAAGAAAAGGAATCTATGATGGATCAACCCACTCTTACTCCTCAACAACTTCAAAATAAAATAAAATGAAATTGTGGTGCTAGGGAGCATAGGCGTCGTCGTTGTCTCCTTGCTCGTTAGTCTCGAATGGAAGAAAACAAAAAAAACCACCCTCCACCTTTGACGGAAGCAATAGATGATCACCCTTTTCCTCCTAACCTACCACAAGATAATACAGTCCAACCCTCACAACAAAATGATCTGATCCAACAGTCACAACTTTTGATACATCCTTCCTTGGAAATAACCCTTCATCCTCCTCTCGTAATCAATCTTGATGATGATGATGACGAGGAGATCACAAAAATATATGAAGAAGTGCATAATGATCTAAACTCTTTATTTTTATCTGTACCATGAGATTAAATGATAAAACTTCTATACCAAGTGAAGAACCTAGTACATCTACTAGTTCGGCACTTGCAATTCTTCCTTTGGACAGCCAACTGCCCTCGCAATACACTGAACATGATTGGGAGATAGATGACTTGTTAGATGGTTGACTTGAATTTTCCTTGATAATCTTTTACATTTCATTAGTTTCATGTGTGTATCATGTTCCCCTGTAATGTGTATTTGATGTTCTCTCTCTTTGTACACTTCCTCTATTTGTACCTCTATTCTTCTATATGTCGTACACTTCCTTTTTCACTTTTGTTTTATGTTTCTCCTTTTGGGGATGATGCAAAGTGTCGAGACACCCAATGTCTCTTCCATGTTGACCCAAAAGGTCCTTTTTTTTTCCTTTTTGTTTTTTGTTTCTCCTTTTGGGGATGACGCAAAGCATAGAGATGCCATATGTCTCTTCCATGTTGACCCAAAAGGTCCTTTTTCCTTTTTTTTGAATTCTCCTTTTGGGGATGATGCAAGGCATTGAGACCTAAATGTCTCCTTCATGTTCACCCAAAAGTTTTTTAATTATCCATTTCATTTTCTTTTCACTTGTGTTTTCCTTTTGGGGATGATGCAAAGCGTTGAGACCGAAATGCCTCTTCCATGTTGACCCAAAATGGACTTTTTTTTTCTTTTTTTTCTCTCTCTTTGTGTCATTTTTCTAGGTCTATGTGCTTTGGGGAATGATGATAGTTTAGAGATCTTTAATAAAAACATTATAGCAATGAACATATTGACCCCAAATCCATAGATCCCTTATGTGTTTGGTGTGTTCTTTTCTGGGGGGAAACTCCCTTTATTTTATTCTCTTTTTCATTTACATGACGCATCCTTACTCAGAAACATATGACTTGGCATAGGGGATTTCCCAATTGGCTCTCATGTCTTATTTCTTTTTTCAATTCTCCTTCGCTACTTTAAATTAATTGCTCACAAAACAATGTGTAGCAATTCCTTTAAAGTGGGGTGCATACATTAGCATTATTCATTTTCATTTTTCTTGGTTCTTAGTGTATCCATGTCACTTCATATGATGTGTTTGTCACTTTGTGGATGACATTGGGTTTGATTTCCTTCATAAATGTGATCTATCTTAGCATATTACATTCCTCTTGGTGTCTTGATGCGACACACTACATCCCCTAAGTTGTGAATATTCTATTCTTTGATTATTCCTCTCTTGGAGACATTAGACACAATGTTCCCTAAGTGACAAACCTTGCATGAACTTAACAAGACTCCTTTGAACTTTCTTTTACACTTTTACATTTTTTCATTTTACATTTTACATCTTTACCACCTTGCATAATGCAACTTGCATGCCTATGGTACTATCCTCTTTGTTCATGAGTTCTAAGCATACAAATATTTTCTTGTCTCATGAAGCACAAACTGACATTTTCCTTTGTGGTGCCTTGTTAAAGTTATTAGGAGGTATAACTTTTATATGGTTGAGCAGGAAGCACATTCAACAGCGCGACTTTCCTCATAGCCACCTATGTGTTTGTGAGTGCATACCAACTAGTGTATGTATCTTACCTTTTGGGCCTTCTCACTCGACAGACTTCCATGAGTTATGTCACCCCAAAGTGAGTGCATTTTCTTTTTTCTCACAAATAGCCTAGATCTAATCCACAACTAGTTGGATAGATGATGGAAGATTCATCTGACTTTTCCTTCTCTTTCACATGAGTTTTCCTTTGTTCTTATGTTTAGTTTGCCATGGGATCTTCATCCGGGGGGCTTGATCATCCCTCTTGATTGTTGGAATTCCATCTTGCTAAGCATAATTGCATCTGGGCCCCCCTCTCGATATGCATGGCTACTTTAGTGTGAGTTTCAAGCAAGTTCATCCTCACACTAAAGCGGGGGCTAAATGTACCATAGAAAAATAGATCATTGACATTTTCATGGTCTTTTACCTCTTTCTTCATGATGCTTGGTCTATTTTTCTTTTCAATTTAATGTTGTAATGTGACTTAAACATTCACATTAAGTCCCAAAAATTCAAATTATGACATCTTGTAAAGGTGTTGTGAAGTGTTGTAAAACATTTCTACACTTTTATAGACTCCTTTCACTACAATTCACCTAAAAATCACCTTTTAATCACTTATCAAGTCCTATTTTGAAGTGTTGTAAAGTCTTGTAACAAGATATCATGCTTTTCTAGGCTTAATTTCACTATTTACACCTTTCTTATGTTTTATTTGACCCCTTTATGCACTCATAAGACTTAATTAAGTGTATTTTTGAATGTAAACCTGGAAAATAACATTAAATGTGACTTAATTCTTGACACCCACTTTCAAGTCCAAGGTGGGACCCATTCACCATGGGTGGTGAATGAGTCCCTCTTGGCTCTAAATTCAAAATATTTCAAATTTTCTTTTGGTTTTTTATTCAAAACTACCTTATGTCAGCCTGTGATGATATATTATTGGGTTACTAAGGCACAAGTGTGTATAAATAAGTGTTTTTCTCCTCATTTTACATCTCCTAATCTCATAATTCATTCAAGCATTCAATCATCCATTCAAGCACTTTGTATCATTCAATCAAGCATCTTGGAGCAGCCATTGACATATGTTTAGATTTCTTCAACAAGGTTGTGGTGAGTTTAGGACATTTTTCATGTTGTTTATTCATCTTTCCTTGTTCATTGCATTCCATTTCTTCATTAAGGGTTTGATTACCAAAGTAGGATTTGACCAAGGAAAATCCCTATAACCTAACCCTTAACCATTTTTCCCATTTTGCATGCATGTTTGCAGACTTGTCTATGCATATTTGTCAAGAAATTAGGTGTTGAAATGTGTTCAAGAATTCAACAAAGTGTTTCAAGTCAAATCAACCCTATTTCAAGCTTGGAGACAACCTACAGTCTGTTTTCTATAGATTTGACTTCGTCAACCCGACAAGAGGACAAGTTCAAATTTGGTGCTACAGAATTGGTCCCTGATTTCAAAGAATTTTGGGAGAGGACTAATTCACCATCAGTGGTGAATGAGTCCCACCTTAAGGCTAGAAAACTATATTTTTTCAAATTCTGGATCCCGACAGTCAAAAACCAATTTCCAGGAGTTTTTGCCAGTAGCGGGATTGATTCGCCATTACTCGTGAATGAGTCTCACTGGTGATCTTCATTGATTTTTTTCAACATTCAAGACACTCTAGATTCATCATCAAATTCTCAAGTGCACTATTTTCAACCTTCTTTCAATTTTGTTTTGCATTCATTCATGTTTTAGTTCATGCTTGCATATCACATTGTGTTTTCAACCATTGCACATTTCTTAGGTTTTGCATTCATAATCAATCAATTTCATTTCTTAGTTTCATTTATATCATCTAATTTAGTCTTAATCACATCATACATACATTATATTGAGTGAACCAAATCAATTTTGAGGGTTTATCTCTCTCCTTTTAGGTGAAAAACCTAAGAGTGCAAGAGTATCCTATAAACCTATAAAATCAATGGTTCACAAAATTAACTATAGGCTTCTAGAACTTGATAATCTGGATTTCAAGAGTGTGGACATCAAGGTACAAGATCCTAAAATTAGTTTTCTAAAACCGTAAAAGGGCCCATTCGCCACTGGAGGCGAATGAGTCCTCCATAGCTCAAAAATAGCAACTTTTTGGACAAGTACACAACTTTTTATGCTCTAAAAACATTCCTCATAGTTTCTATAAGAGTTAGGTTATATTTCTAGTTGTTATTAGCATCATATTTTGCATAATTTGAGGTGTTTAGGGCCTTGAAAAATAAGTGATCCGTCTCTTTTTCCCACATATTAGGGTGGATCCTATTTTCACCTTATATAGTATCTTAGACTGAAACTCAAACTTACACTATGTATCACACCTCTTCAAGTTACTTGATGTGGTTCTTTTGTGAAATTCATGTTATTAGCATCATATTTTACATAATTTGAGGTGTTTAGGGCATTGAAAAATAAGTGGCATATTAGGGTGGATCCTATTTTCACCCTATATAGTATCTTAGACTGGTATCTGTCATGCCCAAAATTTTACACACGAAAAACCAACCAATTTTTTTTTTTTTTTAAATGAAACAAACATTAAGCTAACTAAAGCACTAAGTGATCATGAAACAACACACAACATAGATATTAACAACCATATTATTATCTATAGTATGCTCCTTTCAAGTGTCTCTTTTGAATAACAACAAATCCCATGTTCCTATGTTATAACTATAATGTTATTCTCCCAACACATCCATTATGGCTCATAGTATCAACATAGGTTGGTCGATTGACCCATAAGAAAATTCCACACAAGTGGTAGAGAAAACATATATGGTTGTTTTAATATTCTTGGGACTAGTATCACTTAATTACTGAATATAATCTATAAAAGAGAAATACCATATGACTCAAAAAAACACCCCCTTCCCCATTATTTTTATAATCACCAGTATATCTCACCATAATATTGATATCCAAACTTATTCTTAATATAAATATATATTTTTTATCAATTTTTTTTTATAATATTTACATTTCTCCTTAAATAATACCATTATTATCCGAGAAGAGAACCTTTGTATATCTATATAATAACCTTTCTATTGACAAAACTGTTACTAAAAATTACTAATTAAAATTAATAATATCATTATATACAAGTATCAATACTATAATCAATATTAAGGTTAAATAGTTCTAGTTAGTTATTTATTTTTCCTTATTGCTCGCAAAATTACATTCCACAGGGAACTAAATAATTTTGGTAAGTGAATTTTGGAAGAAATGGTAAGATAAGATTTTCCAGCCTATGGTTTTTCATTCTAACTAATTATTTTTTTCAATATTATTAGATTAATGTCTTACTCAATAAGTGAACCGTAGTTCTTCAAAATGATTAAATTTTATTATTACATGCACTAAAATATTATTCTCAACATTATATCGTATTTTCACATATTGTCATTAAAAAGTTCCAATACTTCTCTTCATTATTTACAATAATAATATTATTGACAGTAAAATTGTATTCTTTATGATTTTAATTTACCTAATTACTTCTCTTCATTATTTACAAAATAATAGCATTGAGAGTAAAATTTTATTCTATATGATTTTAGTTTACCCACTTATATTATTGATAAAAGAGATTTCCTTAAATCAATATTTCACAATGTAAATATTTTTATTTAGATTGTTACTTTTATCCATCTCAGTAAAAATATCAGATAAGCTTAGTGGTGTCGATATTGACATCAATTTATATTACTGCGTTGATTTTGGATTGAGTAAAAACTAATTTACTTAATTATTATTTTTAGTGCATTAAAAGGCAAACTAGGTTTGTGCGTGACCGATTATTGAAGAAAATATGGTTTTCCTGTTGCTGCGGCTACTATAATCTGCAAATGCAATCCTTGAGCTTGCCGTATTGGGGTTTGGTTGATTCTTTTGCATGCAAGGGATGTCATGTGATTACATTTTTAATTAATTATTATTTTTGTTTTTATTTTAATTTTTTTGCTCTCATTTTCACTTCTGTAGAAGGCTCGCCAAACCCAAGATACATATACACAACTGACATTCATAATGTCTCCAACCATGGTACGTACAAAGTAGATCAGCCTATGCATGGTCAACAATAAAAATTTAGCCAAGGCGTAGGGATTATAGCCCCACTGCCAACTACTGTACCATAATTATGACCTGCCAAATCCAGATTTTAATATGAAGAGATGTAGGCTCATCACATATTTTATTTCCTGACCAACTCTATTTAATTACTAGGCAATGATACCGATCAAACCTCTATTCACCCATAAATGTGACAATCCATTTGCAGATATGAAGAGCTACCTCAATAATACTTGTTACTACCGGCTAGAAAATATTGATCGTGAGATTTTCTATGCTTGCAGTCAATTTGTTGTACAAGGCTAGTTACTCACTTAGATACTTACCACGGTATGGCAGGGGACGTATTAAGTTGAAATGATACTTTAGAAAACCTCATTGTTTAGCACTGAAGACTGTGTAGTGCGATTTCTAAGAGCTTCGAAGATTTATAGTTTACTAATGAATTCTATCATGCCCAGTGAAGGCGTAGCAATTTTGACATACTACCCTGTTACAGACTACATCCTAACTCTTATGTACTTTTTTTCACCTTGATGAGGCTGGCAACGAGGAGGGTCAAGGAGCGCTGGAAGTGGCTCATGTCGCACTCCCTTGGTTTTCAACTTCTTGATATCCCTCTATTCACATAACACGTTTACCTTTAGACAGTTTATCATAATTATTAGTAGGTTCATTTCTATAAGTCCATTAAGCAGAGGCGCCCCAGGGTAGAGGCTTTCAAGGGAGGATGCATGGTAGGTAAAATGGTTGAATGATGAAGAGGATCCCATCCTTCAGAGGCGTAGCCTGCCAATAGAGGTGGACATGACCATTTTGTTAACAATTTCTTTTCCCCTTCCTTTTTATCTATTCATTTCAAAGAGGTTGTTATCCTTGTTTATACATTTCCAGTTGTGTGATAGAAAAGTCAGGCCTTGGTATAAAAACATATATGAGCTCGTTTAATTTCTTTAGTGCTTAGGTTTAGAGTTGTAGCAAGTAATTATTTGATTGTATCTTGATCCACAACGGGGAGAAAGACAGATGATAAAATCAGATTATATAAACTTCTCTGTGCTTCTTTCTAGCATTACGGCTCTCCACAGAGCCAATCTTTTCTAGAGCGCCGGGATCCCGACCTCGACCGTCTTTCAGCGATAATTGATTTTGTATTTTTTTTCATTATCTTATTTTGTTTGTCTCGACGGTTTTATTTTGTGCTTAAATCAATTAGAAGAGCATATTAACGTTCTTTTTTTGATGTAATTCTGATGGTTCTTATTTTAAATCTTTTAATGCAAAACCACTTTGTATTTTCTAGCTCTTTATATTGATTTTACAAGATGTATCAGATAGGCAATATAGCAGCTTATTTATTATATGAGAATTATTTTAATTTGTTCCAATACGCCTGCTTTATTATACATTCACCATATCTGAATGAGGTTGTGCTAGTCTTCAATCTAGTATCTGTTTTGAATTCTAGTGAACTGAATACAATTTCAATAAGTCTTGCATATATTTCTTCTCTTAAAATTCTAAATCATGCTACAAGGAGTAGTGGCAGATTTTCTTTTCTACTTATGTCAAGCAAGAGAACAATAATAATCCTTTCATTCATTGTTAAGTTTTACTAATATAACCCCTTTTCCCTGCCAACCTAGTTGAACATATTATTTGTTTATGCGAATACAACAAATTATTACAAAATCCTAGCTAAGCATTTAAGAAGACCTTGGTTGCAATATTCTTCTGAAAGAAAGGAGAAAATTCATTAGAAGGGATATCATGCCAATGATAAAAGATTGCTCTAATACACCCTTCTTTCTCCCTATATTCTTGATGTAACTTATTATACCCTTGGCTTCAAAACACAAAACACCCTTCCTTGAAGTATAATTTCCAAACTATAATTTTCATTATGAATAATATCAAATCCATCCATTTTATAAACAAAAGGTTTCAAGTAGAGGCATTGCGAGATAACTCCAACATTTTTAGATCAACAATTTATAAGAGTATATACTAAATGAATAGAGTTTTCTCTTTTCCATTCTCTATCATATTACTACAAAACAATAGCTTCCCACATTACAACCAATTTAAAGAATTACAAAGGACATAAAACTAACTTGGGCTTGCTCTCCACCCCACCGTAATGGCATCATGGAGCCTCATGGGCTCTAGCCATACCCCCAAGCAAGGAATTCATTTAGCTCCATGATGATAAATGGAGTCTTTTCTCATTTTTACAAAGGGATAAACTAATCATATCACAAATTTCATGCATCCAGATTCTCTACTTTCTATCCTCAACCATGATTCATACAATATGTCACTTTCTTACAACAAATAAACAAAGGTAAAAGGAAGTAGGAAAAACTTCTCTCATTTCCTTAGGTGAAGGAATTGAACTCTTTTATCCATTCTTCCTCTCCAAACCAACTAGTTTGAGCACCATCTTCTAAGAGCATATCTCCCCCCACTCACATCTTCTCTCCAATCTCCAGTAGAATTCTCCAAAAGGAGAAGTGGGTAACACCCAACTCCTCCTTTCTCTCCAAATATAAAGAATTTTCACAAATTTCCACTCTTGGATGGGAAGGTGTGGGGTGTAGCTCCCTCATCAATCAAGGTCATGTCCCAATTAATGAGAACATGCATGTGGACAGCCACTCCATCTTTCCTCCACATTCTCTTCTCAAAATTCGTCACTCTCCATTATGAGAGCTTTTCTAGGGGTCAAATCATGTTGTAGGGGCACTATTGTATTCCCACTTGACCCCTACCACTATGGTATAGACCCTAGGGGCTTCATTTTTGCATCCCAACCAAGGAAATTGACCAACAAC
Organism: Sequoia sempervirens; assembly: GCA_007258455.2. Lineage (NCBI taxonomy): Eukaryota > Viridiplantae > Streptophyta > Pinopsida > Cupressales > Cupressaceae > Sequoia > Sequoia sempervirens. The sequence continues at coordinate 9,047,639 of VDFB02000002.1, forward strand.
CCTCTTTAAAGACCCAATTAAGGTTCCATCCGAGTTTTCACACTTGGACATGGGTTCCTCACCTCTAGGCCCACTTACATCCACATAACACATAATCAATCAACCTTCACCAACTTAATTTACCAACATGTCAAATTCATGATCACAAGAAGATGCCTTTTTTTTTTATGTGTTCTTGATGGTTTTCCCTTTCCTGCACATTACCAATGAAACCATAAGCAACAAACGTATATCATATTAATCCAATAGCTCAAATATGATTTAATTGTACAACAATTTCATTTACAATTTCAACCCATATTCTCAATTTATGAGTCCTAACTCTATGATGACATCAATAAAATATCAACACGAAATGCACAAATATTGTAAAATAATCACACCATTTATCATCTAAAATACATCTTACCATCTATTTGGAAATACATAAATTTACAAATTAGGGTTTTACTTAATCACATGCAAGGTTGGGTCTTACATCCCCCTCCCCTTGAACTACAAGATTAACTACAGGCTTCTAGAACTTGATAATCTGGATTTCAAGAGTGTGGACATCAAGGTACAAGATCCTAAAATTAGTTTTCTAAAACCCTAAAAGGGCCCATTCGCCACTGGAGGCGAATGAGTCCTCCATAGCTCAAAAATAGCAACTTTTTGGACAAGTACACAACTTTTTATGCTCTAAAAACATTCCTCATAGTTTCTATAAGAGTTAGGTTATATTTATAGTTGTTATTAGCATCATATTTTGCATAATTTGAGGTGTTTAGGGCCTTGAAAAATAAGTGATCCGTCTCTTTTTCCCACATATTAGGGTGGATCCTATTTTCACCCTATATAGTATCTTAGACTGAAACTCAAACTTACACTTTGTATCACACCCCTTCAAGTTACTTGATGTGGTTCTTTTATGAAATTCATGTACATCTTGGGTATGTGCAGGATCATCATGGAAAAAATAGGCCCTTAAGTGGCAAAAAATTTAGAAAAATCAGAGTTAAGCAACTTGACGTAAAAATTTAAATAAGTTACCTATATTATTTCAAAAATATGTGAATAGAATTTGTAGAAAATTGAATGTAGTTTCTAAACCGAATTTATTTTTTAAACAAAATCTATTTCCGGCAGTGTTCTGAAATCTCCAATGCGAAATTTTGAATTTGCGTCGAAGAAGTAGGTGTGGGCGTCTGGAACTGCACCCCAACCTAAATACTAAAATGATGCTAGAATATTTTTTTTTATGAAAATTTAGACATAAGCAGGAGGACTTTCAGGCAAAATGGAATAAAGATGTTATTATTTTTTGTAATTTTTTCAAGCAAATACTTAATTATGGATTTTTATTTACAACTTTTAAAAAGGAGGAAAACTGCACGTCTGAGTCACCTGGTTCAGTCAAAAACTCTCATGAAATCATTCTTTGGTCCATAGTATGTACAAAAAGGATGAATGATGGCTGTTTCTGATCCAAAAATGTGGATACCATTTGAAAAGTTTGTAGATTTTTTCGAATCCGTGATTGTTGCGACCAAATAGAAAATGAATAATAATTATTTATTAAATTCAAAGTAAAGTATAATTTATATTGGTAGAAAGTTGAAAATCTCCTTTAAGAACCCTTTTCGTTTCATTAATTTTGGGTTAAAAAAAAAGTCATCAGCCACATACCCTACAAATACCCATCATATTGCCACTTTTTGGCCCATTATGATCCTGCACATACCCTCTTATTTTATGTGGTTCTTTAGCAAGAAGGGTAGACCCTATAATTGAAAGAAGACAAAGTTCCAAAGGTGAAAATCTGAAGAAAATAGGTTTAAAAAATTTAGATATAGGATAGACCATAGCTGATAGATGATAAAATTTCAATTACAATATAATTTTTATAAAGTCAGCCTAAGAAGTTATGTAATTACTTCACATTGTATAACTAATAACTAGGATTAGTTGCCAATTGCATTTTCTTGTCATGGCATTCCATGAGACCACATTTATTTGAGGAATTTTTCAAATAGTTCATTGCCTTGTCTATGCTACCACATTTTTCATACATGTCTCCCAAAACATTTTATCAAACAGTTCACTACCTTGCTTGATGCAAGAGATGGTACTCCCATCTCAACACATAATAAAATCCTCAATAAAAAAATACATCAACATATTTGCAACAAATAAATATTATTGAAACAACATCAAAAATCTACCACAAATGTCTCAACTTCTCATTTAAAACACTATTGAAATTCCAGGATTATAATGAATAGTTGAATTACATCAAAAGGGCAACCATGAGGCTGGTCCAAACCACTTTAAATGTTATTTATAACTAAGATATAACAGAAAATAAATTTATTATAATAGTACATACAAATGTACCCTTCAATCACACTTCATCAATCTGCCAGCTCCTACAACCAGCTAAACTACAAATTAACTTGCATAACTGAAATAACATGTATATGCAGCCATGAGTGTTGTAGTTAACCATTAAAAATCATAAAAAAAATAATAATAATATAAGATAACAAACAAAAATAATTTCAATGATCCAACTTTTCTTCACAACAATCTCAAATTTTGAATCACAAAACTAGCTCTCGCATCTTGTAAATTATAGTGTAAATCACTGCTCTTTCAACTTCCGAATCTCAAATCACTTGTTGTTCAATCATCTTCAAACCTACAATAAAATATATGTTATGGTATTATTCTTCACATTTTATTCCCTCTTGATTCACTTTCCTCCAATTCCCTACAAAAAACACTCTCCTCAAATTCCTACAAAAGTGACTAGCCCCAAAATTGTCAAATCTCACCTTTTCTGCTAAATCTTCATTATTTTGTTGTAGCTTCCATTTGCAACATCCCATAATGATGAAAATTCTTAATAAATTCATTAAAATAAAATATTTAATGCTCCAAAAGCATCTTAAAATCCACCTCCAAGAATTTTCCAAAAAATACAACTTGCAAGATTCCTCTCCTTGAAAATAGGAAGCAAATATAACTCCCACTTGAAATGTGGCACCCAAGATTTGTATGCCTATATTATTTCTGCCAAATATTTGCATGCCTTTACTTTAGGAGTGAAATATTCTCCATGATTAATGCATTTCATATCCTTGTAACCTCCACCAAATCCCAACACCTGATTTTGCAATTAATTAATTTTGCACTGAAGTTCAATATTAGAGATCCCACCTAGGCAAGACAACTCAACAAAATTACAAATTTTGAGGCCAATATTTATTTACAGCAATTTGGAATTTTATTCACCAACACCTAATTAATCTAACCTAAGGAAACAAAACTAAAATAAACTAAATGACAAATATTTTTGGTGATGTTGATCACCTATTGACCTATATGCTCTTGCATCAGACACACCAGGTAAATTGAATTTTATGAGAATGACTCACAAAAGGGAGTTGAGTAGTAGAACTACCCTTTTAGGTTGTAAATTATTGGTGTGAATAAATGTCTTGTACCTAGATAATTCAATCACTAGGTAATTAGGGGACATATTCACATGATTAAGTTTACTTAGGAAAAAGATTCTTTCTAGAAGTCTTAGTTGGATTTTCTAGAACTTATCTTATCTAGCTAGGATTGCATGATTCCTAGGTAGTTATTTGTCTCATGTCATAGGATTACGACACTTTTCATGATCTTGTCTAATCCTACATCTCTACCTTTCCTTTATAAGAAAGGAATCTCATGTACATTTGCATATCAATTCAATCAATATTCAACCATTAATCAATCTTGCATTGTGAAGCAAGATTTATTTTCATTCTCTCTCTTGTGGAAGTGGTTTTGGTCTAGCAACTATTCCTAGGGGTGTTGGGGAGTCATCATTTACTCCCACATGGTATCAAAGCTCTCCAGGGTTGCAGATTCCTTCCCAAATCTGAGGGTTTCATGTTGGCTTGAAGTTTTTTGTTGGGTGCAGATTGGGGTTTCAATAGCCTCACAATTGAGATCAGAAGGTTCCGCAAACAAATTTTGACTGTAAATTCATCCATTTTTGGTAAAGTTGTTTTTAAGGAAAAAAAAATTGCTAGGACAACCTCCTATGCAGTACGATTTTCCATTTTCGCAAAAAAAATATTTTCTAATAACTATTTTATGCGGTATATTCTATAATTTTTGTGGAAAAAATTGTTTCATTGAGCAAAATTATATTGTATTTCGGGCTTTTATATTTTCTGCAAACATTATATTCATTGGAGGATTAATATTTTGTGCGGGGTTCATATTATTTTCTGGGAGGATCTATCACTTGCAGGAATTTATTTTACTTCGGTCTTCACCTGTGAGCATCACCTATAGATGCAATGAGTGCTAAGTGGACCCGTTCGATGTATCATGAGAGATGGGTTCTTGTTGAACCACTACTCATGAAACATGGGTCAATGAGTTTGACTCGAAACTACGGTTGAATCCTGATAGCAATATCATAATTTGACACGCTGTGGAAAAATACCTCCTACTTATCAATTGATGAGCTAAAGGGGCTCTATTATGAATGGTCCATAAGGCACAACACTTGCTGAAGGTTTTGCAAATGGGGTAACAACTCAAGCGGGCTTAACCTTGGAGAAAACTCCCTGGTTAAGCGCGCTTGAGCTGGAGCAGTACTGGGATGGGTGACCTCCCGGGACGGACTAGTGCTTCACCTCTGCGAGCATCACCTAGATGCAATGAGTGCTAAGTGGACCATTTGATATCATGAGAGAGGGGTTCTTGTTGAACCACTACTCATGAAACATGGGTGAAGAGTTTGACTGAAACTACACCGGTTGTGAATCGATAGCAATATCATAATTTATTTTACCTGTCAGTACCTTTTTCTGGTATGCTGAGGTCTGCACCTTCAATTCCTCTCAGCTCCTGAGCACCGTCCTCCATCCGCACAGTTGATTGTACTAGATCCTGCATCGACAATCATAGTCTTCCATCCACAGGTTATCCTCTCAAACTAGCATTCATGATATTGTTGTTGGATGATTGACTTTACCAGCCCTTCATTGGTCACCCACAGAGAGTCCTCTATCTGACGTACATCCTTCATCCGCAGGGTACTCGTCACTGTCTGATCTGTGTCATCGGGTACTCTTATCGGCAATCTCTGGTCTTTGGTTCTCCGTCGGCATCCACTCACTTTGTATCGACATCCTCTGGTTTCTTGCATCATTGGCCGATTTTTGGTTCAAGTTTATTTCTTGTCGCTAGCTTTGTGTTGGTTGGCATACAACACCCTTCACACCGGTGGGTATGATTTTCTTCACCACTGTGATTAGTACCTTGTACGAAGTCATTTATTTTCCAAAGGATTTCATAATAGTTTATTTTAAATATTAAAAATTTTGTTTGCCGATTGGTTTATTAAAACCTTTGTAAAGCCAATTGTATTAGTTGTTGGATGCTTTTATTTTTTATTTGCCAAATGTGTCAGTCATATGGGAGACCGGGTTTTTTGTGTCGAGAGCTCAAAATTTGCACCTAATTAGCCTTCGAATAGCCTGATTTTGTCCCCATAGTGCCTTTTATAGGCATTTTTTCATTTTATCATAACTTTTGCAAACGGGGGCCATTTTTCAAAAACAAGATATCATCAGAGAGGTGGAGATATTAATTTTTCAGTGGTATAGATATTTTGCAGAGATTTTGTAGTTTTGTGCCTCTTTTTCTAGGTTGAAGCCCAATCATCATTTTCTACCTCTAAGCTCATATCTTTGTGCTCTGATTTCTGATTTTCTCCAAATTTGTGCAATCAGGAAGGTATTCAAGAGTACTTCAATTGTATTGATGCACTTTTTACAGATTTGTTTCTAGATTTTCAATTTTTTTCAGTTTGGTGCTGATTTGATAGTTTGGAATACATTGTTGTAAATTTGCAAAAAAAATGTAAATTTGTTTAGGACAAAGGGGTTGATTTTTTGTATTGTGAGGGAAAATTGTTGTTCTATCTCATTGTATCATGGATTTTCCAAAAGTTGTACTTCTAACTCCATATAACTATCATGAGTGGAGAACTCAAATGGAGTTATTATTGTTAAAATCAAAATTGAAAAGGATCACATTTGGTCAAGATCCAGAACCCACAGGAGCAAAAGAGAAAAGAAAATGGCTTGATAGAAGGGATGAAGCTCTTGGTACTCTGAAGTTGTCCATTTCTCCTGATCTTGGATATCATATTGCATCTTGCACTCATCCTAATGAAGCTTGGACTACTTTAGAGAGTCTCTTTGGTAAGTCAGATAAGATGAGGAAATTTAAGTTGGAGAATGAACTAATGGGTCTAAACCCTTCAGATTTTGACAATATCCAAGACTTCTTCTCTAAGCTCAATTCCCTTAGATTGCAATTATCTAATTGTGGGGTCACTAAAGAGGATGAACAATTGATACTTTCTATTCTTGCTAAGCTTGGTCCTGATTATTCATTGTTTTTTTCTACATTCTATGCTACAATGGATGCCCTTGGCAATACATACAAAATTCCTTCTCTTGATGAATTTGCAGCTCAACTCACAAGGGAACAAGCAAAGTTGGTTCACATGGGCACATTGAAGTCCTCTACATCCCATGCTCTTGTTGCAAAGGATATAAAGGCTTCAAGTGGAAAAGGTAAGAAGTAGAAAAAGGAACCTAAGTCTAATGAGCAAGGTAAAGATCCTCCTTCACATGGCACTCCTGAGTCCACACCCTCTTCTAAAGAGGAATCATCTAAAAATCAGAAGTTCAAATGTGCATATTGTAAGAGGTTAGGACATGATGAGCATAGATTTTATAATAAAAAGATTGATGAACTCACACACCTTCTTCAAAAGAATAACATCTAGCTACCCTCATTAGTTTCTTCTACTTCTTCAACATCACAATCGGCAGCCCCCTCATCATCATCTTAGTCACAGGATACAGGATCTACATTTGGGCTACACAAAATGAAAGGAAAAGCACTCTTGGGCTCTGCAAGTCCTGAATCTCATAGATGGCTTCTTGATTCAGGGGCATCTCATCATATGGCATCTTCTATGGATATGTTCTCTTCTTTTGAACCTTGTAATTCATCTCATATATTGATGGGTAACAATACATATATGAAGGTAACTGGGAAGGGTTATATTGATATGGGGGAAGGGACCTTCAATGATGCTCTTTGTGTTCCTTCCTTGTCCACAAATTCCTTTCTATTTATCAAATTACTCATGGGGGTCAAGGTAAAACAGTTGAGTTCACTCCAGATAGAGTGTACATAAGGGACTTGGAGACTAGGGATATTGTTGCTATCGAGATGGCTAATCATTAATCTCGTGTATATTCCTTTTCACATTTTGCTTCAGAAGATGATAATGTTCCTTTGACTACATCACACACTCCATTGAGTGTGAACCATGTTAGTGAGGAGAAGTTTGGTCATCTACACCTTGGTATTCTAGAGACCAGTGCTGAGCTTCCTACTTCTCCACCTCCTGCTTCTTTAGCCATTGTTGCTTCTATTCAGTAGGATTACCATAGTTTTTCAGATCTTGCTTTGTGGGATGAATATTTGACAGGTATTTCTAACTTGTTCATGGAGTCTCATACTGCAGATTTAGAGGACACACTCGAGGGTATTTCTCTCCTCTTTGATGACAGTTTCAGCACAACTATTACACCATCTACTTTGTCTTTGGATATTTTCATTCATGAGTCTCCTCATTCACTTAATTTGTCATGTTTCTTGGTTGAGTTTGACCATGATTATTGTGTGGCTCATTCAAGCTTGGAGACTCCTACCCAGTTTTCAAAGGCATACATGTTGAGTATTCATTGTTCCTCCTTTCAGTTGGACATGGAGTGGCTTCTTCATCATCTTATGAACTTTTTTCTTCCTAAGGGAAGATGTGTTGCTTGTAGACAATGGGTCATCTTTTGTTTTCATGCATTCTTCATTAGCATTGGAGCTTCTTCATTGTGGGGGGACATCTTATCTCTCTACTTCCCTCTTATGGGGGGTCATGTATTGTATATACATGATGCATGTTGTCCTTGGGGGGTATCATTGAGTCCTACATACATCATTTTTTTTTTCTCTCTTTTGGAGAGGAGTTTTGTCCCACAGGGTTTTCTCCTTTTCTTCGCTTGTGAGAGATTGTTTGCATTTGCATTGTAAATGAGTACCTAACATGGCCTAGTAGCCAAGACCCATAGTCATATTCTTTGCATAGTGTGCATAATAATCTTCTCCCTAAGTTGCACTTAAGGGGGGGTGTTGGTGTGAATAAATGTCTTGTACCTAGATAATTCAATCACTAGGTAATTAGGGGACATATTCACATGATTAAGTTTACTTAGGAAAAAGATTCTTTCTAGAAGTCTTAGTTGGATTTTCTAGAACTTATCTTATCTAGCTAGGATTGCATGATTCCTAGGTAGTTAGTTGTCTCATGTCATAGGATTATGACACTTGTCATGATCTTGTCTAATCCTACATCTCTACCTTTCCTTTATAAGCAAGGAATCTCATGTACATTTGCATATCAATTCAATAAATATTGAACCATTAATCAATCTTGTATTGTGAAGCAAGCTTTCTTGCCATTCTTTCTCTTGTGGAAGTGGTTTTGGTCTAGCAACTATTCTTGGGGGTGTTGGGGAGTCGCCATTTACTCCCACATAAACAACCTATAGAAAACTCCTTCACTATAACAATTCTATAAAATTTGTTCTTCCATCTCTTCTTCCAGCATTTGTCTGGAACACTCTACATCCTCCACCTTTTGTATCTTCTTCTCTCCTTCACCCTCGTGGGACTGAACCCACTACAATAATTTGACCAACTCGACCAATATCTATTCACCTATTCATCTTCATACATCTCATTCATCTCTACAACATTCAAATCAACATTACTTTCATTTCATAAAATTCAAGAAAATAAGGAATTACCTCAGTTGCTATAACTTCCTTTTCACCTCCACCTACATTCAATGCAAGCCACTCTTTTTCAATTGCTGCAATCTTTTATTTTACCTCATCCTCTTACATGAGGATCTCATCTTCAATGTCGCATACTTGACATTATGCTACACTTTCTCTTTTACCTCTAAACAAAACAATGTTAGCATAAACATGTGACCTTTCTTCTCCCATATGCATCTTCTTTATCTCCTTATCACATTCATCTAACTCTTTCCCTTTAAATAAGATATCAATATTTCTCATCTCCTCTTTGAGTAGGAGATCTTCTTCATCAAACATAGGACCCTCAAATTCCATCATCTCAGCTTTTACTTCCTCATTTACGATATTCTTGTCTCCATTCTCTTTTGCAACATCTTTATCCTCTTCAATGCCTTCCAAAAGAAATGTCTCCTCAACTTCATATTCAAAAAATTCTTCCCACTCATATTCTTCTTCTTCCTCCTTAGTGTCACATGCATGACACTCTACTTCAACTTCTCTCTTTATTGCATTCAAAATATTATTAGAATGATAAAAAAATTACCATTACTTCTTATCCTTGCCCAATCTACTTCCAAATCTTCCACTACTTGCTTCAACTCCTCAAATTCTCTCACCCTATCCATCCTCAATCTTTCCTTGAGTTCCTCAAGTCTAGGAACTATCAAAATCCATCTAATAACAAAACTCCTTTTCCTCTTAGACATTTGTAATCACCTTCTACAACTCACATAAACTATATACCATCTACCCAATAGAGATTTGGAAGATGCACCTCTCAAAATTCCATCTACCCACACTCACAGTGGAGGAATTTTGCACACCTTCTACCCAACTTATCCCTATCTGGGGAATACACTTGAATTCTTAAAAATTAATCACCTCAGGCTCTCTACAATTATAGGACTCAGCACACCTAAAATAAAATATTAGAGCCCAAACAAACAAACTTCACTGCTTCACTTCTCCAATCCGACAATCCTAGTGCAATCACTCTACGCACTTGGGAACTTCCTGCTCTGATACCCCTGATGCAAGATATGGTAACCCCATCTCAACACATACTAAAATCCTCAATCACAAAACACATCAATATATTTTCAACAAAGAAATATGATTGAAACAACATCAAAAATCTACCACAAATGTCTCAACTTCTCATTTAAAACATTGTTGAAATTCCAGGATTACAATGAATAACTGAATTACATAAAAAGGGAAGCCATGGGTCTGGTCCAAACCACTTTAAATATGATTTATAACTGAGATATAACAGAAAATAAACTGATTATAATAGAAAATACAAATGCACCCTTCAATCACACTTCTTCATAAATTTGTCAGCTCTTGCAACTAGTTGAACTACACATTAACTTGCATAGCTGAAATAATGTGTATATACAGCCATGAGTGTTGTAGTTAACCATTACAAATAAAAAAAAACTGATATAATACAACAATAAAAAATAATTTCAATGATCCAACTTTTCTTCACAACAATCTCAAATTTTGAATCACAAAACTAGCTCTCGCATCTTGCAAATTACAGTGCAAATCACTACTCTTTTAAATTTTGAATCTCAAATCACTTGTTATTCAATCATCTTCTTACCTGTAAAAAAAAATATGTTATGGTATTATTCTTCACATTCTATTCCCTCTTGAGTCACTTTCCTCCAATTCCCTACAAAAAACACTCTCTCCTCAAATTCCTGCAAAAGTGACTAGCTCCAAAATTGTCAAATCTCACATTTTATGCTAAATATTCATTATTTTGTTGTATCTTCCATTTGCAACGTCCCATCATGATGAAAATTATTAATAAATTCATTAAAATAAAATATTTAATGATCCAAAATCATCTTAAAATCCACCTCCAAAAATTTTCCAAAAATTACAACTTGCAAGATTCCTCTCCTTGAAAATAGGAAACAAATATAACTCCCACTTGAAATGTGGCACCCAAGACTTGCATGCCTATATTTTTGCTGCAAAATATTTGCATGCCTTTATTTTAGGAGTGAAATATTCCCCATGATTAATGCATTCCATATCCTTGTAACCTCCACCAAATCCCAACGCCTAGTTTTACAATTAATTAATTTTGCACTGAAGTTGAATATTAGAGATTCCACCTAGGAAAGACAACTCAAGAAAATTACAAAGTTTGAGGCCAATATTTATTTGAAACAATTTTTCCTTTTATTACATTTTATTCACCAACACCTCATTAATCTAACCTAAGGAAATAAAATTGAAATAAACTAAATGACAAATATTTTTGGTGATGTTGACTGTTTGTTGACCTAGATGCTCTTACAGCATTGCTGCTAAAGAGTTTAACTAATGAATTATTAAAAAATAGATTTTTGTAGTTTATATTCATATCATTGATTACATTTCATTTCACATCTTTTAAACTCAAAGCATTACTTCACATTGCATAACTAATAACTAGATGTTGATAGATGACAAAATTTTAATTACAATATACTTTTTTATAAATCCAACCTAAGCAGTTATGCAATTACTTCACATTGCATAACTAATAACCAGGAGCGACTTCCAATTACATTTGCTTGTCATGGCATTCCATGAGACCACATTTCTTTGAGGAATTTTTCAAACAATGCATTGTCTTGTCTATGCTACCGCATTTTTCATACATGTGACCTACCAAAACATTTTATCAAATTGTTTACTACCTTGCTGCTAATGAATTATAAAAAATAGATTTTGTTCACTACAAAAATCTATTTCTTACAATTCATTAGTTAAACTCTTTAGTAGCAAGGTAGTGAACTATTTGATAAAATTCTTTGGTAGAAATGTTTGAAAAATGTGGTAGCATAGACAAGGAAATGAACTATTCAAAAAAATGCATCAAAGAAATATGATCTCATGGTGATGAAATGCCATAACAAGCCATATACATGGTAGTGGATTTTCATAGCATTCCATCACCATGAGACCACATTCCTGTGAGGCATTTTTTCAAATAGTCCACTTCCTTGTCTATGCTACCACTTTTTTCAATACATGTCTACCAAAGCATTTTATCTTGTTTCTATGGCTAAAGGCCTAAAACATGTGCTTTAAAACAAGATATTTATTCTTATTAACAAAAACAATCAAAGCATAATAGTAAGCAACAGCATAGAAAAGGTAGTGAACTATTTGAAAAATGCCTCAAAGAAATGTGGTCTCATGGTGATGGAATGCCATGACAAGAAAAAAATTTAGCCATATTAGCAAGGTAGTGAACTCTTTGATCAAATGATTTGGTAAACATGTATGAAAAATGTGGTGGCATAGACAAGGAAATAAACTATTTGAAAAAATGCCTCAAAGAAATGTGGTCTCATGGTGATGAAATGCCATGACAAGAAAAACTTTTAGCCATAGTAGCAAGGAAGTGAACTGTTTGATAAAATGATTTGGTAGACATGTATGGAAATGTGGTAGCATAGACAAGGCAATGAATTGTTTGAAAAAATGCCTTAAAGAAATTTGGATAGACAAGGAAATAAAGATGAAAAGAGTGGCTTATGACAGTCTTTTGAGCTTAAAATGAAGTCATAAATGTGGTTGACTAAATTCATAAATCCGCAACATAAAAAGGAAAAAAGAGTCATCCTTATAAACAATGAGGTTTGACATTGATGCCATTAAAACCTTCAATCTTAATAACATGTCACTAGATCCTTCATGTAAAAGATATAAAATCATCATGAATAAGAATCACTATCTTTCAACCATGATACATAAACAAAAACATTATATACACCATAGGGGTTTGATACAACCTTCAAACAAATTCCTTACAAATTAAAACAAGATACATGTTCATTAGATTGTTCATGTGAAATCTATTTAATAATCATAATAAAAAAATAAGACATCACTCAACCATGATGCATGAACAAACACTACATACACACCATATGAGTGTGATACAACCATTAAACAAACCAAATACAACTCCATGACATACATGTTATTTGACCCTCCACATGAAATTTGTATCATCATAATGCACAACAATGAATTTTACTAACCATAATGCATGAATAAGCACACTAGGCATACCATATGGCTTAATGCACACTTCACACAAAAGGAATAACACTCATAGGATATTTTCATATATGTCAATCAACCTTGACCCAAACCAAAATTTCTATATGAGTTTGATGCAATCTTCAAATAAAATCTATATAATTCAACATGACATACATGTAATTTGTACCTTCAAATCAAGCCTATCATACAACTCTATCTATGTCAGTAGAAGCTTCATAAAAAATCCATACAATCATGTAGGAATCAATTGCAATCAACTATGATGTATAAAAAATAACACCAAGTATTCCATACAAATCTAATGCAACCTTTCAACAAAACCCAACATACAAAAAAATGATATATATCATCAATTCCTTCATGCAAATGTCATAAAGTCATGTAGAAGCATCAATGTCACTCAACCATAATGCATGAACAAGAAACTTTCAAAAAACTTCCATACAAAATCATTTGTAACCATCAACTAAAATCCATACAACTTAGTGGCATATATGTTGTTAGAACCTTCACTCAAAAATTCATAATCAACATGCATGAATAAATGCACTAAGCACACCATAATTAACACTAGTTATGATGTATTCTTAAAACAAAATCCAAAATTGGTAGGATGTCATATATGCCATTCAACCTAATGCATATGTCGTACTCCATTCAAACAATCAAAGATAAGAGTTAATGTCACAATTATGATGCATAAAAAATGCATTAGGCATGGCATAAAATTTTGAAGTATAATGGAAATATAATCCACACCCTTTAACCCTAATACATAAGTGCACTAAGACTCATCATGAAACTTAATGGCATACATTCCATTAGACCAAACTGACATGCATACAATGTAAAGTTGCAAGGTGGTGTACTTTTTGTTCTATTCATCATGTGACCAAGCCAAAAGTTCCAACACATCCAAATGGGTATTTTTATAGTAGGAAAGTTATTTTTTTGCACCCAAACATTCCAGAATAGTCTAAGCTACATTACACTAGCGATATCTCTTAAGAGACCAAAGTGCAAAAAGGTAAAAAAAATGACAAGTTATTACTCAAAAACTATGGCACTTAGAAACATTTCTTCTAAGGGTATAGGATCATGTAGGGCCCTCTATAATAACATCTCTAAATTTTTGATATCTTTGAGCCATTTTCCCATGGTGACGTGTTTTCAATTGATGGAAAAAATGTCAAATGCATGCAATGTAAAGTTGTAAGGTGGTGTAATTTTTAGTATGTTCATCATGCCACCAAACCGATAGTTCTAATAGGTCTGATTGGGTAGGTTTACATTGGGAAAGGTCTTATTTTACACCCAAACGTGTCAAAATAGTTTGGGATATCTTGCACCAGCAATATCTTTTATGAGACCAAAGTGCAAAAAAGCAGCAAACTTTGATGAGATTTTTCTTACAAACTGTGGAGCGTAGAAATATTATATCTAAAGGTACGAGATCACATAAGGCCCCTCTATAATAACCTCTCTCGATTTTTGATATTTCTGAGTCACTTTCTTGTGGTGTCAAGTTTCTTAGTTGATGGGAAAAATGTCAAATGCATGTAGTGTAAAGTTGCAAGGTGGTGTAATTTTTGTTCTATTCATCATGTGACCAAATCAACAATTCCAACACAATCATATGGGTAATTTTATGCTAGGAAAGATCTTGTTTCACACCCAAACATTCTAAAATTATTTGAGCTACATTGCACCAACGATATCTCTTAAGAGACCAAAGTGTAAAAAGGTAGCAAAATTTGATGAGTTGTTGCTCGAAAACCATAGCACTTAGAAATAATTAATTTAAAGGTAAGAGATCATGTAGGGCCTCTCCAGAACAACCTCTCTCAATTTTTTATATCTTCGAGTCATTTCCTTGTGGTGTTGAGTTTTTAGTTGATGGAAAAAGGGTCAATATATGTAGTGTAAAGTTGCAAGGTGGTATAATTTTTGTTTTTTTCATCATGCAACCAAATTGATAGTTTCAATAGGTTTGAATGGGTATTTTTACACTAGTTAAGGTCCTATTTTGCACCCAAACATGTCAAAATAGTCTAAGCTACATTGCACCGACAATATCTCTTAAGAGACCAATTACAAAAAGGTATAAAAATTTGATGAGCTATTACTTGGAAAAAATGGCACTTAGAAACATTTTTTATAAAGGCACAAGATCATGTAGGGCCTCTCTATAATAACCTCTCTTGGTTTTTGATATCTTTGAGTCGTTTGTCTGTGGTGTCAATTTTTTAGTTGATGGAAAAAGCATCAAATGCACACAATGTTAAGTTTCAAGGTGGTGTAACTTTTGTTCTATTCATCATGAAACCAAACTGACAATTCCAATAGGTCTGAATGGGTAGGTATACACTAGGAAAGGTCTTGTTTTGCACCCAAACATGTTAGACCAATCTAAGCTACATTGTGTTGGATCTCAGTTGAGTTTATGGTTTGTCCTTGATGACAAAATCTCTTTTAGTTAGTTCTCTTTGATGATCAGTCTCAGGATGGTTCTCTTTGCATACCATAGGGTCTCCTCGATCCATTTTGAAATGTTTGTGTTTCCTATTGGCAAGACATTTCTGATGTCATGTCAATTGGTTTTTTTTATTCTGGCAGCTTTCGGCGTGACATTCTCTTTTGTTTCGGCGACAGAGGAAAGGTCTATCGGCATAAGTATTTCTCACCGCTGAGAGGTCTTACCGAATGAGTTGGGTCTCACCGACTAATACATGAGGAGGTTCATCGGTGAAAGAAATCCCTATCGGCATGTTGTTTCATTGAGCGCTTTGTGTCTTGGTGACCGTCACAAGAAAGAACATTTCGGCAAGTGTTACACCATCGGTATGTGGTCAGCAAAATTGGTATGTCACACCGACCATATACATGTGAACGTCTATCAGCGAGACATTCATGTGGTTTCGGTGACCGAGGATGAACTTATCGGCAGGAGTGTTGTATTCGGTATGTGGTCTCACCAAAGACATGTTGTCACACCGACCATGCACCGAAAGGTCTTATCGGCAAAGGTTGTGGCTTCGATGAAATATCATAGTGAGTTTGTAATATCTCAATGACTCAGAGTGGATAATTTTTTTCGGTATGACAGTGTGCTCTCCAAGAGGTCTCCCTGATGACGGTATGCTATAGTGACACTCATAAGATAGAAGGCTCGTCGGCAAGAAAAACCATGTGTCACGACAACCAATGTGTATCATTTAGACTTTTGGAAATACATGGTGTACTCTATAGGAGGTCTCCCCGATATCATAATGTTATAGCGAAGCACATAAGACAAAAGGTCTCTATCAATGTGAGAACATAAATGTCTTGGCGATCTATTGTGAGCTCGGGGCTTTCGGAAAAACAAAGTGAATTCTCTATAAGGTCTGCCCGATAACGAAGGGTCACGGTGAAATAGAAGGAACCAAAGTATGATTAACAATTGAATTACCTTCGGCATAACTGGTGGATGTCTCAACGACTGTTTCACTATGAATAACAAAAATTCAAACATGGGGGAATGACTAATGATTTAATTGCCTTTGACATAACGTTACATCGACAGAAATGAGAGTTTAGGGAAAAATTTCATGATTATTCCTTTTGGCTGGGTATGGAACCCTAGCCTGGCCGCCATAATGAGAATTTAGTTTCTGTTGTTGCTAGTTGTAATGGCTTTATTAGTGGTATATTGAAGTTTTATTGGGGATGTTTCTGGCTGGAAGCTCGACAATGGTTGATGGAGCCATGGGAGTTGCAGATTTGTCTGTGGTGGGCAGTTGTGCTTTTTTAAGTAGTGAAATGATCAAATACGTTTCAGATTTGTTGAGGTCAGCTCTTAGCTGGGTGAAACGGCTCTTGTATTGGGAAATCAATTTCACCTCGACTAATAATCTTGCTAGGTACAAGATGAAGTTTTCTTTTTTATACAGCTCTATTAACTTCAATCTGAATATTCTCAGGTTGGTTGTTCAGCCATTACTTCTGAAGACAGTTACTTTTCTAGAATTTAAATCAAAAAGATGTATAAATAGAAGCAAAAAATGATGTTTTATGTTCAGTTGTTGTAATTCTGAGATTATCATTCCTTGGCTGTATGAAAATGTATGGATAAACTCTACAATAAAATCTGAATAACAAGATGCAGAGATATTGTAAATTTCTTCTCTATATAGTATTTTAGGGATTCAATTATTGAATCTTTAAGGTATTCTGTAGACGAGAAAATAGAGAAATATGTGCTTAACTGAAAACAGAGAGATCCTCTAAGATATTTTTATTGTTCAAAAATATAATTTGAGGGGTTGGTGCTCCTTGAGATAGATATCTCTAAATGAGGAGTTGGTGCTCCTTGAGTGGGTGCTCAAAAATTAGCCTATAAGGCATTGTGAATAGTTGTTCAAAAGATTAATCCTGGAAGGCATTTCGGGAGTGGTTTTTATACCCCAAGAGAGTTTTTCACTCAGAAAATTCTTGTGTCTCTTTGTTCCTCTGAGTTCTCACTGCTTTATTGTGTTGTTATTTTAGTTCACTGTTTGGTTATTACTTTTCTCAATTCGGTTTATGAATGATTACATTCAACTCATGAATGTTTTAATCAGAGTATATTGAGATCAAATCTGAGCTATGTTTTTGAATTTAGTGAAAATTGGTCAAATCTATTAAGACACTGATTCACCCCCCCTCTCAGTGTCATTTTAACTCCAACAATTGGTATTAGAGCGTAGGGTCCTCTGATAGGTTTTAATCACCTTGGATTGATTTTGGTCTTGGAGTTTGTTTTTAATGGCACATTCTCAAGACGATGCCTCTGTAACCAGAGCTCAGTTGTTTGATGGAACAGATTATGTGTTTTGGAAAATCAAAATGGAAGCTTTTCTTATTTCTTTTGATGTTGATGTTTGGAGCATTGTTATAAATGCTTACAATGTACTAGCCTCTATTCCCACTAATCCTACTGAAAAAAAAGAGGTATGAAACAAATGCCAGAGCTAAGCATTCCATCTTGTGTGGGTTAACTAAAGATGTGTTCATTAAAGTCATGCATTGCAAATCTGCTCATGAAATCTAGGAAAAACTTGAAACTATATATCAAGGGAATGAGAAAGTCAAACTGTCAAAAATCATTACACTCAAACATCAGTTTGAGGAGCTGAAAATGAAGGATGATGAAAAAGTGGTTGAATATTTCCTAAGAATTGATGAAGTTGACAATGCAATGAAAGTTCTAGGTCAAGAGGTTAATGAATTTGATGTGGTCACAAAGGTTGTTAGAACCTTACTATCTAAATTTGAATCTAAGGTTTTGTTCTAGAAGAAAAGAAGAAACACTTTGATCGCCTATCTTAGACAAAATGCCTCGCAAGGAATACTTCATCAGCCATGAAATGAGAACTAGCAAAAATAACGCAAATGAAAAGAAACCGCCTTTTAACATTGAAAAGAAATAAAAGTCGGGTCTATGAACTGAAATTGTCTCGATTCTAAAGAATCCCATTTTGTTAGAATATTTAAAAGGATCACTAAGAAAAATGTAAGGGAAAACTTCCCTTTAAATGTTTTAACTGTGGCAAAATAGGTCACTTTGTTGCAAAGTGTCCCTATGATGATCAAATTTGTGACAACGAGACAACTGAAAAATAGCCTAAGAAGAAGGCCTTTAAACCTAAACGTAATTTCAACTTCATAAAGAAGAAGAGTTTGTTTAGCAAAGATGAAACTGATTTTGAGTCTAAAGATTCACCAGCAGAAGAAGATGAAACCTTGTTCATGATTGAGATTGCTCAGCAAGAAGATACAAACACCATTGACATTGAAGAAGGTGAAGTAGATCTTGAAAGTGAGCTGAAATGTGCTTTACAAGAGATCAAAAAACTCAAAAAACAAGTTCTTGCTCAAGAACATAAACCAGATCAAGAAATGGTCTTCGAAAACTCAAATTTTGAAGAAGCTAAAAGAGTTGAAGACTGCCTCTCAAGAGATCAGAAGCTGCAAAGATCAATTAATTCAAAAACTAGAACAAGAAGTAGTCTATCTTAAGAAGGAAATTGAAAAATATGAAATCACTCTAAAACTGAATGAGATGCTCAGCAAGTAGAAGATGTACAAAGATAAAATTGGTGTTGGTTTTGAAAAGGGTGAATGCTCAATTGACCATGCAAAACAAAACCCCTCTTCTAAAGTCAAAGGTTCAAGTTCAAATCACTCAGAATTTGGTAAGGATCATGTTCAGTCTTTAAGAGGTAATAGATCTTCATACAGAGTCAATCCTTTCTTCTATGGTTATTGTTTTTTCTGCAACAAATTTGGCCATAAGGTGAGCACATGCAAGCTTATGAATCTTAGAATACCCTGGTTTTGTTAGATAGATCAGATGCTTTATATGCAATGCTTTGGGACATTTTGTCAAACAGTGCAGAACTGATCTACAATCTAAACAACAAAAAATTTAAAAGGTTTGGAAACCTAAGACTGTTAACAACATTGAGCAAACTATGTTGGTTCAAACTACTTTTCATTCCAAGAAAAAGGACTTATGGGTCTTGGACAGTGGATGTTCTAACCATATGACTGGCGATAAGGTTAAGTTTATAAATCTTGAAGATTATGTAGGTGGTTATGTTAAATTTGGTGATAACTCCTGCATTCAACAAAGGTAGAGGTTCACTTCTTCTAAATGAAGACACTCCTATCTATAATGTGTACTATTTGGAAGGTCTCAAGCACAATCTTCTAAGTGTTAGTCAATTTTTTGATAGTGGTTATCATGTTATTTTCACTTCGCAGGGATGTGAGATAAAGAACAAGCTTGGAAAGGCTATTGCAACTGGAAGGAGGACAAAATGAAATGTGTACAATCTTCTCGACACATCAAGCAATGACAATAATCAAGGTATGTGTTTAATGGGCCAAATTGAAGAAATTTGGTTATGGCATAAAATATTAGGACACATAAACTTTGAAAATCTGGTTAGAATCAGTAAGAATCAAAATGTTAGAGGTTTACCAATCCTTAACAAGCCAGAAAATTTTGTGTGCAAAGAATGTCTAAGTGGTAAACAAACAAAATTCAGTTTCAAAACAAAAGAACATTCTTCTTCAAAACCTTTATAGCTTGTGCATACTGATTTATGTGGACCAACCAGAACAAGGTCTATTAATGGTGAAAAGTACTTTATGTTGTTTGTGGATGAT
>VDFB02000002.1:9067966-9085533 GCA_007258455.2 Sequoia sempervirens
TTTTTATGTCTCACTGACCATATACATGTGAACGTCTATCAGCGAGACATTCATGTGGTTTCGGTGACCGAGGATGAACTTATCGGCAGGAGTGTTGTATTCGGTATGTGGTCTCACCAAAGACATGTTGTCACACCGACCATGCACCGAAAGGTCTTATCGGCAAAGGTTGTGGCTTCGATGAAATATCATAGTGAGTTTGTAATATCTCAATGACTCAGAGTGGATAATTTTTTTCGGTATGACAGTGTGCTCTCCAAGAGGTCTCCCTGATGACGGTATGCTATAGTGACACTCATAAGATAGAAGGCTCGTCGGCAAGAAAAACCATGTGTCACGACAACCAATGTGTATCATTTAGACTTTTGGAAATACATGGTGTACTCTATAGGAGGTCTCCCCGATATCATAATGTTATAGCGAAGCACATAAGACAAAAGGTCTCTATCAATGTGAGAACATAAATGTCTTGGCGATCTATTGTGAGCTCGGGGCTTTCGGAAAAACAAAGTGAATTCTCTATAAGGTCTGCCCGATAACGAAGGGTCACGGTGAAATAGAAGGAACCAAAGTATGATTAACAATTGAATTACCTTCGGCATAACTGGTGGATGTCTCAACGACTGTTTCACTATGAATAACAAAAATTCAAACATGGGGGAATGACTAATGATTTAATTGCCTTTGACATAACGTTACATCGACAGAAATGAGAGTTTAGGGAAAAATTTCATGATTATTCCTTTTGGCTGGGTATGGAACCCTAGCCTGGCCGCCATAATGAGAATTTAGTTTCTGTTGTTGCTAGTTGTAATGGCTTTATTAGTGGTATATTGAAGTTTTATTGGGGATGTTTCTGGCTGGAAGCTCGACAATGGTTGATGGAGCCATGGGAGTTGCAGATTTGTCTGTGGTGGGCAGTTGTGCTTTTTTAAGTAGTGAAATGATCAAATACGTTTCAGATTTGTTGAGGTCAGCTCTTAGCTGGGTGAAACGGCTCTTGTATTGGGAAATCAATTTCACCTCGACTAATAATCTTGCTAGGTACAAGATGAAGTTTTCTTTTTTATACAGCTCTATTAACTTCAATCTGAATATTCTCAGGTTGGTTGTTCAGCCATTACTTCTGAAGACAGTTACTTTTCTAGAATTTAAATCAAAAAGATGTATAAATAGAAGCAAAAAATGATGTTTTATGTTCAGTTGTTGTAATTCTGAGATTATCATTCCTTGGCTGTATGAAAATGTATGGATAAACTCTACAATAAAATCTGAATAACAAGATGCAGAGATATTGTAAATTTCTTCTCTATATAGTATTTTAGGGATTCAATTATTGAATCTTTAAGGTATTCTGTAGACGAGAAAATAGAGAAATATGTGCTTAAGAAAATAGAGAAATATGTGCTTAACTGAAAACAGAGAGATCCTCTAAGATATTTTTATTGTTCAAAAATATAATTTGAGGGGTTGGTGCTCCTTGAGATAGATATCTCTAAATGAGGAGTTGGTGCTCCTTGAGTGGGTGCTCAAAAATTAGCCTATAAGGCATTGTGAATAGTTGTTCAAAAGATTAATCCTGGAAGGCATTTCGGGAGTGGTTTTTATACCCCAAGAGAGTTTTTCACTCAGAAAATTCTTGTGTCTCTTTGTTCCTCTGAGTTCTCACTGCTTTATTGTGTTGTTATTTTAGTTCACTGTTTGGTTATTACTTTTCTCAATTCGGTTTATGAATGATTACATTCAACTCATGAATGTTTTAATCAGAGTATATTGAGATCAAATCTGAGCTATGTTTTTGAATTTAGTGAAAATTGGTCAAATCTATTAAGACACTGATTCACCCCCCCTCTCAGTGTCATTTTAACTCCAACAATTGGTATTAGAGCGTAGGGTCCTCTGATAGGTTTTAATCACCTTGGATTGATTTTGGTCTTGGAGTTTGTTTTTAATGGCACATTCTCAAGACGATGCCTCTGTAACCAGAGCTCAGTTGTTTGATGGAACAGATTATGTGTTTTGGAAAATCAAAATGGAAGCTTTTCTTATTTCTTTTGATGTTGATGTTTGGAGCATTGTTATAAATGCTTACAATGTACTAGCCTCTATTCCCACTAATCCTACTGAAAAAAAAGAGGTATGAAACAAATGCCAGAGCTAAGCATTCCATCTTGTGTGGGTTAACTAAAGATGTGTTCATTAAAGTCATGCATTGCAAATCTGCTCATGAAATCTAGGAAAAACTTGAAACTATATATCAAGGGAATGAGAAAGTCAAACTGTCAAAAATCATTACACTCAAACATCAGTTTGAGGAGCTGAAAATGAAGGATGATGAAAAAGTGGTTGAATATTTCCTAAGAATTGATGAAGTTGACAATGCAATGAAAGTTCTAGGTCAAGAGGTTAATGAATTTGATGTGGTCACAAAGGTTGTTAGAACCTTACTATCTAAATTTGAATCTAAGGTTTCAGCCCTAGAAGAAAAGAAACACTTTGATCAGCTTACCTTAGATAGCCTGCAAGGAATACTTACTGCCTATGAAATGAGAACTAGCAAAAACAATTCAACAGGAAAAGAAACTACCTTTAACATTGAAAAGAAAGAAAAATTCGAAGTCTGTGAATCAGAGTTGTCTGATTCTAAAGAATGCCATTTTGTTAGAAGATTTAAAAAGGGATCAAGAAAATATAAGGGAAAACTTCCCTTTAAATGTTTTAACTGTGGCAAAATAGGTCACTTTGCTGCAAAGTGTCCCTATGATGATCAAATTTGTGACAATGAGACAACTGAAAAATAGCCTAAGAAGAAGGCCTTTGAACCTAAACATAATTTCAACTTCATAAAGAAGAAGAGTTTATTTAGCAAAGATGAAATTGATTTTGAGTCTGAAGATTCATCAGCAGAAGAAGATGAAACCTTGTTCATGACTGAGACTACTCAGCAAGAAGATACAAACACCATTGACATTGAAGAAGGTGAAGTAGATCTTGAAAGTGAGCTGAAATGTGCTTTACAAGAGATCAGAAAACTCAAAAAACAAGTTCTTGCTCAAGAACATAAACCAGATCAAGAAATGGTCTCTCTGAAAACTCAACTTGAAGAAGCTAAAAGAGTTGAAGACTGTCTTTGAGAGACTGTAAGCTGCAAAGATCAATAAATTCAAAAACTGGAACAAGAAGTAGTCTATCTTAGGAAGGAAATTGAAAAATATGAAAGCACTCTAAAACTGAATGAGATGCTCAGCAAGCAGAAGATGTACAAAGATAAAACTGGTGTTGCTTTTGAAAAGGGTGAATGCTCAATTGACCATGTAAAACAAAACCCCTCTTCTGAAGTCAAAGGTTTGGGTTCAAATCACTCAGATTTTGGTAAGGATCATGTTCAGTCTTTAAGAGGTAATAGATCTTCATACAGTGTCAATCCTTTCTTCTATGGTTATTGTTTTTTCTGCAGCAAATTTGGCCATAAGGTGAGCACTTGTAGGCTTATGAATCCTAGAATACCCAGGTTTGGTCTTAGGCAACACTATGGTTTTGTTAGACAGATGATTTTAAATGCAATGCTTTGGGACATTTTGTCAAATAGTGCAGAACTGATCTGTAATCGAAATAGCAGAAAATTAAAAAGGTTTGGAAACCTAATACTGTTAACAACATTGAGCAAACTATGTTGGTTCAAACTACTTTTCTTTCCAAGTAAAAGGACTTATGGGTCTTGGACAGTGGATGTTCTAACCATATGACTGGCGACAAGGATAAGTTTATAAATCTTGAAGATTATGTAGGTGGTTATGTTAAGTTTGGTGATAACTATGGTATTCAAATTAAAGGTAGAGGTTCACTTCTTATGAATGAAGACACTCCTATCTATAATGTGTACTGTGTGGAAGGTCTCAAGCACAATCTTCTAAGTGTTAGTCAAATATGTGATAGTGGTTATCATGTTCTTTTCACTTCATAGGGATGTGAGATTAAGAACAAGCTAGGAAAGGCTATTGCAGCTGGAAGGAGGACAAAAGGAAATGTGTACAATCTTCTCGACACGTCAAGCAATGACAATAATCAAGGTATGTGTCTAATGGGCCAAATTGAAGAGAATTGGTTATGGCATAAAAGATTAGGACACATAAATTTTGAAAATCTGGTTGGAATTAGTAAAAATCAGAATGTTAGAGGTCTACCAGTTCTTAGCAAGCCAGAAAACTCTATGTGCAAAGAATGTTTAAGTGGTAAACAGACTAAAATCAGCTTCAAAACAAAATAACATTCTTCTTCAAAACCTTTACAGCTTGTGCATACTGATTTATGTGGACCAACCAGAACAAGGTCTATTAATGGTGAAAGGTACTTTATGTTTTCTGTGGATGATTATACTAGAATGATATGGGTCACATTTCTTAAGCACAAATCAGAAGCCTTTGGAAGGTTCAAAATTTTCCGTAAAATGGTTGAAAAGGAATATGATCTGAAACTTAAATGTCTGCGATCTGACAAAGGAGGTGAGTTCACTTCTCAAGAGTTTATTGATTATTGTGAACAGCATGGCATTAAAAGACAGTATGCTGCAACAAAAACACCTCAACAAAATGGGGTAGTTGAATGTAAGAATAGAATTGTAAAAGAAATGGCTAGAACCATGCTAGATGAAGCTAAGTTGTCTGATATGTATTGGAAATAAGTTGTTCATACAACTGTATACATTTTGAATAGAGTGCAGCTTAGGTTGAAATCTAAACACACTCTTTATGAACTTTGGTATGGAAAAACTGCTTTTGTCAAACACTTTAAAATTTTTGGAAGTAAGTGTTTTATCAAGAAAGATGATGATAACCTTGGGAGCTTTCAATCAAAGAGTGATGAGGGTATCTTTTTGGGATACTCAACTCACAGCTAAGCTTATAAATTCCTTAACAAAAGGCTTAATAAGATTGTTGAAGTTGTTAATGTAAAATTTGATAAAAGACCACATTTGTATGCTGTATCTTTGCAGGATATAGAAAAAAACTTGAAATTAATTTCAGAAGGAGCTGAAACATCAAAGCCTAATACTGTTTTAGCAAGCCCTAAAAATGAAACAGCAAGTCCTGAAAAGGTTGCATCAAAAGCTCTAGCTAAATATCACCCCAAAGATCAGATTATTGGGGATAAAAATGCAGGAGTTCAAACTAGAAGAAAGGCTATAGAATCTGATGAAAAGGTACAAATTGCTTTTTGTTTAGTTACTCAGTTTGAGCCTAAAAATTTTAATGAAGCTCTCACAGATTCATGTTGGATTAATTCTATGCAGGAAGAAATTGATCAGATTGAGAAAAAATCAGACTTGGGAGTTAGTCCCAAGACCAGATGACAAGAATGTCATTGGAGGAAAATGGATATACAGAAACAAGCTTGATGAAAATGGTAATGTTATTCGCAACAAAGCAAGATTTGTCTGCAAAGGCTATGCTCAACAAGAAGGTATTGATTTTGATGAAACCTTTGCACCCGTTGCTAGATTAGAATCTATTAGAATATTCTTGGCTTATTCTATTTATAAAGACTTTATTGTTTATCAAATGGATATCAAAACTGCTTTTTTAAATGGCTATTTAGATGAAGAGGTCTATGTTGAACAGCCTAAAGGATTTATGTGCAAAGATAAGCTTGATCATGTTTACAGATTGAAAAAGGCCCTCTATGGCTTAAAACAAGCACCTAGAGCTTGGTAATCTAGGCTGGACAGTCATTTTCTTTCAAATGGTTTTGTTAGAGGAGGTGTAGATAGCAATCTTTATGTTAAAACTGAAGGTTTTGATATTCTAGTTGTTGAAATTTACGTTGATGACACTATCTTTAGCTGCAGCAATGTTACATTGAGTAAAAAATCCTCTCAGCTAATGGAATCTAAATTTGAAATGTCATTATTAGGAGAATTAAATTTCTTCTTGGGTTTTCAAATCTCTCAACGTGAAAATGGAATATTTCTTTCTCAAACCAAGTACGCTAGAGAGATGCTTAAGAAATTTCAAATGGATGAATGCCATCCAGTTAACACTCCAATGGTTACTGGATGCAAACTTACTAAGGTTGATGATTCTCCTGATACAAATCAAACTGAATATAGATCAATGATTGGTAGTCTGCTATATTTAACTACTTCTAGACTTGACATCATGCATGCAGTTTGCACTGTTGCACGGTTTCAGGCATCACCTCAAGAATCCCATGTCACTGCTATTAAAAAGATTTTTAAATATATTCAGGGCACTCTTGATTATGGTCTTTGGTATCCTAGAAGCAATGATTTCTCTTTGATTTCTTATACTGATGTTGATTGGGTTGGTTGTTTGGATGATAGAAAAGCACCAGTGGTGCTGCATTCTTTCTTGGTGATCGTTTAGTGGCATGGCACAGCAAGAAACAAGTATATGTTTCCCTTTCTACTGCTGAATTAGAATACATTGCTACCACTTCATGCTATACTCAAGTTCTTTGGATGAGTCAAACTCTCTTAGATATGGGTATTGAAGTTCCTAAACCTGTTTCTATTCTCTGTGATAACACTAGTGTGATAAATATTTCAAAAAATCATGTTATGCACTCTTGCACTAGACATATTGCTATCAAGTTTCACTTTCTTCAAGAAAAAGTTTTGGCTAATGAAGTCTGCTTACAATTTGTTGGCTCATGAGATCAGGTGGCTAATATTTTTACTAAGCCCTTGGCTAAGAGTTATTTGAAAGGTTGAGACTTCGATTGGGAGTTATCTCTCAATCTTTACTTCTCTGATTTTACAAGCATTGGCTTAGGGGGAGCATATTATCTATTTTGATTCACTTACATCCCTCCTACAATCTTGGTTGCTACACTATTACTCTTTTTGCATCTGTTTCTCATTATATTTTGGTTGGCTTCTCAGTTGTATTTTATGGCAATGCACATTCTTCTCTTCTATTCTTTGTCATTGAGGCAAAAAGGGGGAGAGTCATTTGTGTTTTTCCATCAAAGACAAAGGGGGAGTTTGTTGGATCTTAGTTGAGTTTATGGTTTGTCCTTGATTGCAAAATCTCTTTCAGTTAGTTCTCTTTGATGATCAATCTCAGGATGGTTCTCTTTGCATACCACAGGGTCTCCCCGATCCATTTTGAAATGTTTGTGTTGCCTATCGGCAAGACATTTTTGATGTCATGTCAATTGTTTTTTTTTTATTCTGGCATCTTTTGGTGTGACATTCTCTTTTGTTTCGGCGACAGAGGAAAGGTCTATCAGCATAAGTATTTCTCACCGCTGAGAGGTCTTACCGAATGAGTCGAGTCTCACCAACTAATACATGAGGAGTTTCATCAGCATAATAAATCCCTATCGACATGTTGTTTCATCGAGCGCTTTGTGTCTTGGCAATCGGCACAAGAAAGAACATTTCAGCAAGTGTTACACCATTGGTATGTGGTCACAGCGAAATTGGTATGTCACACCGACCGCCATTGAAAAATTGTATATCGGCATGATTTTAAGGCTTTGGTGAAGGGTCATAGTGAAATTGTTATGTCTCACCAACCATATGCATGTGAACGTCTATTGGCGAGACATTCATGTGGTTTTGGCAACCGATGATGAACTTATCGGCAGCAGTGTTGTATTCGGTATGTGGTCTCACCGAAGACATGTTGTCTCACCGACCGCGCACCAAAAGGTCTTATCGGCAAAGGTTGTGGCTCCGATGAAATGTCATAGTGAGTTTGTAATGTCGCAGCAACTCAAAGTGGATAAATTTTTTTGGTATGACATAGTGTGCTCTCCAAGAGGTCTCCCCGAAGACGGTATGCTATAGCGACACTCATAAGATAGAAGGCTCGTCGGCAAGAAAAAACCATGTGTCACGGCGACCAATGTGTATCATGTAGACTTTCAGAAAGACATGGTGTGCTCTACATGAGGTCTCCCTGATATCATAATGTTATAGCGAAGCACATAAGAAAAAAAAAATTTGTCAGTGTGAGAACATAAATGTCTTAGCGATCTATTGTGAGCTCAGGGCTTTCGGCAAAATAAAGTGAATTCTCTATAAGGTCTGCCCGATAACGAAGGGTCATGGTGAAACAGAAGGAACCAAAGTATGATTAACAATTGAATTGCCTTTGGAATAACTGGTGGATGTCTCAACGAATGTTTCACTATGAATAACAGAAATTCAAACACGGGGGAACGACTAACGATTTAATTGCCTTTGGCATAACGTTACATCGATAGAAATGAGAGTTTAGGGAAAAATTTTGTGATTATTCTTTTTGGCTGGGTATGGAACCCTAGCTTGGCCACCATCATGAGAATTTTAGTTTCTGTTATTGCTGGTTGTAATGGATTTATCAGTGGAATATTGAAGTTTTATTTGGTACGTTTCTGGATAGAAGCTCGATAGTGGTTGATGGAGCCATGGGAGTTGCAGATTTTTCTATGGTGGACAGTTGTGCTTTTTTAAGCAGTGAAATGATCAAATGCATTTCAGATTTGATGAGGTCGGCTCTTAGTTGGGTGAAACAGCTCTTGTATTAGGAAATCAATTTCACCTCGATTAATAATCTTGCTAGGTACAAGATGAAGTTTTCTTTTTTAAACAACTCTGTTAACTTCAGTCTGAATATTCTCAGGTTAGTTGTTCAGCCGTTACTTCTGAAGATAGTTACTTTTCTGGCATTTAAATCAAAAAGATGTATAAATAGAAGCAAAAAATGAAGTTTTATGTTCGGTTGTTGTAATTTTGAGATTATTATTCCTTGGCTGTATGAAAATGTATGGATAAACTCTGCAATAAAATCTAAATAACAAGATGCAGAGATATTGTAAATTTCTTCTCTATATAGTATTTTAGGGATTCAATTATTGAATCTTTAAGGTATTCTGTAGACGAGAAAATAGAGAAATATGTGCTTAACTAAAAAAAGAGAGATCCTCTGAGATATTTTTATTGTTCAGAAATATAATTTGAGGGGTTGGTGCTCCTTGAGATAGATATCTCTAAATGAGGAGTTGGTGCTCCTTGAGTGGGTGCTCAAAAATTAGCCTATAAGGAATTGTGAACAGTTGTTCAAAAGATTAAGCCTAGAAGGAATTTTGGGAGTGGTTTTTATACCCCAGGAGGGTTTTCCACTCAAAAAATTCTTGTGTCTCTTTGATCCTCTGAGTTCTCACTGCTTTACTGTGTTGTTATTTCAGTTCACTGTTTGGTTATTACTTTTCTCAATTCGGTTTATGAATGATTACATTCAACTCATGAATGTTTTAATCAGAGTATATTGAGATCAAATCTAAGCTATGTTTTTGAATTTAGTGAAAATTGGTCAAATCTGTTAAGACATTGATTCACCCCCCCTCTCAGTGTCATTTTAACTCCAACACATTGCACCAACAATATCTCTTAAGAGACCAAAGTGCAAAAAGGTAGAAAACTTTGATGAGCTATTACTCCAAGAACATGGCACTTGGAAACATTCCATCTATGTAGAGAATCGTGTAGGGACCCTCTATAATAACCTCTCTTGTTTTTTGATATCTCCAAGTCGTTTGTCTGTGGTGTTGAGTTTTCAATTGATGAAAAAAGTGTCAAATGCATACAATGTAAAGTTGCAAGGTGTTGTAAATTTTGTTATGGTCATCGTGCAACCAAATCGGTAGTTCCAACACATTCAAATGGGTAGGTTTATGCTAAGAAAGGTATTGCATCCAAACATGTTGGAGTAGTCTGAGCTACATTGTATCAGCAATATCTCTTAAGAGACCAAAGTGTAAAAAGGCAACAAAGTTTGACGAGTTGCTACTTAAAAACTATGGAACTTAGAAATATTTTTTCTAAAGATATGGGATCATGTAGGGCCCCTCTGCAATAACCTCTCTTTTTTTTATATATTTCCAAGTCATTTTTTTATGGTGTTGATTTTTTAGTTGATAGAAAAAGTGTCAAATACATGCAATGTAAATTTTTTTTTTTTATCAAAAGTGGTAGGCCACTTATAATTTTATTTATAATATTTTTTATTTACATATTGTTGGTTCAAGTGGACATACTAGTGGGAAAGATCCATTAAGAAAACCCCCAGTCGCAGTCCAAGTAACAATTTTTACAATTCAACATATAGACCAAAATGGTCATTTAGAAATTTACAATACATTAACCTTCCCGATACAACTGAACTAGATAAATGACTGTGACAATACATTTGACCATTCCCCTTTGATGCCCAGAATACCCTATCAGAATATACAAATTATCTATATATCACTATCCCTTAATACAAAATTCAGCCCATTAAACATATAATGCTTCAACATAAACTCTGCTAAAAGGATGCAGATTTGCTTCCAGCTCTTTGAAAGCAATTAAATGAAATTTCTTCAGTATCCACATGATTTCCTTTATGCTGACAATCATAAGATGGAACTTTTTTGTTAATGTCAGGTACATAAAGGTAACAAAACTTCCTTTTAGTAGCTTGTGAAGTGGCTAGAAGTTGCAAATCACGAATACAAACATGGCTTCTCAAAAAAGAAATTGCATGAAATTTCTTTTGAAATCATAAATCTCCTCCATAGAAATAGTTGACCTATATTTGTTCAGAACTTGATATAGATGCACAAAAGTATCATGCATTGTGGATAATAACATGCCTTGAAAAATCTTTGCATACCTCTTCTTATGGAACAAGAGGTGTCATGGAAATAAACCACCTATCAAACCATCTCCCAACGTGAAATCATATTGTTGAAAAATATTTAGCAAGGCATCATTTTCTAAATATGCACTAACAACAAACTTGCTAGCGATAATCCTCAAAACATCAAAATTTTGGACGAGGTCCAGAATATTTGATAAGAAAATGGAGAGAAAATTAGTAGGGAAAATTAACCTTTGCAGCTCTGTGTGTAAAATATTCTCCCCAATGATAACCTTGATGCAATTTAAAACATATTTGCACTTAAATTTGAATACCTTTTGCAGATCACCCTTGTCAATGGTAGCTGAGAAGGGTTCCTCCCAAGGTTTTACCTTAACAGGAACTTTGTAGTTGTGAACTTTAAACTCTACTAATTACATACTCTCCAATCTTCCAAAATGATAAGAACTAAAAAACAGAATTGTATGAAGCAAATGAACAAAGCAAACAGTTTATATCCAATTTTCATGTTTGCACGATGTAAGCATTGGAAAATACACCCAGTAAGGATAGCACGAGTGAAGGATATCCAAGGATACATTACAACTTTCAAATTTTCATATTATAATGCCAGCATTGTACTATCAATTCTGCCAATAAAATGGCTTTAAATCCTTCTATAGTGAAGTACCATTGTAGACAACCAAATATTACTAGCAAAAAATTTTAATAATGCTTCAAACCATGATATCCTTACTAGATGTCCAATGCTCCACCACATTTTTACATTCTGGATTAGTTTGCATAGTTCCTTCGAAAGCCACAATAGCTAAGGCCACACATGCCATCGTATGGCTTGAATAACTAAATCTACACAAAATCCTGCAAGCTTATCACAACAATCATCAGAAGTACCAATCTAACAATATAAGTGCAGCAAGTGTCTTAGATAGCCATGACAGCTGAGGCCACACATGCCATCGTATGGCTTGAATAAATGAATCAACACAAAATCCTACAAGTTTATCACATAAATCATCAGAAGTACCAATCTGACAAAATTTTGCATAGAAATTTGACATAGATGCCCTACCAAAATACAAACTTTCTTGTCAAATATGTATATAAAAACAACAATTTCCTTAGAGTTCCATGACATCTAATACTACATATTCCATCGTATAAAAATCTTGCAAGCTTAGTACCGAGAACATCAAAATGATGATGCAATAACATGACAACCAAAATAATGAAAGTTGATCCAAAGAAATATTTCATTAGACCCAAACTTGCTATAATTTTAGATGCCTTGCTTATCTTGATTAACTAGTTTAATCAAATTCAGGAATTCCTTTATGTCTATAGGAACACTTGAGTCCTTGAAAGCATTTTGTTCACTCCTCACCACTGCTAAATAATCAGCAACTTTATTACCTTCACGATATGTGTGTGTAATTATTGACCTTTCTAATTTATCAATTAAGCACCATACTTTGTTAAGCACATATTGAAGATTACAATTTTGAATTCTCCTCACCCTAAGTGCATTAATTATAATCAGAGAATCCCCTTCTATATGTAGATTTGAGAAGCCCCCCTGAATTGCCAATTCCATACCATGTAGTAATGTTTGTGCTTCAACGTAATTATTTGTGGCATTAGACAAGTAAAAAGAATATGTTGCTAGCACTTCCCTGCCTCATTTCTAAAACACACTCCCACACCTGAAAGACCTAGATTACCTTTAGAGGCTCCATCAAAATTCAATTTCACGAAACCCTTTTGTGGAGGGAGCCAAGAAACTAAGGCTCTATTAATTTTTGAGATATCCTTTTTGAAAAGACTACCATCAAATGGTAATTTAATAATTTTCCAATTTTTTAGTATTAAGGTGTCCCAATTTGTAAATGAAGAATTTATAAACTTATCCCTTTGGACACAAGAGTTAACTCCCTCTGAAATATCTTTCTCAATTTTTAACAATAGCACTTCAATCGGTGATTTAGTTTTCCTAAAGACTCTCATATTTCGTTCCCACCAAATATTCCAAATCAAGAGAGTAGGAATGATGATCCATATGCATGCAAAAAAAGAGGATTTGAATATAACTGGCCATGCTTGGAAAAGGTCCCATAATGTGTTTGGAAAAGGGAAAGAAATTTGGAGTCTGTTTTGTATAAAATTCCAACATTGATTAGCCACTACACGTTGAACAAACAAATGGTCAACTGTTTTAGGTTCCAGATCACATAAGGGACACTTGAAGGGTTCAGCAATTCTCAATTTAACAAGATGATCACTTGTTAAAATTCTTTTTTGTAAAGTAATCCATGCAAAACTACTAGCCTTTGGAAGGACTTTATTATTCCAACAGAAATTGTAGGCACGCTGAGGTTCAGCTGAGAAATTTGATTTTGCTAAGACTGCATAGCCTTCCTTAACTGAATATGAACCATCTTTTGATGTAGACCATATTATTCTATCAGATTTTGAAGATAAATAAACTATTTTATCTTTCATTGAATTATTAAATAATGCAGCTTGTTGATTATTTAATAATGAAATTGGTGGTGATTTCCAAATTACCTTACCCGATATTGGATTTGAAGATTGAACAAAATCTAACAAGTTTTCCCCCCAAGCTTGGGACATAATTTCTTTTATCTCATGAAATTCCTGGTTAAAGGCCAAAGGAGGCTTTCCTAACCATGAATCTTTCAAAAATTTGATACTTCTCCCATCATTTACTTCCAAAGAAGAATGATCTGTTATAAGATTTTTGTTGTTTATAATAAAATTCCAAATTGCTAACCCCTTTGGAGGGTTAGCCAGCATAAAAATTCTAAGTGGGTTGGTACTGTGATATCAAAATGTTTAACCTATTCTAAGCAATTAAAATGCAACAGAAAACATAATGAAACACCTCAAGATTAGCCTAAGGAATTTGAAAATACAAAGAGGAAAATGTTAAATGAAGATAAATGTTTATACCTTCCTCCTTCCAACTAAAACTCCTTGGTTGGCCCTTAATTTGGATTGATATGTATGCTCCTTGATGGCTCTTGATGTGGCTAAATGGAGGATTTGACTATGTGCTTGGATGCAAATGAAAATGGATGAAATTGATGGCTAAATGAGTGCACAAAATGGCAGCATTTAGTTGCAAAATGGCTAAGTATTTTTTTTGCCTTAGAGAAAGGGGTATTTATAGAGGAACTTGAATTCTCTAGAGAATTCAATGGTTGAAATTTATCCAACAAGGTCAAGATGAAGGGCTAAGGTGAGTTGAGGACTCACAAGCCCTCACATCTTGACATGTGGAATGTGAGATGGCTAAGGGTGAGATGATGTGTAGGTGATGTGGAAGAGAGGTACATGATGTGGAGGAAGGACAAGTACCTTCCAAGTACTTTGGGGAGTAAGAAGATCTCCTCAAAAAGGAATTTGTTGTCCCCAAGTGAGAGTGAAAGGGACATTTGAGGAATTTTGGAATTCCTCAAAAATCCCCATGGGAAAAGGAGAGGTGGTTGGAGAAATAAATGTGAATTAAAAATTCACATTCTAGGAGAGTCTAAAGGATAAGAGAGGGTCTCCAAAAGGTGGGAATTGGTCACATGTGCATGAGGTGACATGTCAAATATTCTAGAAGATGCATGGGAAAAGGGGATTCTAGGAATAATAAAAGTGAATTAAAAATTCACATGGGGAAGAGAGGAGCCTAGGATGAATAAAAAGGAATTAAAAATTCCTTGGGGATGGGGAGATTGACTAAGGTACTAATTAGGTTTAACTAATTAGTAAAGAGGATAATTAGGGGTTAATGGTATTAGAAGCCAACTTGCAAAAGTTGGAGGATGTGACACATCCTAATCAAAGATTAGGCATGTGCACATCATAATGAAGATTAGGAGATCGATTAGGATTAGATGAAAATGACATGTCGAATTAAATAAATGTAATATTTATTTAATCCATTTGATGAAAAATGGATTAAAGGTGTAAGGTATTTAATTATTAATTAAATACCTTAGGGATTTGGCAAATTAAGGATATTAATTAAATAATAGTAATATTACTTAATTAACTCAGATAAGAGGATGTTTAGATGAAAAGTGATAAATTTGGATAAATTAAGTGTCCAAATTTAGATGTCTACATTTTTTCCCTCTTTGAGATGGTGTTACGAAGTAGCATCATTTCAAAGAATATTAAAATATAGAACCCAAAATGAGATGGTTAGATTGAGAAGGATGCCCCAGTCATCAAACGGATGACTAGGAAGAAAGATGATGGGGGTGAAGATGAAGAGTAGGGATTGAGGATGCCCCCTCGAGAGGACATGTGGGTTCAAGAGAACACAGATGTGCTCTCGAAATGGATGAGATGACGAAATGGGAGATGAGGAAGAGGATGCAAAGGGATGGATATGAAAGGATGAAAAGGTGGTAGGAGGTTGGGAAGTACAAATGGATGCAGAGACGAAGATGATGTTGCCCCAGTCAAGGTACAAGCCAAAAGGGGTTGAGGATGGATGGAGTGTTGTTAATGAGGGAATGAGAGATCTTGAAACAACATGAGGATAGAGAAGGATACATCCCAATGAGTGGTATTGATGAGGGAAGGATACATCCCAAAACACCACTAAAGGATAGGGAAGAATATCGCCCGATGATAATGATGGAAGTGTTGTTGATGAGGGAAGGATACATCCCAAAACAACACCAAAGGGATATGGAAGGATATAGATGGATGATGATGATGATGGGGTTAAGGCTTGTAAAATGTTTGGGGACAAAACCAAGGATATGATTAGATGATTTAGGCTAAAGGGAATGGGTGGGGGTTGGATAAAGATGTGAGATGAGGATGAATGATGAATGGATGGGGGGATTTTGATAGATGAGAGGATGGGGGATATATGCAAGATGATGGAATGGAGAATGAAATGTAATCCTAATGCAATTTGCCATCTTTGAAGCACTAATTTTTGCCATAGCATAAGACACCAAGTGCTAAGGTATGTGGAACCAAGGCGTAATAGTGTCTAATGCATAAAATAAACACAACAGACAAGAAGGCTATCCCAACACCCCAAAGTCACAAAGACCTTGGTCGAGTCAGGTATTGAGATAACCACAAGCACAAAAGGATGCCCCAGCATAACACAAGACTTCAGGGATCTTGGTGGGTACTACGTGGGACAACCAAGAAGACACAATCAAACAAAAGATCAAGATATGCCCCTATGTGGACTAGTCAAAGCACACCATGATATGATGGATCAAGGTGACCATGACAAGTGATGATAGGGAGCTTAAATGATAAACAAAAGCCAAAAGCATCAAAAGATCACAATCAAGTTCAAATGTCATTTGCCAGAGGATCAAGGGGATGGATGGGATTGATGAGGTCTATTAGGAAGGATGCATCCTATTGAGACCGATGATGGATACTAAGCTAAAAGATCGATATGACGTAGGATATTCAAAACTGATTAGATTTGTTGATACAAGTGGATCTTGTTTGTTAAGAACCAGCTAGATAAGGGCATAGCTTGACGACACGACACAAGGGAGACGAGACACGAGACTGACACACCCTAAAGACCTAGGGGCTTGGGGGCCGATCAAAGATTAGTCTTGCCTACGTAAAAGCGTAGAGCCCTCGTAGTTAGATAAAAGGCTAACAACTGACCAAGATGGAGACCTTGATGGATGGTAAAGATAGGATGGACAAAAGGAGGAAAGTGGACAATGGCGATCGATGAGAGATGATAGATGATAGAGGAGTAGATGGACAAAGCAAAAAGACCAATGCTAGACGATAAAGGAGCCCTGAGGGTGGATCAAGTGATCGACCTAGCCTACGTGAAAGCATAGGGGCAACGTAATTTGACAAGAGGCTGACGATAGACCATGATGGAGACTTCGATGGATGACAAGATGGAAAAAGAAGAAAGACCAATGATAGATGATAAAGGATCCCCGGGGGCGGATCAAATGATCGACCTTACCTACGTGAAAGCGCAGGGGCAACGTAGTTTGACCAAAGACCAAAGATAAATGATGGGTAAAGGAGGATGACAGGATGAGTGGAGGATGAGTGGATAAAAATATGGGACCGATATGATGAGATAGGACAAACCTGTTGAATTGGATAGGATGATGACGATTACATAAAGCTCAGGTATGGGATAGTTATCCAAAAAGATGAATTGATATGATGGGAGGATGATATGATGGGATTGATTCTACACCAAGTTTTGGGGTTTAATGGGACAATCAAATTTTTCCAGATTTGGCAATTTTTAAAAATTGTCAAATTTTTCCATTTTAGGAAGTTACCTCATGGATATACTTTTGGGAGTCCAAATTTTTTCCAAGAAATACCCAATATTGAGATAGGATGAATTTCCAACTAACATCCCAAATTTGAGATATGCATTTTGAGTTATGAGTGAACAATTTTTCAAAATGCTGGAAAAAAACACTAAATTGGGATTTTGAGGGTCAAGATGAAAGTTTGAGGCCCCAAAAATGTGGCAAAACAGGTTCCAATGGCTTTCAAAGGAACCAGTTGGGAATCCACTTGTTATCTCATAACGCAACCACCTATAAAATTTCAACTCAAATGGACACTCGAGTCAAAAGTTATGGCCTTCGGAAGTTTCGGTGTAAAAATCAAAAATCAATTTTGAAAATTTCAACACATGGGTTTTGATGGCGGGGGGAAATTAGAAAATGGGTCAGGATTAGTTTTTCAAAAAAGACAATAAAAATGTGAATTTTTAGCGAGGGGCAAAGGACGGTGGGATAGGGGCACGCCACAGTGGGGCATATGCGCCCCGGGCTGGGGCGTACATGCCCCGGCTAGGGCGGAGCCACCCCAGCTGCGGGGCGGACATGCCCCGCCAGGGTGGTGCCACCTCATTGGTGG
>VDFB02000002.1:9086781-9100081 GCA_007258455.2 Sequoia sempervirens
TTTTTTGATTTTTTTGGATTTTGTGGATTTTTTGACTTTTTTGGATTTTTGTGGATTTTTGAACTTTTTTGGATTTTTGGATATCATGCAAAAGGAGATGGATAAGGATAGGGAGGCAAATAAGTGGATTTAGAAGACATGCGATAAGGATATGGATGAAGGACTTAAGCTTCAAGTTCTATATGAGGCATTAATAGCCCTTGTTCGAACCGACTATTGGATGTTGATACAACCTTATGAGGATAAATGGATTATGCAAGAGGATGAATTAGAGGTATTTGAGAGGGGAGATACATGGGATAATGGATGGGATGTTGCAAAGGGTATGGATGGAATGATGGGGTGGATATGTGATGGGGAGATGTGTTCAGGACCAACATTGGCACATGTGGTGGTGGATGTGAAAAGATAATAGGATTAAGGGATGGAGAATGGGGATAATGGAGGAGATGGAATGGTGAATTTTGGAACATAAGGACCCAAAACAGACTTAGGAGATGAAAGGGGTGTATGAATAGCTTTTGGATTAGCAACTTTGGATGTTCTTACAGATTTTTCATTTTATTGCATTTCATATTTTTCTTTGGGATCCACATGGTTTTGATCTTTGTGTTGGTGGGCCTTTGTGGCCTATGGATTTGATTTAGATTTAAATTTTTCTTCTCTTCACCATGTCTTTTGGAGGGGACATGGGGAGCCTTAGATTCATGTGGATGTTTGGATTTATGCATTTTTTCTTTAACAACCAAAGTGCTTTTAGTAGCAATGGGATGGGTTTGAGGAGATGGATGATGTGGAGCAACGAAGGTAGGATTATGTGTAGATGGAGGATGTGCGGGTATGTGCCTTTGTTGATCCTGAGTAGGGGACATGTGAGAGGGATGTTTATGATGGATGACATGGATAGGTGTTGGATGGATGAAAGGATGAGATGAAGGAGGTGAGCTTGGGATATACGGACCCAAGGTGGATGGAGTAAATGAAGGATGGGATATGGTGGATGGAGGGATGTAAGGACCCAAAATGGATGGAGCAAATGAAGGGGGAATATGGATAGTTGTTTTGAGGCGATACAATAGAGGAGGAGGGATGGCAGCATATGATCTAGTGGGTCGATGGGAAGAGCTGACATTTCTTTTGGAAAAGGCTCATTGAGGACGTCCAGAGGTTGTACCAACATCTTTAGATTGTGAGTCTTGGGAAATAGGTCCAAGACCTTGCATGAAAATTTGTTCTTTGACTTGGATGGGCTCTAAAATACCTTGCTCATGAATGCCTAGACCTCTTCCTTGATAGTTCATTTTCTTGAGCATGCGATCCAAGATAGGATTTGTGTTATTCTAAAAACATGATGCGAGTCCATTATTAGGTGGAGGATGATGGATGGTATATACGCTGTGTTTTTCTTCTGCAAGGAGGCCACCATGGAAGAATGTGAGAGTACCAAGGGGATATGCAAGTGGTGTAGGGATAGTAGTTTTAGGCGATGATGGGGGATCATGAGAGGGAGATGATGGGATAGTAGCATTTGGATGGGTGATATTAGGAGAGGGATTATGGGATATGATAGGATCTGGAGTTGTGGTAGTGGGCTCATGTGATGGAGATGGAGTGGTGGAAGCTTGAATGACAAGGGGATCATGGGATGGAATGGATGGGGGACTGTGATCTTGAGGTGGACTAGATGAGATGGTAGGATCTTGATCTGGAGAAGGGGATATGTTGACATGCTTTGGATTAGGCTCTTGGCATGACTCATCGTGTGCGAGAGGCATGATAATGGAGTCTTGGTGGGACTCTTCAAGTGGGGACGATGGAGGGATGGAAAATTCAAACATTCATTGGAATGGATTTTAGTGACACTAGGAGTGGAAGAAGTTGATTGGATTTGGGTGTCGTTGATGGGTTCAATGATTCTCAGAATAGGAGATGGGGGCTCAGTGGCTTCAGAGGATGTGATG
Source organism: Sequoia sempervirens (assembly GCA_007258455.2). NCBI lineage: Eukaryota > Viridiplantae > Streptophyta > Pinopsida > Cupressales > Cupressaceae > Sequoia > Sequoia sempervirens. The sequence goes on from VDFB02000002.1 coordinate 9,088,743, forward strand.
GTTTCATCACTGATAGGTGTTGGGTGGAGAAGGGTCTCGTCACTAATGACTGTGTATGATTTTTTGGGATGGCATGATTCCATAACTTCAAGGTGTGGAGTGGGAAATGTCTTCTTTTCTATAAGTCCTTGGAGAACTTTTGGAGTGAAGAACTTGAATGCTCTAGGATGAGATGGCATGGTAGGAGTGGATGAAGGATTATGGATTGGTGGACTAGGATTAGATGGGGGAATGGGATTAGATGCAGGACTGGAAATAGATGGGGGATTAAGGTTAGATGAAGGGTTAAGATAAGGGGATTGGAATGGTGAATTAGGACATGAGGATGCGGGTGGTGGATGGAGATATTGAACTGCGGATGTGGGATTAGGATAAGTTGATGTGGATGTTGGATTAGGATACGAAGGTACGAATGTAGGATTAGAGTGAGCAAATTGGCATGGAAGATTAGGGTAGTGGGTATATGTGGATGAAGGATTTAGATAGGAGGATGTGGATGGGGGATTAGGATAGGGGTATTGAAATGGTAGACTAGGATAAGAGGAAGTGGGTGTTGGATAAGAGGATGATGTAGATGAAGGGTATGATGGATATCCCTTGTCAAAGGTAGCATAAGCAACATGATTAGGCATGGATGAAGACATAACGGTATAACTCGAGGGGGTGATTGGATTTTGGAAAGTGGGTGGAGAAAGCTTACTAGCAATGATAGTGTCAAGGGGATCTATGTCATATTTCTCTTGATCAACAAGACTTTCGTTATCGTTGTCAATGTAATTAGGGTTTCCCTTGACCACTATTGATGGAGGATAAGGATTCATGATGGTGAAAGGATAAAGAGGATGGATGAAAAGATTTTGGATGGGATCAGACTAAAGCTCAAATCGAGATTTGGGTCAAGCTCAGATCAGGATTGGACTAAAGCTCAGATTAGGATGATTGGATAATGTGATGGGATTGATTCTGACGATCGACACCGAATCTGCTTTGAGATGGAAGTAGATTGATTGGGTCAAAGGTGATGTGATTGGATTGGAAGGATAAGGTTGATTGGATTCTAATTGAATAGATCGGATTGGATAGGATTGTGGTGATAGAACGAATGTGATTTGATTGATTGGGTAATTGGATGATTTGACAAAACAATTGGATTTGATAGATTTGGATGATTAGATGGGTATGATTGGATGATGAAAGATGTGAGAGAGACCTTGATTTTAATCAAAGAAAGTTACCCTTAGTGACCTAGAGCTTTGATTGATTAAGAGGATGATCACGGCACCGAATCCACTTTGAGATTGAAAATGGATTGATTGGGCCGATGATAATGATAACTTATGACATCAAATTCACCTCAAGATGGAAGCAAATTGATTTGGGTCGAAGTTAAAGACTAATAATCAAATTCAAGTGCTATGGTCAATTTGGGTAACCACTTTGTAATACAAGGTTAAGGCAGTTTGGTTATGGGTGGTGTTTGGTGATGTAAATGGTAAAATTATGGTATTTGTTAGGTGAGGGTATGGAATTTTGAATGGATTATGGGGAAATTAAAATGAATGGGTGGATTGAAGATAATTGTGAAGAATGTACGGGGATTTGGAATGGTTAAACAAAAGTTTGGAATGATGAGATGGAGGTTTAAAATGGTCAAATTGAGATTTTTGGAGGTTTAGAGTGACAAAATGGAGGCTTAAGATGATGAGATAATGGTTGGGAATAGTTAAATGATGGTTTAGAGGCTAAACGGATCCAAATGGGGCAATTTTAGGTGTTCAGGAGGGCAAATTCGCCCCTCTGCAGCAAATCAGGGGCGTAATCACCTCACTGCGGTAAATTAGGGGCGTAATCGCCTCAGTGCGGTCAATCAGGGGTGTAATCGCCTCACTGTGGTAAATCAGGGGCTTGGTTTGATGAAAATGACTATGGCAAGGACTTTAAAATGACAATGATAAGGCCAAATTGTTAAAATTTCACTAGTTTCTCACAAGAAAACACTCTCAAGCAAACACAACCCTATGATTAGTGTGAAGGGTATGGCCAAAGAGGTCTTAATCTAGGATGCACAAGGTGTCTAGGGAGTCCTCGATATACTCTCGGTACGTGAGGCACAACGGTGAACACCAGCCCGTCACAAGCGTGGGTCGGGAACCCCAGCGAGATACTGAAGGGCTCAGACCAACTCTTCACGTCTATCTAGGTATCACCCTAGTTTCGATGCTCTGCCAATTATGACGTGACTGGATTGGGGTATACCTTTCGCTCTCCCCCCTTTTATATACTCTGTCAGTACGTGTGGTTGGAATCGTCCCTTGGGGTGATAAAATCCCCAAGCAGGTCCCACTGTAAAGAAAGTACTAACCGTCTCCAACTACTCCCCAGGCTCACACGAAGTGCAAGGGGAAAGTGAAAACAAGCTAATGCTCCCTTTGGGTAACACAAAAAGACAAGCACAGCAAGCAATGAGTATTACTCCCTCTAATTAAACTATGTTCCTAGATTAATGCAAACAACAAGGATAGTTTAAAAAGTTTGAGCAAATGGATAGCCCTGCAAGCAAATGTTAGATGTTTTATCCCACTTCCTCCATCAACTTTACAAGAATATGCTACAAAAAGTTAGCAAAAAACACATGTATCCTTGCAAGAACAATGTTAGGGAGAGAATAGCAAAGAAAATCAAAGCCAAGATAACAATTTTACCTTCCAAGGGGCGCAGTCACCTTTCTGTAGTAAATCAGGGGCGTAATCGCCTCACTACGGAAAATCAGGGGCGTAATCGCCTCACTGCAGTAAATCAAGGGCGTAATCGCCTCACTGCAGTAAATCAGGGGGCATAATCACCTCACTACAGAAAAGTGTTAGCACAAATTTCAGCCCAGGGGGCGTAATCACCTCACTGCAGTAAAGTGTTAGCACATAAAATAGTTTTCAGCCAAGGGGGCGTAATCGCCTCACTGCAATAAAGTTAGCACAACAAACAATTTTCAGCCAAGGGGGCATAATTGCCTCACTGCAGTAAAGTTAGCACAGAAAACAATTTTCAACCAAGGGGGCGTAATCGCCTCACTGCAGTAAAGTTAGCACAGAAAACAATTTTCAGCCAAGGGGGCGTAATCGCCTCACTGCAGTAAAGTTAGCACAGAAAACAATTTTCAGTGAAGGAGGCATAATCGCCTCACTGTAGTAAAGTTAGCACAGAAAACAATTTTCAGCGAAGGGGGTGTAATCTCCTCACTGCAGTAAAGTTAGCACAGAAAACAATTTTTAGCCAAGAGGGCGTAATCGCCTCACTGCAGTAAATCAGGGGCGTAATTGCCTCACTATGGAAAAATTAGGGGCGCAGTCACCCCACTGCAGAAAATCAAGGGCGTAATCGCCCCACTACGGATAAAACAGGGGCGCAATCGCCCCACTATGAAAAAATAGGGGCATAGTTGCCCCACTGCGACGTGTTCCTGCAAAAATCTCAATAACAGCAAACGTGAAGTATAGGAACCCGTTTGTGGGTCCCACCGGGCATGCCAGAAATGTGATATCAAAATTTTTAACCTATTCTAAGCAATTAAAATGCAACTGAAAACATAATGAAACACCTCAAGATTAGCCTAAGGAATTTGAAAATACAAAGAGGAAAATGTTAAATGAAGATAGATGGTTATACCTTCCTCCTTGTAGCTGAAACTCCTTGGTTGGCCCTTGATTTGGATTGATATGTATGCTCCTTGATGGCTCTTGATGTGGCTAAATGGAGGATTTGACTATGTGCTTGGATGCAAATAAAACTGGATGAAATTGATGGCTAAATGAGTGCACAAAATGGCAGCATTTAGTTGCAAAATGGCTAAGTGTTTTTTTTGTTGCCTTAGAGAAAGGGGTATTTATAGAGGAACTTGAATTCTCTAGAGAATTCAATAGTTGAGATTTATCCAACAAGGTCAAGATGAAGGGCTAAGGTGAGTTGAGGACTCACAAGCCCTCACATCTTGACATGTGGAATGTGAGATGGCTAAGGGTGAGATGATGTGTAGGTGATGTGGAAGAGGTACATGATGTGGAGGAAGGACAAGTACCTTCCAAGTACTTTGGGGAGTGAGAAGATCTCCTCAAAAAGGAATTTGTTGTCCCCAAGTGAGAGTGAAAGGGACATTTGAGGAATTTTGGAATTCCTCAAAAATCTCCATGGGAAAAGGAGAGGTGGTTGGAGAAATAAATGTGAGTTAAAAATTCACATTCTTAGGAGAATCTAAAGGATAAGAGAGGGTCTCCAAAAAGGTGGGAATTGGTCACATGTGCATGAGGTGACATGTCAAATATTCTAGAAGATGCATGGGAAAAGGGATTCTAGGAATAATAAAAGTGAATTAAAAATTCACATGGGGAAGAGAGGAGCCTAGGGTGAATAAAAAGGAATTAAAAATTCCTTGGGGGATGGGGAGAGTTGACTAAGGTACTAATTAGGTTTAACTAATTAGTAATTAGAGGATAATTAGGGGTTAATGAGGATTAGAAGCCAACTTGCAAAAGTTGGAGGATGTGACATCCTAATCAAGGATTAGGCATGTGCACATCCTTAATGAAGAGATTAGGAGATGGATTAGGATTAGATGAAAATGACATGTGAGGAATTAAATAAATGTAATATTTATTTAATTATTTGATGAAAAGGGATTAAAAGTGTAAGGTATTTAATTATTAATTAAATACCTTAGGATTTGAATTAAGGATTTTAATTAAATAATAATAATATTACTTAATTAACTCAGATAAGAGGATGTTTAGATGAAAAGTGATAAATTTGGATAAATTAAGTGTCCAAATTTGGATGTCTATAGGTACTATCCAAGTATTTTGCTTGCAAAATTTTCACCCATTTGGCCTTCGGACTTGTGTACATCTTCCATGCAAGTTTTTCCCCAAAAGCTTTATTTCTCCATTTGAGATTGTGTACCTCTGCCCCACCTTGTCTTTTTCCTTTTGCCAGACCTTCTAAGGAAATTAATGGTATCTTTTTTTTTGTCAATATTGCATTTCCATAAGAAGGTTCTTATTATATTTTCCATTTCCAAAATAATAGAGGTAGGGGCTTTAAGAACTGATAAGTAATAATTAGGGATAGATGATAAGATTGATTTTATCAGAAGAATTATGCTAGCTAACGATAACCATTTGGCTTTCCACGCAAGAATTCTAGATTTTAATCTATCTATGAGCTTATTCCAATAGAAATTTTTATTTGATCCTTTAAAAAAGGGAATACCCAAGTATGAACAAGGTAATTCTACCTCTTGAAAGCCTAGTAACCCAACAATTTTCCTTTTCAAATCTTCAGGTGTATTGAAAATATAAACTTTAGATTTAGTCTCATTTATCTTCTGACTAGAGACTACTAAATATTTTTCCAATACTTCTTTAACATGGTGTGCTTCCTTTATTGAAGATTTATTAAATAATAAAGTATCATCCACGAAAATATTATGAATTACTGAGATTAAAGAATTTGGAATTTGTACACCTTTCCATTGATTTTGATTATGCCTGAATGTAATAAATCTGCTTAATGCCTTAGCCATAATTATGAATAAGAATGGTGGGAGAGGATCACCCTGCTGAACACCTTCAGTAGAACTAAAGAACCCTACTGAACTCCCATTTATTATTACAAATAATTTTTCCCCAAGAAGGCATGATCTTACCCATCTCCTCCATTGTGAAGAAAAACCAAATTTTAATAGTACCAAATTCAAAAACTCCCAATTTACTTTATCATAAGCCTTCATCATGTCTAATTTAACAATGAATGTTGGAAGTCTTGTTGTGGTTATTGAATGTAAAACTTCATGTGCTATTATTTCCCCTTCGTGAGTCTCTCTTCTAGGTACAAAGCCTCCTTGTTCAGGAGAAACAATTTTAGGAATGAGAGATTGTAGTCTCAAATATATTGCTTTTGTGAAAATTTTATATATAGTATTACACAAAGAAATGGGCCTAAATTCTACAAATGTTTTAGGCTCCTTGACTTTGGGAATTATAGCTATGTTGGTGACATTAAATTGTTTTAACATAGACCCCATTCTTCTTGAATCTTCCAGTGCCCATAGCAATTCAAAACCTATAAAGTCCCAGCATTTCTAAAAAAATAAAGTTGTATACCCATCTGGGCCTAGAGCTTTCTCTGGTGGTAATGAGAAAACCACATCTTTTAACTCCTCTAAAGTAAAAGGCTTCATTAAATGGACATTATCTTCATTGGAAATCAGATGAGGAATTGTGGCAAGGAGATCTTTTTCATCTTTTTCAACATTGGTTTTGTTGGCCTCAAAAAATTTTGGAGCTAAAAGAAGTTCTGAGAAGAATTTAATACCTTCATTATTAATATCTTCTTCCTTTGTTAACCAGTTACCTGAAGATATCTCCTGAATAGAATGAATTGCATTAGAGACTTTCTTAATATGAGCAGAAGCTTGAAAAAACTTTGGATTATGATCTCCCTCTCGTAGCCACGACTCTTGAGACTTTTGTCTCCAATAAGACTCTTCCCTTGCACATAGTTCTGCCCATTCTGCCTAAAAAGATCTCTTTTTTTCATAAAATTTTGTATCTAACCCATTTTTTATAATGCTTTCATGTATGCCAGACAGCTCTTTAAATACTAAGTCTTTCTACTCAAATATATTCTTAAAAACATGTTTATTCCATGTCTTTATTTGGTGCTTTATATGTATCAGTTTCTTGTAGAATTGGAACATTTTAGATCCCTCTTCATAAGGTGCTTTCTCCCACCATTGATTTAATAAGTCTATAAACTGGGGATCCCTGAACCACATGCTCTCAAATTTAAAAGAATATTTTAACCTTGAACTAGATATCTCGTATATCGATAAAGATATTGTATAATGATCAAACTTGGGATATGGAAAAATGGCATAATTTAGCTTGTGTGATGAGGTAAATGAATTGGAAGAGACCAAAAACCTATCTAACCTCTCAGCTATTTGCAAAAAACCCTTCCTTCTATTATTCCAAGTAAATTTTCTAGATTCAGGATGAATATCCCTCAAAGCATTTGCTAGAATGAAATGACAAAAGTCAGCCATAACCCTAGCTGGAGGAAAAATACCACCACTTTTTTCCTCTAGTGATGTCATTGCATTGAAATCTCTTGTAATAATAATTTTATCATTATGAATTGCATCAATATTTGTAGATATTTCTTCCCATAGATTCTTCTTGTCTATTGTGGAAGTAGGACCATACACATTATAAGCCAAAAATGAAGATCAAATTTTGTAACTTCCACTAGCTGCCAAGATGGTTGATTTTTATGAGGTTTAACTTGGACTAATTTGGAGTTCCATAATACTATCAGCCCTCCTAAAGCACCTTGAACAGGTGAATGTGAAGATGCCCAATTTTTCCATTTAGATATTGAAGACTCAAACAAATCTTGTGCAGTTTTCATTTCCTAAAGTAAAAATATATTTTCCCCACAAGCATCTATCAAGTGCTTGATGCGAGCATGCTTTTCAAGGGCATTAATTCCCCTGACATTCCATGATAAAATCTTCATTGAACCCGAGAAGAGAAGCATGCTCTCCTCAGATGCTTATTTGACAAAGATTCCTGAATTGTCAACTGTGTACCTGATTCAATTTGTTCTTGCATTTTAACAAGATTTGATTTCCTACCTCTCTTTCCAGGGGTTTTCTTGACTTGTGAGTTTAAAGGAGACTGTGACAACATTGGTTCCTAAATTTCATTTCCCTTCAATAATACTAAAGCCTAATAATTAACCTAGGAGTATTGGATATCTCTTTCTTTGTCACTAAGATCAACAAAATTTGATTTTGACCTTTTGTTAAATTCAGAAAGCTCTCCAATATCTTTTCCCCAAAGGCCCTCATCTACCGCCATTTCATCAAAAAGATCATAGCCTACTGAAAACATCAGTTTATCAGCTAAGAGCTAAAGCTCCATATCTGTAAGATAAGATGAAGTGACTATTTGAAGATGGTTTTCCTCATGAGCAGCAGGAGCCTTTTCCACATCAACTATGTCCTTAGTCAACCAAGAAGAAAATTATTCTTTTGTGATTCGAAACATTAGTTTCATAGCTAGCTCAGATGCTTGATATTTTGAGGAAAACTTTACTTGGGGGGAATATAAATTCAAAGAGAGAGTGGTAAAAATTCTCATTAGATTCCACATATTCTTTGGAATTGATACATTTATTGTTGTAGCAATCTTTTTATGAGATAAAGTGTATGCATTTGTTTCCTCCTCAGAAATGCCCTCTAACCTTTTCCTTTTATGAGGATAATGAATAGAATGAGAGCATTCAGAATGATTAACACTTTTAGCTCCTTTCTTCTTGACCACATGCTTTACCATTTGCACAATCATTTCTTCTTTTAGCATTTGTTAAATGTGTAGATTGGAGAGAAGATTCTATCAATGGACATTGGTCTTGGCAATGCCCCTCTATATGGAAATTGAGACAAATAGATTGAGTAGATTCAAATAATATTCTCTGAAACCATTTTCCAAATACAAAGGAAAACATTATTTGTTGAGGAAATTGTTTATCTACTTCCATTAGAAAACATGTCCTAATAGGATTTGAAGGGTCTCTAAAGAAATCTTTATCATGAATGATAAAAATACCTATTTGATTGGCTATGAATTCAATTAGCCTCAATTCTTTGTATTCTAATGGCAGAGAAGGCATCTGAAACCATAAGGGAATGTATTTGAAAGATGCACAGTCCAGTTTAAAATTTGGGATTCAAGGTTGCATGCTCAATCTCGACCCTTTATAGGACCATAATTTTATTCTAAACACAGAATCCCTATTTTTTTTACTATCAAATATAACAGCAAAAATACCCTTTTTTGAGTCCAAATAGAGAACCTGCTCTACACCAACCCAATCCTCATACACTAATTCCTTTAGTTCATTAAAAGAAAGGGTAAGATTCCAAAACTTACAAATTATTTCCCTATCACAGAGATCTTGGATCTAGGGTTGAAGCATGTCCTCTGAAAAGACAATGTTAATGACATTATCTTCCTTTGCATGCAAAGGCTCCATATTCTGATGGGTGGTAGGGGTAATAACTGCTTCTTTTTGTACTGGTTATTTAGGCTTCCACTGCTTCATTATTCAAATTTTCTTAGAGGCCTTCTTATTCTTTCTTTTTATCATTTCTTTTTCACTAGCTTTTTCCCTTGGACCTGGGCTTGTTACCATTTTCAACCCTTTGCTCCTGCAACACCTCCAATGGCTTAACCTCTTGATTTTGTTGGATGTGATATTGTAGATTTGCTTGTTGCCCCTATTCTTACCATGTGGTTCAAAAACCCTACGAGTATTCGGAAACCCATTTGGACTACGTTGTGCCTTATTATCGCCATGATATGATTTTGACCCATCATTTGGAATAGGTCGATTGTGTACACTTCTTTGGCCTTGTCCTCTATGATTTCTGTTAATGAGTTCCTATTGATAATTCCTTGGAAGATGTTCTTTACCCTTTTTAGCATAATCATACATTTCATCATTTTCTCCGTGGAAGAGAAGAGAGCTTTGGGAAATCTTTGGATTGAAGGAAGCGCCATTAATATGATATCTATTTGCAGGAAATCTAAAATCTTCCTGAGCTTTGTTAGATAGATTGTCTAGATATGTAGACTTCTTTTCTGGTTGTTTGCTAGTCCACCATTCCTCTGATTCCCACAAAACACCTCTATCATCTTCATAGAGATCAAATACGGGTTACTCACCATGCACAAGTCGCCTGGAATGGTAGGGTTTCTAGTTAGGTCATGAAAACCTATGACGACTGACATTATTATTTCCCACATTATTTTTCCTTGCATGCTGCTGAGAATATTATGTGGACCTGTGGTGGAGGGGGGCCTACCATTAGGACTACAGATTCAATGCAGGTCCCTATCATGTAGACTCTTTTCCCTCTATGAATTCTGAAAATTTTGACTATTAGGTTGCCATGCTCAAACCATCTTCTCCTTTTTTATTTCCAATCAAAAAATATTTCCTTTGCATGCAATGTAAAGTTGCAAGGTGGTGTAATTTTGTTATGTTCATCATGTGACCAAACTGACAATTCCAACAGGTCTAGATGGGTGGGTTTAGGCTAGAAAAGTTCATGTTTTTCACCCAAATATGTCAGAATAGTTTGAGCTACATTACAGCAATGATATCTCTTAAGAGACCAAAGTGCAAAAAGACAACAAACTTTTATGAGTTGTTACTCAAAAATTGCAACACTTAGAAACAATCCATCTAAAGGTGCAAGATCACGTAGGGCCCCTCTATAATAACCTCTCTTATTTTTTGATATTTCTGAGTTATTTTCCTGTGTGTCAAGTTTTCAATTGATGGAAAATGTGTCAAATGCATGCAGTATAAAGTTGCAGGGTGATGTAATTTTCCTTATGTTCATCGTGCGACCAAACCAATAGTTCCAAAATGTCTAGATGGGTATTTTTACACTATGAAAGGCCATATTTCACACCCAAACATGCCAGAACAGTCTGAGCTACATTGCATTGGTGATATCTCTTAAGAGACCAAAGTGCAAAAAAATAACAAATTTTGAATAGATGTTACTTGGAAATAATAGCAATTATAAACATTTCATCTAAAGGTATGAGATCATGTAGGGCCCCTCTACAATAGCCTCTCTTGATTTTTGATATCTCTGAGTCATTTGCATGTGGTATCGAGTTTTCAGTTGAAGGAAAAAGTGTCAAATGCATGTAGTGTAAAGTTGCAAGGTGGTGTACATTTTGTTTTGTTCATCATGCAACCAAACCGACAATTCCAACACATCAAGTTGGGTAGTTTTATGCTAGGAAAGGTCTTGTTTCACACCCAAACATATTGAAATAGCCCGAGCTACATTGTCAGAATAGGAACCATGAAGCATATATGTGAATACACATAATACATAAAGTATGCATAGGAAGCATGAAGCATACATGTGAATACACGTATTATGTGAAATATACATAGGAAACATGAAACATGCACATGTGAATACACGTAGTCCATGAAGTATACATAGGAAGAATAAATCATACACGTTAACACATGAAGTATACATAGGAAGCATGAAGCATACATGTGAATACAAATGAACACATGAAGTATACACAGGAAGCATAAAGCATACACATGAATACACATAATACATGAAGTATACACAAAGAATGAAGCATACGTGTGAACACATCAAGTATACATAAGAAACATGAAGCATACACGTGAATACACATAATATATGAAGTATACACATAAAGCATGAAGCATACACA
>VDFB02000002.1:9100181-9132764 GCA_007258455.2 Sequoia sempervirens
AATAGTCTTATTGAAAGAACAAATGAAAAATCTCGCTCTCTATTACTTGCAAACAATGGTGACTATATCAGAATTAATTTCTGTTTTCACGGATATAAGAAAATTCCATTGGATGCATTTGTGGATAAAGGTTCCTCTAGATCATTGGTAAAAACCAATGCTATTCCTACAGAATTCTGGAAAGAACGACCTGATCTTCCACATAGTTATGCAATTAACAGAGAAAGGATTCAGATGGGCAGGTATGCACAAGATGTCCACATAGAAATTATGGGTAAAATTTTCATCACTGATTTCATTGAGTATAATGATCTAGAAGATGATGTTCTATTGGGATTTTTGTTTCTAACAAAATATGAGCCACTCTAGTTTTGGAAACATAAGATTTCTTTAAGACACGAAGATGGAAAAATTGAGATTCCTACACTTAAAATTGTGAACCATAAGTTTGAACATAGTGGGAAAAAGAAATAGAAAGAGTCAGTAAAAGAACTAGCAGAGAAACCTCCTGATGTGTTCAATGAAATTAAATAGAGATTTGAAATAGATTGTTGCAGCATGAACCCATTGCAGTTTTGGTTCTAGGATCATGAAGAATGTGAAATAAAGATACGGCCAAAGTGTCAATCAGTCATACCTCATGATCCAGCCTATCTAATGAGTCCAAAAGAAACAAAAGAAATGGACGAGCAGTTGCAAGAATTACTTAACGAACATTTCATCCGTCCCAGTAAAAGTCCATTTGCATGCCCAGCTTTCCCAGTCAACAAGAGAGCAGAACATGTAAGAGGGAAAAAGAGACTTTGCATCAATTATAAGCCTCTTAATGACATTATCCTTCCATTTAACTATCCCATACCATTTAGCACTGATTTAATCAGAAGAGCTGCCACTAAAAAGGTTTTTTCAAAGTTTGACTGTAAATCAGGATTCTGGCAAATTAAGGTAAAAGAATCGGACAGATATAAGACAACATTCTCAGTCCCACAAGGATTGTATGAATGGAATGTCATGCCTTTCGGCTTTTGTACAACTCCTGCATATTTCCAAAGACGCATGGATCAGGCACTAAGGCATCTGAAAGACTTTTGTGTTGTTTATATTGATGATATTCTTATCTTCTCTGATTTAGTTACTGATCATTTGTAGCATCTTGAAGAACTCTATACAGCCATTAGAAAACATGGGATATGTTTAATAGCTCAAAAGATAGTGATTGGACAAAGCCAAATTGAAATTCTTGGATTACACCTGAATAATGGCCAAGTTCAACTTCAGCCACATATCTTACAACGAATTCAGGAATTCCTTGACTTTCTTCAGTATAAAAAGCAAATTGAGAGATTTTTGAGATGTCTGAATTATGTTTCCCTTTTTTATAAAGGCTTAGTTGAAGATCGGTGAATTATTCAATATCATCTAAAAGAAAAGAAAGAAGGATGTTCTTTAGAAGCAACATAAGCAGTTCAAAGAATTAAAGCAAAATGTCAACATTTGCCTGCTCTGCAGACTCCTGCTTCTGACTTACCTTTATTTCTGTACACTGATGCTTCTGATAACACCTGGTCTTCTGTGCTAATACAAGAAGAAGGAAATGGAAAGCAAAATATTTGTGGATATCGTTCTGGTACTTTCACAGATACAGAAAGCAGATATCATATTTATGAGAAAGAAATACTGGCAGTCAAAAAAGGAATAGAAAAGTTCAAGATCTTCCTGAAGCCAGTAAAATTCACTGTGAAAATTGACAGTCAAGCCATGAGAAGCCTACTCAAGAAGAAGCCGAACAAAGATATTGCTCAAGGTCGAATTGCTAGATGGTATTTCGAGTTCCTCAGCTATGATTTTGACATTGAATGGATAAAAGGAGAAAATAATCCACTAGCTGACACCCTGACCAGAGAACTTGCAGGTTCCATATATACTGATCTTGAGTTTAATTCTCTAGATTGGTATAGACCAGATGGTGTTGCCATGTATATGGTAAATTATGGTAATGGAAACATAATCACTCTTCCTACTCTTCCCAAAGAAATAATAATTATTTTGCTGGAATCATAATTATTATCAGATTGATTCGATAGACATTTCGAGGAAGATATGGTTAGTTAAATGATGTCACCTGTTAAGATGATTAACAGGATGCAACTCCTCGTTTAAAAGCATAGGTTAATTTCATTTTACAGGCTCTTTCACTTCATGGTTTTCCTAAAGTTTCTTCCACTATAAGCAGCTTATAGAAGAATGCTAATAGCCGCCTACCCATAGTGGTAGGTTATGGACGGTCAAAAAACGTATGGATGGATTCCAAATTAATTGTAATATGCCATGAGGTTAGAAGCTCAACCTCTTCTTTAAATTGTTGAGGACGCCTCATTCTTGACATGAGTGGTCTAGGTTTGGAGTCTATTGTTTAGGAAAAGTCCTTAGTTTGCATTTCAAACTTATGCTCTCTCCTATGCCTAGTGTGATCTGGATGATCATAATTTGAATGCTTTTTGGATGTAACTTGCACATGATATAATAGAAATCTTTGTCATTTCTCTCATTTTATCTTACTGCAGGCCGAAGCTTCTAACCTCATGGCATATTACAATTAATTTGAATCCTTCCATACGCTTTTGACACGCCATCTCCACTAACCTACCAATAATTGGCGGAGTAGACAACTATTAAGCATTTTGCCGTGAAACACCTATTATTAAAGTGGAGGGAAAAAAAGTCACTTTAGGACAATCTCGCGAGTGAGAAGGGCCCACTTAATAACCCGTAAGTGGCTAGCGGTGGATCTGCTTTAACACGTGGTTGCATCTTGCTTAGCTCGCATCTTAATTGCGGGTGATGATCACTTCCATTAATCGGCAGTTTCCATGTGCTAGCCATCAGAATGGTATCAGATCTAATAATTGATCTGGTAACTCATGGTATGCTCGGACCCAATCTTCAGTTCTAGGGTTAAAAGCATAATCAATTTGAACCACATAATCTTGAGAATAGGCCTGGTCTAATTCCACTCTTCTGGCAAGGAGTGTTGGTTTGAGATTGATTTCCATATTTTCAATTTTTACTTCTGGTCTCCATCTGGCTTCAAGAGGATATAATTCAATCCTAGGGAAATGATATCCTGTTCTTGGATAATGCACCAAGTATTGAATCATACAATCATATATTGTACTTCTCAATTGTGGGTATAATAGATTTAGGAATTCCTCCATATCTGGATTGAATCTGGTGCCAACAATATCAGCATATTCTTCAAAAGTATCCTGATCAAAACTTATACAAGTGATGAAACCAAATTTTAGTCCTTTTAATAAATTCATCTTACTTTGTTTTGACCAGTTCATACCAAACAACCCTTTGATGCGGATATGGATAGAATTGTTTCCACACCAATACTTGATTGGAGCTCTTGCTAAACCAAAGGATTCTTTGAATTCTTCTTCTTCATCTGAATCTATTAATCCTTGGTCATGATGATAGTGAATTAAATTTTGCATATTTCGAAGCCATTTATTCAAGAAATATGATTCTAGCAAAATAATAATTATTTCTTTGGGAAGAGTAGGAAGAGTGATTATGTTTCCATTACCATAATTTACCATATACATGGCAACACCATCTGGTCTATACCAATCTGGATAATTAAACTCAAGATCAGTATATATGGAACCTGCAAGTTCTCTGGTCAGGGCATCAGCTAGTGGATTATTTTCTCCTTTTATCCATTCAATGTCAAAATCATAGCTGAAGAACTCGAAATACCATCTAGCAATTTGACCTTGAGCAATATCTTTGTTTGGCTTCTTCTTGAGTAGGCTTCTCATGGCTTGACTGTTAGTTTTCACAGTGAATTTTACTGGCTTCAGAAAGATCTTGAACTTTTCTATTCCTTTTTTGACTGCCAGTATTTCTTTCTTATAAATATGATATCTGCTTTCTGTATCTGTGAAAGTACCAGAACGATATCCACAAATATTTTTCTTTCCATTTCCTTCTTCCTGTTTAGCACAATAGACCAGGTGTTATCAGAAGCATCAGTGTACAGAAATAAAGGTAAGTCAGAAGCAGGAGTCTGCAGAGTAGGCAAATGTTGACATTTTTCTTTAATTCTTTGAACTGCTTCTGTTGCTTCTAAAGACCATCCTTCTTTCTTTTCTTTTAGATGAGATTGAATGATTTGGCGATCTTCAGCTAAGCCTTTATAGAAAGGGGAAACATAATTCAGACATCCCAAAAATCTCTGAATTTGCTTTTTATCCTGAAGAAAGTCAGGGAATTCCTGAATTCGCTGTAAGATATGTGGCTGAAGTTGAACTTGGCCATTACTCAGGTGTAAGCCAAGAAAATCAATTTGGCTTTGTCCAATCACCATCTTTTTAGCTGTTAAACATATCCCATGTTTTCTAATGGCTGCATAGAGTTCTTCAAGATGCTGCAAATGGTCAGTAACTGAATCAGAGAAGATAAGAATATCATCAATATAAACAGCACAAAAGTCTTTTAGATGCCTTAATGCCTGATCCATGCGTCTTTGGAAATATGCAAGAGTTGTGCACAAGCCGAAAGGCATGACGTTCCATTCATACAATCCTTGTGGGACTGAGAATGTTGTCTTATATCTGTCTGATTCTTTTACCTTAATTTGCCAGAATCCTGATTTACAGTCAAACTTTGAAAAAACCTTTTTAGTGGCAGCTCTTCTGACTAAATCAGTGCTAAATGGTATGGGATAGTTAAATGGAAGGATAATGTCATTAAGAGGCTTATAATTGATGCAAATTATCTTTTTCCCTCTTACCTATTCTGCTCTCTTGTTGACTAGGAAAGCTGGGCATGCAAATGGACTTTTACTGGGACGGATGAAATGTCTGTTAAGTAATTATTTCAACTGCTCGTCCATTTCTTTTGTTTCTTTTGGACTCATTAGATAGGCTGGCTCATGAGGTATGACTGATTGATACTCTGGCCGTATCTGTATTTCACATTCTTCATGATCCTGGGACTAGAACTGCAATGGGTTCATGCTGCAACAATCTATTTCAAATCTCTGTTTAATTTCATTGAACACATTAGGAGGTTTCTCTGCTAGTTCTTTTACGGACTCTTTCTGTTTCTTTTTCCCGCTATGTTCAAACTTATGGTTCACAATTTTAAGTGTAGGAATCTCAATCTGTCCATCTTCGTGTCGTAAAGAAATCTTATGTTTCCAAAACTGGAGTGGCTCATATTTTGTTAGAAACAAAAATCCCAATAGAACATCATCTTCTAGATCATTATACTCAATGAAATCAATGATGAAAATTTTACCCATAATTTCTATGTGGACATCTTGTGCATACCTACCCATCTAAATCCTTTCTCCGTTAATTGCATAACTATGTGGAAGATCAGGTCGTTCTTTCCAGAATTCTGTAGGAATAGCATTGGTTTTTGCCAATGATCTAGAGGAACCTGTATCCACAAATGCATCCAATGGAATTTTCTTATATCCGTGAAAACATAAATTAATTCTGATATAGTTACCATTGTTTGCAAGCAATAGAGAGCAAGATTTGTCATTTGTTCTTTCAATAAGACTATTGTTGGTGCTGCTAGCTTCTAATTCTTCTTCTTGTGTTGCTTCTTTTTCAGACTCTTCTGCTTTGAATAAAATATCTTTGATTTCTCCCACTTCTGCAGAGAGATTCCAAATTTCTTTTTGCTCAGTTTTAAGCAATCGCTTTAAATCTGTAACATCATCCATTAGTAGATCAAATTTCTTAAGGATTGCAATAACATCAGTATTAGCATCAGAAATTTTGGATTTGGAAGAAGAGACTTTTTCTTTTCCTTTTCTCTGCCATGGAGGGATCCTGTATCCATGGTCCATTTCCTTTTCAACCCCTTTTGGGGGTTTTTTCTATAATCTGAGTTGTTTTTCCACCTCAGCTTTATCTGATTCTAAGCTCTTTAATTTTTCCAGGTGGTGGTGGACAACTTTCTTTCTTTCGTCTTTTGTTCCTGCCATTTTGTAAGGATCTTTTGATTTTTCAATCTGTATTTTGAATTTTAGATCGTGCAAAGTGCTCTTAAGAAGTGAGGTTAGAAAATCCTCATCTGGGTCTGAGCTCTCTGATTCAGGGTCAGACAAATTTTGCATATGTCTATGACGATCCTTTACATCTTTGAATTTTAACATGAAACTAGAATCAGGAACAACTTCAACTAATTCATACAGATCTTGTAATTCTGTAATGTTGCTACTATCAACAACTTCCCATCCTGGGTTATCTTGTTCAAACATTGCATAAATCTTTGTGCCAGGATTTAATTTCTTAGGACAGTTAGTAGCATAATGAGGTCCTTTACAAATAAAGCATTTAATTCCTTTTGGGGCCTTATTATTTCTTTTCCTCAACAAGTATGGGGGTGTTCTATGAAACTTTCTTCTCTTGTAGGGGACTGCCCTATATTTCTTCTTGGATCCATACTTACCATGCTTGCTGCATCTGAAGGTGTATTCTCCTTCATGATATTTGTTTTGAGAACACCTTCTGCATTTACATTTTCTACCACAACCTCCTTTTTTGAACTGTTTTAATTGCTGGAAATCCCTGAGCTGATTGATGGGAGGAAGATCACAAAATTCTTTTAAATTACATGTGTAGTTATATTCTTCCTTATTGAGTTGGAGAGCACCCAACAGACATTGCTTTTCCATCTTGTACCTAATCAATCTTTTTATTGTAGGGAAACTTACATCATCAAGATGTTTATGTTCTTTTTTGATTATATAGTCTTGTGCCCATGCACCTAAGCCACAGGGAAGAGAATTCAAATAATACTGCTTTGTAGTTAGGTCATGCATTTTATTTGCTGCAACCATATAAGATTCAAACATGCAGTTGTATTCATCAAATTTAGCTAAATTCTTTAGCTTCATGGATTGCAGAATCTTATTGGCTTCTAGGGCTTGATTAGAGATATCATCACAGAAAAGATCTGTTAATAACCATTTGAATTCATCAAATCCAACTTGAAATATATCATCTTTTCCCAGATTTTTAGGATCCACCAGAATTGGATCTGTTGATTGAGCAGGAATGGTTTTAGGCATTGGGCCTTGATCTGGCAGATTGTTCCACCAATTTCTTAATTTTCCAGACATAAGTCTTACAACATAAAGAACTTTTGCGGGTTCTATCCATGAACCACTTCTTTCAAATAAATTTTCTAATGTATCAGTCCAGGTACAGATTGCTTCATATGGGTTAACCAATTTATCAATGTTTAAAATATAACCACTGGATGCATAAGGTCGCATCTGCTCAGGCTTGAGGTTCTCCGTGACTGGTTCTTGCATTTCAATATCCATGGTTAACTTCTTCAATGATTCCCATGGTTCTTTTTCTTCTATTTGCTTATATTCAGAAAAATCTAAAACAATTTCCTCAAAGTCATTATTTACAGAGGAATCAGAGTCACTAGGACTGTCAGAAACAATTAAAGTATCTACATCAGAAGATTCAACATCAGATTCTTTATTTGCATAACCAGGTTCATCCATGTAGACTGGTTCTTCTTGTTCTTGATCCACTCCCAATTCTGCAAGCCAATTTTTAAGTGGTTCTTCTTTATTGGCCAAAGTATGTTCTTTGACTTTTGGCATGGGAACATGTGGAGTTGGCTTATGAGGAAGCCGTTTGGAAGTTGAGGCTTTATCTTCCTCACTATTCAGGGGTTTTCTTCTTTGGATCAAAACCTTCTTTGGTTTGGGAGGTTCTACAGTTTTTCCTTTTTTGTCTCTGCCTTCTTCTTCTGAACTATCCTTACCAGTTTGGGATACTCTTATTTTTTTTGTGAGCATCCTTACCTTTTCTAATTTCTTAGCAACAGAGTCTAAGAGATTCTTGTTTTCTAACTTAGCAACCTTTCTGGAATTTTCATGTGTCTGCTGATCATCATAAATATGGGTAAGGTAGTTATCTTGATGCTGTTGTGTAGAAATAACAGTTTTCACACTGTTATGAACTTGAATGACATCATAACTGACACTTGTAATGTCATTAGGCAGAGTAGAACAATAATGTTCAACATTCTTGATAGAGGTGAAAATCTTTTGTTGATCTTCAGAAATAATTTCAATTTTATTTACAGCTTCTAAGGCTTGGCCACTACTAAATCTAATAGCTACAGCCATGTCATCTATGTTTTCTTGTGTAGAGATCATCCATTGTGCCATCCAATTTCTCTGGGCTTCAGAATTCTTTTGTTTCTTTCCCAATTCTGTATGAAGTTGTGCTTCATATTTTCCCCACAATCTTCTGTCAAGATTGATAACTGTAAATGTTTCAGGAGTAGGCCATCTGCCTGGTTCATATCCTATGATCTCCAGTTCCTGATTGTTTAATTCCATCTTATATATACTCTTTTTCTCAGATCCAGCCCTTGGGAGTTTTGTCTTCGGCATCTTTTCTTTCATCATACAACTCTTCTCACCCATTTTTGTGATTTTAATGCCTTTTCCTTTCTGGTCATGTTTTTGTTCTATTTTTGGAGTCAGGGCAAGCTTTTGACTAACCTGTCGGGCTAACCTATCCATAAGTTCAGGGTTACTGCTAAGATCAGAGAGAGTTGCTAGAGATGCTCGGGAAGGATATGGATTTATAGATGGCTGTTTGTATATGGGGAATTGACTAGATCCTATTGACTCTTCAGGATTGTAGTCAAGATAGGGCTTATGGGATGTGCTTGGGAAATTTCGTGACATGGAATAAGATCGGGTGAACATACTGGGTCATTCACTAGTCGAGGCTTCAAGCTGTGTAAACAATGTTTCATCAGGTAAAGCCTGGAGATCAATGCTAGCAAGCCTACGACTTTGTGTTCGGGGTTTTTCAGAGAACAAATTTTTTGAAGGGGTCGGAAGTTCTTGGAACTTGGGTTGTGACTGGTTTATAAGCTTTTCAATGACAGGGAACCCTATATCAAACCCAGTTGAATCAATGTGTCGACCAAAGTCATCCACATTTGTATTGGCTTCCATGTAACTTACCCCGGCTGAAAATTTTCAAGGAGGAGAAACAGTATTCAATAATCTATAAACACACCTACCTCCTATGGTAGCATACACAAAATCTGGTTGTAAAATGATGCCTTTGACTTGTAATAGGAGGTAAAATGCAGATTGGACATATTTATCATCAAGATTTATGGTGAAGTTTGGTCTAACAGACATGCGAGCATCTCCACCTTTTGATTCATCAGAAGATTTAACAAGGCGACCTCAGAATTGTCCTATGATAGCTTGATCCCAGATTCTACATCGAGTGTCTATTAGATTGGAAAAGTATTTAGCACCTATATCATAGTTGAAATGAGGATGTAGAATAATGTCAACTAAAGAAAAATGCACATGGAAGAAACCCTTTCCTTTCCATCGCTTGATGTCTTTAGGAAGTAAAAATGGCAAATAGATTGGACAAATACCAACACCAGAAACCCTAAGATTTATCTCTGATTGTCGCACAAAATTCATCATTTTTTCCTTTATGCCTTTCTCAAGATATAAATCAGATATCTTAACATCTAGAAACTTAAAATTACCATATTCGTCTATGAGTTCTTCTTTATCTTGGAAGTGATTATGGATAACAGAAGAAAGAGAACTGCTTGCATGCATTGAGCGCTGACTAGCCATGATGGAGAAATGAGAACTTACTTGATTTCGCTATTCCTTTGGCTGCTACATTTTTTGTCTTACTACTCACCCTTCACACGCCTGTCCTTTGGCTTCAACACGGGATTTACGGTCTTACTGCGGTCCACAACTACTTGAGATAGCTAATTTTGTTCAGAACCAGGGTTTCCATTAAATGATTAACAGAACTTAATGAGGCAAGATTTTTTTTCCAAAGTCCAGACCACGACCAAGACTATAATGATTATAACACAGACTATTTTGACAAAGATTCCAAAACCAGATGAACAATAAATACTTGAATATGTATCCTGGATTTGCATTTCAATGTCAGGCATTGTATTCATAAATAACAAAGGCAAAGAGACAAAGGAGACAAAAGATTAACAGGGAAAATTTGCGCTGATAACTTAGTCCAGATTTAAATGCCATTCACCCTTTGGCTATGATACCAATTTGTGGAATAACAACATAAATGCCAAAGATTTCTATTATATCATGTGCAAGTTACATCCAACAAGCATTCAGATTCTGATCATCTAGATCGCACTAGGCGCAGGAGAGAGCATAAGTCTGAAATGCAAACTAAGGACTTTTCCTAAACAATAGACTCCAATCCTAGACCACTGATGTCGAGAATGAGGCATCCTCAACAATTTAAAGAAGAGGCTGAGCTTCTAACCTCATGGCATATTACAATTAATTTGGAATCCGTCTATACATTTTTGACCCGCATCCCACTAACCTACCACACTATGGAGTAGATAGTTGTTAAGCATTCTGTCGTAAACACTGACATAGTGGAGGGAAAAGAAAGTCACTTTTAGGATAGGCGGAGTGTGAGAAGGCCCACTTAATACCCATAAGTGGCTAAGCAGGGATCTTGCTTTTTAAGATAGGGTTGTAGAGGAGCTAATTCCACTAGGGTGGAGGGAGAAACTTGATAGATAGAGAGGGAGGGAGGGAGGGAGGGACAATTAGAGAGAGTGATAGATGGATGAACGAAGATACCTAAGAGAGAGGGAGGGGGGGGAAGGATAGAGGGAGGGAGTGACCTAAGAGAGAGAGGGGTGCGAGGAATAGAGGGAGGGAGACACCTGAGAGAGAGAAAGAGAGAGGAGAGAGAGGGAAAAAGAGAGAGGGAGGGAGGGAGAGTTATCTAGGTATGGTGGGAGGGAGAAACATAAGAAAGAGAAAGATTTATCTAGGTAGGGTGGGAGGAATAGAGGTAGAGAGAGAGGGACAAATGGAGAGTTATCTAGTGAAATGGAGAAAAATAGGTTAGGCATCAAAAGGGGAATGATGAACCTATTTTTCTTATTCTTCATTAGGAAATGAGATCCACACAAAGAATTGAATGAAGATTTGGAATTTTTACTTGATTTTCCATTCAAAAATGATATAGTTGAATATGAAGTGCATTATGGGGTTATGTGTAACCATTTTCTTAAAAATAAACATGTCAATATACATCACAATTCACAATTGATAGCTAGAAAAATCGTCGGTGTCTATAAAGAGAAAAAATAAAAAACTTATATAATATCATATCAATATTATAATTTCTTGAATTATTTTATTTATTCATTATTGATGTGATCCCATGTAAATATAATATAAGTGTTGATGTTATGGCTAGTATAACTTCTCTTATGATAATTTATGATGATGGTCCTCATTTTACATTGATTATTTGTGGTTCAAAATAATTGGATATGCAAGATATACTTTTTTGTTTTGTTATAAATTTATTGGTGAGGGTCGCTTTCATGAAATGTATACTTACCTAGACTTGAGCATTCTCTCCCATTATTCTTTAAATAATACCCACACACACATTTATAAATTAGATGCTAAATACTTACTCATTATGGGGATATTCTATATGCATGACATCAATGCTTTATTACTTACATTCCTTAATGAAAGAGAAAGAGAAAGGCATAGACAAAGAGGTCGAAACAATCACAGTGGAAGAAGAAGGCAACAATGATTATGAGATTGGGATCAATCCCTGCAGGGCTGCCTGTTCATGGCCAGATCTCAGTGTTGGCTAACATTCTCTTCCTCATTGTTACCGTGTTGTCATTGGCAGCCAAGGCATGGAGAAGATGTTGTAAAGGGAAGAGGCTTCAGAATGGGGATGCAGGGGCTAGGAGCTGTGAAAGTAAAATAGTAGTGGGGGTGGTGTATAGAGTGGTAGTAGCGTGTTGTATATACGTGGTTGGCTGTGAAATCATGGTAGGCATTGGAGGTGGCAGTGTGGGTGGTGACTAGTAGTGTGACATGGAGGCTCAAGCGGCATGGCTACTCTTCACTGCCCCAATTCCTCAAAGCGTGGTGACCGCTCTCCTTTGCTCATTGCCTCTACACTGTCATAAAATACAAGACCACCTTAACGTGGGCCTCACCTTCCTTGCCACCCTTGTCGCCACCATCATCTCCATTATCGTCAATACTTTGCTTGCCAAACTGCAAGAAGATTTCTAAGACAATCTCATGGCTGCCAAGGATGATCTAATGAGGAGTACCTCCGGTGCCTTAGAATATGCAAAGCTTAGTAGGTTGATTCAGATGAAAAGTATCACTACAAGTTTTAACTAACCGTTACTGATGGGAGAAATGAAGTAGCCGCGGCGCGGCGGTCAAAGTTGAGTCGTCAGCGGGTGCAACTAACCGTCACTTCATCGCGGCTCAACCCACTCGTAATTCAAGAAACCTATGTTGGAAAAATTGATCGAGAAGGTGGTCAAAACACCTAACGACGCTTTGTGGGGGTTCTTGCTTGCATCATAATCGAGGAAATTCCATCGGCTCTATGGGTTCCCACGATAATATTCTATCTACTAAAAAATTATTTCTAATTTTTTAGTGTGTGAATGATGTAAAAATTATAACCCAAGTTTTTGATTCAACTGGTATATTTTTTAATTGACGCTTTTGATCGTGATTTACTAATACAACATCATGTAGAGGAAAGTCCAAAATGACGATTAAAAAACATACACATTGGATCCAAAAGCTGGTAATCATATTCTCAGTATGGATCAGGGAAAACCTATATACCAATGTAAAATGTTATTGACTTTATCATTATTGAAACTTGTAATGTTTGAAGCAGAGGATAACTCTCTTGTATATGATTTTGTTCTAATTGTCACAATTCAAAAGCTTTGATTATTACGATTCAAAAGTTTTCTCTAAAAATATTTATAATCTTGTTGGTCAACATTACATATTTATAGTTGTTAGAATTATTCTCTTTGATGTTTGGTAGGCTAAATATTTATCTATCAACTTTTTGTCATTTTATTAATTGTCAAGAATTTCAAAGTTGTGATAATTTAAGGGATTAATGATGATTCTATAAGAAATAAGTAACTTTAAAAATAATTTAATTTATTTATAGTGATGACCATTTTTAATCATATTAAAGTGTCACAATAAGTATTAATCATAAAAATAACAAATTTATATTTTTCTTTTGAAAGCATGTACTTTTCTAATAAGACTATTTTTTCTAATATGTGTTATGTGATAAGTCACATTAAAAATGCATTAATCATATAAATTAAAGAAATCACTAACTTATCTATTTTTGTGTTATGCAAATTATTAGATACATTATCACTTGTTGAATGAATTTAAATGTTCCATGTTTGCTTATTTATTACAATCCAATTTTATACAATACAAACACTAAATACATAAATGTTTACCAAAATATTAATAACAAACAAACATATATTATACACACGTGTAATGCATGTAGTCACTATACACTATAGAAATTCATATTGAACAGATGGTTATGTGGA
This sequence comes from Sequoia sempervirens, assembly GCA_007258455.2. Taxonomy (NCBI): domain Eukaryota; kingdom Viridiplantae; phylum Streptophyta; class Pinopsida; order Cupressales; family Cupressaceae; genus Sequoia; species Sequoia sempervirens. The sequence goes on from VDFB02000002.1 coordinate 9,113,682, forward strand.
CACAACATTATATTAATATTATCATTTACACAATTACAACTACATGGATAAAAATAAATGATAAGTTTTATTGAAAGTACAAAGACTGCTACCCTATTTGAACAATATTGTGTTGATTTATCACATCCAATCCCAAGTAAATCAAACATGTATTAGATGTTTCCCTTAGGTATCAACTTAGAAGAAAGGACCACAATTGTTGCTCTTGATAACATAATTTATATTTTTTGTCTTAAAATATCATTCAAATAAGATTGGTGGTGATAATCCCAATTTTTTGATAGATATAACTCAAGAGATAGTAATGAATGTCAAACTACTCCTCTCTATGTTGTTAATATATATTGTGTCTTATTGGCCCCTATGCCTTGTGTATGATTAAATATCATCCCATTTTGACATGCATTTGTGTAACTAACTTCTTTTAATAGGTAGAATAGAGACAAACTTTGGCTTATTAATGTCCCATGACACAAACACACAATTATCTAATTCCACAATCACACATATTGGTAGCTTTGGCAATTGAGTACCTTGAAGATAGACTATACTCTTTATAATATTTGGTAAGTGCATGGAAATGGGAGACCAAAAGGGGGTCTTATGTGGCCATTTTTTTTAAATCAAGAAAAAAATGATCTTGGATAAGAAATTGAATATAGTTACACTCAAAATTTGAAGCAACAAGAACAAGAGTCGTAGTGTTTTGAATCTACTTTCTAAACTACTATTTTCTTTTAAAAATTGTGGAGATCAAGGGGTTCAAATAAGGGGGCTACATAAAGTACTCTTGTTTTGTTAAAAAAATATAATATAGCATCTGATGTGGTCCTCCTAAAATGTTAACTTTTTTTAGTATTTAAAAAATCACTTCAATAAAAATTCAGGTAACATCATATAGTTTATGTCCAATTTTTCTACTATTTTTAAAATGAATATATGGTTTTTTACTAATTTTCAAAGTGGACACATCCTGCAATTTACAAAAAATTGAGCATGCACCCTCTTAATATTTTTGAAAACTAATTGAAAAATATTTTTTTAACTTGTAAATAATACTATCTAGTTTGTAAAAATGTACAATTTGTTTCAAATTTTGATGAACTTGTAAAAATTGAAACCAAAAATACCATGTACATAGATTTTTGACAAAAAATATAAACAATAGGAAAATAAATTAAAGATCAAAATCTTAACATATTTGAAATGTAAAAAAAATTACATGGTTAGAAAGCTAAGAGAGATCAACATTATTATGGTATTTTTTTACTCAACATTGATAGATGTGTAAACCTGACGGAGGTCATGCTCAAGATTGTATCATTTTTTGAGAAATTATAAAAATATGCCTATGGATGTTCATATGTTAGTCCAACCCTAAGGGTTGGCGATTACCAAAGAAGATAATAATGCAAATGTATTATAGTGTTCTTACATTTTTATGAAGAAAAAGGTCTCTCTCCCCCTCCCTCTCTTTCTCTTCACACAAATGTGAGTGTGTTCTATCATTCTTGCATTTTTCTAATGAAAAATCATCTCTTTTGAATATCTACCTTTCTCTACCTCTCTCTTGATCTCACTCTCTCTCTCCCTCAAGCTCTAGACCTATCTCTCTATCTCTCCCTCCCTCCATCCTTCCCTATCTCTCTCTCCCCCTTTCTCTACCTCTCTCTACCTCACTCTCCCCCTAAGCTCTAGACCTATCTCTCTACCTCTCCCTCCCTCCTTCCCTCTCTTTGTCCCCCTTAGACCTCTCTATGCCTCTCCCTCCCTCTCTCCTTCCCTCTCTCCTTCTCTCTATCTCCCCTCTCTCCTTATCTCTACCTACCTCGCCTCTCTAGACCTATCTCTCTACCTCTTCCCCTCCCTCTCTCCTTTCCCTATCTTTTTCCCTCTTTAGACCTCTATCTCTCTCTCTCTCTTTATATATCTATCTCTCTACATATCCCTCTCCCTCCCTCCTTCCTATCTAATTTCTTACCCTACCTCCCTCTCTCCCTCCCTTTCTCCTTCCCCTCTCTACTCTCTCTCTATCTTAACCCTCTCTCCCATCTCTACCTCTCCTCCCTCCCTCTCCCTCTCTACTCTCTCCATCTCCCATCTCTCACTCCACCACTTTGCTCCTTCCTCCCTAACCTCTCTACCCACTATTCCTCCCCATCTTTCTCATTATTTCACTCCCTCCCTCCCTCTCCTCTCTTTGAGCTTCTTTAGTAATTCTCTCACCTCTCCCTCCCCCTTTGTTCACCCCCACCTCCCCCACCTCTATCTCTTTGTTCTTCTTCTAGGGTATCTTTGTCTGTACCTCATCTCTTTACGTCTCCCTCTTTATTTTTCCCCTTCTACCTCTCTCTCTATATCACTCTCTCCCTCAAGATATAGAGCTATCTCTCTACCTCTCCATCCTCCCTCCTTCCCTCTCTAATTTTATCTATCTCAAATATATCTCTCACCATCCCTCTAGATATATATCTCTAGATATCTCTCCCTCTCCCCCATCTCTCTATCTCACTCTCTTTCCCCTGAGCTCTAGACTTATATTTCTACCTCCAACCTCTTTCTATCTCACTTTCTCTCCCTTGAACTCTAAACCTATCTTTCTACCCCCCCTTCTCTATCTCTATCTAGGGTTCCTAGTGTTCTTAGATTGAATTTGATTCTATGAACTAATATTTTATGTTCCTAGTATTGGAATGTTGTTTATCATATTTTTTGTTTGAATTTGACAATATACAATCACTATTTTCATAATTTTTACTAATTATATTAGATTTGATATAGAATTTAACATTAAATACCAAAGAAGTTGACAACAAGCTCAAATTTTGGAGGAATGTGAAGCCAAAAATGAATTGGATAATGTTGTGCAATTGGTGAAATTGAATCCCAAATTTTTAGGTATATCCTCTTTGAATGTATATCATTTGTTCATTCCACTTTGTCAACATAGTTCATGTGCTACATATCATAGTGCTAATTCACTTTATTGCGGCCCAATTGTTGACCCAAAACACTTAGTTATGAAAAAGAAAATAAGAAACCAAATCATCCACACTATAAATCACAAGGATACCATGACCTCATTGCACTCTATGGATGATTCACCATTTGAAATTACCCATTTTGATCCCACCTCTAGTGCAACTCCCTTGAAAAACCTAAATAAAATTGAAGACCATCTCCTCTAGCAACCCTTTTATTGATCCTTCCTACATAGCTTATATAGAGGAACCTTGAACTATCTTATAGGATAAACTAAAGGATGCAAGTTACCCTCTGATGCAAGACATAAATCAAGAAACCAAAAATTAGTGTGGAAATAGAAGCTTTAAAAAATTAAAATTTAAACAACTTTGAAACTGCACCTAAAACTCCTGGTGGACCTCCTTTTGAAAATTACTTTGGACCATCAAAAGATTTTCTTTTCATTTAAAAACTTGGATAATGAAAGCCCCCACATTCATCTATAAAAAGATAAATAGATCATAATTTTTCTCCCAACAATACCCCTCTAATTTCATATCCAAAAACTTAGAAAACCCATGGTTTCACACATTCAAGAAGGAAAACCAAGTTTATAAAAACTACTAGCAACCATTGAGAGATCAAATACAAAATTCCAACACTAAAACAATGGCCATTTCAAATTCAAGTTACTAATTTATTTCTTCATTCCTCATGTTTACAATCTTAGCATCAAATCGAGAGATAACAATAAAAAAACTTGGCTACAGGAAAAAATTCACTTCCAACACTATCAAATCTAACTCAAGAGGCCACAATCAGCCTTCTACATCCAAAAAATTAGTATTAAATCCTTTGATCATCCTCTTAGGCATGGGAATATTCCTCTCATTAAGTTTTCTTATAAAAATTAATGTATTTTTTCCCAAATTTTCCACTCATAGGCTCACTCCACTAACTCCTCCACTAGGCGCCCTAACTCCCTCACCATCAATTCAAAATTAATTTTTAAATGCAAATGGGAGTACAAATTACAATAAATTTCCACTCACATTCCTAGGCATTGGATTTTTTTCTCCCCCAATTTGGCAAGGAAAAAATCAATTTTTGAGCCACTACACACATGAAAATTAAGCCTTTGGTGCCATATATCTAATAGGTATAAAATTTACTTTTAAATATATTGTAAATGTGTGAAAAGAGCTCTTAAATCATTCCTGAAAGATAAAAAATTAAACACAATAAAAAATGAGAAATTAAAGGCCACACATTTTTTTGGTGTGTAGGATTGCATGTGCACTTGGATGCTCTTGCATCAAACAACCCAGGTAAGAGAAATGTTTTATGAGTGGAAACTCATGAAAATTTGAAGATCATGTGTTTTTTCTTCATCCATTTTTCTTCCTCACCCTCTTTCCTTTTCTTCCTCTTCTTCCAACATCTTTGCTCACCATTCTTCTTTCCTCTCATGGATTTGTATCCACCATGAATGATCCTCATCCTCTAATGACTCTCTCCTTTCCTAACCTCTTTCATGGGATCCAACCCACAAAAAATTGACCACCTCTACCAAATTGTTTCATCATACATATTAACACCTGCAACATACACATACACATACAAATCTGCCCCTACAACTTTATGGAAATAAAAAAATGCAAATAAATTTACCTCCTCTTTCTTCATTGCAATGTTTCTAATATTACCTTCATTGCAATGTTTCTGATATTACCTTCATTGCAACCTTTATCACATCCTTCACTATGAGGTTTTACCCCATCTGCTCCCACCATGGTTTTCATGTCTTCAACCACTATAACATCTTCAACAACTTCTTCACACAAACATGCTACATTAAAATATACATCTCCATTTATCTTTTTCCCATCTATTTGCAACATCATATCCATCTCAACAAGAAAAAAATCTCCATCAATTTCCTCTTCATACAATTCTAAAAAATTAGAAGTTACTTCTCCACTTAATAACCTTTCTATTCCTATTATCTCCTCTCTCAATAGGAGATCTTCACCAATTTCCTCATCAAAGATGGGACTGTCAAAGAGCCCCACTTTCACACCTCCATCTATCTCACTTTCTTTACTCACAAACAAATCAAAATCAGAATTATCAAATTGTACCTCATTTCGTTTTGTTTTCCCAATTTCTTTTCTTTTGACATCTTCTGCTACACATTTCAACTCTTCATGGCTCTTGACTATATCTCCTTTCGTACTGAAAAGGTGGAAAATAGGTTCACCAATTTGAAATGGGGAAAATGGGGGTATGATGCACCTATCTTCCTACTTTCATTAGGAAAAAGAGATCTCCTAGGGCAATATTGACTTTCAACCCTTAGGTGAGTCAATCTTGAGAGGGATCTTGTTGTTTTCCTTATGCTTGAGGATGTGTTGCAACTTTTAGGACAACACTTTTGGGAGATGAATGAAAAATAGCAAACAAACTCAATTATGCAACGTAATACATGAATAATCAATTTAAAAACTTAATTTGACATAATCCAAAAAGTTTCAGTAGATTAGGAGAGAGTTAGGATTTTATGTACCTTTCACCAAAATGTTGTTATGAGAGCTCTATTGGAACAAATTCACTCTGGAGAAAATGGGTCTTTGTAGGGCCTTCTGAAATTAATTTTTGGGTCCTCTGCTCCTATGTCTGCACTGCCAAATTCTCTAGATTTCATAGTCAAAAAATCAGAAATAAATTCTATTGGTGAGTTTCCATGGCTTGACAAACATGTTGACAACTTTGCAATTTTTACAAAAATGTACTTTTGATATATATCTTCAATCCTTCTTCAACCTAAGATCTACAAAACACACAAGAGAGAATAAATGTTTGTTTTTGGTGAATGGGGGTTTGCCTTGGTCAAACCTCATTTTGGTAATTAAACCTTGAATTGAAACAATGAAGCATGAAAAGAATGATGAATGGACAATTGCTATGGGTATGTGCGGGATCATGGGGGTCCAAACTAGGCCTCTAAGTGGTGACGAAAATTCAAAAAATTAGAGTTAGGCAACTTGACATAAAAATTTGAATAGGTTATTAACATAATTTGAAAAATATGTAAGAATAAAAGTTGTAGCAAATTGAATGTAGTTTCTAGGCTACTAGTTTTTGAAATTTCAATGCATTGGTACTAAATTTTTCAGGAAAAAGATAAGAAGCAAGTGTGTGTCTGACCACCCTAAGTACAAGAAAAACATAATATTTTTTCTGAATTTTTCTATATAAGTAGAGGACACATGCCCGGATGTGCCAGATTTTTTTTGGTAATTTTTTTCCATGTAAATAATTAGTTATGATTTTTTTATTAGAACTTTTGAGAATTATTAAAACGTCCATGTCTGACCATCATAACTTGGTCAAAAAAATATGAAATTCATTTTTTTTAATCGTATAGTATGCAAAGCATAGAATGTGGTGCATCTTGTAGATTCAAAAAATGTTTAGTAGTTTGAAAGTTATAAAAGTTTTTCAATCAGCCTATCAATCAAGACTTTATACATAATGTAGGTAGAAAATCAATAGTAATTATTTATTAAATTCAAAAAAAGGAAAAAAGTTATATTGGTGGAAAGTTGACAATTTTTTCTATAAACCCTTTTCGTTTGATGAAATTTGGGTAAAAAAAAAGTTGTTAGCCACAAGGTCGAACTTTGGAAAGCTAAACAAATTTTCAAAAACATAATTTTTGGGTTGACTTTCTAGGTCAAGCAATCCCAAACCAAATCCCGAGCCAATATTCGTTTTGTTTTCTAAAACGGATATCCATTACTAGATGGATATCCGTTATTAGACGAATATCTGTTATTAAATGAATATTTGTTAGTTATATTTTTGGTATATTATTTATAATATATAATATTATATAATATGTATTATGTATTTATAATACACAAATATATAATATTATGTATTATATAGTATATTATATATTATGTATTATTATATTATATATTATTATATTATTATATTATATATAGTATACATATTAATTATTATATATAGTATATAGTATATACATAAAATATTATATATTATATTAATATTATGTAATATATTTAATACATAGTATATATTATATATTTATTGATGTGCAACCAATTCACAAGAAAGAGAGAGGGAGCGGGAGGGATTTGAGAGAGAGGGAGAGAGAAAGACCTTAGAAGTGGGAGTGAAAGACTTGAGAGGGATGGGGAGAGAGAGCTGAGAGGGAGAGAGAGAGAGGGGGAGAGAGGGAGGTATAGAGGGAAGGAGAAAGAGATATATATAGTTTGGAGGGAGAGAGGGAGCGAGGGAGAGAGAGAGTGAGAGAGAAAGACTTGAGAGGGAGAGAGTCTTGAGAGGGAGAGGGAGAGAGGGAGAGAGAGAAAGAGACTTGAGAGGGAGAGAGGGAGGGAGAGAGTCCAAGAGAGAGACTTGAGAGAGACAGAGGGGTGCCTAAGTGTGAGAGGGAGAGAGAGAAAGAGAGAAAGTCCTGAGAGGGAGAAAGGGGGGCCTGAGAGTGAGAGGGAGAGACAGACAAAGAGTTGAGATAGAGAGAGGGAGGGAGAGATAGAGAGAGGGAGAGAGGGGGAGAGAGGGAGAGAGGGAGAGACCTGAGAGAGAGGGAGAGAGAGAGAGTTGAGAGGAAGAGTGTTTTCCCTTGTTGGGACGGGCTCTAGAATAAGAAGTGATACCACCATCAAACAAAACCATTACAACTCAATTCAACATTCATACCATTAAAACCTTCAAGTTTAATAACATGTCATTAGATCATTCATGTAAAAGACCATAAAATCATTATGAATAAGAATCACTATCTTCCAATCATGATACATAAATAATAACATAAACAAGAACATTATGCAACTTTCAAACAAAATCCTTAGAAGACATCAAGATACATGTTAGTTAGATTGTTCATGTGAAATCTATACAATGATTATGATCAAAAAATAAGTCATCAGTCAACCATGATGCATGAATAAACACTGTATATGCACACTATATACATGAACAAACACTAAATTAATAGATTATTTAATATTTATTACTAAATTTTTGTCTCATCATTATACTATTAAATATTCATAAATTCAACACTAAAAATATCCATCCAACAAAATTCTTTATAAAATATCCATCCAAGATCATTTTTTTTATAAATATAAGATCATTGTCTTAATAAAGTTTTGCGGCTCTCAGTTGCATCTATTCATTTCTTTGTGTTTTCTTCTTTAGATTGGGATTGTCTCCTTTCCTCTAGCCATTGTTGATGCTCGTCTAAGTCCACTTCCATGGACCTAACCACATCAACAACAATTTGCATTTTTGGTACAAAATGCCTCAATAATGGGTGAACACATTCTTCATTTTGAATATAGCGTTAACTTGATCCTGAATGGTTCTAACATTCACATCGACTTGTTCTTGAAAGCGAGCACCATTGGGTGCAAGTGGTGGAGGTGGGGGTTTATGAGGTGGAGTGGGTGGAGGTGGAGTGGTTGGAGCTGGAGGGCGTGGATCCATGATTTAGATATAAGTGAACTTACATTAAATTTGTAATTTAAAAATATAAGATAAATGTTTAAAATCCCCTTAAACTATTCAATATAAATGACTTAATTGAATACAAATGAAAAAATGTGTAAAGCTCATTTATGTCTAAGGCATGTAAATGGAAAACAAATAATTGTTAAAGTGATGTGAAATCTCATTTAAAAATACATTAAATTTTTACCTCACTGCAATGTGGAAGTGTTAAGGTCCAAATTGATTCAACAAAGGTGGAAGTGTTAAGCTCCAAATTGCCAATACTTAGTGAATTTGTATACATAGTAATGGTTAAACAAAACTTGTCCCAACATCCATAGGGAAATGGGAAAAGTTAATGGGTAATAATCGATGGGCTATGTGGGAGGCTATCATTTGTATATGATTCAATATGACAGCCTCCTGCATAGCCCATCAATTATTACCCATTCACTTTGCCCATTTCCCTATGGTTGCAGGGACAAGTTTCATCTGGTCAATACTAACAATTGATCTAGACCATCCATCCATCCGTCCATCCATTCCATCTCAATCGATCCATCCATCCATCAGGATCCTTCCATTTCTTCCTTCCATCGATCCATCCGGTCCATCCGTCCATTCCTTCCATCTTCCTTCCATCCGGTCCGGTCCATCCATCCATCCATCCATTCCATCCATCCGTCCGTCAGATCCATCTTCCATCTTCCTTCCGTCCATTCCTTCCATCAGTCAAGAGAGAGTGTGAGGGAGAGGGAGGGAGAGGGAGAGGGAGGGAGAGGGAGAGAGTGGGAGAGAGGGAAGGAGAGGGAGAGTGGGAGAGAGGGAGAGAGTGGGAGAGAGTGGGTATAGGGTTTATGGTTTAGGGAGAAAGGGAGAGGGAGAGAGAGAAAGAGAGAGTGGGTGTAGGGTTTATAGAGTGGGATACTATATATTATATATTTATTATATTAAATATATTAATATAATATTAATATATAATATAATATTTTTTTTTTGATTAGTAATAAGGATTTTATTGATATTATTAATGAAAATTAAAAAGAGATTACACCAGAAGAAAAAAAAAAGCTTCCCACCGTAGTACAACAGACAAAATAGAGGTTCAATTACATACACAAGATCCCAAGAAAGGCCTATTAACAAATTTAAAACTTAGAAGAGACACTTGGTCTTTCTTTGGTTTGTGACTGAAGGACCATGGCAAAACTTCTCTTTTTGAAGTTTTTATCATTCCTCCCCTTCATGACTTGCCAGCCGTCCTCCATCTTTGTAGCCTCCTTTTGCCAATCATAAGAATTCTTTAGCACAACAATCCCTCCTTCCTTCATTTTTTCCTTCTCATTCAACCAAACATCTGGAACATCATGCTGCTACCAAGAAACTTCATGTGTTTCAACCATGATTTGCCGATTCTGATCAACTATCACACCATTACAATCCCCTTTTTTCTGCACCTTCGACATTCCTGATTTCTCCCTACACTCTAGAGTTTTAACACCATGATTATTTTTCTCTGCTTCATCTTTATTTGCTCTTCTGTCCCCGACACTGTTCTAGATGAGCATCTCTATGTTGCCTAACCCCCCAAACTAATTTGAAGACTTTGGCTGATTAGAATTTCCCACTGCCTGGGAGTTGTTCTTGACCTGCTCTACCTTGCTTCCTCTTTGTTTCTCCACCACATAGTGTTTGTGAGAGACATCCTGCCACCAAGTTTCTAATTTTGACCATCTGGGCTTTACACAATTTGCAGCAATATGGCCTGTCTGGAAACACCTCCTGCATCGAAAAGGAACCCCCTCATAATCCAAGGGTTGTACCCAACATCCTTTGGAGGTTTTTATTGAAACCTCTTTAGGGAGTGCCTTTGAAATGTCCATCTCCACTAAAATCCATGCATAGGTGGAGTGCATAAGATTTGAGGAGCCTTCATCTACCATAAAAAAATCTCCTAAAGAGTTTCCAATAGCCTCTAGGCAAGACTCAAACAAAAAATGAAGAGGAAAGTTTGGGAGTCTTACCCAAAGAGGAGCTTTATCAAAGGTTTCTATTACAGGGTTAAAAGCTGGATGCCATAGCTTCAGGGATAGTGCATATTTCTCCTCCCAACTCTAGAAGAAATCACACATGACTTTATTTCTATTAGCCACATTTTTAAAAACAATAATAAACAAGCCTGTGGAAACAAGGTAAATTTGAATGCAACCTTCCACAACAGGTTCCCAATGCTCAGAAATCCACATGTGTAAATCACACAGACAAGGCCAAAAACCCCTAAAACGCCCTATCAGACCTAGTTGAGAGAAAAATTTCACATTATGCATTACCTCTTCCTCGAGCTCCTCCTATAAGAGGACCGGTGGTTTGTCACTTTTAACCACTTCAGTTGATATTCCTGTCGTTTGAAAGAGTAGCTCCTCACTGTCTTTTGCACCCTCTACCCTGATTCTTCTATCCTTCCCTCTGGTGCCCTGTTTACCCCTACTTCCACCGCTCTCTGTGCTTGAAGACTTCTGGGTGACGCACATAGGCTTCTCCTTGTGGCTCTGTAAAGAAAAAGTCGTTGCAGACTTGAACTCTGTGCACGACATCTGGGGATCCCCCTTTTTACATCCCCCAAACGAGGGAAAACTTGTCCCCTTTGCATCTTCAACCCCTCCCGGGACAGCGATGTCCGAAAGTCTTCCTTTCAGGCTTCCTTGTTTGCTACCTTCGCCTAGAACAGGTTCGTCACCATGTCTTCCAGAGAGCTCTCTAGTTTGATATTTTTGAGTGCCCCGTCCCTCCAACTCTCTGCTGCTGGCTCCCCCAAAGCAACAGACTCACTTCTTCTCCTGATGAACCAAATTCAACGGGCTTATGCCGACTGAAACCCTCGCAGTGCCCCCATTAAGCGGTAGTTGACCATTGTCTCCCATATCTCTCTCCAAATGCTTAATATATAATATAATATTAATATATATATATATATTAATATATATATAATAATATATGAATATATTATATATATTAATAATATATGAATATATTATATATATTAATATTATATTAATATATATATATATATATATATATATATATATATATTATATATTAATATAATATTAATATAATATTAATATATAATATATATTAATACATAATAGATATTAATATATAATAAATATATATCATATGTCAAAAGAAATAATAATTCTTAAAGTTCAAATAATGGATATCCATTTTGCGTATTAGTAGGTTATACACTTGGACGAGTAGCAATATATATTAATATTAATATAGTATTAATATATAATATATATTATATATTAAAATATAATATATAATATATAATATATATAATATTTTAATATATATAATATATATTATATAACATATGACATTGTAATAACACTAGAGGGTAACAGATATCCGTCTATCACAAATATTCGTTATAGATGGATATTTGTTTTGTCACCATGGATTGTTTAGACTTGCGGGCATGCCAATTGGTTCACATAATGGATATGGGTATGTGCAGGATCATCATGGATAAAAAAGGCCCTTAAGTGGCAAAAAAATTAGAAAAATCAGAGTTTGGCAACTTGACGTAAAAATTTGAATAAGTTATCTATATTATTTCAAAAATAAGTGAATAGAATCTGTAGCAAATTGAATGTAGTTTCTAAACTACTAGGTTTGTTTAAAGAAAAATAAATCTATTTGGTGAAAATTTGAAATTTTAATGCAGTAGTACTTAAATTTCAGGGAAAAAAAGTAGGTGTTTGTCTGACCACCCTAACCACAATAAAATGATAATATTTTTTTATAAGATTTTAGATATAAGCAGAGGACTCATGTCCTGATGTGATGCATATTTTTTTGTAATTTATTTCCAAGTTAATAATTAATTATGAATTTTTATTACAACTTTTAAAAAATATAAAAAACTTGTATGTTTGACCACCTGAACTTGGTCATAACTTCATGATATTCAATTTTTCTTTTTTTAATCCTATAGTATGCACAGAATAGAATGTGACACATGTTTTAGATTCAAAAAAATGTGATACCGTTTGAAAGCTATATAGATGTTTTTCAATCAACCTATCAATTAGGACTTTAGTCATAATTCAAATAGAAAATGAATAATAATTATTTATTAAATTCAAAGTAAAACATAATTTATATTGGTGGAACGCTGAGAATCTCTTTTAAAAACCCTTTTCGTTTCATCAATTTTGGGTTAAAAAAAAGTCGCCAGCCAAATACCCATCATATTGCCACTTTTTGGCCCATGATGATCCTGCACATACCCATATCCATTTTGTAAGTTATATAAAAAACAAAAAAGAGAACGTTTTGAGTATTTCAACGGTCCCTACATTATTTCTGTCACAAAATTCTTGTGTTTTCTGTCTACATCAGAGGAAATTCAGCTTTTCAAAGATTCTCTAACACTTTTTTTAGAATTCTAATCATTTGTGTGTGTTTTATTGTTTGTGCAATGGGGAGCAGTAGTTGGCATAAGAGAAAAGGTAAAAGAAAACTTACAACAGATCAAATTGAAGTATATAGAGCAAAAGATAGAGAAAGTCATAGCAAAAGAAGACAAGGTATGAAAAATATTCAAATTGAAGCTTCTTCTGAACCATTAAATGTTAATTCAAGTGAAGATGAAATAGGAATTGAAAATGAAAATGTGAACAACACTGAGAATGAAAATGTTGTTGAAAATGGTATTGTTATTAAAAATATTGAAAATGAAAATGTGGTTCAAAATGAAATTGTTTTTGACAATGAAAATGTTGTTCAAAATGAAATTGTTATTGAAAATGTCTAAAATGAACCTTATGCAACACCTAATTACAAAAGAACCCCTAAATGGTTGGTTGAAATAGATGAGAACAAAATTGATAATCTTCAAGGAAAAGGGTCACAATGAATGTTTAGTTTGCGGGCTACGAAAAATGTTCAATGAATTATTTTCCAATAAGACATTAACCAAAAAATGCCAAATTTTTGTGCAATTACTTAAGATTTACAAAATGAGACCATTATTAAAAAAATTGAAGATTCTTCTCACAAAAAAATATGAAAAAAATAGTCTTATTGTAAAAAATATTTTTAATGCTCTAACCTCTATTGGAAAGACTAGTAAGGAAAAAGATAAAAGGATGCTCGGAGAGTGATCACAACCTCACTAGTAAGCCATCGATTGAAAAATGCTCATTTAATGAGGAAAACTTGTATTGATTTTAACTTAAATCAAAAAACATTGGATAGAGCATTGTCAAGAAGAGGAAGAATCAATAGTGCCCTTCAAAATGATACGTGGGCTTTTAGTGGGAGGCTTCCACATGTTGATAAAAAAATAACCAATAATGTAAAGATGCAAATTGAACAATACTGGAATTCTCACTCTAGAGTATCACCGAATGTAAAGGATGTTTTAAAGTTATGAATTGGTAATTGAGATCGTACACCACATCCTAAACATTTTTTTGGAATGTAGCCAAATAATTTTGTACAATTGTTTTTGTCAAGAACATCCATATTTGAAAATATCACAAAGGGCTTTTGAGTCTTGCAAGCCATTTTATTGTGTTCCTATTAAGGTTCGTAATACATGTTGTTGTAAATACCATGTTGAGTTTTCAATGTATCATGAATTGTTATGCCATATTCATTCTGCTATGCATATTGACAAAATGTTGTAGGAGTGTCATGCAGTGCAACTTCCCAAGTCATCCAGGGAGTTGTTAGATTCACTTTTATGCATTAGAGGTGATGGTTACTTATTTTATAGAAATGATTGTTTAAATGAAACATGTTTGCAACGTGGTGGTTTATCAAAGTTTGTAACATGCTTTCATTAGGGTAGCGATCATGATTTTGGTAACAAAATTGTTGAGAAAAACAAGTATGAGACAATCAAATACACATTGAAGAGTGGAGGTGAGGGTTCTAGATGTGAGTTGGTTGTAAGAGAGGTAAGTATTGCTGATTTTATTTTAGATTTTAGGAAAAATATTTTCTATAAGTATGTAAGGCATAGCCATAGGTCACAGTGGTTGGATCTGAAATTTAGAATGTGTAAGGACTCTTTCCCCATTGGAAATATTGTATCTATAGTTGATTTTGCTGAAAATTACACATTGCAACCACAAAATGAAGTTCAATCACAATATTATAATTCTATTCAAATTGCTATTTTTGTCCACATAACATATAGGAATGCCCTTGATAGAATAGAAGAGGACATGAAGATAATCAGGGAGTACCATTTTTACATGAGTGATGATAGATCTCATTCATCCGAGTTTGTACAACATTGTTTTGAAAATGTTTTTGAGTTCTTGCAGGAAAAAGGAATTGCAATGGGTCAACATTTGATTTGGTTAGATAACTGCACAGGGAAATTCAAGAATGCTCACATGTTTTATTGGTTGAGTAGGATGCATATAGAGAGGGGTGTACCACATAGTGGGTGATCCCACAATAGTGGTTTACAATTTTTGACCAAATTGGACACTGAAATTATTATTTTTAACTAAATCTTCACATTCGGGCACCTATAGCGGCTACACCGTGAGGAATTTGAAGATGATGAAAACTAGAGTCTCGTCACATTTTGTCTTTAGATTCTAAAAATATTTTTTTCAAAATTTTTGGAATCAGATTGTATTTCTTTTTCCATCTCCCACGAAAACTAGTTTTTTTTCCAAAAAACAACATTTTCAAAAAGTGACACACATCGTATAACGTATAACTTTTTTTACATGAAGGAAAAAATTCTAATTCTTTCAAATTTAGATTTGTAACTCGATATATAGTGCTTCCACTTGGTTAGATGGTTTTTTATTGAATATTTTTTCTTTAATCAAGTTTCAAAGTCAACCTAATTACAATTCAGACATAGTGTGACTGTATAACGCATAACTTTTTTTGTATATATCAAAATTCAATTTTTTATATTTTTTTGGATCAAGGACTTCAATATCTGGTGTACTCATATTTTTTAATTTTTTTTTGATAATATACTATTTTTCCACATGTGCAGAACAAAGACCTTTATTTTCGGTGAAGAACCAATGTTTAATAAAACTAAAAAAAAATACATAATAAAATCAAAAGATATTAAAATTATATTCGTTGGATAGCTTGTTTCGAGGACTACCTGATTCTAGATGGGTTTTGAAGAATCCTCCATTTTCATCCTCAACCCGAGCTTCGAAGCATAAAAAATTAGACATTTTTTGTGTCTCGGGAGGGGGATGTGGGGCAAGGGGGGTTCGAATGAACCCCTAGGGGTTTAGCTGAACCCAAAGGGGTTCGCTCGAACCATGGTTCGGCCGAACCCTGGTTCGAGAAAACCCCTTCAAGGGGGTTTGGCTGAATCCCTTTGCTATGCATTTGGGTTTTTTTTTGCGGCCAAAATTCAAAGGGGTTTGCTCAAACTAGTAGGTTCATACGAACCCCCAAAATCACTTTTTTTTTGCTTTGGGGTCATTTTTTGTGAGTTTTCCTTACTCACTTGAATTGTAAACCACTATTGTGGCTTCACCCTATTTGGAGTTTTTTTGAAGCTGGGCATGGAAAAGGCGAGCATGATGACATAGGTGAATGTGTGAAGAGAGCTTTGGTTAAGAAAAAATGAAGATTAGAGGTCGTACAACATTTAGTGATGCACGCTCTATTGTGGATTGGTGTACTTATGCACTATCAGGAGGAGGGACAATTGATTCACAAGTGTGTAGGTTCTTTTGGTTGGTTGAGGGCACAGTGGGAGACATAATGGAATACCAAACAACTAGAGATTCTTCAAAGATGCATTCAATTCGAAGCTTAGATGCAAGTGTGTGGACCATATGGACATGAGAGATGGCTTGTTTTTGTCAGAATTGTATTTAGTGTGATTGGGTTCAATGTGAGTCAAGTGAGTGAGTAGATATATGGATTCCACAATACCTAACCCATTTATCTGTAGCACAATCCTCATTACAAGATGTAATGGAAAGTTCACTTGACTACGATCATCTTTTAGATCTTGTACAGCCAGGACATGTCTATGAAATTGTAGCATCATAGGGGAATGAAGAGGAATCAGACTATTGGTTGGCATGGTGTGTACAAAGAAGGAAAAAACTAACACAACTAGTGACAAATGATGATGGTTTCATGTATCCTATAGGTTCAATTTTTGTTTCTCTAACTTGGTTGCATTACCATTTCATCATCATTTAGGTTGTTTACAATAATATAGATTTGTTATTCTAAGTATATTTAGATGTTGAAAAAAAAGTTATGATCACATAGGTTTAGTTGTTGTTTTCGGAACTTGGTTGCGAACATATATGATTAGAAAGAGCGAAACACTTGCATTTGAAGACTATGAGAAAAAAATCCATTCTAATGTATTCGCACC
The DNA here is from genome assembly GCA_007258455.2 of Sequoia sempervirens. Taxonomy (NCBI): domain Eukaryota; kingdom Viridiplantae; phylum Streptophyta; class Pinopsida; order Cupressales; family Cupressaceae; genus Sequoia; species Sequoia sempervirens. Next base: position 9,130,600 of record VDFB02000002.1, read on the forward strand.
TTGTTATAGCAACAAATGTTAAGTTATTGAGACATCATGCTAGACCAAAAAAAAAAAAAAACTATGGACAATTAGTAGTGCTGATCATGAAGCATTACTGGAAACACTGAAGGTAAGAGATGACCCTGCAGGCACACTTGAGTAGCATATCATTTGTTGTATGGGATAGGTATGATATTATTCATCACATTTTGATATTGTTTATCTGCTAAGGTTCATTATTTAGGTTGTTTAGAATAATATAGATTGGATATTCGAAGCATCTTTTATAGTTTGCATTACCAATTCATCATCATTCAAGTTGTTTAGAATAATATAGATTTGTTAGTCTAAGCATCTTTTCTATTGTGACCATATAGATTTCTCATTTGAAGTATATTGCAATGTTCTTGGCATGATTGATCGTGGAGCTGCTGCAACAATAGCCAGCTCTGATCCTTTGGCAGAGGTATGCGACAAATTAGAATAATATAGATTGGTTATTCTAAGCATCTTTTATAGTTTGCATTACCAATTCATCATCATTCAGGTTGTTTAGAATAATATAGATTTGTTAGTCTAAGTATCTTTTCTATTGTGACAATATAGATTTCTCATTTGAAGTATATTGCAATGTTCCTAGCATGATAGATGATGGACCTGTTGCAACAATAGCCAGCTCTAATCCTTTGGGAGAGGTATGTGACAGAGTACAATAATATAGATTTGTTATTGTAAGCATCTTTTATAGTTTACATTACCATTTCATCATCAATTAGGTCATTTAGAATAATAAATATAGATTTGTTATTCTAAGCATCTTTTCTATTGTATGTAGTTTGATTGCTACCTTGATGGTTTGTACATGTGCTTGTCACTCTAGAACACCAACATGCTACTTTTGTGGAAGACTGTGCCGACCGTGAAGGCAATGTGTGCTCTATTTCCTTCTGCTACTAGGAAATGACTATGTATTAGGGCCATTTATTGTATGCCTATGTGAAATTTTTAAAATACTATATTTGATAACAATTATTAAATGATAATATCATGCATATTGTGTACACTTTATGTGTACTCAAGTGTATAATTTACAACTTATGTGTATACTTTGTCACTTATGAGTATTCCAATGTATAATTATGACCTAGATGTTTTAATGCGTATACTTTGTATTCATGTGTGTAGTTCACGAATTAAGTGTATTTGAGTAAATGAATCACTTTTTCACTTAATCATGAGGAACAAAACAAACCCTAAACCCCTTTGCACCTTTACATTGCATCCATTTGACCCTTTTTCCATCAACTGAAAACTTGACACCATAGACAAACACCTTAGAGATATCAAAAACAAAGATAGGTTATTGTAGAGGGTCCCAACATGATTCCATAGCCTCAGATGAATATTCTGTAAGTGTCATAGTCATATGAGTTGTAGAACAAAAGTTGCACCACTTTGCAACTTTACATTGCTTGCATTTGACAAATTTTTCCTTAACTAAAAACTCATTATTGTGGGAAAATGCCTCCGAGATAGCAAAAAATGAGAGAGGTTATTGTAGAGGGTTCCAACATGATCCCATAGCCTCAAACAGAGAGTTTGTAAGCATCACAGTTTCTAAGAAATAAAACTTCAAAGATTGTTGTCTTTTAGCACTTTGGACTCTTGAGGGAAATTGCCAGTCCAATGTAGCTCAAAATGATTCGGTGTATTTGGGTGAAAAAGAGGACCATCCCTAGCATAAAGGTACCCATCCAGTCGTGTTGGAACAGTCCATTTGGTCCTACGAGTTGCAAAATGAAAGTTGCACCACTTTGCAACTTTACACTACTTGCATCTGACAACTTTTTCCTCAACTGAAAACTCGTCACCGCGGGAAAATTCCTCTAAGCTAGAAAAAAACAAGAGAGCTTATTGTAGAGGGTCCCAACACAATCCCATAGCCTCATATGAAGTCTTTAAGTGTCACGATTTCTGAGAAATAACCCTTCAAAGATTGCTTCCTTTTAGCAGTTTGGGCTCTTAAGGGAAATTGTCGATCCAATGTAGCTCATAGTGATTCGACATATTTGGGTGCAAAAGAGGACCATATATAGCATAAACGTACCCATTTGGACATGTTGGAACAATCTGTTTGGTCCTACACGTTATAGAATAAAAGTTGCACCACTTTGCAACTTTAC
>VDFB02000002.1:9132864-9162254 GCA_007258455.2 Sequoia sempervirens
GGGGAGAGGGAGAGATGTAGATGTTGGTGTAAATAGGTGTTTTACCTATCTAGGTCCTATTTACATGTTAATTCCACTTAAATCCTAGGACAAAATATTTTTAGATAGTGTTAGTTGTCACTAGATCTTATCTTATCTTTTGGCATTTAATGCTTGTGTCCTAGGTCATTTAATATTTGTGGGGTATTTTTCTCATTGTACAAGATTAAGCCACATGTCAAGATCCTATTTAATCCTATCTCACAACTTGCCTTTATAAGAAAGGCATCATATGCACATTGTGAATTCAATTTAGAAATCTTGCATCCATAATCATAGCATGATATTTCTATCATTTCTCTTTTGTGAAAGTTATTTTATCTCACAAGTGATCTTGGGGTGTTGAGGAGTCCACCATAAACTCCTACATGGTATCAAAGCTTCAATGATGTAGACTTCTTACCAGATCTAAGGGGCCAATATTGGCATGAAAAAATTACTGGTTGTGAGTTGAGGTTTCAAGGACCTCACCATTGAATCCAGGTTTTCAGAGAAAGTCAGGTTTTCCTTTTGTTTCATCAATTTTCATCATGTTTTGATTGATCTACAAGAATTTAAAGGAAGGGTTTTAGTTGCCATATCTTGGAGGTAATTGAATTTTTGGAGCACTTTGGGCCAAAATAAACCTCACCATTGCGTCCAAAATACCTGAGAACCTAAAGATCGACTATCAATTCATCATTTTTTGACACTTTTATTCGAGGGAATCAAATAATTTTTTTTGTATAACCATCATTTATGTATGGTCGTATGGATCTATACTTAGATGTATTGTATGATGGCTCTACCATACATAGGTCTACAATTTTTTTGTACAATTTGTTCAAATATTCTAAGGCATATTATATTTTGTAGAGAATATTCTCTATCAGTGTCGTTGATGGCATCCTCTATGTACTTTGTCCAACATAATCAATCACATCGCATGTGTCTATTGTATGGTACAAATCATTTATTAAAGTCACAATTTTTTTAAAAAAATTGGTTTTGACTATAGGTTTTAATTAAATAAAATTTATTTTTAAAACATTGTTATCATTGATAAAGTTTTGCTAGCCATTGGTCATGGGGTTTTGTTCCCCGTAGACTTTGCCCGGTGGAGAGGGTTAAAAGCTTTGAGTGGCATAGCCTATGGCCTGTCGCCCCCCTGACTGCTCCACCCAATGACACCACTACCACTAGCAACAATCTAATTTTATTTTTTAAACCTATGACTTAGTGCACATTCATATGAGTGAACTAACATTTAAGCCCCAAGTGCCTATTTTTGACCCTCAAAGGCCCTAATAGGACTTTTTTTTTTTAAATACCATAACTTGCAATCCAAGAGGCCATTTTCACAAACAAAATATTATCGAAAAATTAGCTTCGTCAATTATTTAGTGGTGTAGATTATTTTCCAAAATTTTACTATTTGAAGTCATATCTTCATTTTTGGCTCCTGAGCTATAAATTTTTGCCACAATCTTCATTTTTTGTGATTTTACAACATTGGAAAGGTATTAAGGAGCTCTATCATGCCATCCATGCACTTTTTCTTGTTTCTATCCCAAGTATATTATGATCTCAATTATTTTCTAATGGATGTCTTGGAGATTACTTAGATATTATGACAGTTGGGAGGGTGCAAGTTTGATATTTGCACTTCATTTCAGTTCTAGAACAATGTTATATCTCTTGTTGCTTCATTTAGATTCTAGGGTTGTGTCATATCAGGAGTTTTCTATCGTTCCTTGGCATCAAGATTGTTATTTCTTTATCATGATTCTAGAATTGCTCTAAAGAGATTCTAGGATTTCTAGCATTAGAATTATCTTTTCTTTGCTTGTCTTGATTAAGGTTCCAGTGTTACTCCATTGGTGTTCTTGTAGTGTTTCTTTGCAATTGGTTTTCTCATTGAGTGGAAGGGATAACTAGTCTCTCTTCTTCTCTCTTATGGGGGTATTTTTCCTCATATGCGGTTTTTTCCTTCTCATTCATCATTGAGAGCATCTTATTTTCATTTTTCTTTTGGGGAGGAGTTTTGTCCCACTAGATTTTCTCCTTTTCTCCATTTGTGAGAGATTACATTGCATATGTACATGGGTACCTAACATGGCCTCGTAGCCGAGACCCATCTTTGTGTCATTTGAATAATAGCACTCCCTAAGTTGTGTACTTAAGGGGGGTGTTGGTGTAAATAGGTTTTTTACTATCTAGATCCTATTTACATGTTAAGTCCACTTAGGTCCGAGGAGGGGATATTTCTAGATAGTGTTAGTTATCACTAGATCTTATCTTATCTTTTGGAATTTATTGCTTGTGTCCTAGGTCATTTAATATTTGTGAAGTAGTTGACTCATTATATAGGATTAAGACACATGTCAAGATCTTGTCTAATCCTATTCACAACTTTCCTTTATAAGCAACACATTTTATTTACATTATGAATTCAATCTAGCAATCTTGCATCCATAATCATAGCTTGATATTTATGTTGTTTCTCTCTTGTGGAAGTTATTTTATCTTGTAGGTGATCCTGGGGTGTTGAGGAGTTCACCATAAACCCCTACAATAGAGAGGGAGAGATGGAGAAAGAGATATAGGGAGATAGAGAGAGATACAATGATATAGAGAGATAAAGGAGAAATAGATGAAGAGATAGAGATCTAGGAAGAAATATATGAAGAGATAAAGAGAGATCAGAGAGATAGGGATATAGAGATATAAGATAGAGGGAGACATAGAGAGATGGAGAGATAGAGAGAGGGATATTGAGAAAGAGGTCGAGAGATAAAAATAGATAGAGGGAAAGATAAAGGGAGATAGGGAGGGAGAGAGGGAATAGGAGAAATAAATATAAAAAGAGACAAAGAGAGATAGAGAGGAAGAGGTAGACAGAGGTAGATAGGGAGAGATAGAGATAGAGAGGGATAATGAGATATGGATAGAGAGAGAGATATGAAGAGAGGGAGATATAAAGAGGAGATAGAGAGGGAGAGATAGAGAGAGGAGGGAGAGATAAAGAGATAGAGAGGGGAAAGGAGAGATAGAGAGATAGATAGGGGGAAAGGAAGTGATAGAGGGAGAGAGGGAGGGAGAGAGATCTAGAGAGATAGAGATAGAGAGATAAATAGATAAAGAAAGGGAGAGAGGGACCAAATCATATTTTACTAAAACATGCACAAAATTGGAAGTTGGAACATGTCACATATTACCTTATTTTTTTGCTCATTTATCTTACTTGTACATGATACAAATAGTGTTTACATTATATAATGTGAATGCATTACATAATATGCATATTATGTAACACACATGTTACATAATATTACCTTATTTTTTTGCTCATTTATCTTACTTGTACATGATACAAATAGTGTTTGTATTATATAATGTGAATGCATTACATAATATGCATATTATGTAACACACATGTTACATAATGTGCTTGCATTATTCATTCAAAATTTGGCCCACCCTTTTTGAGCTTGGAATAGGCTTGGCTAGCTAAGCCTAAGGATTAGACCTATATGATACTTCACAAAGATGTGTTTTTTATATTCAATGATAATTTTTAAATTCAACATCATTATATTCATTTATTTTATAACAAAAATCAATGAAATCACCACCAAAATAATGAGACATTTCTTGGTTTTCTAGCTATATTTTTAATATTTTTAATAAGTTAAGATATTTATTTTTATTTTTTTCAATATTTCTTCATTGTCCTCAAATACACATGTATTGATTTTTATTTATAAATTTTGCTATGCATATTCAAAGTTAAAAAAATTATATAAGATTGTTCTATATTTCATTTTACACACATTCAAAAAATAAAAATAAATAAATCATTTTTATGAAGTCATGTAATTTTTATGATGCATTCACTTCAAAAGTTTATTAAAAAATTAATAAAAGATTAAAAATACACAACTTATAGTACTCACTTTTGACTATATTTCTACTAACTAGTTAAAAAAAATACCCAACCCAATAGAAAAAAGGGGGCATGGGGGCATGCACTAGACACTTTATATCTTTATATTTTAGTGATGAAAGCAAAACCACTTTTTTTTGTGCTTAACATTTCACTGTCTTAACCTTAACCATTTTTAAAAAACTTTAATAGTTGACATGAACTTTTTGCAATCCATGTAGTATTTAAAAGATTGCTTATTTCCAACCATGCTCATCAATCCATCATAATATCATAAACAAATTAATCTACTCAAAATGAATGCAATAATATTTTTACCTAAGTAAAAAAAATAAACATCACTTTACAACAATTTTGTATTTTTAAAATGATCACTTAATATAAACATCATCAAATTATAAAATTCAATTTTTTTTTCTAATCAATTTGTATTATACAAGTATTTGAAGCTTTCATTACTAAAACTTATCAAGATATTTAATTAATTCTATACAAAACTGTATCTCTTTAACCACATTTCCAACATTTACCTAATTCTCCAAAAAATAGTAAATGTTCAAATTAATAAACATTGTAAATTAAAGCAACACCACTTTTTTTTTTTTAACCACATTTCCAACATTTACCTAATTCTCCAAAAAATAGTAAATGTTTAAATTAATAAACATTGTAAATTAAAGCAACACCACATTTTTTTATTACAATAGTTTATTTTGTAATATTTATAAAAGTAAACAAGAGCTGGGGGGCAGTGAAGTTCTTGTCAAAGTGTGCAAGAACGCTCCTGGTCTGGTTTTGTTTTGTTTTTTCAGGTGCAAATTCTTAGTCTTCCGGTTGTTAATCAGTTTTTAATCAGTTGTCAATGATTTGCTACTAGTTTATACAACTATCTACCTCCATTTTGAGCAGTGTATTCGTTCTACTGGGTGACTGTTACAAACCCAGCTATTTTAATCAGTTTGTCTGCTCAATACAACTGCTTTGTTTCAATCCTTTAGTCAATAATTTGCCGCTGCTTAACAACAACCTCATTTCAGTTCTCAGTAACACTTTACCTATAAAAAACACTTGGATTTACCAGTGTCAGAGACCTCCAATGTTGAAACATTATAAAGCAAAATGTTGTGCTGTAGTGGAAGTAGCTGTCCAATACAAAAAGAGTCCACTATTACATGGTGTCATTGTCTCACCGTAAGATGCCCCAAGGTCAATTAAATCATGTCATGGTTTGCGGAGGAGTTTGAATTTGAATTGTATGCCTTATGCAAACTCAATTTTTTGACTCCAAGTGTAATGCATCCTTGATACCTGCACACAAGAACGAATACAGAAAAGAAAAACAAAGAGCTACAGAAAAGAAATATTGTTTCTTTCCCAAACAAAATTTTCGGAATGGGTTAAGAAATCTATTTGGTCTCTTAGTTGATCTTCAAGGATCTGACACTGGATACTTAGGTGACCATTGTTGCTAAAGAAAATAAAGTGAAAGAGATAAAGAAAAATGTTGAATTTATCATCTCCACCATCCAATTCATAATGACTCTCTAAGCCCCTATTATAAGTGAATATGAAGCATCCATGTGGCAAGCAAACTCTGTCACAGTCTCAGGATATAACATAGTGAAGTGAATCAATGCTTCATTTGACTCCCTTAGAGAAAGGCCCATAAAGATTCAGAATGACTCTCTAAGCCCCTATTATAAGTGAATATGAAGCATCCATGTGGCAAGCAAACTCTGTCACTGTCTCAGGATATAACATAGTGAAGTGAATCAATGCTTCATTTGACTCCCTTAGAGAAAGGCCCATAAAGATTCAGAATGACTCTCTAAGCCCCTATTATAAGTGAATATGAAGCATCCATGTGGCAAGCAAACTCTGTCACTGTCTCAGGATATAACATAGTGAAGTGAATCAATGCTTCATTTGACTCCCTTAGAGAAAGGCCCATAAAGACGGTTTAAGGTGGTGGGAGTGTTGCATTAAAGAGTAGTGATGGAATATTGTTATGATAGGTGAAATGGAAAGTGTTTTAAGGCCCAAGTGTAGAACATTGAATGTAAGGAAGCAACTTGGTCTTCAAATCATTATATTGGTAGCAGTTGGACTGAAAGGACAACAGCTTTAGGGGAGTTCACTGGTCGGGCCATTTGGTCTTCTCTGGAAGAATGTAATGAGAATCAGGTGCAAATTGGAAGACAGTTCATCAACGCTTAGTAAATCAACATAAATTTGCCACCTAAAAAGATGGGGATGGAATGGCAGCATGGTCAGGGTTTTAAATGTTCTGTTTATGGAATTTATCTGGCTATTCAGGAAAGAAACATAAGTCAATATTTGTTCAATGACAAGTTTATCTATCAGAGTGGTCCCAACAGCAGGCCAAACTATCAATCTAGCCCAAAAACAGCGCTAAACTTTCAATATGATCCAATAACAGGGTTTGATCCAATAAAAGTTCTGTAAGCCAAAATAGCCCAATAGCAAGGTTTATCCTAATAACAGTGTTGCAAATCAATACGGCCCAATTGCTAGGCTTGATCCAGTAGCAGAGACACGAGTGAATATATTAGTAGGACTTGATCTTGCAAATAACAGGGAAAGATGGCAATATTCAGCTCAGAGAAAGTAATAACAGCTGGTAATCAGAGTCAGCCAATTGCAAACTGTAACATTTATGCATATAAAATTAGTTTTTGTAAACAACACCTAATATAGTTAGCTAATTATAAATTAACAGTAAGCAAGATGGCGATTGAGGGTGAGCTTCAGAAGATAATTTTTTCTCTTCTGAAACATTAAGTAAATGCCTTGGATTTGGAAATGCCCTGCTGCCTTCATTTTCTTATGATTATATTGTACATATATATTAATTAAACTGTCAATGAGCTTCAGAAGATAATGTACCACTATGTGTAGATGATACAAATCTATCTCTTGCTAAAAAAAAATTATTACAAGCATCCCCAAGCACGTAATTTTGTAATATAATCATAAATTTCCTTGCATTTGTGATGTATCCGCCCCTTCCATTGTTTGATCTTAGAGCAAAAAATCCAACTTTAGTATTTTGTTTGGACTTTTCTTCTTCACCACATTTTTGTATTTTTCAATATCCTTTTTAAAATATCTAATCTCTTGAATAACATGATCATCCAAAGGGCTAAGCATCCTTTGTAATGTAATGTGCATAAAGTATGGAAGCAAGGAGGTTATGGCTACAAGGAGTATAATGAGCCAATAAATAGAGGTAGGCCTCAATAGGCTTAATAGCCTTCTCTGTTTGATGAAACCACTCGATGTCATATTTAGCCAATCCTTTGTTATGGTAGGTATATATAGGAGTATTAAAAATTTGACAATTAAACTTACCACCCGAATCACCATGTATCTCTTTCAAAAGTGTCTCAGCTATGATCCCAATATCTCTCATGCTTAATAGTCTGAAGGAAATGTTCTAAGTGAGTAAATTTCCCTTAGTTTCGATATTGTGCCTCATCCAGGAGAAATATCGTCTTGTCATGTGTTACCTTTGTGACTCTGATATTTACATTGATGTTGTAGCAAGTATTTCCAATGAATCATAATGAAAACTGAGTGTAGATATTGATTATTGATTAGACCAGCATATGAGGATTTATGAACATGAGGAAAGTTTAAAATTGGCCAAGCCTGGGATTACACCATTTGAGAGAACCAGATAGAATTTATAACATTTCTTCTTTGATACATGCAGGGATATCCTATTTACAATACACACAGTTATGCTTCAGGGGTCTACACTATAATTATCTTCAATTGATTTTGTTTCTTTGATGTAGGATATCTTAATTAACTCTTGGGCAACTAGGATAATGTAATAGGTTGGAACTAGTAGACAAGCTTGATGTAGAATTCAGATGCATGCTTTATAATGCAAAATAGAGTCTTTGTAAACCATTTTCTACTATGATTCTTAGGCAACTTGTATACGGGATCTCTACATTATTCACTTCCACTTCTTTTATGTATATTTTATGATGAATGAGGACTATTGAGATGAGATGAATTTCAATGTCCTTAGGCCAAAATGGTCTGTTGGACCTATCATATAATTTTTACTTTTTCAGAAGATTATTTGGATGGGTGTCTAGATTTATTACCTTTGCATCCCCGACTAAGCTGTGCTGAAATAAACATGCAAAAAAATTGAATTCTGATTGGCAATGGATAAGAATAAAAGAAGCCAATATGAAAATTATTGCAGAATATGAAAAATATGCATTTGTCAAAAAGCTTAAACATATGCAACCTGAACGCCTCAGGCTGCCACTCCCATGTCTCCTCCGTATGGAAAAAATATTGTTGTCAGATAACAGAAAACTCTACACTCACATGTTCATGACTAAAAATAACTTAAACATAACAATATAATCATTTTCTTAAATAATGAATCATAATTAGTTATCTTTGTTCACTATTAATAGGATTGTGAGGTGCAGCAGCGTACAAAATGCATTGTAACACAAGATATAAAAACATTATAGAATGCAGAACTCAAACCATAAGCACTAAATAATAAAAGTTTATAGAAATTTTCAACTTCAGAATGAAGACTCTGTCTTATGGTCTCATTATCCTTGACTCAGAAGTAGGCCAAAGATCAGAATTATTCAAGTAACAGTGTACACTGTGATAAGCTCCTGAAGGCAGTGACAACATGGCAAAACCGTGTATAAAGAACAGACATCAAAAACCACAAATTGAAAAGCCTTTTTAACTCCATTCCCTAATCATGACCTACAATGAGAAATGGAATAAAAAGGATATGCGACATTGTCACACAAACCCTAAGAAAATGCAAGCCCTAATCCAGGTAAAGTAACTTCATTGTCATGCCTTGCTGCTTGGCCAGTGCTGGAGCCATCGAAGTTCCATTTGGGTAGTTATTTTGGGCTATTGACCGGTCCTGATAGAGTCTGTACATGCAAACCAAATAAAGCCCACTTAAATCCCGCCTCATAAAATGGTAAAATTAGGCTACCCACAATGGAATATGGCCATAAAACTTAACCACACATACTCTTGCTTTGCTTGGCATATCCATTCCTGAGCCTCCAATCCTGGATATTAAAGGCCATTATGTAGAATCCAAAAACAATGAAAAGTCTGTAAACAAAAAGTTTACAAGACTGCAGAATTGAGGTGTTCAATGGAACAGCTTACCAAATTTCATAACCAACAGGTCCATTGAATGCTTTGGAGGATTCGCCGTGGTATCAACAAGTGAAGTGAAATAAAAACAGAGATTTCAGCTTACCAATCTTATAAAGGAAAACAAAATTTAAACCCGTATTTTTAGGAACAGATCAGATTATTTCCAATGCAAGTGCACACCAAAAACAGAACAAAAAAGTTGGAAATCAATAAACCTCGAATGCAAAAATAGGGCACACTGACCCTAAAGAAATTCAATAGCACAGATGCAGACTAAATCTAATATATAAACAAGGCAAGGCGAGGCGAAACAGAACATAAATCTGTAAACCTCAAACGAAAAGCAGAGCACAGCCACCCTCAAAAACACGATAGCATAAATTGAAAGATGAAACCAGAACAATGAATTAAATTTCTACCCAAAGTTGAATCTAAATGAGCGATATAAACAGGTGTCTCTCTGCATGCGCCGACTCCATCCTAATGACCAACTGCCCGAGCTGTCGGAGCGTCCTTCAAAGTTCGTGCGCTCTCTTGTCTCGTGAAGCTCGAACCATACTGCAGCCATTTATCCATGCCAATAAAAGGCAACCAAATTTCACAATAGTTAACTAGTGAGCATATTTGCATCCCCACTAAGCTGTGTTGAATAAAACATAAAAAAAAATTGAATTCTGATTGGCCAGAGTTGATTGTATTAATCACTGTTTAAGATTTGAAGGCTCCGGTATAGTTCCCAGCAGGAATTAAAAATATTTTAACATATTTGTAATTTAGATTTGTGAAAGGACTTTATTGTCTATTACATGGAGTTTATCAATCGAATATGCAATTGGTGAAAATTTCAAATTTATATCTATATTTTAATAAATTTAGTTTATTTAAGCACAACTAAGTTTGTAATTCATGAAAAGAGTATTCAATTTAGTGAATGTTATTATCTTAGATTTCCATTTAATCGATCTTGAAAAGTTATTGCAATTAGCTTCATGACATCAAATACTTCCCATTTATTATTAAGTTAATCTCAATTACACAATATGGTACATAAAATTTAGATTCACCTGAACTACATTGCTTATCATATCACCAAATATGGTACATCAGATTTAAATTCTTATTAAAAACTTGCTGTTGGCACAAGATAGAGAGTTAATCCACGCAAAAAAGATCAGTAAAAATGACAAAGGTGGTAGTTAAGAAAAATGAACATGCTCTCGCCATCAAATCCAAGCAGCGGATGGATTGCATATTAATCCAGACAAGGAGATCAATGAGAAAAAGGGGGGAGTACATAATGATCAAGATGTTTGTCTCGCAGGATTTAAAAACTGGATTGTTTGTAAACTTTTTTTCGTATTTTCTGTTGGTAGAACAACTTTCATTTTTTCTTTGAGCTCTCTGCTATCATCTTGACGATGGATTACGGAGTGTGATCTGAAATATTGATGCACAAATATTTTATGCAATTGAATCCAGAAACTGGTTCACAATAAACTTTCCATTTGCTTCAGAAATTCCTTTCCTTTCTAATTCTGACGCATCTGCCTCCTCATCTGGCTTTCACTCCACAAGTGCATAGCCTTTAGGAAATACAGGTCAATGTCAATCTTCCATGGCATTCTAAATCAGAGCTTTAACAAATACCTCATCAGTATATGTAGATAGTGATGGATATTGATACTATGATTCATCAAACCAACAGCATGGTTTAGCTCTCCAAACACTTTGAATCCTTCTTACCACTGCAAGTTTGACGCCATGCAACTTGTCATACTGAAGGCCATGTTTGTCGCTTGCATCCATTAGCATCACCAATAATCTCCACAAGAACATTGCCCATTTTTGAAATGATGGAACCGATTCGCATCTCTCACAACAATTTCTCTTCCAACAATCTTGGAGATAAACTTGGTTGCAACGTGGCAATCAATACAAACTCGAAGGTTCTTGACAACTCTAATAGTTGATCCAGGGGACGTGTTTAACAACCCGAATACAATTGCCAGCTTTTCACTATGGTGGCAAAGGAATAAATCCTCCTCCTCTTCCTCCACGTTAGAGGTTATAGGCACTGGCTCTGGAATATATCCAGATGCCTTCATCTCCCAAGACAATTTCTCCAACTTTGCATATATCTCCTGTGTTTGTGGATGTGATTTGTCTCCAGCACAAAAGGCATGTACCATTTTATGGACTTCAATCCAACTGCATCCAGGTTTTTTTCTGATTCCTCTATCCTTCATCAATTTCCGTATCTTTTGAACATCATTCCACCTGCCCACTTCTGCATAAATTTTTGACTGAAGAACATAAGGTGCAGCATTTTTAGGATCCAACTCAAAAAGGTATGTTGCTGCATATTCTCCTAGATCTGTATTCTTATGTGACTTACAAGCCCCAAGCAAGCACATCCACACAACCACATCAGGTTTTATTGGCATTTTAATGACAAAGTTTAGGGTTTCCTCAAGATAGCCAGAACGGCCAAGAAGATCAACCATGCACGCATAATGATCTGTTGCAGGTATAATGGAATAAGAGTCAAACATGTAATTGAAGTATTTACACCCCTCATCCACTAGACCTGCATGACTGCATGCATATAAAACACAAACAAAGCTTATATGGTTGGGATTGGTTCCAGAATGCTTCATTACTTCAAAGAGATTCAGGGCATCCTTGCCATAGCCATGCATTGCGTATCCTGCAATTATTGCAGTCCATGAGACCACATTTGGATGATGCAATTTGTCAAATAAATCACGTGCCCTCTGTAAGCTTCCACATTTCGCATACATATCTACCAGAGCAGTCACAAGTACATCTGACAGAAATCCACTTTCAATTATTCTCTGATGGATCTCCATCCCTTGTTCCAAAGCTCCCATTTTTGCACACGCTGGGAGGATGCTGGCAAAGATGAATTGATCCGATTGGACACATGTCTGTTGCATTTCTTTAAAAATTTCCAAGGCCTTTTCAGCAAGCCCATTTTGTGCATATCCTACAATCATCGAAGTCCATGAGAACACATCTTGTTGAGGCATTTCTTTGAAAAGCCTGAAAGCCTCATCAACCATACCATTTTGTGCATATCCAGCGATGATTGCATTCCATGATACCGCACCTTTTTGATGCATTTTGTCAAATAAATTACGAGCCTTCTCTATGCTTCCACATTTTGAGTACATGTCTATCAAGGCATTCACGACAATACCATTTGACAAAAATCCGCACTCAATTATTCTTTGATGGATTTCCATACCCTGTTTCAAAGCTCCCATCTTGGCACATGACGGGAGAATGCCGACAAAGGTAAAACAATCGGGCTTGACATCTGTTTGATGCATTTGCTTAAAAAAATCTTGAGCTTCTTCAACAAGCCCATTTTGTGCATAGGCAGAAATAATTGCATTCCATGAGACAACGCTATGTTGTGGCATTTCCTTGAAAAGCCTTACAGCCTCATCAAGGACATTATTTTGTGCATATCCTGCAATCATTGCATTCCATAAGTACATATCTCTGTGACGCATTCGATCAAACAAATCGCGTGCCTTCTCTATGCTTCCAAACTTCACATACATGTCTATCAGGGCAGTAACAACTAAGATATGTGATGAAAATTTACATTCGATTATTTTCTGATGGATTTCTATACCCTGTTCCAAGGTCCCCATTTTGGCACACGCGGGGAGCATGCTGCCAAAGGTTGCCGAATTGGGTTTTACACCTGCTAATTGCATTTCCTTAAAAATCTCCAATGCGTTTTCAATATGTCCATTTTGTGCATATCCAGCGATGATCGCATTCCATGAGACCACATCTGGTTGAGGTATTTCTTGAAAAATCCTGAAAGCCTCATCAACAAAACCATTTTGTGCATACCCTACAATGATTGAAGTCCAGGAGACCACATCTCGTCGAGGCATTTCATTAAAAAGTCTCAAAGCCTCATCAAGAACACCATTTTGTGCATATCCAGTAATCATTGCATTCCATGAGACCGCACTTCGTTGAGGGATTTTGTCAAACAGTTCGCGTGCCTTCTCAATACTTCCACATTTTGCATACATGTCAATCAAAGCATTTGCAACCACTACATCCCATAAAAATCCCCTCTCGACTATTGTTTGATGGATCGCCATACCTTGTTCTAAATCTCCCATTTTCGCACATGCTGGAACAATGCTCGCAAAGGTAAACTGATCAGGTTGGACACCTGTTGGTTGCATTTGGTTAAACACAGTCAATGCCGCTCGAGGAAGCCCATGTCTTCGGTAAGCTGCAATTATCATATTCCACGAGAAGACGTCTCGTTCTGTCATTTCCTCAAACACTTGGCGAGCACTACTCAAACTTCCACACTTGTCATACATGTTGATAAGTTTATTCTGCAAAATTGTGTGTGTAGCTAATATATGTCCCCTGTCAGTGATGTATGAGTGGATTAGCTTACCAGCTGAAAGTGCATTCTTGGCTATGCAGGCCTGCAATAGTTGAAGGCATATAGATACGTCTACAGAAGGGTTGTCTGCCGTTAGCAGAATGTTAAAAGCCTCCTTTAATCGACCATCTGTACAGAGTGCTCCGATGTCTGTAAAGGATGAAATTGTATGATTGTAGCGTGGGGAATGAGTACTTTTACTTATTCTGCAGCAGGAAAATGTCCTCATCGGTTTGTTTGTCAAACGTTGTATGATAGTCATTTGTTTGCTTCGGTTACCCCTTTTCCTTGGGTAAGGATTTCAGTTTGCAATGGCGAATTCCAATTGCTCTGCCATTTTCATCTTCCATACTGATTTGTGGGCATCTAAGTTACGCTTTCCTTAAAAAAATTAATAGACTCCTCCATTGCAACAGAACGCATCAGCACCAGTCATTCCAGGAACAATAACTCTTGTATATGATTTTGTTCTAATTGTCACAATTCAAAAGCTTTGAGTATTACAATTCAAAAGTTTTCTCTAAAAATATTTATAATCTTGTTGGTCAACATTACATATTTATAGTTGTTAGAATAGTGTTACCCGGGGACGCATCTAAATTCCCCCGTCCCGGGAAACATCTTAGGGACAGGGGACAGCCATGGGACTGCAGCAGTGTACTATGATTAATATCACATTCATATTCACAATGAATTCTGAATTTTGAATGCATATTGAATATTGACAATGAATTTTTAACACATATGTTATATTCTAAGTTTCTATAATGTATATATGCATGCTTTATCCATGTTTTCAAATGAATATTTAAAGTTTCCCTATATATTTTATATAGCCGCCCCCGCTGTCCCCAAATTTGGCCTGAAAAATCGGAGACTTGGGATAACACTATGTTAGAATTATTCTCTTTGATGTTTCGCAGGCTAAATATTTATCTATCAACTTTTTGTCGTTTTATTAATTTTCAAGAATTTCAAAGTTGTGATAATTTAAGGGACTAATGATGATTCTATAAGAAATAAGTAACTTGAAAAATAATTTAATTTATTTACAGTGATGACCATTTTTAATCATATTAAAGTGTCACAATAAGTATTAATCATAAAGATAACAAATTTATATTTTTCTTTTGAAAGCATGTACCTTTCTAACAAGACTAATTTTTCTAATATATGTTATGCGATAAGTCACATTAAAGATGTATTGATCATAAAAATTAAAGAAATCATTAACTTATCTATTTTTGTGTTATACACATTATTAGATACATTATCACGTATTGAATGAATTTAAATGTTTCATGTTTTCTTATTTATTACAATCCAATTTTATACAATAGAAACACTAAATACATAAAGGTTTACCAAAATATTAATAACAAACAAACATATATTATACACACGTGACAATGCATGTATGTTGTCACTATACACTATAGAAAATCATATTGAATAGATAGTTATGTGGACACAACATTATATTTTAAATATTATCATTTACACAATTTCAACTACATGGATAAAAATAAGTGATAAGTTTTATTGAAAGTACAAAGATTGCTACCCCATTTGAACAACATTGTGTTGATTTATCACAACCAAGCACAAGTAAATCAAACATGTATTAGATGTTTCCCTTAGGTATCAACTTAGAGGAAAGGACCACAATTGTTGCTCTTCATTTTTGCTCTTGATAACATAATTTATACTTTTTGTCTTAAAATATCATTCAAATAAGATTGTGGTGATAAAGCCAATTTTTGGATAGATATAACTCAAGAGATAGTAATGAATGTCAAACTACTCCTCTCTATGTCATTAATATATATTGCACGTCTTATTGGCCCCTATGCCTTGTGTATGATTAAAAATCATTCCATTTTGACATGCATTTGTGTAAATAACTTCTTTTAATAGGTAGAATAGAGACAAACTTTGGCTTATTAATGTCCCATGGCATAGACACACAATTATCTAATTCCACAATCACACATATTGGTAGCTTTGGAAATTGAGTACCTTGAAGATAGACTATATTCTTTACAATATTTGGTGAGTGCATGGAAATGGGAGACCAAAAGGGGGTCTTATGTGGCCATTTTTTAGAAATCAAGAAAAAAATGATCTTGGATAAGAAATTGAATATAGTTAGGCTCAAAATTTGAAGCAACAAGAACAAGAGTCACAGTGTTTTGAATCTACTTTCTAAACTACTATTTTATTTTAAAAATTGTGGAGATCAAGGGGTTCAAATAAGGGTGCTACATAAAGTACTCTTGTTTTGATAAAAAAAAATATATTATAGCATCTGATGTGGTCCTCCTAAAATGTTAACTTTTTTTAGTATTTAAAAAATCACTTCAATAAAAACTCAGGTAACACCATGTAGTTTATGTCCAATTTTTCTACTATTTTTAAAATGAACATATGTTTTTTTACTAATTTCCAAAGTGGACACATCCTGCAAAACAAAAAATTGAACATGCACCCTCTTAATATTTTTGAAAACTAATTGAAAAACATTTTTTTAACTTGTAAAGAATACAATCTAGTTTGTAAAAATGTACAATTTGTTTCAAATTTTGATGAACATGTAAAAATTGAAACCAAAAACACCATGTACATAGATTTTTGACAAAATATAAAAAATAGTAAAAGAAATTAAAGATCAAAAGCTTAACATATTTGAAATGTAAAAAAAATTACATGGTTAGAAATATAAGAGAGATCAACATTATTATGGTATATTTTTTACTCAACATTGATAGATGTGTAAACTTGATGGAGGTCATGCTCAAGATTGTATCATTTTTTGAGAAATTATAAAAATATTCCTATGGATGTTCATATGTTAGTCCAACCCTTTGGGTTGGATGTTCAAGGAAAATCCAACCCTAAGGGTTGGAAATTACCAAAGAAGATAATAGTGTTCTTACATTTTTATGAAGAAAAAAGGTCTCTCTCACCCTCCATCTTTTTCTCTTCACACAAATGTGAGCGTGTCATATCATGCTTGCATTTTTCTAATGAGAAATCATCTCTTTTCATATCTACCTTTCTCTACCTCTCTCTCGATCTCACTCTCTCTCCCTCAAGCTCTAGACCTATCTCTCTACCCCTCCCTCCCTCTATCCTTCCCTATCTCTCTCACCCTTTCTCTACCTCTCTCTACCCCACTCTCCCCCTAAGCTCTAGACCTATCTCTCTACCTCTCCCTCCCTCATTTCCTCTCTTTTTCCCTCTTTAGACCTCTCTATTCCTCTCCCTCCCTCTCTCCTTCCCTCTTTACTTCTCTCTATCTCCCCTCTCTAGACCTATCTCTCTACCTCTTCCCATCCCTTCCCCCTTTCCCTCTCTTTGTCCCTCATTATACCTCTCTCTCTCTCTCTTTATATATCTATCTCTCTACATCTCCCCCTCTCTCCCCTCCCTCCTTTCCTATCTACTTCTCTCTATCTCCTACCTCCTCTCCCCTCCCTACCTCTCCTCCCCCTCTCCCTCTCTACTCTCCTATCTCAACCCTCTCTCTCCCCTCCTGCCTCTCCTCCCTCCCTCTCTCCTCTCTACTTCTCTCCATCTCCCATCTCTCTCTACCTACCTCTTGCTCCCTCCTCCCTACCTCTCTCTCTACCTAATTATTCCTCTCTACCTTCTAATTATCTCTCTCTCTCTCTCGATCTTTAGACCTTTCTCTCTACCTCTCCCTCCCTCCCTTACTTTCTCGCTCCCACCTTCCTTCCCTCTCTCTTTGTTCTTCTTTCTAGGTATCTTTGTCTAAACTTATCTCTTTACCTCTCCCTCCCTCTCCCTCTTTCTTTGTCCCTTTCTACCTATCTCTCTATATCACACTCTCTCTCAAGATATAAACCTATCTCTCTACCTCTCCCTCCTCCCTCCTCCCTCCTTCCTTCTCTACTTTTATCTATCTCAAATCCATCTCTCACTATCCCTCTAGATATCTCTTTATATCTCTCCTTCTCCCCCATCTCTCTCTATCTCACTCTCTTTCTCCAGAGCTCTAGACTTATCTTTCTACCTCCCCCCTCTCTCTATCCCATTGTCTCTCCCTTGAGCTCTAAACCTATCTTTCTACCTTCCCCTTCTCTATCTCTATCTAGGGTTCCTAGTGTTCTTAGATTGAATTCGAATCTATGAACTAATATTTTATGTTCCATATGTTGGAATGCTTTTTGTCACATTTTTTATTTGAATTTGATAATATACAATCACTGTTTTCATAATTTTTACTAATTATATTAGATTTGATATATAATTGAACATTAAATACCAAAGAAGTTGACAACAAGCTCAAATTTTAGAGGAATGTGAAGCCAAAAATGAATTGGATAATGTTGTGCAATTGGTGAAATTGAATCCCAAATTTTTAGGTATATTCTCTTTGAATGTATATCATTTGTTCATGTCACTTTTTCAACATAGTTCATGTGCTACATATCATAGTGCTAATCCACTTTATTGCGGCCCAATTGTTGACCAAAAACACTTAGTTGTGAAGAAGAAAATAAGATACCAAATTATCCACACTATAAATCAAGGATTTCATGAACTCATTGCACTCTATGGATGCTTCACCATTTGAATTACCCATTTCAATCCCACCTCTAGTGCAAATCCCTTGAAAAACATAAATTCCTTACAAATTTAGGTTTTTAAAATTGAAGACCATCTCCTCTAGTAACCCTTTTATTGATCCTTCCTACATAGCTTATATAGAGGAACCTTGAACTATCTTAGAGGATAAACTAAAGGATGCAAGTTACCCTTTGATGCAAGACATAAATCAAGACACCGAAAATTAGTGTGGAAATAATAGCTATAAAAAATTTAAATTTAAACAACTTTGAAACTGTACCTAAAACTCCTGGTGGACCTCCTTTCAAAAATTACTTTAGACCATCAAAATATTTTTTTTTATTTAAAAAATTGGATAATGAAAGCCCCCACATTCATCTATAAAAAGATAAATAGATCATAATTTTTCTCCCAACAATACCCTTCTAATTTCATAGCCAAAAACTTAGAAAACCCATGGTTTCACACATTCAACAAGGAAAACCAAGTTTACAAAAACTACTGGCAACCATTGAGAGATCAAATACAAATTTCCAACACCAAAACAACAACCATTTCAAATTCAAGGTACTAATTTATTTCTTCATTCCCCATGTTTACAATCTTAGCATCAAATTAAGATATAACAATAAAAAAACTTGGCTACAGGCAGAAATTCACTTCCAACACTATCAAATCTAACTCAAGAGGCCACAGTCATCCATCTACATCCAAAAAATAAGTATCAAATCCTTTGATCATCCTCTTGGGCATGGAAATATTCCTCTCATTAAGTTTTCCTCTAAATATCAATGCATTTTTTCCCAATTTTTCCACTTACAAGCTCACTCCACTAGCTCCTTCACTAGCCACCCTAATTCCCCCACCATCAATTGAAAATTAATTTTTAAATGCAAATGGGAGTACAAATTACAATAAATTCCCACTCACATTCCTAGGCATTGGATTTTTTCTCCTCCAATTTGACAAGGAAAAAATCAATTTTTGAGCCACTACACACATGAAAATTAAGCCTTTGGTGCCGCATATCCAATAGGTATAAAAATTTAATTTTAAATATATTGTAAATGTGTGAAAAGAGCTCTGAAATCATGCCCGAAATATAAAAAATCAAACACAATAAAAAATGATAAATTAAAGACCACACATTTTTTTGGTGTGTAGGATTGCATGTGCACCTGGATGCTCTTGCATCAAACAACCCAAGTAAGAGAAATTTTTCATGAGTGGAAACTCATGAAATTTTGAAGATCATGTGTTTGTTATTCATCCATTTTTCTTCCTTAACCTCTTGCCTTTTCTTTCTCTTTTTCCAACATCTTTGCTCACCATTCTTCTTTCCTCTCATGGATTTGTATCCACCATGAGTGATCCTCATCCTTCAATGACTCTCTCCTTTCCTAACCTCTTTCATGGGATCCAACCCACACAAATCTAACCACCTTTACCAAATTATTTCATCATACATATCAACACCTGCAAGATACACATAGAAATCCGCCCCTACAACTTTATGAAAATCACAAAATGCAAATAAATTTACCTCCTCTTTCTTTGCTGCAATGTTTTTGGTGTTACCTTCAGTTGAAACCTTTATCACATCCTTCACTATGAGGTTTTCATCTACCCCATCTACTTGCCCCATGATTTTTATGCCTTCAACCACTGTAACATCTTCAACAAATTCTTCACACAAACATGCTACATAAAAATCTGCATCTCCATTTATTTTTTCCCCATCTATTTGCAACTTCATATCCTTCTCAACAAGAAACAAATCCCCATCAATTTACTCTTCGCACAATTCTAAAAAATTATTAGAAGTTACTTCTCCACTTAATAACCTTTCTATTCCTCTTATCTTCTCTCTCAATAGGAGATCTTCTTCACCAATTTCCTCATCAAAGATGGGACCATCAAAGAGCCCCACTTTCACACCTCCATCGATCTCACTTTATTTACTCACAAACAAATCAAAATCAAAATGATCAAATCATATCTCATTTTTTTTTGTTGTCCCAAGTTCTTTTCTTTCATCTTTTGCTACATGTTTCAACTCTTCATGGCTCTTGACTATCTCTCCTTGCTATTGAAAAGGTGGAAAATAGGTTAACCAATTTGAAATGGGGAAAATGGGGGTATGATGCACCTATCTTCCTACTTTCATTAGGAAAAAGATATCTCCTAGGGAAATATTGACTCTCAACCCTTAGGTGAGTCAATCTTGAGAGGGATCTTGTTGTTTTCCTTCTGCTTGAGGATGGGTTGCAACTTTCAAGACAACACTTTTGGGAGATGAATGAAAAATAGCAAAAAAAATCAATTATGCAATGCAATACATGAATCATCAATTTAAAAACTTAATCTGACGGAATCTAGAAAATTTTAGTAGATCTAAGAGAGTTAGTATTTTATGCACCTTTCACCAAAATGTTGTTTTGAGAGCTCTATTGGGACAGATTCACCCTAGGGTGAATGGGTCTTTATAGGGCCTTTTGAAATTAATTTCTGGTTCCTTTGCTCCTATGTCTACACTACCAAATTTGTTGGATTTCATAGTTAGAAAATTAGAAATAAATTTTGTAGTTGAGTTTCCATGGCTTGACAACAATGTTGACAACTTTGCAATTTTTGCAAAATTATACTTTTGATAGATCTTGAATCCTTCTTCAACCTAAGATTTGCAAAACACACAAAAGGGAAAAATTGTTTGTTTTTGGTGAATGGGGGTTTTCCTTTGTCAAACCTCATTTTGGTAATTAAACCTTGAATTGAAACAATGAAACATGAAAAGAATGATGAATGAACAATTGCTATGTTCCTTCTTCAACCTAAGATCTGCAAAACACACAAGAGGGAAAAATTGTTTGCTTTTGGTGAATGGGAGTTTTCCTTGGTCAAACCTTGTTTTAGTAATTAAACCATGAATTGAAATAATAAAACATAAAAGGAATGATCAATGAACAATTTCTATGTTGCAACTCACCAAACCCTTGAGTGAAATCCTTGAATGGATATCCTTGAAGGACAAATTCTTGATCTTGCATGAATGGCTTAAATTGGATGTTGATCTTGATGCTTGAACACTTGAAACCTACATCACAATGTTAGCTCCAAAAACATGCATGAATGTAAATAAATTAAATGACATGATGCTTGAGATCTTGAATGCTGCAATAAATTCTTGAGAAATATACTCTTGAACACCTTTGATAATAATATTAGCTCTTTTGAATTTTGCATTAACATTCTAGAATTTGAATTGATAAAATAAACTTGTTTTTATATGGAATTCTCTAATTTCCCGAAAATTAAAAATTACAAGCCGACATTTGAAATTGAATTTGGGATCATGAAAAGGCTACCAAAAACATATTTTAAATTTGAATTTAGCAACTAAAGGGGACCCATTCACCCTAGGGTGAATCGGTCTTGACCTAAATTGTTAGGACCTTTTCATGTGGGGTGTGATAAATGATAATTGCATTAATTAAATATTAATTCCCTTTTTGAAAATTGTAATAAATTAGGCTTGTAAATGCATAATTGGGACAATTAGAGGTTTAATTAAGTCCAATTAATTAAGGGAACCAAACATAGTGTGAAAATTTAAATGAGTACATTTTCCTACACTACATTTAGCCCCCACTTTAGTGAGAGTATGAACTTGCACTCACACTCACACTAAAGTAGACAAACAAATGTCAAGAGAGGTCTAATTGTACAAATATTGGAAAGATAAGATGACAGAGGTCAAGGAGGATGATAAAGCCCCTAAGATCTAAGATCTCATGGAAAACTAACAAAGGCACAAAGAGACACATGCCTATGTTAAAATATGCAATAGCAAAACAAGATACTCACAAAGCATACAATGCCAAAATTAATGAGGAGATAAAGAGAGAGAGGGTGGATCAAGCTTTGACTATTTTTCCAACTGGTATGGATCAAACCTTAGCTATTTATCCAAAAACATTTACAAGCGGAAACCCATTGTCCACTATGAAAACAAAATGTGCTCACATGGGCTAGTGAAAATCCATTTTCCACTAGGTGAGCCCCAAAAAGTGGCTAATGGGAAAGTCATGCTAGGTCTAGGGTGATCCCATAATAGTGGTTTACAATTTTTGGCCAAACTGGACACTGAAATTATTATTTTTAACTAAATCTTCACATTCGGGCACCTATAGCAGCTAAATTGTGAGGAATTTAAAGATGGTGCAAACTAGAGTCTCATCAAATTTTTATGCAGGATTCTAAAATTATTTTTTCAAATTTTTGGAATCAAATTGTACTTCTTTTCCATCTCCCATGAAAATTGATTTTTTTAGAAAACAACATTTTAAAAGTGGCCTTTTAATATACTTTATAACTTTTTTGATGAAGGATAAAATTCTAATTCTTTCAAATTTAGATTTGTAACTCGATATCTATGCTTCCATTTGGTTAGATAGTTTTTTATTGAATATTTTTTCCAAGTTTCAAAGTCAAAAAATTACAATTGAACCATAGCGTAACTTTTTTTGTATATGTCAATTTTTTTTTTGTTGGATCAAGGACTTCCAACATTGCACTCATATTTTCATTTTTTTTTTTTGATAATCAACACCTATTTTCCACATGTGAAGAACAAATAAATTCATTTTTTGATGAAAACCTATGTTAATAAAACTTAAAAACAAATACATAACAAAACCAAAACTATAAAAATTATATTCATTGGATAGCTTGTTATGAGGAATACTACATAATTTGGAAATAAATTTTAAAATGAATTCATTTGATCCCCCAAGAAGCCTAACAAAAGTGATTTTTATTAGCATTTGATAGGTGTAAAGGAGACGCATTTATAGGTATGGTTTTAAAATTAGGAGGTTCTATCCAAGGGGTTTGATCTAAGGTGAGATTAAACCCTCTTCAATTGGAATCCTTAAAATGGAACTTTTTAAGGCTTAAATCATTATATTTTCTAAAATATGTGATTTGACTAAAATTGTTCCTCGAGAATTGTAAACCACTATTATGACAAACACCTCTATAGGCTCCCATTGTACTAACCATACAAAAGTTATACTGCCTAATAAATTTGATAAGGCACCATAAGCACTTGGTCACAAGGCTAGCAAGCTATGTTATGCTAGGAACTTATGAAAAATAGTCTCTATAAGAAAGCAAGTTGTGTTATGCTAGGTGGCCATTTGAAAAACATAAAGGCTCCATAGGAAATAAATTTGTACTATGCTTGGTGGCATTGATACATGCAATAGAATATTCAAAGGGGTGTTGCTTAGTTCATGAAAGGTATTACCTTAGGTAAAATTATGCTTAATTTCTCCAAGAGAGGACTAGACTAGGATAAATGATTCACAACTTAAGGAATGCAATCTGTAGTATCACCACTAAGATGAATGTCATATGCCAAGAAAGATCATGCTCTTGAAGGACATCAAACCTAATGACACCACCAAGAAGACACATCACGTGAAGTAAGAAGACAGTACTTTGAAGCAAACAATGAGTGGGGACATGTATGCCCCCACTTTAAAGAAATTTCTAAACACCATGTTGTGAGAAGTTACTTTAAAGTAGAACACACATGAAAAATGCCGATACATGAGAGATTTATTGAAAAATCCCTATATAAACATATGTTTCTGAGTAGAGCTACATCATGGAAAGAAAATTTCCCCCCCATATGTAATCCTAAGATCACATAAGGGATCCATGGATTTCGGGTCAACGTTTGTTGTTGTTACAGTGATATAATCGAGCTAGGAATTGTCATCATTCCCCAAATGCCTCATGGAACAAGCACAAAGGAAGAATGACACATAGAGAGAGAAAACAAAGAGAATATTTTGGGTCAACATGGAAGAGACTTGAATGTCTCAATGCCTTGCATCATCCCGGAAAACACAAGACATAAATTGTTACAACAAATAGAAGAATGTCACAATGGATTTTCTTCCTTTGTATCCTTGCACCAATAGAATGACAAGGTTCATCCAAATTAGGCTCACAAATATATAAAGACATGCTAGGCAACATAGTATACGAAATCACATTATGCACAAGCAATCACAAAGAACATGAAGACAAAGACTAGTAGGGAGCATCTGAGTCAACCTATAGCAGGTCATCCACATCCCAATCTTGTTCATCATATGTGGAAAGCAAACAGCTAGCCAAAGGGACAACGACAAGCACCATACTAGGACAAGGCTATCTAACTCTTGCCCCAACTAAGTGCAGGACAAGAGTGAGCAGAGATAGGTGGCGAGAATGAGCTCCTTGCAATAGAGAAATGATTTACAATAAATGTAAAACATGCAATAGTGAGTATGCTATGATCCTACAACCATCACATGGCAAGGAGCAAAGTGCATGCATTTTAGTCAAGTTGGATCCTTAGAAGATTCAAAATTTCTTAATAGCTCTTGTAAATCATGATAATAATCAGTATGATGTTCAAATATTTTATGATATGCACTATATGGTCCATTTTGATCACTTTGATTTTTTGTTATTTTTTTAGGTTTATGTGGTAACTTAATTAATCCCTAATGTAAAAGAGTGTAAAAATCATTCTTAGTCTTAGGTCATGTAATGATTCAAGAGGATCATGCTTCGTCTGTTTCTTGGATTTGTAACACTTATGTACTTTTTTCTTTGGCTGGATAATTGGTTGATTTAAAGGTGGGGGATGAATAGGATTCTCATGATGGTCATCAATTTCATCTTCTAACATCAAGGTCTTTCCTTTACAAGAAGGGGATGTGTTAGGATGAATGGGTTTATCAATGATTGTCTCTTGTTTTACCATATCACTTCCACAAATGAGAGGTATATTTAGAGATGAGTGAAGGTGAGGCAAAGTAATGTTAAGAAATGTGTCTATGATCTCATCCTCTTGAGCTAAGATATCTTTAGAAGAGTCACAAATATGATTCTCATGGCATTCAATATTTGGTTCTTCTAAGACCACAAAACTTTCATCACAAAGGAGAGGAATGTTGGGAGAAGAATCTTTTTGATTGTCAAGATTATCCATAGTTCTTTTCTCTTGCATTAAAACATTTTAAAAAATGGGAGGTGAATGAAGACTAGGAAAGGTGGTGTTAAGATATGTGTCAATGGTCTCATCCTCTTGCACTAAGAGACTCTCATAACTAGGAAAAATATTGGAAGAATGACTACCATGCTTGTTAATGAGCTTTTTCTTGACATGCTTGCAAAGGAAAGATGCGAACATTTTGTATTTTTCATATTTAGAACAAGATAATTTACTGATTATGATATGAGAAAAAAGCTAAAAATGATGTATTTTTAATTGAAATTTTGATTTCAAACAATGAACTCTATTTGACCTATTGAACTTAACGCAAACAATGATAGAATTTTCTGATTTCTGAAACTAAAGCCCAAATTTAACAATAGATCAAAAGAAGGCAAATAGAGATAAATCATTTCCTAGAAATTTGAAACAACACCTACATAGGGAAAAATTCACCCTAGGGCGAATGGGTCCTAGCATAGGGGTTGCAAAAATGTAAATCTAAGTTTGAAGTTCAATGTTAGGGTTTCCTATTTCAAACTACAAACTGTGGTTTCAGTGATTGGTTTTTCTATATTTTGATGTCTAAATGCAAGTGAATTGAATGGAAAATGATGAACAATATGACACTTTTTGAAATGCAATTTTGACTCAATTTTTGATTTTGAATGATTGGACATACACTAATATGCAAATACTATGCAAAATTAATGTAAAATGCATGCAAATTTTTGAATTTTTTAGACTTAAAGTGTAGACACGAAAAATATATTGATTGATATCACACATCTGATCTTGATCTACTAACACTGGTTCATCCTAAATCATCTCCTTTTCTAAACATTTAATCGAATAACCTTTATTTAAAATAGACATGTACATCCAACAAAGCATTTAAAATATCTTACATGTCCTTGTGCATTGAGCCAAGTGGCATTTAACTCCTCTTTCATCCCCCCAAAACATGTCATTTCGTCAAATTCAAATATTCAAACTTGCACATTGATCAAAATGTGCTCATTCCTCCACCATTCACATAATGACATGTGGCTTCTTCTCATTTGTTGAAGATTAGTCCCACGTTCATCCCTTTTTCCTTAAATTATCTCTTCACATCCTTCTATAAATAGAGAGCTCATCCTTCATTTCTATCATCCACAATTTGAGAAAAGTTATTATAATTCAATTTCATCTTAGAGATTTAGCATTTGCATAAAATCCATCAATTGTAGCTAGGTTATTGCAGGTTTTCTCCATGGAAGGCATTTGAAGCAATCACCAAGTGGATCACAATCATAAAATCTTCATCAAGCTTAAAAAGGAGTTGGGAAAGGGCCAATTCCCACATTAAATTGGCACCAACTCCCCCATAGGATCAAGAGTTTGCATTATTTGAATAGGATTTACAATGTTTTATTGCTTCTCATTGCATTTCTTGTTTTCATTTCCTATTTTGAATGATGTTAATGGATTTTATGGGGAACCTATATTGTAAATTGAATTTGATCTTATTAATATGTTCATTTGTTGTGTTCTTGCAAGTATAGGATATTGGTTCACATAAAGGATGCAAAAAGGAAACCTAAAACCCTATATGAGATGCAAACTAATGCAATTTTAACAACCCTAAATGAAATGCAAACCAATGCAAGACAATGAAAACTAATGCAAATCCTAGATCTAGGGATTGAATAGACTCCAATTTTTAGAATTTTGTTATACAATGTTAGGTTCACCAAAATGAAAAGGTGGAAAAATAGGTTCACCAATTCGAAATGGGGAAAATGGGGGTATGAAGCACCTATCTTCCTACTTTAATTAGGAGAAAGAGATCTCTTAGGGAAAGATTGACTTTAAACCCTTAGGTGAGTCAATCTTGAGAGGGATCTTGTTGTTTTCCTTATGCTTGAGAATGGGTTGCAACTTTTAGGACTGAAACTTAACATATCTCTACAAGGTCTTGATCTTGTATGAATAGCTTGAATTGGATGTTGATCTTGATGCTTGAATTCTTGAAACCTACATCACAATGTTATCTCCAAAAACATGCATGAAAAAAAATAACTTTGACATGATGCTTGAGATATTGAATGCTGCAACCAATGCTCGAGAAATTTTCTCTTGAACACCTTTAACAATAATCTTAGCTCTTGTGAATTTTGCATTAATATTATAGGATTTGAATTGATAAAATAACCTTGCTTTTATATGTAATTCTCTAATTTCCCAAAAATTAAACATTACAAGCTGACATTAGAAATTGAATTTGGGATCATGAGAAGGCCACCAAAAACATATTTTAAATTTGAATTTAGCAACTAAAGGGGACCCATTTTTCTTAGGGTGAATGGGTTTTGACTTAAATTGCTAGGACCTATTCATGTGGGGGTGTCAAAAATGATAATTGCATTAATTAAATATTAATTCCCCTTCATAAATTTTAATAAATTAGGCATGTAGATGCATAATTGGGCCAATTAGAGGCTTAATTAATTCTAATTAATTAAGGGACCCAAACATAGTGTGAAAATGTAAAGGAGTACATTTTCCTACACTACAACTACAATAGCTCCAATCTATCCAACCTTGTATTTATATCCATGACCACCCAAGTGATCCTCCTCTTTTGATACTTGCTCCATCCTTCCCATATCATAGGTTTCTTCGTCATGTGTATTCCCATCTCTCTTGCTGCTACAATACATCACACACTTTGCAAAAATAATTTCTCACAACACACTATCCTCTACCTAACAAAGAATCTAGAAGATGCTTCCTCTACCCGCTTTCTCAGTGAAGGAACTCTACACCTTCTACCCAACTTCATCTTTGTTGGAAGATAGTAGTCACAAACCCTCTTTCATGCCTACAAAAAATAAACTTTCTCACAACTCTATCTCTTGCAGCTTCACCACTTCACTCTTCACCACTCCTCACTTGCAAGTCTTGGTGCATACTCTGCACTCTCAAGATCTTCTGGCTCTAATACCATTTGATATAAGAACAAACATCAAGACTCTAAACAACAATGCGAATATTGCAACCCACAAGGAAAATTCAAACAACTCTAAATCTACACTCTAAGCTCATGATAGACCTTCAAAAATTAATTTAAACCATCAAAATATTTCTTTGTCATATAAAAGCTTAGATAATGAAAGTCCCCACATTCATCTACAAAAAGATAAATAGATCATAATTTTTCCCCAATAATACCCCTCTAATTTCATAGCCAAAAACCTAAAAAGCCCATGGTTTCACACATTCAACAAGGAAAACCAAGTTTAGAAAAAATACTGGTAACTATTGAGAGATCAAATACAAAATTCCAGCAATAAAACAACAACCATTTCAAACTCAAGGTACTGATTTTATTTCTTCATTCCTCATGCTTACAATCTTAGCATCAAATCGAGAGATAATAATCCAAAAACTTGGCTATATGGAAAAATTCAACTCCAACACTATCAAATCTAACTCAAGAGGCCACTACTGGCCTTCTAAATCCAAAAAATTAGTATCAAATCCTCTGATCATCCTCTTAGGCATGGGCATATTCCTCTAGCATTAAGTTTTCATGTAAAAATCAATTCAATTTTTCCCAATTTTTCTACTCATAGGATCACTCCACTAACTCCTTCACCAGATGCCCAGATTCCTCCACTATCAATTCAAAATTAAGTTTTAAATGAAAATGAGAACTTTACAAATTACAATAAATTCCCACTCACATGTCTGTGCATTGTAATTTTTTTCATCCAATTTTCCAAGGAAAAATTCATTTTTTAAGCCACTACACACATGAAAATTAAACCTTTCGTGCCACATATCCAATAGGTATAAGAATTTGATTTTAAATATGTTGGAAATGTGTGAAAAGTTCTCTAAAAGCATGCCTAAAAGATCAAAAATCAAATACACAATAAAAAATGAAAAACTAAAGACAACACATTTTTTTGGTGTGCATGTTTCCTTTTGCACCTGGATGCTCCTACATCACCCTCCATTTACCACTTCCCTTGAACTACTATTTCCCTTTCTCTTGGATAATAAGAATCACTTTTCAACATCAAGCATTTCAAAAATCCCTTGCCAAAAATGCATAATATTTCAATGATAAAAAGCTATGAATA
>VDFB02000002.1:9171185-9292383 GCA_007258455.2 Sequoia sempervirens
CTAATGATAGACCTTCCTTCAACAATTAATTTAAACCATCAAAAGGTTTCTTTGTCATATAAAAACTTAGATAATGAAAGCCCCCACATTCATCTACAAATTGATAAATAGATCATAATTTTTCTCCCAATAATACCCCTCTAATTTCATAGCCAACAACCTAAAAAGCCCATGGTTTCACTTATTCAACAAGGAAAACCAAGTTTACAAAAACTACTAGCAACCATTGAGAGATCAACTACAAAATTACAACACTAAAACAAGAACCATTTCAAATTCAAGTTACTAATTTTATTTCTTCATTCCTCATGCTTACAATCTTAGCATCGAATCGAGAGATAATAATCCAAAAACTTGGCTATAGGGAAAAATTCACTTCCAACACTATCAAATCTAACTCAAGAGGCCACAATTGGCCTTCTAAATCCAAAAACTTAGCATCAAATCCTCTGATCATTCTCTCGGGCATGGGCATATTCCTCTAGCATTAAGTTTTCTTGTAAAAATCAATGCATTTTTTCCCAAATTTTCCACTCATAGGCTCACTCCACTAACTCCTTCACTAGATGCCCAAATTCCTCCAACATCAATTCAAAATTAATTTTTAAATGAAAATGAGAACTTTACAAATTACAATAAATTCCCACTCACATGCCTGGGCATTGCAATTTTTTTCCTCCAATTTGGCAAGGAAAAATCCATTTTTTAAGCCAACACACACATGAAAATTAAGCCTTTCATTCCACATATCCAATAGGTATAATAATTTTATTTTAAATATGTTGGAAATGTGTGAAAATTTCTCTAAAATCATGCCTAAAAGATCAAAAATCAAACACACAATAAAAAATGAGAAACTAAAGACAACATATTTTTTTGGTGTACATGTTTGCTTGTGCAGCTAGATGCTCCTGCATCACCCTCCACTTACCACTTCCCTTGAACTATGATGTAGAATGGCAGGGGAAGCAACTCCTTTTTCAATAGCTTCTCTCAAATACTCTATGTGGACACAAACACAATCCATTGTTTACTCATAAGGAACCTAATAACCCAACTTAACACCTTACAACCCGAAGCAACCAGAAGGCTTGGAAAGAGCCTGAACACCATGAAAATGATCAAACAAGACCATCAAAAAAATTTCCACACCTAGAACCCTCCTTTCTTCCATTGCTACAACATTAACCCATGCATCCCTTGTAGTAGTGAGGACCCAATTTTTGAGATTTTTCACAAAATTTTCCAAAACACCTACCAACCCAATTGTGGATTCAGATATCCATTTGGGAACTACACAAACTATGTTAGAATTAATAACAAATCTTTTGGATCATAATTGACTTTCAATAACCCTAGCATGGAAAAGGCTACACAATTAGCCCATTTTTACAAAAAAAGTACTCCTTAAACACTTTCCTTTCACAAAATTACATCAAACAATCATTACTCATGTAAAAAAACACCAAATTCCATAATTTATTTATAGGTTTAAGGGTTCCACCATGTTGATTTCACAAACCCTCATTTCTAATGCATTTACTAAGGTTTTTAATGGAAAATGTAACTCCAAGGCTTCACCAATCAATCCAATGCCTAAAAAATATCTCAATACTACTACACAAACTCAAAAAACCCTCACATGGTTCCTACATGCATTAATTTGCAAAAACCCAACCTTGGTTCCTCATTTCTTTGTTGAAATAACCCTGCTCAGCCCTAGGGCATCACACAAACACCATACAAATGACTCCCCCTTATCCAAAATGAATTTATACATCTACACTAAGATGTTAAAAATCAATCCATTGAGTTATAGTGTCAAACATCAGGTGGATTGATTAATGCATTATGATTTGTCTTTTAAAACCCTTGACTCAACAAAACAGGGTAGTCCCTGTAATTTGTTGATTCCTCAAACAAAGCAATGAGTTAAGACTTCAAACCAAATGGAATTGAAAGTAAACACATGAAACTTCAAACACTAATGGTCTCAAATCATGGCAAGCTTGTATGGTTATGTACAACTCAGTAAAATGTAAAAGAAACTCAAAAAATGAATGGGAAAATAGAGATTTCTTATTGATAATGCCTCAAATTTTCAAGCCAACATTACAAATGAGTTTCCATGCCTTTATAAAAGCTTCTCCCCTACAAAACAACAACCAACTACCTCTTCAACAAAATTTTAAACTTCTATTGACCGTTGGAGGCCAAATTACACTTGTTACATATCTATGTTAACAATACTTTGATTCCTTTTACATCATTTTTCTATTTGACCCTCCTAAACATTTGAAACATTTGAGATGGTCTATTTAGATCTTATTAAAATAAAATAGACTCAAGACACCCAAAAATTCACCTTATTACACATTACCATATCAAATTTTGAAACATGGTTGTAGGTGCCTCTGCACCAAACTACTATTTCCCTTTTTCTTGGATAATAAGAATCACTTTTCCACATCAAGCATTTCAAAAATCCCTTGCCAAAAATGCATAATATTTCAGTGATAAAAAAACTATAGATATTTGGATAGTATGAATCACTTGCCCACATCAAGAATTTCAAAATCCCTTGCCAAAAAATGCATCAGATATTCCAATGATACAAAACTATAAATATTTTAACCCTTTATTTTCAAGTGCACTTAAACTATTTAAGTGATGGTGGTAGCTTGAAGGAAATTTCACTTTTCCAACAATAGAATCTTAAAGAAGTTTCCTTTCTCAACTCATAGGATTGGATGAAGTAAATTTTACATGGAATTTTCTTTTTGGATAGGTCATTTATAATTGTAGATACCTTTTCACCTCTAAACACAACACCTAGTCTTCATTGTTCAAGAATAAATAGGAATGTGCAGCTATAGTTGGATTATTTTCATTATTAGAACCTTTATCTCTATACCTCTCCATGAATTTTTAGTCCTCATCCAATTCCCATTCATGCATCTTTATGAAAATTTTAATTTTAATCATAAAAGTGGGATTTTAGAAGATTTCCATAACAACATTTTTGCAAAAATAGGTTCCACAATAAGGTAGATGATTATTTTTCCTTATTTTATCTCTTCAAGTTTTTTCTCAACCTTGTAGACATTTTCAAGCTTCAACATTATAGGTACAAGTGATAAATACTCAAGTACACAATGTTTTCAAATGTTTCCTACCACTAAATCAAGAAAACATATATAGTATCAAATTCACCAATAACACATCATTTGCATATTCCAATCATTTTGCATTATTTGATCCAAGCATGTCACAAATTTTGACAACATTTCATTTTTTACAATTGTTGCAATGTTTTTGAAAAAGAGAAAAAAAATGTTTTGAATGGATCCAAAACCATTTACAATAGGTTTTAAATGGACCCAAAACCATCAGGTTTTGGAGGAACCCAAAACCCAGCCAAGGATGGTCAAGCTACCAGAAGAGAAGTCAAAAAAGCCCCGCAACAAAACAAAGACATACCGGTAGCCAAAGCTAGCTACCCAACAATGAACCTAGATATTACATAGATCTAGAACCCATTGGTTTTGATGGGACCAATAACCCAAGACAACCAGGTTTTGGCAGGGAGCAAAAACCCAAGAGAGAAGCCTACAACAACCAGGCCACAATAAACCAGTCACTCAAGTAAATTAGTCTCTCCAAACCACTGGCAAAAACAACTAAGACATAGGTCTACAGAAGTAGATCCCCAAAAGAGGTCATTCCAAGAATGCAAGGCTCCAAACGTGTTCCATAAAAACCAGTTGTTCACTCCACCTATATAGGAGACAAAACTTTGCTCTTCCAAACCACCGTAGTCAAAGCTCTCCTGCATAACACCATTCCACCTTAATAGAAATGGGAAACCCCTCAATGGGAAAATCTGGAAGATACCTTTAACCACAAAATACACCTCAACCCGAGAGGGAGAGGAATCCACCTCCAAAGGAGAGGTCTTCACCTTAATAGAAGACCTAGTATTTAGAGAGAAAGATGGTACTACAGTAAGGAGGAGAACCAAAGCAAGCAGCCACAATAGTAACAACTGGGTTTTCAAAATTATCTCTAAAAGCCACCCAACCCTCAAAACCTTCAACACAGAACAAAGCTGATACAACACCAACTCCAACCCACAGGGACGCCCAACCAAAAAATTAGCTCCCACACACCAACAAGGTACACAGGGGCCTCACCATGAGCAAGGGATTAGGAAAGACACCTGCTCTCATCCTAAAAAATCCTAGAGATGCCAGTGCAGGTCCACACAAAATCCAACAGAGCATAGGGAAGAAAATACCTAGATTTGAGTGATGCTACCACTCCACCAAATGGGCTAACAACCCAAAACAGTCTCCAAACAAAGATAATAGGCAAATAAATCCATGATTCATTTGGAAACCACAACCATGCCAACAAAACCCCTAGAAGAGAGCCACCAAATAGAGGAAGCGTAGAAGAAAAGAGCACCCCAAAAAAAATGAGAAAAAGAAAGGGCCAACAAATAAAGCCCCCAAACCATCCTACTACACTGAGCATAAACAAAAATAGACCCCTTCTTCAACCCAGAAACTCCAAGGAAGCCGCAACAACACCACACTCCCAACCAAAAGGAAACCTCATCCAAATTGTCAAGCCTCCAACCAGTGAATGCACGGAAGAAAAAAACACCCCAGAAGAAGTGAGAAGAAGAAAGGGCCAACAAATAAAGCCCCCAAGCCATCCTACTACCCCAAGCAGAACCAGAAATAAGCCCCTTCTTCAACCCAAAAACTCCAAGGAAGCCCATCCAACCCCACACACCCTGCAAGGAAAAGAAAAATGGAAGGGGCAACCATCCAACACTAGAAATCACAAAGGGCAACAAACTTACCCTCCTTCATCCATCTAAGTCCACAACAACATTAGTAGCAACAAAACCCCATCCCAGGGAATCAAACGATTCCCCACCTATAACACCACTGAAGAGCACCGACAGGGGAGACATAGAGAAAGCATCCAACAGAGTAAAAGCCATAGAACCATCTCCAACCACTGCAGGAAAAGAAAAAATTCTCCAAATCTAATCCAAACAAGATGCCAAGCACTGACAATGTCCTCCTTTCCTTCAACACTAACAACCCCTCATGCAGGAGCCAACCATCTATCTTCCATCGTCGACATCGCCTGATGCAACACCCACAAATGCCTCCACTTCTCAACAAGCTTTGCCAAATAAAACAACGTCCACTCCAAGCCTCCATCCGACGGATCCTCCTTTTTTGCATCTGCAACTTCAAATATTTTAAAAAATGACCCATGTCGCTGCTTCTCGCCCTTTTCCGATCATGTCCACATCATTCTTCAGCGACCAATGTTGTTATAACAGTCATCTTTCTCATTTTTATTTTTTATTTTTCAACTTTTATCATTTCCTCATGTGTTGACAACCATAACACTGCTAGTTTTAAATTTTCATAAATGAAAACACTTAAATTCACACTCTCATGAAATTCATAGGGTTGTGCTATAGATGACTATCATGGCAATATTTTTTATGAATGTAGAATAATTTTTTTCACATTTATGGACTTCCAAACATTGCAACTAAATTCTCATTTACTTTTATAACACCTATGAGAATCCTAAGACACTTATGGTAGTCCTAGAGGCTTTGATATCCCCATAATATACTTCTAATATTGCTTGTATGATAACCTCTTGCGTGATGCATAAAAATGAACCAAGTGGTCTTGACAATGCAATAACGTTTCAATCAAGGTGATATGGGTTTAGGTAGTAGCTTTTTATTGTAATAGTTCCAAAATTGTTTATAAATAATTTTAGGGTTTTTAATGGTTTTATAAAAATTTAATGTATTTAATGCTTGCAAAATAAATATTTATAGAAAGGATATAATGAGGTTATCAATTAATAGCATCAATATCTTGAACTTTACATCCATGCTAAGATCAATAACTAATTAAGGTTTCCACTTGGAGCTCAAATATTTTAATTTCTCTTTGTTACATAGCCTATAATTGAGTTATAAATTATAACCTAATTTCTTAGTTTATCACATCATGTTAATTTTATTTAATAAAATCAGAATCATTATCTATGTTTAAACATATATTTTCATATGTATGGTTATGTAAATAATTATAGTAGATATTCATGATTTATGGCTTGTAGAGCACATCACTTCTTAATGACCTCCCATCTCTCAATGACCTACTATATAGTTTAATAATTCATTTAAGATAAGCAATGGGTAAGTTCAAGAATAAAAAATGCACAAGCTTTAAGTCTTAACCTAGTAATAACCCATTACTAGTTTACCTTGTTTCATGTTGATATTCTAATTTTCAAGATAGCTTTAATAAGCCATTTCAACCTAGGATAATCATGTTTATGCATAGTAGGACAAGATCAAGCTAATTTTTAATAAATACATAATATTGGAGTCTTTACCTAGTAACCTCATTCAAACCACATGCAATTATAGGACTAGTCCACTATGTCACTACATATACTCATATCTTGCTTAAGTGGGTTCACATATCTAGTTGTCACTAAGTTGTTAGTTTACCCAATGTCATGTTGATATTATAATTCCCAAGCTCCCAATATTCTAACCATATTGCATAATTCAATATATAGCCTATGGCCAAATGACAATACAAATAGAGTGATGGGATTTATATAATTGCATGAAAAATAAAACACATTGATGATGGTACACATGTCAACAATCAATTGGATTACAATTCTATGATAAAAAAAATCCCATTCAATTCATTTTTATCATTTTTTGTGCCCTAATAACACCACCTAACTATGTTTCAGGTTGGACTACCCTAGGAAACTAAAAATATCCAGTTTTAAAATTACTTATTCACTTTAACCATGGGTTATTATGACTATACCATGGATGTTATAAGTTTTTTAGCCATTGGTGTAAATAGGTGTTTTACATAACTAGTCATTAGTAGGTCCTATTTATATGTTAAGTCCACTTAGGTCCTAGGAAGGATTATTTCTAGTTAAGCATTAGTTGTCACTTATCTTATCTAGTTGGATTTTATTTACTACTTGTGTCCTAGGTAATTTAATGTGGATTCATGTCATTTAACTATAAAAAACTCATTTAATGCTAGTACATCATCACACCTTGCTTATATAAGCAAGGCATCATATGTACATTGTAACTATGAACAACAATCAATTTCATTATGGAAATCTTGCATCCATAATCATAACATAAAAATATCTCCATCTTGCTTGTAGAAGTTATTTTGTCTTGCATTTGACTCTGGGGTGTTGAAGATTTCACCATAAAATCCTACATGGTATTAGAGCTTTAATGCTATAGACTTCTTCCCAGATCTAAGTGTAATGTCATAAAATTGCACCCCTTATAATTTTACATACATCTTAGCATTTGATTTTGTGTCCACTCCTTAGCATTTTGTGTAGGCTCATTTTAGCCCCTGCATCAGCCTTTTTCCCTCTAATGATGCTCAAAGGATCACTTTTTAGTAGCTACCCTCATGTGTCAGCTTCGTGTCAAACTTTGCGCTTTTCCCAGTCATGTTGTTTTGCACTATGATGTGTCTAGACGCTAGTGTGCCACATGGATGTCTGTGCACTATGATAGCATCTTGTGATGTTTCAACATTCAAATGACCATTTCCATGCATGCTTGCTAGTTGCAATTTGCTTGTGTCAGTGGTAACGGCTCAGGATGCCTTGTAACCACCTAGGAAGCTTCTTTTTGCTTCTCCTCTCTCATTAAATGTTATCTTTTCAATCCATTTGTGTCTCTAGCTTCATTCCAACTTCTAGCTTCTTTCTAGCCTTGGATCTATCATTTTCTCTCTTGTCTTTTTGCTTGCATAGCTCAATACAACTTGTTACAACAACTTCAAGCACTCTCAAGCTCTCTTAGCAACACATTTGTAGCCCTCTTGGCTCTCACATTTATCTCCCTTGCCTTATGCTTGTGAGCATCCTGGGATTCCATATCCCTTATCTATTGCATCTTTACTTCATGATATGGGTTCTTCTCCTTGATTGGGGATTGCTTTTATCACCTACATTTTGTGATATGGGTTCTCCTCCTCGAGTGATGTTTGCTTTTATCACTCATACTTGGTGGTGCAAGTTCTACTCCTAAATCGGGTTTTTCTTTCACCACATGCTTTATCCATTTCAATTCATTTCTCTCTATCTATCCGGCTATCCGTGGAGGTGGGAACACCAAAATGGGGGTTTTATTGAGGTAAACCCCTATACAACCCCAACACTTTCTCTAGATCTTACGTATGCAGGTATTGAAGATTGTTGGAAAAACAAGGATAGACAACTGAGAGGGGGGGTGAATTAGTTGTCACAGATTATTAAAAATTTTCAAATTTAACTTAACTTAATCTCAGATTTGATGCATGAACAATAAACCATAAAAAATAAACACATTAGAAACACATAGAACACCGAGATTTTTATGTGGAAACCCTGTTAGGGGAAAAACCACGATGGATGTTAGTCTACAATATTATACCCTGTTAAAAGTATAGAGAAGAATAATGGGAATGAACATGCATTCAGGCACATTTCCTAGAGCTCACTGCTCAAATACAAGAGGGATCACTACCCAAAGAAGAGAAATACAGATTAGATCCACAGGGTATGAACTGAGAAAATAGCTTCTCCAAAAGCCTAATTACAGTTTCAATTAAGCACATAAATACTCCTTCACACTTCGCTCAAACTTCTTCACACTCTACTCTATAATCGAATGATTAGATCATTATTCACACATTTTATCTTCCTCTGCTCTCACAAACTTATGTACTATTCAATTTTCTCAAACAATCACTCTTATATATCTGCAACATGGATTTCATCAAAAACTTCAATGGCCAAAATATAAAACATATTTTCAATGTCGGCCCCAATTTACCAATAAATTTTCAATGTGAATCAGTCACCGTCGACTAATATTATGTTGTGGCCCAAAACAACATCCTCGAGCACGCAAAACATTCAAATTTTAATCTCCAAAGATCCACAACACATTAAAACCTCCATGTTGGCCAAGAACATGAAAACCCGAACACAGATGAGAATTTTTTTTTACCATGAACACACCGATCAATGCAAAAATGAAAAAAAGATATGGAATGATTTAGAATCATCCAAAAGCAACAAGAACCAACATAGAAACATCCAAAACAAATAAAATTACTAGAATCACATCAATTTCACTTAGGAATACTAACTTAAACCATAAAAAAACTGTCAGAACACAACTATTCATAACACGATCAAAACTTCACACAGACTTTTGAAACTTTTGGTGGATAAACTAGATAATCTCAGAAATAAAAAATTTAGTCCAAAATGATTGATCATCAAAGTACTGAGAAAGACACCTTCATGACCTTCACTATTCCACTGGCAACCTACAACTCTTTCTTTTAAATATTTTCTCAATATCCTCAACATATAAAACCTTCAATACATCAATGCTAATAGTGTTGACATCAATGAAAACTACATATCAACAAAAAAACCACAACATCCAACAATTTACCCCTTTGGAATTGATGGAAACACATGATGTGAAAAACACCATCAACACAACTCTCAATCAACACTTACTCCCCCTTAGATTCTGACTCTTCTTCCTCAACTTCTTCTACATGATCTTCACCCCACAAAGCTCTTCTTCCCAAATAATTCATATTTTTTCACATGAATCTTCTCCCCCTTTGAAATCAATGGCAAAGATAAAAATTATCTTCCCACATACAAGCTCTGAACCACATATCTGCACATCTGACTACTCCCCTTGAGTGACAGCCATGAAAATGTCAATCCGGATCAGAATATAGCTTTGAAGCATACAGATTGATGCAAGTAAATGCATATATAGTTCATATCAGGAGGGGTAATCACCCCTAGCATCTGTCTGAGATACTCAAAAGTATCCTTTGGTAACGACTTGGTGAAAATGTCTACAACTTATTCTTTGGTAGGCACATACTCCAATCTGACTTCTTTCTCATTCGCTTTCTCCCTCAAAAAGTGAAACTTGATTGATATGCTTGGTCTTAGAGTGTAGCATTGGATTCTTTGATATGCTTATTGCACTTGAGTTGTCACAGTATATGGAAATAGGTTCATCATATACTACTTTGATAACTTTCATCATCTGTTTCATCCACATCACTTGAGTACAATTATTTGCAACAACAATATACTCTACCTCAGCAGTTGATAGGGAAATGGAATTCTGCTCTTTGCTCAACCAAGACACCAACTTCTTCCCTAGGAAAAAGCACCACCACTAGTAATTTTCCTATCATCTACATCTCCTACCCAATCCGCATCAGTATATGCACTCAATGTAAGATCATTATCTTTAGGATACCAAAGCCAAAAATCAACTATTCCTTTCAGATATCTAAAGATTATCTTTACAACAGTCACATGAGATTCTTTTGGATCAGCCTAGAATCAAGCAACCATACATACAACATTCATGATGTCTATTTTTCTCTGAGTTAAGTAGAACAATCTTCCAATCATTGACCTGTATCTTGTTTGATTTTCCTTAGGAGAATCATCATTCTGTGTTAACTTGCATCCGGTTACCATGGGTGTACTAACATGCTTTGAGTCTTCCATGCCAAACTTCTTTAGTAACTCTCTCACATATTTGGACTAAGATATGAAAATCCCATTGTCTAACTAAGTGACTTGCAATCCCAGAAAGAACTTCATCTCTCCAATCATACTCATTTCAAATTCACTTTTCATTTCATCAACAAAATTCAGATATAAATCATCATCTCCTCCAAAAATAATGTCAACAACAAAGACTTTAATAATCAACTCTTTATCATGATCCAACTTAAAATACAAGTTGTTGTCAATAGTACCTTTATTGAATCCAAGCTTCAGTAAGTATTTATCTAGTCTAGCATATCAGGCTCTAGGAGCTTGCTTGATCCCATACAAAGCTTTCTTCAATCAACAAACCATGTCTTCCTTGTCAGTCTGTTGAAATCCATCTGACTGTTCAACATATACTTCTTCTTCTAACTCACCATTCAGAAAAGCTTACTTCACATCCATTTGATAGACTTTATAGTTCTTATATGTAGCATAAGCAAGAAATAATCTTACAACTTCAATCCTAGAAACAGAGGCAAAGGTTTCTTCAAAATCAATACCTTCCATTTGTGAATTACCTTTACATACCAGTCTTGCTTTATTATGGACCACTTCACCTTGTTCATTTAGCTTATTCTGAAAGACCCATTTAGTACCAATCACATTTTTATCTTTAGGTATGGGAACAAGAATCCATGTATCATTCTTTTGAATCTGCATTAGTTCTTCCTTCATAGCTTCCATCCAGTATTCATCATTGCAAGCTTCATTGTCATTTTTAGGCTCAATTTTAGAAATCAAGCAATACTCTTCTGCAATCCTTCTTCTAGTCTGCACACCTTTATTCTTGTCTCCTATAATTTTATTCTC
Source organism: Sequoia sempervirens (assembly GCA_007258455.2). Classification (NCBI taxonomy): domain Eukaryota; kingdom Viridiplantae; phylum Streptophyta; class Pinopsida; order Cupressales; family Cupressaceae; genus Sequoia; species Sequoia sempervirens. The sequence goes on from VDFB02000002.1 coordinate 9,182,715, forward strand.
TGAATGATTCAATCTCACATACCTCATAGTTTTAGGATTCACTCGCACTTCTGGTTCTTCTATTCTTTCTTTTGCACTTCCACTTGTCTTTCCTTCTTGACTTTCTTGATTTACTAGAACAACTTGAACTTGATTATGTGTCTGAGCATTCTTCCCTTTGTCTGAACTATCTTGCTGGTCATCTAAATCATATCCATAGTACTTGGATGATCTAGCACAGTCCTCATCAACTCTGACATTTTCACTTTCAACCATTTTTCTCAATCTTCTATTATAGCACCAGTAAGCCTTGCTCTTGGTAGAGTAACCTAGAAAGATTTCTTCATCGCTCCTTGCATCAAAATTTCCTATGTCCTCATCTCTCTTAATGTAGCACTTGCTTCCAAAAATCTTGAAATATTTAAGAGTAGGCTTATAACCAAACTATAGCTCAAAAGGAGTCTTTCCAGAAATACCATTAACATTTACCCAATTTAAAGTGTACACAATAGTGTTTACAACTTCTCTCCAATAGATGTGAGGCACATTTCCTTCAATCATCATTGTTCTAGCAGTATCCAGAATTGTTCTATTCTTTCTCTCTACAACTCCATTATGTTGAGGGGTTTAAGGAGCAGATAACTATATTTCAATTACATGCTCTTCAAAAAAAGAATTGAACTCCCTCGAGGTGAACTCACCACCTCTATCTGACCTTAGGAACTTTATCTTCAGACCTGTCTCATTCTCTGCCATAGCTTTGAAATTTTTGAACTTCTCTAATGCTTCACATTTTTCTCTTAAGAAAACAACCCATATTATCCTAGAGTAATCATCAATAAGCAACATAAAATACCTTTCTCCTTGTAGACTTCTGATTCTGGAGGGACCACATAGATCAGTATGCACCAGCTCCAGTACTCTATTAGAATGATGCTTTTTACTCTGAAAAGAAACTCTAGTCCATTTACCCATCTAACATTCCTTGCATATTGTATTAGTAGACTTCACTAGCTTAGGTAGATCTCTTACTGCTTGAATGGAGCTTACCTTGACAATGTTATCAAAATTCACATGACACAACCTCCTATGCCATAACCATCTTTCATCTGCTTGAGCAATTAAACAACTTACATTACCAACACTGAGGTGAAAAATATTACCTCTTGTCTTTGTACCTGAAGCAATCATATTTACAGAACTTCCAAGTATCCTGCATCTTCCATCTTTGAACTAAAGATCATAACCCTTGTCAACCATCTATCCAACACTCAATAGGTTATGCTTTAAGCCTTCAACATAAAGGACATCATCAGTGTTATGTTTACCACCAAGAAAAATAGATCCTTTGCCACAAATCACACCAACATTGTTATCTCCAAATCTTACAACCCCACCATCATATTTCTCTACAGTTACAAATTTTCTTTTGTCACCAGTCATATGATGTGAGCATCCGCTATGAATAACCCACTCATCCTTTTCTTCAATTTAGGCTGCAAGAGCTTTGTCAACTTTAGCAGATTCAATAGCCACTAGACCATTTTCCTTGATAGAAATGAAAACCCATTCATCTTCATTTCCATTTTCTTTATTAGATTCTTCATCATTCACACCTTCTTCAACAAAAGAGAACTTATTTTGAAATCCATTTTTGCTAGGTTTAGTCCTAGGAACTCTTTTAGGAAACCTTGAAGTAAAATGACCTATTTTACTGCAAGAGAAACATTTAATAGGAAACTCTCCTTTATACTTACCTTGTCCTCTACCTTCTTTCTTCACAATCAATGCTTCCATCTCTTCAACCTCTCTTTCTTCTTCTTCAAGCTGTTTCATCTCTTCCTCATACTTGAATGTCTTTCTAGAACTTTCTCCCAGATCATATCTTTGCATGTTTCTTCCATATACAAAAGTCTTAAATGCAAATTTAGTCTTAGGGGTAGAATCACCAAATTCACTTAACTCAAAAGAAACAAGTTTACCAATCAACATATCCCTTGTCACATTTGTTACTGATCTGAACTCTTCAATATCATGAGCCTTTGACTTGTAAGAGGGAGGAAATGATCTGAGAACTTTAGCTACAATTTCTTGTTCATCCAGGGTACCACCGACACATCTAATACCCATCACAAGTTCATTTACTCTTTGCATAAAAGAAGAAATATTTTCATCCTCACCCATCTTCAAATTTTCATACTTTCCTTTCAAACTTTGTAGCTTAGCGACCTTCACATGTACATCTCCTTCATACAAAGTCTCCATCTTCATCCAAATCTCATGAGCTATCTTCAGACCTATCACATTTGTCATTTCTGAGTCCATTAGAGCACTCAAAAAAGCTTCAATAGCCCTGATATTAGTCTCAGCCTCTTTAATCTCATCAGGAGTGGAAGGACCATTCTGAGGAATATTATATATGTTCTTCGTAATCTTCCAGAAGGGTTCACCAATACACCTCAAATGACACTCCATTGTGGCTTTCCACATAGAGTAGTTTGTTCCATCAAATCTAGGGTTGTCCTTCTTGAATGATTCCATCTCGAATCACCTCAAGCTTTTAAACTTCTTTAGAGGAACCTATTCTGATACCAATTGTTGGAAAAACAAGGATAGACAATTGAGAGGGGGGGTGAATCAGTTGTCATAGATTATTTAAACTTTTCAAAATTAACTTAATCTTAGATTTGATGCATGAAAAATAAACCATAAGCAGTCAACACATTAGAAACAAAATGAACACCAAGATTTTTACGTGGAAACCATGTTAAGGGAAAAACCACGGTGGATGTTAGTCCACAATATTATACCTTGTTAAAAGTATAGAGAAGAATAATGTGAATGCACATGCATTCAGGAACACTTCCTAGAGCTCACTGCTCAAATACAAGAGGGCTCACTTCCCAAAGCAAAGAAATACGGATTAGATCCATAGGGTATGAATTGAGAAAATAGCTTCTCCAAAAGCCTAATTATAGTTCCGATTAAGCACAAAAATACTCCTTCACACTTCGCTCAAACTTCTTCACACTCTGCTCTGCAATCAAATGATTAGATCATTATTCACATATTTTCTCTTCCTCTTCTCTCACACACTTATGCACTATTCACTTTTCTCAAACAATCGTTCTTATATATCCGCAACATGAATTTCATCAACAACTTCATCGACCAAAATATAAAACATATTTTCAATGTCGACCCTAATTTACAAATAAATTTTCAATCAAAATAAAACACCATTGGCCAATATTATGTTGTGGCCCAAAACAACATCCTCAAGTGTGCCAAACATTCAAATTTTAATCTCTAAGGATCCACAACATGTTACAACCACCATGTTGGCCAAGAAAATGAAAACTCGAACACACATGAGAAAAATCTTCGACCACAAACACACTGATCAATGCAGACATGAAAAATAGATAGAGAATGATCTAGAAGCATCCAAAAGCAACAAGAAATGATAGAGAAACATCTACAACAACTGAAATTACTAGAATCACATCAACTTCACTTAGGAATACTAATTGAAACGACAAAAAAACTGTCAGAACACAACTGTTCATAACACGATAAAAAAATCACGCAAACCTTTGAAACTTCTAGTGGATAAACTAGATACTCTTAGCAATAAACCCTTTAGTCCACAATGATTGATCATCAACGTATTGAGCAAGACACCTTCATGACCTTCACTGTTCCACTGGCACCCTGCAACTCTTTCTTTTAACAAATTTCTCAATATCCTTGACATATACAACCTTCAATACATCAATGCTAATAGTGTTGACACCAATGACAACCACATATCAGAAACACAAGCACAACATCCAAAAATATTCATGTACTGGAGGATTCATCACTTGGGTTGTTGTGAGAATTTTTTTTTCTCTATCCTCTTTATTTCTATCATTTACTTTATCTTATTTCAGTTCTATTATATTCTGTCACTTTCCCGCATTTTGAAAGTTCTTAGCAATCTAACTGTTAGTAGTCACTAAGTTGTTTTATGTGATAAAATCATTTTCTAGTCTATAAAAGATCTCAACGTGCCTCTGAGATGCTAGCGCGTCGTGCTGTCATCTGTATCTCGTGCTGTAGTCCTTTGGCTGAAATCTTGTCAGTTTGTCTAGAGAATCTTTGTGACCCGCTCTTTCTAAATCTTGAACTCTTGTGTTGTTCCTTGAGGTAGTTTAAGGAATTTATCCCTGTGAGGCTCTTTGAATGAAGATAACTCATGAATAGCGAATCCCCCTTCTCTACATTTTGATGAACTCGACGTGAAGAACAACTTTTTTTTCAAAAACTAGGAATTTATTTACCCCTACTTAGTGGGGTCATAACTTTTGACTCAGTGCTTAGAATTCAGAACCGTTTGCACCATTGGAAAGATCTCAAAGAGGAATAATTCAGTCCCTAAATTACCTAGAATTTGGCAGCCAAATTTTAGGGATTGATGCAAGTTTCCCAAATTTCGCTTCGAAGACCTTCGAAAATGCAAATTACTAGAACCTAGAAAATACCAAAAAAATCTGGATTTCTAGTTTTTCTCGATTCTATCCCCCCAAAATGAATTTAATATCTTATTTTATCAATTCAATAGCTATTTTTATTCAAAATGTTAATGATCTTCCATTTCATGCATGTGATGGTTACTTGGCTTTGCCTATGTCACTTGGCATCTTTGATCCTTCTCATGAAATTCCTCTTGCGTCGAAGGATATTTTATTGCAAGAAGATGAAATCATTGATACCTTTCTTAAAGTTAATTTACCCTCTCTTCATTCCAATGTAATCTCTTCTAGAGATGTTGCATTTGTGAATGATGAATATACCCTTCCTTCCAATGCACTCTCTTCTAGAGACGTTGCATTTGTGAATGATGAATCTCCTATTCCTTCCAATGTACTCTCTTCTAGAGATGTTGCATTAGTGAATGATGAATCTCATCTTTGTTCTGATGCACTCTCATCTAGAGATGATGTATTAGTGAATGATGAACCTCCTTCAACATTTGATCCTCCTTGGATCGATGTTGAGAATATGTCTTCAAATAATTATTCCGCTAGTTATGAAGAGTCTATAAATATAATCTATGTCTCTACTGCCCCTTAAAGGCCTAAGAGACCTATTATTTATTTGAATCCAACTAGTACTTCTTCGAAAAGGGTTTGTTCTATTAATGGTGTTCCATCTGAGAGTGACTCTCCTAATCTTTCTATGGCTCCCTCTTATAGAGTGGTAGCCCATACTTATAAGAATAGAATGAATAAACAACCAAGTCTTCCTTTAGCGCCTAAACCTACAACTAAAGCACCTCGTGATTATAATCTTCTCGAGCAATTCCGTGTTACTCTGACTAAGATCTCACTGTGGGACTTTCTTCAGTCTTCCCCAATTTATCAAGGTATGCTTCAAGAAGCCTTGTGGAAGATCCTCTTGCCTGCCTCTATTAGGCTGACAAATGTTAATGCATTGATGGCTTATATTCATTCAGATTCACCAAATATCACATTCTATCCACAAGAGCTTCCACCCCCAGATGTGCAAAAACAAGCAGATCCTTTAATGATTATAGTTAATATTAATAGCATCGTCATTAGACGTACTCTCATTGATGTCAATTCGACACTCAATGTGTATAGCATTGATCTATTTCCTAAGATTATATTGATTCATCTTCTCTTAATGCTTCTTCTATTGTCATTCATGGGTTTGATAATGTTGGTCGACAAGCCCTAGGCACAATAGTTTTTCCTTTAAGGTTGGGACCCGTTACTGTACCCACCCTGGTATATGTTATGTTGGAAAAGCTACCATATAATATTCTCCTTGGTAGACCATGGATTCATGCTATGAGTGTAGTCCCGTCTACCTTGCATAAATCAATTAAGTTCATTTGCAATAATCAAGTAGTCATAGTTAGGGCTGACCCTAAGGCTATGCACTTATGTGAGATGGCAACTACCAGTTAGGTTTTAGTTGTGCCTACTCTTATCCCTTCAGTGTCTTCCAGCGTGTCGATGTTTACTCTAGTTGTACCTACTACAAAGGATACTCTTGAGATAGATGTCCCTGAAGAAGATCCTTCTGAAGAAAGAAATCTTAATTCTACTCCTTCTAACTCTCCTCAAGAAAATGCATGTCTTGGTGATGATTGGGGTTCTCTAGACTTTACGAAACCCTACATTGGGGAATATAAAGTTGACCTGATCCACTCAAACCTTTTGATAACATCATCCACACCTGCTATCAAAGATGATTATTATTTTGTATTGTGGGATGGTGTGAGCATAAATTGTAATGTTCTTAGTGTTGATCCTCCTTTTGAGGAAGATGATTACACTTCTACTAAAGAGGATAATGTTGGTAGTCCTGTTAATAAGGATGATGGTGATCCCATAGAGGACCATAATACCCATTGCTGGAACAATGCTCTTTATGAAGATCCTCCTCCTCAAGATTTGCAAACATGTTATGGCCCCAACCTTAAGCTTGTATCTAAATATGGCTATGGGCATAGAGGTTGTGGATGTAATGAACAAGGCATTTAGGTACCTATAGAATTCACACCCATAAGTGTAATTTGGGGCTTGGATGCTCGAATGAACAATCTAAATGGAAACCATGGTTGAATGGTGACATGAGTTCCACTCAACCTCATTCTCATGGATTGATTCATCTGCCATTGTCTGCTATCTTCATGCCTTCCTCTTCCGAGCAGTCAAAATTTTCTCCACAAGAGAAAGGGTTGCTTCCTACTCCTCATCCTCTATTTGAGCAAGAGCGCATTTTTTGAGGCTTCTAAAAGCCTGCTTGATTACTCTTCCTTATCCTACATGCAAGAAATTTCATAAGCATGATAAAGAAGAACATTATTTTTGTGCATACCATCGAGTGCTTGGCCATTCCACTAGTAAATTTAAGGCCTTGAAGGATAAAATACAAAAAAATTATCGATTTAGGTGCCATCACTCATTTATTTGCTGATGTACCTACCTCTTCTTTGAATAACAAGTGATATTGAGGTTTACCTCTATCCTGTATGTTCTTAGTATCTTGCATGCCTCCCCTGTATGCTAGGGGCAACAATAAATTGTTTTGGAGATGTGCATCCTTCTAAAGGACCCCCCTCTCTTCTCTCTATCTTTGAAATGAAGTGTCCCTCTAATGGAACCCTTTTTATTCTAAAGGGTTCCCAAGGGACCCCCTTTGAAAGTTTTTATCTCAAATGAATTCTATGGTGTCTAGTTTGGGGGTAGCCTGACTAGGTCCTTCTTTTTTGTGTCTATCCTATAACACAACTTGTAGTAGCCATAGGCTGCTTTGATTAGTCTTTCTCTACAGGACTGTGAACCTATAAAGCTCCTTTAAATTTAAAATTTCCTAACATGTTTAGTATGTGGATTAACATGTTGTTTGAAAGTGAACCTGTGAAGCCGCTTTCCAGTTTGAATCTATAGAGTCCCCTTTCATTGGGTTTCCCTCATGTGAGAGATCTTGGGGGACACCTCCTTGTAGGTTTGCAGGCCTATAAATAGCTTACTTTACTGGGTTTACCTCATGTGAGAGATCTTGGGGGATGCCTCCTTGTAGGTCTGTGGGCCTGTAAGATGCTTGCTTCACAAGGCTTCCTTCATGTGAGAGATCTTGGGGGTTGCCTCATTGCAGGTCTGTGGGCCTATAAGATGCTTTCATCTTGCAAGATATTTCCATCATTGGTCTGAGGGACTTCGGTGTGCTATATGCAACTTTGTAGTTCCACCGAGCTACAAAGTCCTTTTTGTTCAAGCCTCCTTAGGAGAGAGTACTTGTGAAGCCATCTCTCTTAGAATTTTCATTCCTCCTTCTTCCTCTCTCATTGAGCCTTTCTCTTCTCTCTTCTCTTCCCAATTGTATATATCAGATTGAAGATCTACATCTTGTAATGCCCTACCGAGTGAACCCCAAAGGACAACAAACACCGCACAATTTTTTTGTTTGTTTAAAAATGAAACATTGCATACGATGAACATGTACATACATTACAAGAACAACAATTATGCATTTACAAAGTCATTCACGTCCTCTGAGGTACATAGAATGGTCATTGCGATTCATAAACTTTTAACAAACAAAAGCGATTAACAACCACTTGATTACATATTGATATCACATATACATTCATGAGCAATAGAGATGAAGAAATAAACATCATTTATTTTATTTTGATTCATAATTCAATATTACAATTGTGGAGCATATTTCCACAGATATAATGCATCAAGGATATAATGGTACATTACACAAAGCTTCCCTTATATCATCGGGAAGAATGCATTGAGTACAAGGATAATTACATAAATGAGGTTTAAGGTACAAAATGAAGAACAATCTTCATCCAAGTGAAGCTCTAGAACTTTGCATCCACATCTACATAGCGAACACATCCTAGGAACCCAATGGGTGCATAGCATGTTCCACCCAACCACGTGGACCCGAAGGTCCACCCCCATGCTAAGAGATGAAAAGAAAAGATCCACATCCGAACAAGGTCAAGTAGACAAGGCTAACATCAACACTGACATAAAACAACATCAAACAAGTACAACACTTCCGAAGGCTATCAATCAAAGAAAGATAAATGGGTACTGTGGGAGAGTGTCATCCCATGGACTTACATGGATTATCCAGGCAACCTATCACAAGGTACCACCTCCATCTATGGTTATCTAGGCTACCTATCTCAAGGCGTCGCCCCATAGGGTGAATCATATGGGACCACTTACCTTTCGTGGGGACAAGGTAGTGGTCTTACCGACTAGGTCTTCTCATCCCATCCTTAGCCTATGAAAGCACCAATGATATGGGTGTGGCACATAATTAATATTGTTTAATGTTTAACTACCCAAACCCACTAGTTCATTAATTATATTATCACTTGATTAGGAAACTCTTCCATGGGTTCCCTTAACAACCCCTTTATGCGCTGGCCCCCATTAAGAGCCACCCTCCCCAATAGTTTGGAAACAAGACTCACAACCACAAGGGGTGTACTAAACATAAACACCACAAAGGAAGAACGTGCGAGGCATGAACCATCTCACTCATAGTCATAACCAAAAGGCAAAGAAATCAAGGAACAAGGTACACCCACGAGCTCAAATAGAATTACGATCAATGGAACTCAAAGGTCTAATCAGGAGAAAATTCAACACACAATAATTTCCCCATCACCTCTAGAAGCCTAACAACCTACCACCCATAACTCATCAAAAGGAAGTGACTTAAGCATTTATGGGTTCCCAATTCATCCAAAACATGTCTATACATAAAGATTACCTTAATAGCGAAATAAATCAAGGGGAAAATATGATCAATCATAGAACCACTAACATGCATACGAAATCAATTCCAATAAGCACTCATAATATACACAAAATAACTATCTAAACATGTTCAAAGACGATTATAAATACCCATTTATTTCAACACGAACATAATCCAATCTTATTGAAGATAATGTAATAAATAATTAAATAATCCACTATAATTAACAAATTTTCTTTATAATATCTTTTAAATGTATAAGCATTATGAAAAACCTAAAATACTTAACCATTTGGATTTTTCTCTTAATCTAAAACCCCTATGTTACACATTTGGTTACCTCAAACTAATTAAAATGAAAATGTAACCTATACCTTTGTTTCTTGGAAAAAAATAAATTTAATTAAAAAGTAATATACATACATTTAATTACTTCTAAACTGAATAATTTTAATTAAAAAAAAAAATCTAATGTCTACATTCGTTGAATTCACCCTAAATAAATCTAATTTAATTCTAACATGGACAATTATACGCAAAACACAATCTAATAAGAGTAAATAAATTTAACCTTAAATCACTTGTAATTAAATCAAATTTAAATGCACTTGAAAATAAATCTTTTGTTTTTTTGGATGCACTGGAGAATAAATCTCTTCAAAAAAAAATTATTATTTTAAATACATTTTAAAATGGAAATAAATATAATTTAAATCTAACATGGACAATTATACGAAAAATACAATCTAAATGGAGTAAATAAATTTAACCTTAGATAACTTGTAATTAAATCAAATTTAAATGCACTTTGAAAATAAATCTAATTTTTAGATGCATTGGAGAATAAATCTGTCAAAAATAAATAAATCTATTTTAAATACATTTTAAAAGGAAATAAATCTAATTTAACTTTACTTATCAACATCAATTGATTATATATATATATATATATATATATATATATATATATAAACATTTCCAACTTAATTTTCACCAATTTCTATAAAAACCACCATTGAAATTAACATTTGTTTACTAATTCAGCATCTTCAAATTTTAACTCAAGTGAAAAACACGTAAAGCTGAATTTTCTTCCATTTAAAATATCTAAGGATACTATATGACATATTTACTAAATCATAATATATATATATATATACCTATATTAGTATAGAGTATTTACACCAATAAAATTAAGCAATGTAAGGAAATTTTTAACTACACATATACACCCATATATATACTCATATGCTGATACCTGAATTTAGATATCCATAAGTAATATAAACTACGTTGCTATTTCCACATTATGAATCATATGATCAAATAGCAAACACAAATACTATCATACACACAAATTTAAATACACATACAAGCACCGTTTTACACATATGACACCAGATGCTTAATAGGTACCTCAACAGGCCCTCAATAGTTACAAGATTGCCATGCCCATATCTTAGAGAAAATTCAGCAATATTGAACACCCAATATCTAAAAGTCCAATACAAAACTTAATGAAGAAACAATGAATTCAAAATGTTTTAAAAAATAAAATTTCACATAGGAGAGAATATTCCAACTTCCCAAATTATAATTTCTATTAATAATGTACCTCAGATAAGTATATGTTTATAAAATAATTCCATATTGCCATTAAACAAAGTAGAAAATCTCAATTATAAGGATGCCTTTCCAAACTATTTCATATGTATTATAACATGCAAAACTTACATTTACTTTTAATTAAGTAAATATTTTCAACTTAAGTGTAATCTTATTTACTTTATAAAATTCTTTACATTTTGAAAACGTAAATATATACATTCAAAATTATTAACTCTTCCTAAAAACACTCCTTTAAATCTAAATACTAACTTTTAATTAAGTAAATATTTTCAACTTAAGTGTAATCTTATTTATTTATAAAATTCTTTACATTTTGAAAACGTAAATATATACATTCAAAATTATTAACTCTTCCTAAAAACACTCCTTTAAATTCTAAATACTAATTTTTGATTAAGTAAATATTTTCAACTTAAGTGTAATTTTATTTACTTAATAAAATTCTTTACATTTTGAAAATGTAAATATATACATTCAAAATTATTAAATCTTCCTAAAAACACTCTTAAAATTCTAAATATTAACTTTTATTCTTTACATTTTGAAAACGTAAATATATACATTCAAAATTATTAAATCTTCCTAAAAAACACTCCTCCAAATTCTAAATACTAACTTTTAATTAAGCAAATATTTTCTAACCAACTTTTACTCATTTGAAAACTTAACTTTACCTAAAATCACATGAATTTCTTTTTTTTCACGTGTCTTAGGAAGAATAAAAAATCAAGGAGATATTGTTTTATTCACAATCTCTTTAGGTATTAAAATGCATCGTGTCTTTTATGGCGAAAGAGTATGATTAATATTATTTTAATTATAAGTTAGACCACTACTCTTATGAAGGGAAAAGCACGGAACAGACATGAAGAAAAGGATTTCTCCTTGAAACTTTAGGGATATAACAAATTTAGTTTGTTAATACCTTAAACTCCAACCGCGAGTTTTGGAAACTAGATGAAGATAGGGCAATTAATCGTTGGCGTTTTTTTTTTTTTTTCTTATTTAGGAATGTAACAACAATTAGAAATTTTGGAAAGACAACATAAGGCTTAAGAAAATTTTCAATTAAATGCAATGGCAGGTTATTTAAACTTTTAAGAAATAACCCAACCTACTGATGAAAGCAATAAAAGGGTTAACAACCATTGAATGGTAATGGAAGGGTTTAAATTAAATTAGTGCATGAAGCATAAAAGATAGAATTTACTTTCACCCTTCTGGTGTTTCCTTACTCTCCTATTATTTTAACAACCACTGTAATTTCATTCTCAAGAAAGTCACTTAAAAAAACAATGGAAATTGAAAAATAGAGAATACACATAGACACAAACTACTTAAACTTGTAAGAAAAATTAAATGAACCAACTTAGAGAGTTGTGGCTGGAGATGAAATATTTAGGCTATCCTTTCTTCAGCATTTTCCCCAGATTCTTGTTTTCCCCAAAATCCTGGTTGTAGAGTTTTCTTACCCCCCTTTTTTTTAACCAGAGCATAAAATAACGTAACTATGTTTTTTTTTGTTTCTAATTCTTGTCTCCTCTTTTACCCCAAATTACCAACATAAATTCCAACAAAATTCATTAGTTTCCATAAAACAAAGTAAACAAGTGGCATAGTTCACAATTTCCAAACTAACACTCGGCACAATCCCTTTTACTTTGTTTCCACCTGGAGGTAATTCTTTGCGTGTAGAGAAATCCTCCACCTAACTCCACTAAGTTTTGATTTATTAATTCTTCCCATCCCTGAACATTTTTTTTTTAATATTTTATCTAAAGTCATTTTATTTAGATAAATCTTTTATATATATATATATATATATATATATATTAAAATTTTCCCCCTTTCAATTATAACAATTAATAAAATATTTATTAATTTTTTGAATGAATCCATAATTAAATAAGCAAATATTATATAATTGCTAATTTAAAATTTTCTCAATATTGTAATTAAGATATTATTATATTTAAAGTATTTAATATTGATAATTAAAATAATATTTATTTAAGCCTACAAACATTTAAATATTTAATTAAATATGGACAACTAATTTAATATTTAATTAAATATTGACGTGTTGAATTAAATTAACCAATTAGCAATAATGATAAATAGCTAAATAAAATGATAAACACATTGAAATTCATGATACAAAATAGAACAATACCATAAGAGAATGGGATATTGATGGATGACATCGTCAAACATTAACAGGATGATAGACACGGGCGGGGATACTTTCTTTTCAAATCCCTAAACCACGTCATATCCATTGGGTATGTTGGGCATGCTCAGACTCGACGATGCGGGTAAAGTCAGTGCCTAGTACTTGCAGCCCTGCATAAAACCAAGTGTTGAAACAACATATATATTTAATTTCAAACACATTGTGAGAGAGATTTGCAATGTGGTAGGGCGCTCACGGATGAGCGATGCAACACCGTCCCTCTCACCCAAACCTCAAGCAATAGCACAATCAACATAAATATCATGAGGAAAGTATTAAACAATTTACATAACCACACAATATTGCATAATCAGGTAAAGACGAACACCATGCATCATTATATCATCAACATCGTAAAATAGTATCATGTGCATCCAAGAAAAACACTTAAGTCAAATAGGTGAAACAATCACCAACGTAATCACAAGTATGTATCAAACGTAATAGTATCCACACAGTATCATAATAGAACAATATCACGAGAGGCACTACATCCTCCCCCCCTATAACTAGGCTTACTCCTAGAAGCGAGAAAACAAAAAAGGAAAAGATTCTCGAATGTGAGATGCATCCTCCCATGTCGTTGACGACTCATCATTAGGGTCCCACTAGACTCACACTTGCTCAATCTCTCTACCCCTGAGAACGAGTCTCCTATGTTGAAGCACAATGATGGGCTTGAGTGCTAGCTGCCCGTCCTCAACCTGCAATGCATTCCAGTCAAGTACGTGAGAAACATCTGGATAATAGGGCCTAATGACAAAAACATGAAACACATCGTGAATGCACGATAGTCTGGGCGGCAACACTAGGTGATAAGCAATGAGGTCAATTCTCTCCAGCACCTCGAACGGTCCCACAAAATGAGGCACGAGCTTAGAGCCTTTTTTGTAATAGATTGGACTCTTTCACGGATGCACTCGCAAGAAAACCCAATCTCCAACCGAAAAATGACGATTGACACTATGAGCATCATCATACTTCTTTTTCCTTTCCTGGGCTACTACAAAGTGCTCTCTGATGCGAGCAACCTATTGCTCCATATCCTAAAGCATTTCAGGTCCAAGCAGAACTTGGTCCTCAAGATGATCCCAACTCAATGGGGTCTGAAAAGGATGACCATATAATGCTTGAAAGGGTGCCATGCCAATCAAGTTGTGATAACCATTATTATAGGAAAACTCTACCAGATGCAAATAATCCCCCCAATGAGACTATTGATCCATTACGTACATACATAGCATGTCCTCAAGAACCTGGTTGAATCTCTCGGTTTGACCATCTGTTTCAGGATGGTAGGAAGAACTGAAGTTTAGTTGGGTTCCTAAGGAATGCTGCAATGATGTCCACAATGTAGAAGTGAACACCCGATCTTGGTCAGAAATGATCCTTCGTGGAATCCCTTGCAGTAAAACAATATCCTCCATGAAAATTCTAGCTACAGAGGAAGTAGTATAGGAGGATCAGATAGGAGAGAAGTGTGCCACCTTGGTCAATCTGTCAACGGTGACCATGATAGAATCATGTTGATGAGAAGACCTGGGTAAACCGATAATAAAGTCCACTGATATAATGTCCCATTTCCATTGAGGAACGAGATGAGGCTGTAAAAGACCTGCAAGATGTTGATGTTCTCCCTTAACTCTCTAAAATTCCAAACATCTCACCACAAAATCTGTAATGTCTCTCTTAATTCTAGTCCAAAAGTACAATGAATGAAGGTCTGCATACATCTTCTTGACTCTTGGATGAGCAGAATAGGGAGCCCGATGTGCCTCAGCCATGATTAGGGTACGAAGACCCTCTACTAGAGGTACGTGCATACAACCCAAATACCGCAAAATCCTGTCAGATTCCAAAGCATAACCAGAAAAATTTCCCTCTAGAGCCCTATTTGAGTCACTTTCTGCCTACACTTCCTGATACCAACTATCTATAGGAAGTGCTATGAGGATCTGGGTCCTCAAATCTACACCAAGAGTTACGATAGATAGCTCATGCCTCTGTCGAATCAGAGCATCTGCCACTACATTTTCCTTTCCCTGGATGTACTTAACCTCAAAATCATACTCACAAAGAAAATCCATCCATCTCCTCTACCTGGCATTCAGGTTTGGCTGCATAAAAATATATTACAAGCTATGATGATCGCTATGAAGCTTGAACCGATACCTGGCCAATAGAAAGTGCCTCCATCTCACAAGGGCATGAACAATTGCGGCTAACTCCAAATCATGCGTAGGGTAATTCAGCTCATGGTCCTTGAGCTTGTGGGACTCGAATGCAATCACATGACCTTCTTGCATCAAAATGGCTCCTAAACCTTCCAAGGAAGCATATGTACACGCTATGAATTCCCTAGTAGGATCAGGAACTGCTAGAATTGGTGCACTAGTCAACTTTTCCTTAAGGGTCTGAAAAGCTAATTGGCACTATTCTGACCAAACAAACTTCTTTCCTTTCCTCTGAAGGGTAGTGATGGGATGTGCAATCCTCAAAAAGCCCTCCACGAACCGCTGATAGTAGCCTGCCAAACCCATAAAATTGTGAATCTCAGGAACATTCATGGGTGTAGGCCAATCAACTATGGCTTGAATCTTCGAAGGATCCATGGAGATACCTTCACTAGAGATGACGTGACCCAAGTATTTTACTTTCAATTTTATAAAACTCACACTTAGCCAAATTAGCATATAGCTGGTTGCCTCTTTAGCACTACAACACCTGTCTCAAGTGTTCCTCATGCTCCGCCATAGTTTTTGAGTATATCACCTAGATATCATTGAGGAACACTAGAAAAAATCTGTCCAAGTAGGTTCAGAAGAATCCATTCATTAGAATCATGAAGATTGATGGTGCATTCGTTAACCCAAACACCATAATAGTGAATTCATAATGCCTGTATCTAGTGTGAAATGTTTTTTTATGAATATCAGCTTTGGCTATCTACAATTGATGGTATCCCAACTTAAGATCTATCTTTGAAAATACCCGAACCCTTTTATCTAATCAAATAGGTCATCAATTCTTGGAAAAGGGTACCGGTTCTTCACTGTCACCTTGTTTAGCTGCCTGTAGTCGATGCACAAATGAAGGGAACTTTCCTTCTTCTTTATGAATATAACTGGTGCTCCCATTGGGGAAACACTAGGATGAATGATCCCTTTTGCTAAAAGTTCCTCTAACTGCAAAGGAGCTCCTGAAGCTCTTGAGTTGTCATCTGATATGGAGCCTGAGATATAGGCTCAGCTCCAGGTACAAGATCAATCTTGAAGACAATGTCATGCTTTGGTGGCATTCCTGGAATCTCACTCGGGAAACATCTGCAAATTCCTTAAGGAGAGGATAGTCATCCAATGAAACCTCTTGAATCTCTCCCAAATCCAAGTCATTGAATGACACAACAAACAACTGACAACCTTGACAGAAACACCTCTTCAGTTGCATAGCAAAATTCCACTGCAATGAGATGGGTCTCTATATGCCAATAATTTCCACTTCATTTCTTGATTCATCTACACACCACATAGCCTTGCGATGACAATCTATTATGGATTTTTGAGAATTCAGCCAATTCATACCCAAAACGACATCATAGGACCTAAGAGGTAGGATTCAAAGGTCCACTGTAGTCACCAATGACCCAATTTTCAAGACATAATCCTGAACAAATGATTCAATTGCTACCTTTTCCCCATAGACCAATTTGACCTGCCACTTAACACCTTTCCTTGTTGCCACCAGTCTACAATGCTCTACTACTGAAGGGGAAATAAAAAAATATGATGCACCAAAATTAAATAGAATAGATACACTAGTTCCTTGTAACACACCTAATGCCTCAACCACAATGCCCTGGTGATCAACTTGACGAATGTCAACCATCATAAAGACTTAATGAGATCTACCTACATCGCCCACTGTCGGCTCAGAAGTGGCTTGCCTATGACTAAACCATGAAGGACCTTCTTCTGCGGACATTGTCTAGCAATATGTCCCTATTGACCGTAGGAGAAACAACTTGTACCTTGACCAAAACCTCCACCTCCTAATGGTGCACTTGAATGCTGATAACTGTTCCAACTGGGAGTCGACTGAGAGCTAGATGAGTAGGCTGCTCAAAATGATATGCTGATTACATTGCCAAGTCTGATTATTTTTGAATTGAGTTCTACTGCTTTGCTGAGATTGGGAACTTTTGTGCTTATGCTACGACTGTTGTTGCTACTGATCGCCCTTAGAAGGTGCATGATGACTCCTAGAAGAGCCTGTAGGTTGAAGTTTCCCACCTTGAGATCCAAAACTAGATGTCGATGCACTACCAATCTGCACACTTGTGTGACCTCCCCAAGCCATGGCCAAATTTTCCTCTACCAAAAAGGCCTTCTAAATGGCTGCCTCCATTGACTTTGGCTTGAAGACCCAAACTCCTCCACTGATTCGAGTGTTTAAGGCCCTGACAAAGTTTTGTATAAGCATTGGCTCATCATCGTTGATTCCCACATACTACTTAAGCTCATAGAATCGATGCTCGTACTGGTCAACTGACATAGCCATTTGTCTTAGCTCATGAAATTCATCCGCTTGGCACTGTCTCTAGTGGTCAGAGAGGAAGTGGGCTCTAAATCTCTCCAAAAACAACTCCCAAGTTACCATGCTGATGTCTAGGTGCAATTTCTATTCTTCTAGACACCACCATGTAGATGCAAAGCCTTTGAGGTGCATAATGGTGAACCTATCTCGAGTATTTCTACCATAAGGATGCATCACAAAGCAGTGATCCAAGTCTATTAACCATGTTTCTGCCTCAAGTCCTCTGCCAACACCATCGCAAGTGGGAGGATGAGCTCTCAATAGATCCCTCATGTGACCTGCCACTATTGCATCCTACTCTGCTGATACTTCCTTCTACCTTGGAGACCTCTCCCTTTCCCTCTCTACTTTTCATTCTCCTTCTGGCCTAGGGCCTAAATGGCCAAGCACCTCCTCCAACAGTTGTCGTAACTGCAAACCATCCATTCCCGACTGCTCTAGATTTGGACCTCCTCCTTTCAGATGATTTTGAGATCCCTGTTGTTCCTCATGTTCTGATTCATAGGAAATTTGTGACAGAGTACTTTCATAGATGACTCTATGACCACCACCTCTTTGGCCTCTGCCACGACCATGACCTCTAACCCGAGGTATGCTCCTTCATGACATCAGAGAGGAACATGTCAGATTAAGAGTTAAATACAAATGTTAGCTTAATGGGCACAATTAACCTAGAGTACCCCTGGAGTTGTAAACCTAGCTATGATACCAAAGATGTAACACCCTATCGTGTGAACCCAAAAGGACAACAAACACTGCACAATTTTTTTTTTTATTAAAAATGAAACATTGCATACGATGAACATGTACATGCATTACAAGAACAACAATTATGCATATACAAAGTCATTCACCTCCTTTGGGGTACATGGAATGGTCATTACAATTCATAAACTTTTAACAAATGAAAGAAATTAACAACCAAGAATACATATTGATATCACATATACATTCATGAGAAAGAGAGATGAAGAAATAAACATCATTGATTTTATTTCAATTCATAATTCAATATTATAATTGTGGAGTGTATTTCCATAGATACAATACATTAAGGATACAATGGTACATTACATAAAGCTTCCCTTATATCATTGGGAAGA
The DNA here is from genome assembly GCA_007258455.2 of Sequoia sempervirens. Taxonomy (NCBI): domain Eukaryota; kingdom Viridiplantae; phylum Streptophyta; class Pinopsida; order Cupressales; family Cupressaceae; genus Sequoia; species Sequoia sempervirens. The sequence goes on from VDFB02000002.1 coordinate 9,201,564, forward strand.
ATGTATCGAGTACAAGGATAATTACATAAATGAGGTTTAAGGTACAAAATGAAGAAAAATCTTCATCCAAGTGAAGCTCTGGAACTCTGCATCCGCATCTGCATCGTGAACACATCCTGGGAACCCAATGGGTGCATAGCATGTTCCACCGGACCACGTGGACCTGAAGGTCCACCCCTTGTGCTAGGAGATGACAAGAAAGGATCCACATCCGAACAAGGTAAAGCAGACAATGATAACATCAACATTGGCATAAAACAACATCAAATAAGTACAACACTTCCAGAGGGTATCAATCAAAGAAAGATAAACAAGTACTGTGGGAGAGTGTCATCGCATGGCCTTACATGGATTATCCAGGCAACCTATCACAAGGTATCGCCTCTATCTATGGTTATCCAGATTGCCTATCTGAAGGTGCCACCCCATAGGGTGAATCATGTGGGACCACTTACCTTTTGTGGGGACAAGGTAGTGGTCTTACCGATCCGGTCTTCTCATCCCATCCTTAGCCTATGAAAGCACTAATGATATGGGTGAGGCACATAATTAATCTTGTTTAATGTTTAACTATCCAAACCCACTAGTTCATTAATTATATTATCACTTGATTAGGAAACTCTTCCATGGGTTACCCTAACAACTCCTTTGTGTGCTGACCCCCATGAAGAGACACCCTCCCCAACAGTTTAGAAACAAGACTCACAACCACAAGGGGTGTACTAAACATAAACACCACAAAATGGAAGAACGTGCAAGGCATGAACCATCTCACTCATAGTCATAACTAAAAGGAAAAGAAATCAAGGAACAAGGTACACCCACGAGCTCAAATAGAATTACGATCAATGGAACTCAAAGGTCTAATCAAGAGAAAATTCAACACACAATAATTTCCCCATCGCCTCTAGAAGCCTAACAACCTACCACCCATAACTCATCAAAAGGAAGTGACTTAAGCATTTATGGGTTCCCAATTCATCCAAAACATGTCTATACATAAAGATTACCTTAATAGCGAAATAAACCAAGGGGAAAATATGATCAATCATAGAACCACTGACATGCATAAGAAATCAATTCCAATGAGCACTCAATATATAAAAAAAATAACTATCTAAACATGTTCAAAGACGATTATAAATACCCATTCATTTGAACATGAACATAATCCAATCTTATTGAAGATAATGTAATAAATAATTAAATAATCCACTATAATTAACACATTTGCTTTATAATATCTTTTAAATGTATAAGCACTATGAAAAACCTAGAATATGTAACCCATTGGATTTTTCTCTTAATCTAAAACCCCTATCTTACACATTTGGTTACCTCAAACTAATTAAAATTAAAATGTAACCTATACCTTTGTTACTTCCAAAAAAAGAAATTTAATTAAAAAGTAATATACATACATTTAATTACTTTTAAATTGAATAATTTTAATTAAAAGAAAAAAATCTAACATCTACATTTGTTGACTTCACCCTAAATAAATCTAATTTAATTCTAACATGGACAATTATACGTAAAATACAATCTAATAAGAGTAAATAAATTTAACCTTAAATCACTTGTAATTAAATCAAATTTAAATGCACTTGAAAATAAATCTTTTTTTTTTGGATGCATTGCAGAATAAATCTGTTAAAAAAATAAAAAATATTTTAAATACATTTTAAAAAGGAAATAAATCTAATTTAAATCTAACATGGACAAATATACGCAAAATACAATCTAAATGGAGTAAATAAATTTAACCTTACATAACTTGTAATTAAATCAAATTTAAATGCACTTTGAAAATAAATCTAATTTTTAGATGCACTAGAGAATAAATCTGTCCAAAACAAATAAATCTATTTTAAATACATTTTAAAAGGAAATAAATCTAATTTAACTATACTTATCAACATCAATTGATTATATATATATATATATATATATATATATTAACATTTCAACTTAATTTTCACCAATTTCTAAAAAAAACCACCATTGAAATTAACATTTGTTTACTAATTCAGCATCTTCAAATTTTAACTCAAGTGAAAAACTACGTTACAAGATTACAAGATTACCATGCCCATATCTTAGAGAAAATTCAACAATATTGAACACCCAATATCTGAAAGCCAAATACAAAACTTAATGAAGGAAGGATGAATTGAAAATGTTTAAAACAAGAAAATTTCACACACGAAGAGAATATTCCAACTTCCCAAATTATAATTTCTACTAATAACACCTCAGATAAGTGTATGTTTATAAAATAATTCCATACTACCATTAAACAACGTAGAAAATCCCAATTATAAGGATGCCTTTCCAAACTAATTCATATGTATTATAACATGCAAAACTTACATTTACTTTTAATTAAGTAAATATTTTCAACTTAAGTGTAATCTTATTTATTTTATAAAATTCTTTACATTTTGAAAACGTAAATATATACATTAAAAATTATTAACTCTTCCTAAAAACACTCTAAATCTTTACATTTACTTTTAATTAAGTAAATATTTTCAACTTAAGTGTAATCTTATTTACTTTATAAAATTCTTTACATTTTGAAAGCATAAATATATACATTCAAAATTATTAACTCTTCCTAAAAACACTCCTTTAAATTCTAAATACTAACTTTTGATTAAGTAAATATTTTCAACTTAAGTGTAATCTTATTTACTTTATAAAATTCTTTACATTTTGAAAACATAAATATATATATTCAAAATTATTAAATCTTCCTAAAAACATTCCTTTAAATTCTAAATACTAAATTTTATTCTTTACATTTTGAAAACGTAAATATATACATTCAAAATTATTAAATCTTCCTAAAAACACTCCTTTAAATTCTAAATACTAACTTTTAATTAAGCAAATATTTTCTAAACAACTTTTACTCATTTGAAAACTTAACTTTACCTAAAATCACATGAATTCCTTTTTACATGTCTTATGAAGAATCAAAAATCAAGGAGATATCGTTTTATTCACAATCTCTTTAGGTATTAAAAAGCATCGTGTCTTTTTATGGCCAAAGAGTATGATTAGTATTATTTTAATTATAAGTTAGACCATTACTCTTATGAAGGGAAAAGCACAAAATATGATTTCTCCTTGAAACTTTAGGGATATGACAAATTTAGTTTGTGAATACCTTAAACTCCAACCATGAGTTTTGGAAACCAGATGAAGAGAGGACAATTAATTGTTGGCTTTTTTTTTTCTTAGTTAGGAATGTAACAACAATCAAAATTTTTCCGAAAGACAACATAAGGCTTAAGAAAATTTTCAATTAAATGCAACGACAGGTTATTTAAACTTTTAAGAAATAACCCAACCCACTGATGAAAGCAATAAAAGGGTTAAAAACCATTGAATGGTAATGAAAGGGTTTACATTAAATTAGTGCATGAAGAATTAAAGATAGAATTTAATTTCATCCTTCAGGTGTTTCCTTACTCTCCTATTATTGTAACAACCACTATAATTTCATTCTCAAGAAAGCCACTTAAAAAAAACAATGGAAATAGGAAAATAGGGAATACACACAGACACAAACTACTTAAACTTGAAAGAAAAATTAAAGGAACCAACCTGAGAGTTGTAGTTGGAGATGAAATATTTAGACCATCCTTTCTTCAATTTCCCCAAATTCTTGTTTTCCCCAAAGTCCTCCCGACTGCAGAGTTTTCTTACCCCCTTTTTTTTACCAGAGCATAAAACACCGTAACTATGTTTTTTTTTTGTTTCCAATTCTTGTCTCCTCTTTTACCCCAAATTACCAACATAAATTCTATAAAAATTCATTAGTTTCCATAAAACAAAGTAAACAAGTGGCATATTTCACAATTTACAAACACACACTCAACACAACCCCTTTTACTTGTAGGTAATTCTTTGCATTTAGAGAAATCCTCCACCTAACTCCACTAAGTTTTGATTTATTAATTCTTTCCATCCCCGTAACTTTTTTTAAAAAACATTTTATCTAATGTCATTTTATTTAAATTAAATCAACTGAAAAATCTTTTAAATATATATATATATATTTAAAATTTCCCCCCTTTCAATTATAACAATTAATAAAATGTTTATTTATTTTTGGAATGAATCCATAATTAAATAAGCAATATTATATAATTGCTAATTTAAAATTTTCCTAATATTGTAATTAAGATATTATTATATTTAAGGTATTTAATATTGATAATTAAAATAATATTTATTTACGCCTACAAACATTTAAATATTTAATTAAATATTGACAACTAATTTAATATTTAATTAAATCTTGATGTGTTGAATTAAATTAACCAATTAGCAATAATGATATGCATCTAAATAAAATGATAAACACATTGAAATTCATGACTTGAAATGAACGATACAAAACAAAACAATACATTGACAGGACACAGACACAGACGGGGATACTTTCTTGTCAAATCCCTAAACCATGTCATATCCATTGGGTATGTTGGGTACGCTCAGACCCGACAGTGTTGGGTATGTTGGGTACCTGCAACCTTGCATAAAACCAAGTGTCAAAACAACATATATATTTAATGTCAAACACATTGTGAGAGAGATTTGCAGTGTGGCAGGGTGCTCACGAATGAGCAATGCAACATCGTCCCTCTCACCCAAACCTCAAGAAATAGCACAATCATCATAAATATCATGAAACAAGTATTCAAAAATTTACATAACCACACAATATTGCATAATTAGGTAAAAACGAACACCATGCATTATTATATCATCAACATCGTAAAACAATATCATGTGCATCCAAGCAAAACACATAAGTCAAATAGGTGAAACAATCTTCAACGTAATCACAAGTATGTATCAAACATAATAGTATCCACACAGTATCTTAATAGAATAGTATCACACATCTTCTTCGTCCTGAGTATATGCTCTTTCTCTCTTCGACATTGGTTGCTTCCCTATCTTTTGGGTGTATTCTTCTCTTGAAGTGATCAATCCTTACATTCTTCTCTTCATTTTAGAATTCTTCTATGTGTTATTATTTTTAATTTTGGGACAATGTATAGTACCGAGACAACCTTCTACATCGAGGTCTCTTTCACTTTGCTGACTCAAATCCTTTAGTTTTTTGTGTGCTAACATTGTTGTCTAATGCAAGTTTTTCTTGTCTAATGCATTTGTTTTGCAAGTCTTTAGCCTGGGGGCATGCTTCTTTGATTCAAAGAGTTATTTACTTCCTCTGCATTATCCTTTTGGCATAATGATGTTATTTATGTTTAGTAGATTTCTTTTAGCGTGCATATTAGTGTAGATTCACATGCCTACTAAAGTGGGGGTAAAATGTAATATCATAAAATTCCACCCCTTGCAATTTCACATACATCTTTGTATCCGCTTTAGTGTCCACTCCCTTAACATCTTGTGTAGGCTCATCTTAGCCCTTGTATCAACCTTTTTCCCTTCTAGGATGCTCAAAGGCTCGCTTTTCAACAACTACCCTCGCGTGCCAGCTTCACGTCAAACTTTATGCTTTTCCCATTCATGTTGTTTTGTAGCATGATGTGTCTAGACACTAGCACGCTGTGCAGATGTTTGCGTGCTATCCTAGCATCCTGTGATGTTTCAACATTCAAACGATCATTTCTATGCATGCATGCCACTTTTCATTTGCTTGTGTTGTTGGTAACGACCCAGGATGCCTTGTAACTACCTAGGAAGATTCTTTTTGCTTCTCCTTTCTCCTTAAATATTATCTTTTCAATCCATTTGTGTCTCTAGCTTTATTCCAACTTCTAGCTTCTTTCTAGCCTTGGCTCTAGCATTTTCTCTCTTTTTGTTTTGCTTGCATAGCTCAACACAACTTGTTACAGTAGCTTTGAGCACTCTCAAACTCTCTTAGAAACACTCTTTGTAGCCCTCTTGGCTTTCGCATCTAGCTCCCTTTCCTTATGCTTGCGAGCATCCTAGGATTTCATATCCCCTATCTATTACATCTTTACTTCGTGATATAGGTTCTCCTCCTCGAGCGAGGATTTCTTTTATCACCTACATTTTGTGATATAGGTTCTCCTCCCTAGAGAGGTTTGCTTTTATCACTCATACTTGGTGGTGTAAGTTCTACTCCTGAAGTGGGTTTTTCTTTCACCACACACTTTATCCATTTCGGTTCATTTCTCTCTATCTATCTAGCTGTCCGTGGAGGTGGGAACACCAAAATAGGGGTTTGACTGAGGAAAAACCCTATACAGCCCCAACACTTTCTCTAGATCTTATGTATGTAGGTATTGAATATATTCACATATTGGAGGCTTCATTACTTGGGTTGCTGTGAGAAGTTTTTTTCTCTATCCTCTTTAGGTCTATCATTTGCTTTATCTTATTTCAGTTCTATTATATTCTATCACTTTCTCGCATTCTAGAAGTTCTTAGCAATTTGACTGTTAGTAGTCACTAAGTTGTTTTCAGTGATAAACTCACTCTCTAGTCTGTATAAGATGCCGAAACACCTCTGAGACACCAATGCATCATGTTGTCATCCGTATCCTGTGCTTCCATCCTTTGGCTGAAAGCTTGTCAGTTTGTTTAGAGAATCTATGTGACCTTCTCTTTCTGATTCTAGAACTCTTATGTTGTTCCTTGAGGTAGTTTAGGGAAGTTCACCCCGTGAGGCTCTTTGAAAGAAATCGTGAGTAGTGAATCCCCCTTCTCTACACTAAGGGACTAATCTTAGTGTGAATTTTTTATTGGGTGTGAGTTGGGGTTTTAAGGACCTTACCATTGAATTCAAGGTGTTCAAGAAATTCAAAATTTCCTTTTATTTTGTGTAAATTGGACATATGAGGCCAGATATATGAGGGTTTGAAGTTGATTTAGGTGGTTGCTAGATCTAGAAGGTACCTACAATTTTAGAGCACTTTGGGCCAAAATTACCCTTGGCATTGCATTCAGAAGGCCTAAAAACCCCAAGATCAATTGTGAAATCATCAAAATCCAAGCACTTCACTTAGGTCTTGAAGAAAAAAATTGCCCTCCTTCACTATCTATATGACCATACAACTATCATAATTTCAAGCATGAGAAATTTTTATCGTTGGGTTGGCATAAAATTTTGTTGTTGAGGTAAATTTTTTTAATTTTTATAAATTGTTTTTGAAAGCTTTAATTTAAAAATAAATATATATATATATATATATATATTTATTTTAGTATACCTATGGCCTGCACAGTCTATAGGTACCATAGATACTACAAGGTATGTGCATGCCTCAAGCATCATGTGATGGCAGTTGATTTTCCATTGAAAATATTATAACAATTTTTTGAAATTCAATTAAATTGTTGACCTTTACCATTGATGTCAAAGGGGGAGAATGTGTACTCAAAATGTCACATCTTCCAAATTGGGAGAAATCTATCTCAAGGGGAGTAATATCTTCGTGTGTAGTTGGCTGGTTTGGTGGCCCAATATTTTTGCTGTTTAGTAGTCCAACATTTTAGTATTTTCCATCAATGTTAAAGGGGGAGATTGTTGAGCATAGGTTGTCATTGATGTCAAAGGTTGTCAGCAACATCAATAATATCAGAAGTTCAATATGTTCTATGTTGGTAGGATGCAAAATCAAGAAATATATATTATTAGTGACTAAGGAGTGTTATTATGAATGTTATATGCTTGCAATATCATGCTTGCATCTATTCACTATGATAGTGGTGAACTAGAAGTCTATATTAGTGTGTTTCAATTTAGTGTTCAAGGTAGAGATATTTCTCTAGCAAAACAATTATGGTCAAGATTTCTTTCAGAAATGCAATTTTTCTATGTGGTTTGGAAGGAGAGTATGTCTACTTTAGTTCTATCAGATTCCCAAGTTTTTATAGAGGATATGTTAGCATGAAAAAACATTGTAGTGACAAAAGTTTCTCTTTGTTTGTCTGCCAACCAATTGGAGTTCAAGGTGTGTGCAGTAATGACTAGTAGCATATGGAATTCAAATCTTGTGTGTGGTGTTAAGATGGGACCTACTTAAGGTTCCTTTGGTAATGCATGAAATCAAGTTATTTTGGAGGTAAGAAAACTTGTTTTTGGACCAATGTGTTACACATTTCATGTAACTTGAATTTAGGTCCACCTTATGTCATCTTGGCTATTTGTGGATCCTTGGCCAATATAAAAAGAGTGTTAATGTAATGTCATGCATATAATTTGTTGTTGTGTGGATGCATTTCATATCTAAGTCTATATGTATCCAAATGTGAATTATAATTACACCTATGAGAAAAAGAGTTGCTCGTTGGTGCAAATTGAAGTGAAGGTGGTGAAGATAAAAGGTTCTAATTTGTGTGCCTCTATTAGAAGATCATTTGAAATGAGGAAGAGTTCTAGCTACAAATTTGGCATGTATATGTATTACATTGAAGATATGCAACCTTTATCATTGTAATTCGGTAGGATAGGTGTTCTACCTATTGTATTATTTCAATTGGAGATTGGTGTCTCTAGTAGGTTGGTGCCTACAAGCACATTAGGGGATTGGTGTCTCCATAGGCTGGTGCCTACTTTAGTGTGTAAAATTCAATTGTACATTTTTTCATTGTGAGGTTGGATTTGGACAGTAGATCCAAGCAACTATTCTCATCGTGGTTTTTCCCATCTTGGGTTTTCCACATATATCTGGTGTTCTCTTGTGCACTTTATGCTTTTATGGTTTTTTTTGTGAAGTTTTCTATGAAGAATCATATTCTCTAATAACCATAGTAAACGTTAAGAATTTGGAATTATTTAGATCTACTTATTCACCCCCTATCTTAGTAGATTGTGTGCCATTCAAATTTATGTAAAAAATCCTCTCTAACATTTGAATAATTTCACTATCTCCAAATTTAGTAGAAAACCATTTTAATCTTTAACTAAAAGTTCTCTTTATATTATTTTCTTTATAAAAATTATGTTAACAAAATCTATTTTAACAATAAATATAATTGGTTACCAAAGTTCAAGTTAATAAAATAAAATATGAATATGATGTTGCTATTCTATAGATACTCAAATAATAAAATAATTCTAGAAATAAGGTTTTAAATTTTCTAGTTAAGCCCTACTATTTAATTTCACTAAACCATTGAAATCCCTTAGAGGTGAGAAATGAATCATTCCCACCATTGGATCAAGAACAACTTTAGTTTTCCCTAATCCTTTCTTAAAATTGAAAGGAATGACTAATTTTCATTTTAGTGTTTTTTATTTGTAGGTTTATGCTAGAGGAATGAGAGAATTTTTTTTGAAAATTTGGAGGAAGCATCATAAGACAATGATACTAATCCTTTGAAGGATCTACATCTAATCCCCATTTTGCATAGATTGATCTTCATATTTTAAATTGGGGTTTTAAAATTTGGTTTGAGTTGAAACATTATAGGAAAGAAAATTAAATTTTATTTATTGATTTGTTCTTTTTGTTGTAGGTTGATGTGCATGCATTTGTAGGCACATGAAAACTACTAGAAGAAGCTATATATATTAAAAAAATGCAAAATCTTTCATGGAGTCTGCAGTAGAGGCAAATGCACATTATTGTTTGTGCATAAATATATATTATTATTTTATAAAAATGAGTGTAAGAATGTTGATTTTTTTTTATATGAGAGAGTTTTATGTTACAATGGTAGTGATTTACCCCTATGAGAAAATCACACCTTGTAGGGGTTACAACTCCCCACATGGGACTACACCCCTTTGGGAGGGGTTTTCTGCTAACCCACAACACCCTTAGTCATGGTGGTTGGGGGTGGTGGGGAGGATTGATCCCTTCCTTCCTCCCATAATAATTTAATTAAATATAATATTCTTTAAGAAAATTAACATTCTTATTAATATTATTACTTTATTTTTTTAATGCATTTATATATATTTGTATATATATATATAACACTATGTATTCAAGAATATATATGGGAAAGTTCACCAAATTGTGAAAAAAAAGGTGCCACATTTTAAAAAACCCCAAAAAATTGCATTTGGTGAGCGTCAAATTTGGCGCTCGCCAAATACAAAAGGTAAGTTAAAAAAAAAGCTCGTGAAACCCTATCATTTTTCAATATGCGACTTGTGCTTGCATTTTTTGCCTTTGCAATTTTCACTCGCCAAAAGGAGATCATTTTTTGCAGTCTTAGCTTGTGATTCTTCATGAGGATGCTGCCAAGATATGAAAGAGGTCAAAGAGGTATGTATTTCTATTTTTTTAGTTTTAAAGTTGAACTAAAATGTAGATTGAAATAGGCTTTTTAATTAAAATTTAACTTAATTTATAGGAAATCAATCTCCACCTCCAAACATTAATAATTCATAGTCACCCCCTTATGAAGACCCTCCCAAACAAGAAGAACATCAAACCCCTCCCTCAGTTCGTAGGCATCCTCAAGGAACTCAAGAAAATATTTTAAATCAAATAGAAAACAACAAAAGAGAGCTTGAAGAATTGATTGTCAGATTAAATGAACATGCTACAACCCACCCTCATAGGAGAGGCATTGCTGAATCCTTAAAGTCGATTGTAACTCACGTAGGAGAAATGAGTGAACAAATTATTTTTGGTTGAATAAGAGGGAGGAATTAAAATGATTTTATGATAGTGGAATTTCTTGTGTGCAAGTGAAAAAGAAAAAAATAGCAAAGCTGACTTGTGTTCTCTTTTCACATACCCAATAAAAAATGCACCTTTATCACTTGCATGCAAGAGGTTCCCCATCCATTGGTGCCAAAATGAATTAATTAAAATTATTTTTTGGGAGTGGTGGTGGATGGTTTTTGACCAACCTCCATGTAATAACTACGAGGTCCCACAATAGTTTTTGAGGAAACTCTATTGTGAGTTTTTCCTCAATAAGATTCCAAATTATTTTGACTATCTAAAATTTCAAGGTGGAGGTGGGGGCTCCACACATGATAGATCAGTGGTGCAGGGGCACCATGGTAGTCCACTTTTGTAAATGAGGTCTTTTAATAGGTTTTAGGGTGTTAGAGTCTTTTTTCATCCAAATAAGGTCATAATAGGCCACTTTCTTATGTAATAAGCCATTTTGAGTTGGTTCTAGGCCAGGTTATCAAGTTAGTGTTATTCTTGTAAAAGGTTGTCATCTTGAAAAAGTTGCAAAAATGCACAAAGTTGGAATAACAATGGTCATGAAGTTCAAATGGAAGTTGAGTCTGATTAGGTTGGTTAGTTTTGATGTGTAAAGGTTTAAAAATTCTAACAAAATTTGAGGCAAGAGGTTGGAACCTTGTTTGAAGGTTGAAACAATAATAAAATTGTGTTTTTCTTGCAATTTTCTGGTAATTTGTTGTTGCAGGCCACTGTATGGCCCTGTAAAAGTTTATTTTGATCTAAAAGGCATTGATATTGATGGATATCTAAGTTAACTTCAATTTTTCTTTTGAGGGATTGAATTTTATCAAATTTTAAGGTTTTTACAAGCATTCTTCTGGGAATGGGTCTGTAACACCCTGTTGAGGGTTTGAAAGAGAATAGAATGTATTAGTCACCCATTCCACTATTGGATTTTATTATAACTTGGTGGAATGGATGGATTATGGTAGTTTTGTATATTAGAGTGGGTTTAAGGAGTAGGGAAGGTAGTTTGAGGGATTTTGTGTGATGCCCTAGTTGTTATTTCATTGAAATTTGGCCTAGTTTGGTGGCTTGATGTTAGGAATGATTGAGAAATGCTTGGGTAGTGATTTGTAAAGGTTGGGTGAGAATGGGAAGACATAAATGAAGTTTCTAACGTTTTGGAAAGGTGAACCAAGGCGTGAAGTTGATAGTTTGAATAAACCCCTATTGAGCATGCCTAAATTGGCATAATTAAGGGTTTTGTATTTTGGTGACTCTTTGGTTGTTTCCATTGGTCAAGGTTGTAGATTCAGAGTACTTGAAGCCTTTGGAGAATATTGGAATATATTTTTAGGTTTGAGAAGGTGTTTGGTGTGTACTTGCTGTGTAAAAGAGGGCTAATTGAGGCTCTGTCCAACGTACTAGTCCTATTTTGAAGGTGAAGGTTTGAAGCAACCACATGTACAAATGAGATATGTTAAGGTATGCCTTAATGGGTATATGAAATGACCATTATTTTGTGTGTTTTGAATTTCTTCTGAAAGATATGAACAAAAATATTTGTTTGCAATGCTATAAGGATAATTGGATGAAATTATGAAAAGTTGATAAGATAGAGTTGTAAGGGCAGTAATTTTGTTTGAGTTTGATCAAATTGTGATTGTGAGAAGGTTTTCCTCCCTACTCTGCATCAATTGGTATTAGAGCATAGGTATTAGATCTTTTGAAGGAGAAAGAGATTGAAGTTGAAGAGGAAAAATTGAAAGTTGAAAAGATAAGATGCCTCCTAAAGGTAGTGCAATACTTGCAAGAGAGATTAAGTTTTTGAAAGATCCCCAAGAAGAAATCTTAGCTAAGTTTGTAGTATTAGAGACAAAAAAGAAGAGGAAAGGCCACTAAAGAAGAAAGTGATTGAGAGAAAGAGGAAGAGGGTGAAGATGAAAACCCTTCAAGTGGAAAAGTCCAAGGTGATGATTTGGATCCCGATGAGAGAAGGATGGTGAAAATTCTCAAGGATGTTAGAGGAGATGCTTCTAGTGAGAAAATAGATGTGCCAATGTATAATGGAAAGTTGGATGCTAAAGAGGTATTGGATTGGATAGATGCACTGGAAAATTACTTTGAGTACAAGGAGGTTGTTGATGATCAAAAGGTAAAGTTTGCAAAGACAAAGTTGAAAGGTCATGTTCTTACATGATGGAAATATTTTCAAGAGGAAAGAGTGAAGAAGGGGAAAGCAAAAATTAGTTCATGGGATAGGATGGTGTCAAAGATCAAGAGTCAATTCTTGTTAGGAGATCATGCCATACAAACTTTCAAGAAGTTGCAAAGTTTGAAGTAGAAGGATAAAGCTGTCATGGCCTATATAGAAGAATTTAAAAAATTAAGTATTAGGGCTGGTAATGTTGAAAATGAAGATGAAAAGATTGCAAGGTATATGTGTGGGGGGTAAGTGCACAAAGTTGAGTCCACGAAACGTGGAAGTTTTTCCCTTAGGCAAAAAAATGAATTCGGCTTGCAAAAAATGGGATCCCATTTTTAAAAAGCGGGATCCTGTTTTTAAAAAACGGGATCCCGAGCCTAAATTTAAAAAATGGGATCCCATTTCTCAAACGAGATCCGTTTTGGAAATTTCCATTTTGGAAAATTTTCAAACGGGATCCAGTTTGAAAATTTTCCAAAATGGAAATTTCCAAAACAGGATGTGTTGAAAAATTTCCGAAAATGGAAACTTCCAATTTTGAAAACTTTCCATTTTGGAAGAATTACAAAATGGGATCCCGTTTTACAAAATGGGATCCCATTTCATAGAACCATAAAAAATAGTTTTTTTATCAAACAGGATCCCGTTTTAAAACGGGATCCTATTTTTTAAATTATGAATTTTTTAGCGGGTTTTTTGGCTTGTTTTTTGGTTCGGGAAATGGCTTAAGGACCCAAACCTAAGCTTTGGACCTGGTTTGACTTGCAACTTGAAGGTCCTATTAATGTCATAGGAAAATAATGACTTTGGACATATGTTTGAAGACCTATTTTGCAGAATTTTTTTACGAAATTAAAACCCATTATAGATGAGATAGTGCTGATTCCAAATATGTAATTTCTTTAATAATTTGATTATTTTTTCTATTTTTTAATTAATTTCTAATGAAATTAGTCCATAAACTTGAATTATCAAATTTTTTAGTATTTTAATAACTTTTGATCAACATAACATTTTGACGAACGAATTGCACGAGAACAAACTTCAGACAATTCTTTTCAGTTTAAACAAAATTCAAAAAATGATAAGTTTAGGTCATCTTATGCATGTCGTACACGACGATTTTTCAAAACGACAAATATGCTTAATAAATATTTAATAAAAAAAAAATTCAATAAAAAATTATAAAAAAATATTGAAAACAAGATTTAGTGAGTCAAAAATCTTTTCCCAAAAGGATTTAGAAAAATATGATAATTTAGGTCAAAATATGGATGTCGTACACGTGCATAGTATGGTATAAAAAAGTGACTTTTAAATAGTGGTTTTTAGAAACGCTATTGAAACTCAATTTTTACAATTTGGGTATTGAAATAAATTACATAACTAGACTTCGAGTACTACATTTTATGATTAGTGACTTTTTTGAAGATTCCATCTCTAAGTGCTTCAAATTTTAAGGTCAAATGTGTCAAATTATGAAAATCAAGGAAAACACTTCCACTTTTTGGCCAAAAAGTGGACTCAACTTCTTGCACACACCCTGGGTTGATGTATCAAATTCAAGATGAATTGAGTTTGGCTACACCTAGATCAATTCAAGAATGTTTTCAATTGGTTGTTAGGGTAGAAGAGAAAATCAAAAGAAGGAAAGAAAGATAAGGAATAGGTAGAGAAATCACCAATAGAGGAAGAGGATCAAGGCAAACTTATGAAGGGCAAGAAGATGCAAGCAAAAACAAATACCAAGTTGCTAATCAAAGAGGTGGCTTTAGAGTATTTAGAGGAAGATTTGGTGGAGGTAGAGGTTCAAGTTCATTTTTAGGAAGGTGTTACCATTGCAATCAGTTTGGCCATGTAACATGGAGGTTTCTAGAGAAACAAGGTTCTACTTCAAGTGGTGGTGACAAAAGAGTTCAATTGGTGCAAGAGGAAGATTGTGAGAGCACTCATTCTCCTAATTAACTTGTTGCTCCAAAAGTTGGGGAATCATTGATGGTGAGAAGAACACTACTAAAAGCATCCAAGGAGAAGGAATCTATACAAAGGAGGACATTATTCAAGACCACCTACAAATGCAAAGGAAAGGTATATAAAGTAGTGATAGACTATGGAAGCACTGATAATATGGTTTCAAATGAAATGATTGATAAACTGAAGTTAGAGAAAATTCTGCATGAAACACCTTATAAAGTATCTTGGGTGAATGATGATCAGTCTATTTTGGTGAATGAACAAAATTTAGTTGAGTTTAACATTGGTGGATATAAGGAAAAGATTCTTTGTGATTTTTGTCCAATGGATTGTTGCCATTTATTACTTGGAAGACCATGAAAATTTGATAGGCATGCACTTAATGATGGTAGACACAATAAGTTTATACTATTGAAAAGGATGGAACCACTTTTACACTAACACCATTGAGGAGGATGATAAAGGACAAAGTAAGGTAACAAAGGTGATTATGTTTGCAAGAAGGAGCTTGTAAAGTTTGAGGAAGACAAAATTGAAGGGTGTGCAACCACTACAAGAGGAGAAGATGTGAAGCCAACAAGTTTGAAGAATGATCCAATGTTGGAAGGAAAGATTGATGAGTTGGTGTCAAAACCTAATAAAGAGAAGGTCAAGGATGAATTTCTTGTGAAGACTCAAGATTTGTTAGAGAGGAATGATAATATTATGGTAGGAACACTACTTTTTCCATTGGTTGCTAAAGAGGTTAGAGGGAAATCATATTCCAATAGTGCAGGGGTTTCTAAACATGATGGTACAGAGGTATTAGAGGTAGAGAAACTGAAAGAGGAAATGAAGGGAAAAGGTGAGGTGATTCAAGGTGTTTGGAAAGCACAAATAGGTGAATTCAAGTGTGGAACAAGAGTGAAGTAGAAGGCAGCAATTTACAAGGTGCAAGAAGGTGCGGTTGTAGACAAAGAAACCACTTTGATAGTATTTCTAGATGTAGCACAGAGGAAGGATCACACATCAAACTTGTAGGACAAAAAATTCAAAGAAGGAACCAGTCAAAGGGTAGAGACAATACATGTTTTCAATACATAACACATTGGAAAGGAGTACCAGGTGAAGATGCAGCTTGGAGAGCATTTAAGGATAAGAGGCAACATGTTTTTGATGCAATACAATTCTCAAGGGACTTGAGGCCTTTTGCAGGTTGGGTGTATGGTGTAGGGGCACCATGGTAGTCCGCTTTTGTAAATGAGGTCTTGTAATAGGTTTTAGGGTGTTAGAGTATTTTGTAAATAAAATAAGGTCATAATAGACCACTTTCTTATGTAATAAGCCATTTTGAGTTGGTTCTAGGTCAGGTTGTCAAGTTGGTGTTATTCTTGTAAAAAGTTGTCATATTGAAAAAGTTGCAAAAATGCACAAAGTTGGAATACCACTGGCCATGAAGTTCAAATGGAATTTGAGGTTGGTTAGTTTTTATGTGTAAAGGTTTAAAAAGGCTCACACAATTCAAGGCAAGAGGTTGGAACCTTGTTTGAAGATTGAAACAATAATAAAACTGTGTTTTCCTTGCAATTTTATGGCAATTTGCTATTGTAGGCCATTATACGGCCCTGTATAGGTTTTTTTTGATCTAAAAGGAATTGATATTGATGGATATCTAAGTTAACTTCAATTTGGATTTTGAGTGACTGAATTTCATCAAGTTTTAAGGTTTTTACAAGCATTCTTCTGGGAACAGGTTTGTAACACCCTATTGAGGGTTTGAAAGAGAATAGAATGTATTAGTCACCCATTCCACCATTGGATTTGCTTGTAACTTGGTGGAATGGGTGGATTATGGTAGTTTTAGATGTTAGAGTGGGTTTTAGGAGTAGGGAAGGTAGTTTGACGGATTTTGTGTGATGCACTAGTTGTTATTTGATTAAAATTTGGCCTAGTTTGGTGGCTTGAGGTTAGGAATGATTGAGAAACACTTGGGTAGTACTTTGTAAAGTTTGGGTGAGAAAGGGAAGACCTTAAATGAAGTGTTTGAAGTGTTGGAAAGTGAACCAAGGCATGGAGTTTATGATGCTCCGCCATGCGAACCTCGAAGGACAACATAAACAAAAAATTATTGCAAGTTTTTTTTTTGAAAGTAGAACAATACATAAGATGAACATGAACATATATGGAAATTATACAATTACAAAGACCATTACATCCTCTAGGGTACATGAGACGACATCATGAAATCCTAAACTAAAACCATAATGATAACGAACGAATCAAGATTGCATAAAGATAACATACCACCATCCATGATCAAAAGAGATAAAAAAAATACATATAACATTTTATTAAGTTCAATATGACAATTGTGGAGTATATTTCCATAGATACAACACATCAGATAATGGCTACCACATAAGGTTTACAAAGGTAAAATAATACATTACAACTGTTTCAGGAGTACATTACATCACTTACATTAAATTACTTCAGGAGTACATTACATTACTTTAGGAGTACATATGCATCCTATTGTGCAGAGGAAAGGATACATCAAATACAAGAATGTTACATAATTGAACATGGTACAATAGAACTGAGGTAGAGTCCTGGATCAACAACACCGACACGAACTCAGATTGGGGACCTAATGGGGTGCATAACATGTTCCACCCAACTGCATGGACTCGAAGGCCCACTCCCATGCTAGGAGTTGACAAGAAAGATTCCCATTCCTCAACCAAAATAGTCAAACAAACCAATAGAAAGACATACTCCACAACAAGGATAACAACAATATACTATAACAACCCATAACATTGCCATCACATAGCCACACCAAAATAATGAAAATTCCAACAAAACCAAATGCCAATATTATAGATCAACACTAAATAACCAAGAGAAGTTCCAACAACAATAGGATCCAAAGCCTTCAAATGAAATCGCAATATCAACCAATAATAAGTATCAAGGCACCTTTCATTAACATCAATCAAGTTTCCATGAGGTGTGTGTGCAACAATAAAAGATGGAACTTGGAGGCTTCAACAAAAAACACCAAGAATTAATTGTTTCAACAACATCAACAATTCAACAACACTCCCAAAGGCAACCAAACAAGGGGGAATAAACGGGTAATGTAGGAGAGTGTCATCGCATGGCCTTACATGGATTAGCTAGGAAACCTATCACAAGGTACCACCTCCATCTATGGTTATCTAGGCTGCCTATCTCAAGGCGATCGCTCCATAGGGTGACTCATGCAGGACCACTTACCTTTCGTGAAGACAAGGCAGTGATCTTACCAACTAGGTCTTCTCATCCCATCCTTAGCCTATGAAAGCACTAACGATATGGGCGAGGCTCATAATTAATCTTGTTTAGTGTTTATCTACCCAAACCTACTAGTTCATTAATTATATTATCACTTTTTTAGGAAAATCTTCCATGGGTTACCCTAACAACCCCTTTGTGTGCTAGTCCTCCATGAAGAGCCACTCCGTATGGGTACCAAACCAAAACATGCAAGGGGTGTACCTCATCTCACATAAGAATCAAGGAGTACATATCACACAACATGCGAGGCAAGAATCATCTTGCAAACCCATTCCATATCATTGAAACAGGAACAAAGGAGGTACCACCCACAAAACTCAAAATCAGAATATGATTAATGAATCACAAAGGTCCAACCATGGACAATCAATAAAATTCAAGTTTCCCCATTATCTCTAGAAGCCTAAAAATAACGAAAATCCACAAACTCCCATTGAGGGTAATTCAAACACTTCGGGTTCCTAACCAACATGAAATATGACTACAAGAAAGTCACTACATAAAGTCCCCTCGATCAGAATTAACACAAACATGTAGACTCACATCAAGGAACCCACAAAATGACAAGAGAGGAATAAAAGAGGCAATTTCATAATGAAACCTTCAAATACCTACACAAAACTATCATAACCACTAATATTCTCCAACCTCTACACAATCCTATTTACATCATTAACTTGTAAATATTGAGCATTCACATAAATATTAATAACACACAAATGTATATATATAAGTATATTTATTTAAATTCCTTTAATTTATTCCTTCTAAATTACTCACTTGAACTCAAAATAAATAAATAGAATTATTTCATTCAATAAACTTTTAGTCTTTTCTAAAACATTTCCTCTTTAATCTTTTAACCCTAATGTAAGATAACTTTGTATAAATTTATTATGGATATAAACTTGACCTAAGAGAAAATTATATGTTTTTAAAACAAACTTAATGTATAAGTATTGAGTATGATTGTCAAAACCCACAGATGATTGCGGACTAGAGGCATGTGATGACAAATAGCAGAAAGGCTCAAACAAAAGATTTATGTTTGTTTTTCATTTTATATTTTATTTTGATATGACAACACACAATTATTTACAATTTAAAATATGACTTCGAACTGCAAGAAAAATTACACAAAAATTATCTATACAAATATCCACTTTATTCACTAACCTCCACTTTTATTTACTTATTTATTTTTCCTTAATTTTAGACTACTTAAAAACTATCTTACTTATTTTACAATATTTTATTTCATTTAAAAAAATAAAATAAAATAAAATAACTAAAACTAATTACATAGAATTTAAAACAACTAAATGTTATTTCTTTAAAATAAAGCATAACATACCTAAATATTCCTTAAAGCTAGGGAACCTTTAGTATATTCTTATTTTAAATTAATAAAATATCTTTCTAAGGGAATGGGGATATATTCCCCTTTCCTTCATTGAAGGAATATATATTCATGAAAGTGAGACTTTGACCTAAATCGAAGTCTTTTAATAGTTAGAAGTGACTTCTTAAAAAAAATATCAAATTTCCAACGCCCACTCACATAGCTTTAGGCTCAATAAAATAAAATAAAATATATATATATTTTCTTGTATATTATTTAAAAACCTCAACTATAATCCGTGAATTGTTTTACTTTTGCAACCCTTTTCTTTAATACTTTAGACAAGTAGAAAGCATCCTAGAAATGTAACGAAGCATTTCGCAAAAGCCTAGAAAATCTTATTTAAGTAGTTAGAATTACACTCTACAGGTTTACGGAAAGTTTGGACAAATGATAATCAAGAATTTGGGTAAACGGTTTTACAGCCGATTGCTGACATTTAAACAAATTACCAAACTAGTCACTCTCAGCTTACATAAAAGTGGCAAAATCAAGTCTATATATATATATATTTTTAAAGATTTAATGTAAATAAATTTCACAGTTCAAAAATGCCTCCACGGTCTCAAGCTCCAACCCTGTGTAACTGTACAGGAGGGCGTACACTACTACTCTTTTACAGATCCTATCATTTTCATACACAATGACTATTTGATCTGGGTGACTGGTGATACCAAGATTTTCCTCCATGCAATTTATTGAAATTCTAAAACGTGAATCTCCATTTCCCCAATAGTTTTATGAATTCAAAATGGTGCTTGAGGCTTGAGAAATTGTGATTTACTATTCGAATTATAAGCATCGATTAAAAAAAAATTGCCTATGTATTTTATTTATAATAGTGAAGAGGCCATTCTGAGAACATTTTAAACTATTTGACTAAAATATACCATAATTTGAAATCAAATCAGCAACACTATAATCCGTGAGGAAAATAAGGTAAAATAAAATCTACAGGATATAATTACAACCAGTCAAAAGCAACTTGTAAAACTACCATACTCTCGCAGTGTTTTCTTCTTCACAAGAACAATGCACAAAGGAAAACAACCTCTAAAATTCTAGTCACATATACTATAGGTAACTTGACCTACCTCGATCCTTGTAAAGGAAAACTCTTTGACTCAAACGATGCCCGTAACCTGTTTAAGAGCTCTCATTGTTGGACAGGCAGGGGGGATGTCGACGAAGGTTGTGGAATCTGGCATTAAACTTGCCAATGGCCTTTTATCTGAGGCTTCCAAGTCTTCAAGGCTCCGCATCCAGTGATTGCCTGAAGCAGACTAGAGGCATCGTACGGGAAGATGAGAATGGTTTTCTCAAAACCAAACGCAAGAAATGGCAGTACGAACATCAACATATTAACCTTGATTCCATATTCCTAAACACAATGCTTTTAAGAGGCAGCAAGCAAGATCTCGAATGCCTAGGAGAGAGATACACAGCCGCAATGTTCTTTGAGGGAAAAGAATTGGCGATGCTAAATGAAACAAGCTGATCACAGACACTGATTAAGGTAGGTAGCTGAAGAAATCGTGCCACACCAAGATGGGCACACTTTGAAAGCCAGCAGTACAACATATGATCCGCAAACTATCTTTTCATCATGGCTACCATACACAGAAAAATTTCCTAAAAACAAAGGCAGCCAGTATGCAGGGAAGGTAAAGATAGTCTGACGCCACAAATAATTAACACCTCATGGAATGAGATGATTGCAGGATACGCGGAGCTTGGATTTGATAAACAGGCGAAAGGAACTTTCAAGCAAACGTAATCGGCAGGTATGCAACCTTCACCAGCATTCTTCCAGCCTTTGCTAAACTGGGAGATTTGGAATAAGGTAAGGTCATCCATTATGAAAAAACAGAAATTGATATAGCTACCTGAAACTATTTAACAAGGCGCCTTATAAAGGTGTGTTTCAAAATTATGCAGATACTCCCCCAGGCAGTGCTTGCAAAGTATTTATTAGAATGCCCACAGAGGAAGTGAATTATCTTAAACAAATACTTGGACCAAAGCATGCAAGAAATTTTACAGAGTTCCTCAAAGTAGAGTACCAGCGACGACAGGATTAATCTTGGTGGTAGGGCGAATGTAGGGGAGGACAAGATTTTACCTTGAGATTCTCCACAGATTGTGTCGAGCTTTTCCTAGCATACTCTCTTCTTGCACCAAAAGGGGCTTTGTAATAGATACGAGTATCTCCAGAGGATAAAGTGAGAGAATTTGTCAGAAGCAGTAGATACAACTGCCCTGGTAGACATAAATGCAAAGAAAATGCCCAAAACCTAAACAAGACATCCCCATGCATGTAGAAAGCGGATGCCAAGACAAGGCACGTGGAACGATGGAAGGAATGCCTTGAAGCAAGATGGAGGTTAAAGAAAGTGGCAACAATAAAGCTTTTATAAGTTTCATTTATTATTATTTTTTTAATAATATTAAATTTTATATATATAACATATTTAATTATACAAATTAATATTATTAAATATATTTTCATTTGCATTAATTTTATATAACTTATCCTTATATTCTCAAATTCTTTATTACTCCTTAATAATTACACTTAAAATAACTTAAGCATTTTTCTCTTAACTTATTTTCTAAATAATAAATCAACTATATTTATATATATAATATGAAATGCAATTTCTGTAGCATAACTAATTATTTAATTTGGAAAATTAGTAAAATAAAAGTATAAACAATTATTCTAGAAATACATGACTTACTTAACTAAATGCATCAGTGTTCTGATTACTTGAAGAGGGTGTTAATACCCTTAAATAAGTGCATTTCAATTAAAATAACGAATTTAAAATTAATAATTTGCTATTCTATAATTTACAAAAGTAGCCTAATTCCTTTATTTTAACACTTCCTACAATAATCTAAATGAACATACTATGTTATAGATTATCATTTAATCTACATTAAGGTTACCTCTATAACCTAGCCTATATTAAGCCTATGTGAATGTAAATCAAATACCCAACTACTCAATTACCTTATCAATTGAGTTTCAAAGCCAAAAATATAGTTTTCTCTAACTCATCTACTAAAATGTTATATGAAAAATCCCAATTTTCCTTCTATATAATTTCTCCATTTACCAAACAACGTAAGCAATAGATTATAACTATAGAAATAATCTTTTCCATTGTCCATTTTACATATATGTGTACACTTAAATACCAATCTATGTTTTCAAGTGAATATATACATATGTATGCCTAAAAATTACAAGGTATATGTGCATATATTACTATTATCTTCATCATATGAATGTTGTTTGACTTATATTAGAAATCTCATTGAATGAGCATGGCACATTTCAATAGCACATCCCTATATGATATTTTGACCAATGCTTAAGCTGTTATGCATAAGGCACTTTAGAGGAGAGCTTTGAAACCAAGATGCATGCTAAAGAAGTGGGTTTAAAAGGAAAGAAGATGAGATGGAAAGCTATGGAGGCTACAACAACAATATGCCACTATCCATGTTGTTATGTATGCAAAATTTTGAGCACATGAAAGGCATGTGAAATGTTTGACAGAGTTCCTCAAACATAATTCAATTAACTTAATCACATAATTCAAAATCCATTAATCAATGTAAACTAACGAATCCAACGTGACATAAAATTCAACCAAATGACTTACTTATTTGTCATGAAGGACAAAAGCAAAGGGGCACTACAGAGTTGACAGTTTCAATAAACCCCTATTGAGCATGCCTAAATTGGCATAATTAAGGGTTTTGTATTTTGGTGACTCTTTGGTTGTTTTCATTGGTGAAGGTTGTAGATTTAGAGTATTTGAGGCTTGTGGAGAATATTGGAATAGAGTTTTAGGTTTGAGAAGGTGTTTGGTGTGTACTTGTGTAAAAGAGGGCTAATTGAGGCTCTATCCAACGTACCAATCCTATTTTGAAGGTAAAGGTCTGAAGCAACCACATGTACAAATGAGATATGTTAAGGTATGCCTTAATGGGTATCTAAAATGCCCATTCTTTTGTGGGTTTTGAATTTATTATAAAAGATATAAACAAAAATCTTTGTTTGCAATGCTATAAGGAGAATTACATGGAATTGTGAAAAGTTGATAAGATAGGGTTGTAAGGACAAAGATTTTCTTTGAGCTTGATCAAATTGTGATTGTGAGAAGGTTTAATTCCTTTCTCTGCATCAATCAAGTGCAAGATGTAATTTGCAACTAGCATCGAGAGCCTTGGCCAAACCCATGGTGGAGCACTTCACTGTTCCTTCGATTGTAAAGGACTGTATTGAGGTGGACACACTAGACTCGATTAGCTTGCTCACTCAGAGAATTCTATAGTGTTTGGGGTCTCTAGTAGAGCTTGATGTGGGAAACACTTATAGGCTCAGAGTTCCATTCTACCATTGTCATTCTTGTGGTGTTGTTTTCACGTATGATGGTGAGAGTACTTGGGATGAAGCTACACAACATATATTAGCTACAAAGAAGATATATATGACTGATGCCATGCTGAATGAAACATTTTTCATTGATACTTAGGTAAAATTTAACAAGTTCATTTAATTTTTTTTATTAAATTCTATTTTGAAATATAAGAATAACTAAATTAATAGAATGAATATGATAAGAATTCAGGGTCAGAGTGTTGATGATACATGAACCATTCATGCAGACCCCTAAATTTTTCCATCATCAAGTCCATAGGTATGCAACCAATATTAAATAAATAATTATTGCATGTGATAGTTGGACATTATATGAATGGTTGTATCATAACACACTTTGAATGTCAAACAGTTTGTTGGTGGACCTTCATCATCGACACCTCACTATTCTTGTCCTCAAACAACTTTCACTCAAGTAACCTTTATTCATTAATGGTGTTGTAAAATAATGTTAGCTAGTTTTGGTAATTGAAAAAAAAAACTATTCCATATATGATTGTAATTTTTAGCACAATTTCATATGATTTTATACTTTAATGAATTGTAGAAAATAGATTTTATAGTTCATATTCATATCATTGATTACATTGTATTGCACATTTTTCAAACACAAAACATTACTTCACATTACATAACTAATAACTAGATGTTGATAGTTTCAATTACAATATACTTTTTTACAAAGTCAACCTAAGCAATTATGCAATTAATTCACATTGCATAACTAAAAACTAGGAGTAGTTTCAAATTGCTTTTTCTTGTCATGGAATTCCATAAGACCACTCTTTAAGGATTTTTTTTCAACATTTCACTACCTTGTCTATGCTACCACATTTTTCATGCATGCCTACCGAAGCATTTTATTGAATAGTTTATTGCCTTGCTGCTATGGCTAAAAGCATAAATTAGGTGCTTTCAAACAAGCTATGGATGCTTGGAAAGAATCTATCAAAGCATAATAATAATCAATAGAATATACAAGATAGTGAATTGTCTAAAAAAATTCCTCAAAGAAATGTGGTCTCATGGTGATGGAATGCCATGAGAAGGTAGTGAACTATTTGAAAAAATGCCTCAAATAAATGTGGTCTCATGGTGATGGAATACCATGAGACCAAATTTCTTTTAGACATTTTTCAAACAGTTGATTATCTTGTCTATGCTACCACATTTTTCATACATGTCTACCAAAGAATTTTATCAAATAATTCGCTGCCTTGCTATTAACAAATTTAACTAATAAATTGTAAAGAATAGATTTTGTATTTTATATTCATATCATTGATTACATTACATTGTGCATCTTTCAAACTCAAAGAATTACTTCATATTGCATAACTAATAACTAAATGTTGATAGATGGCAAAATTTCAATTATAATATAGTTTTTACAAAGTCAACCTAAGGAGTTATGTAATTAATTCACATTGCATAACTAATAACTAGATGCTGATAGATGAAAAAATTTCAATTACAATATAATTTTTACAAAGCCAACCTAAGCAATTATCTAATAACTTCACATTGCATAACTAATAACTTGGAACAACTGCTAATTGCATTTGCTTGTCATGGCAATCCATGAGATCACATTTCTTTGAGAATTTTTTTCAAATAGTTCATTTCCTTTTCTATGCTACCACATTTTTCTTACATGTCTACAAAAGCATTTTATCATACAGTTCACTGCCTTGCTACTAAAGAGTCTAGCTAATGAATTATAAAAAAGACTTTTTTATTTTATATTTATATCATTGATTATATTGTATTGCACATCTTTCAAAATCAAAGCATTACTTCATATTGCATAACTAATAACTAGATGTTGATAGATTAAGAAATTTAAATTACAATATAGTTTTTACAAAGTCAAGCTAAGCAATTATGCAATTACTTCACATTACATAACTAATATCTAGGAGCAACTACTAATTGCATTTTCTTGTCATGGCATTCCATGAGACCACATTTCTTTGAGACAATTTTCAAACAATTCATTATCTTGTATACGCTACTTCATTTTTCATACATATCTACCAATTCATTATCAAACAGTTCACTACCTTGCTGCTAAAGAGTTTAACTAATGAATTGTAAAAATTAGATTTTTGTAGTTTATATTCATATCACTGATTACATTGTATTGCACATATTTCAAACTCAAAGCATTACTTCACATTGTATAACTAATAACTAGATGTTGATAGATGAAAAAAATTTAATTTCAATAAAGTTTTTACAAAGTCAACCTAAGCAATTATGCAATTACTTCATATTGCATAGCTAATAACTAGGAGCAGTTTCCAATTACATTTTCTTGTCATGGAATTCCATGAGACCACCTTTCTTTGAGACATTTTTCAAATAGTTGATTTCCTTGTCTATGCTACCATATTTTTCATACGTGTCTACCAAAGCATTTTATCAAACAATTCACTACCTTGTTGCTAAAGAGTTTAACTAATGGATTTAAAAAATAGATTTTTGTAGTTTATATTCATATCACCGATTATATTGTATTGCACATCTTTCAAACTCAAAGCATTACTTCACATTACATAACTAAAAACTAGACGTTGATAAATGACAAAATTTCAATTACAATATACTTTTTTACTTAGCCCATAACTAGTGAACTGTTTGAAAAATTCCTTAAAGAAATATGGTCTCATGGTGATGTTGAAAGAATGAAGAAGGTTGTTGCTAATGAGTTGTCATTGATGTCAACATTGATCGGTGGATGTCAACATTGTATTATGGATGATTACAAAAGATTCTTTTTGCAAGAGTTTGATCCACACTCAAAAATAGTTAAGTATTTTTGCTTATAAGTTGCTACACCAGTAGATTCAATGTACAAATCCCTTTGATAATTTGGTCTACATTCCATTGCACTTAAATATACACTTTTTCAATTCAAATATATTGTTCATGGTTGTCAATTGTACCTCCATTCAAAATTTCATCTAGTTTGGATAAGTGGTTTTGAAGTTGGAAGTAACAAAAGGTCAACATATAAGTTTTATACATTTTTTCTATGTATTGACTATGACTTATCTGGTCCACACTCCTCCATGTATTTGAGTTGGACCTTGTAGTTCTAGGAGAATGCTAACAAGTGTCAAAGCATTATGTTTTCTAGATGGCATGACTTTTTGAGATCCATGTGTCATGTGGTGATGAACATTTGGGGCATTTTGTTTTTAGGTCTTATACCTGGTCAACCTAATGTATGTGAAGGGTTTCAGATATTAAATATGTGATGTGAATATTAGAGGGAGCTATTATAGGTCCATATTGAACTATATCATGCTTTACACATGTTGTTTTTGGCGTGAAGACATTTTGATTTGAATTAGGTGTTGACAAGGCACACTTTATATATTTTGAGGCTACATCTAATTCAGTTGAGCTAATTGATGTTTACGATGGAGTTTGATATATATAAAAGGTTTTTTGAAGATTTCACATATATATTTTTGATATATATGTTGCAAATGCAAGCAGTGATGGAAAAGTAAGCAGAGTTGAGTGAATAAGTTGTGAATGCAAGGAAATGTAGAGATTTATGATCTGAGTTAGAAGAAGCATTTTGAGCTTCAAAGGAACTGAATCTAGCATATAGTAGATGCATTTTGTATCAATTTAAACCTTGGTTTTGTAGCCAAAAAGCTTCTTTATATTTTTATTTTCTCTATGGACAACATGTTCACTTGGATAGTGAGTCCACTTGGTAGTGAGCCTTTCTTTAATATACTATATTGGGATATAATATATTGCGAGTTAACAATCACCATGGTTTTTCCCATTTTGGGTTTTCCACGTAAAAATCCTGATGTTCATGTGTCATGTGATGTTGTAGATGTTTCATGCTTTCATTTATAATTGTGATTGAATATGTTGTGGTAATTGGATGGCTAATGTTTGATTGGTTTCATAGAATACTAATTCAGCCCCCCTCTCAATATTTCAAGTGTTCAACAATTAGTATCAGAGCTTGGCTCCTTGGAAGGAGCTTGACCATTTTGGGAAGATCTTAGAGTTTGAACACATGGATGATATGAAGTTTCCTATTCCTGTGGAAGAGATTCATGTTAATGGATATATAGAAGAAGATTGCATGCTTGAAAAAGATGGAGAACTCAAAGTTGCTCTTGAAGATCTTGAAAAAGTTGAAAGTGAAAACAAAGATCTGAAGGAAAATCTTAAAGAAGCAAATGAATGCATCAAAAAGTTGAGAGATAAAATCAAGAAGTTCAAAGAAAGGAATAAGGAAGTACATGAGAAGCTAAAGAAAGCCAATGAAACCATTACTGTACCAAAATTTGAAGTTGAAGAAAAGAAAAGAGTTGAAGATTGTTTGAATGCAATGATGAAAGAAAATATGATGAATGCATGAGGCTTGAATAAGAAGTGGTAAGCCTGAGATTAGACCTTTAGAAAGCAAGAAGTGATGAAGATAAATTCAAGACAAGTTCTACAAATCTTGACAAGTTGATTACAAGTTAGAAAGCATCCAAATACAAAGGTAGCTTGGGATTTGAAAGAGGTGAAAGATAAAAGAATGATCATACACCTAATTTAGAAAATATCAATGAACCTAAGAATACTAAAGACAAGAAGAAAAATGGAAAAATCCAGAATCAAAGAAACAATGCTAGAATACCTCCGGCCAGACAACCAAATGCTCAAAGGTACCCATATTTCAATGGTATTTCTTATTTTTGCAATAAATATGAACATAAGGTAATGGAATGGAGAAGTAGGATGAATCAAAATGATATATCATTTCCTGGTCAATGTTTTACATGCAAAATATTTTGTCATAAAGTAAATAAATTCAAAAGTCAAATCATGAATGGATATTTAACAATGGTAGAATGATTTGATCATTTAATGGTTATTGTTACACATGCAATGGATTTGGACACAAGCTAATCATTCCAGATCTAGAGTGAATGGAAGGAATAACACTTAGAGAAATTTCATATGCAACAATTTTGTTAGACTTGGACATATTGGTAAATTTTATAGAAGTAGAAATACAAAGAAGGGTAATCCAGTAGAGAAGAATAAACCAGTTAAGAAGATTGATCTTGAAGAAACAAAGAAAGAGATGAATACTATTTGGAGGAAGAATCAAAGAATACAAATGAATCTATGCCCTCATCCAATGCAAATATCTCCTTTGAGAATTGATTCTAAGCATTGGCTTAGGGAGAGATATATGGATAATTAATCAACCCCCAACCAATATAATAGTGTCATAGCTTGGCATGAAGATATGTGTTGAAGATGAACAATTTGGATATGCTGAAGAAGACACTAGAAGAAAATATGCACTTGCAAATATTTGTGGAGTGATTTAGGGTTTACTATTGCACAAAGAAGATGCAATATTGGAGCATGAAAAGATGAAGGATGAAACCCTAGAGAGAGTTAGTGCTACCTTGACTGATGCAAACCGAGCTACATTGGCTACTATCTACAGTAAGGAGATGAGGACCAAGAAAAATGTAAACATTCTTATGGGAATGGATCAGAATGATCATGAGATGGTCTAGAAAGAATGTAATGTGAAGGCCAAGGATATTACATAGAAAATGGGTCTGCTCTCAACAACAAAAGATGACACTATTCCTATGAAACATGATGTGGAAGGAGAAGTGCATAGTGATGATTATCAACATGAGCATGGGGTTGATATTGAAGTTATTAATGTAGAGGAAAATATTGATGACGATCCTCCAAATATAGAATAAGTTTTGCAAGAAAATGTTGAACTTGAAAAGGAAACTGAACAAGAATCTATGATCAGAGAGGAAATCCTAAAGGATAACATATATATTCCTCTAGTTACACATGCTACAGATGAAGACAAGACTTATTCACCACTAGAAAGTAATGATCAATGCAATGAGGAGAAATATTCTTCTCCAAAAGATATTGAACAATCCCTTGGTGAAGGTGAAAAACATGCCACTAGTAAAGAACAAGAGAAAACATAAGAAGATGATGGTAATAAGGAAGAATAAGAAGATAAGAATGAAGAAAATGATCAAGGAGAGAAAGGAAAAGACAAAGAATAAGAAGAGAAAAAGGGTGATGAGGACAAATTTAGAAACAAGGCCTCTGATGAAGAAGAAAAGAAAAAGGAAGAAGAGGAAACTGAGACTGGAAAGAATGAAGAAGCCAGAAAAATTGAGTTACCTGAGCCTTCTGGTGAATCCTCCTTCAACGATCCTTTGAAAGGTCTTCTATCCAACCAACTAAAGTTCCAACCGGTAGTTTCATCTCAGCTATTGAAGTTTCCCATGCAATAGGGTAATGTAGACCTAGAAAAAATATCTCCTATTCATAAATTAGAGCTTGGTGACGTGTTTCATGCCTCAACAAGAGAATAAATTATTGAAATTCACCAAAGGAAAAGTGAGTTGATGGATGAAGTTTTAAAGACATTGGAGGAGATAACACCTGAGACAAATATTGATACTTCCTTGTCTGCAATAGAAACTTCATATTATTGATTAACCTTTTCAAGGAGTATGCCATCAGTTTGAAAGGACAAGTTAAAATATAATTAGAGGAAAGGATTGCAGAAAAGAGATTGTTGGAAATAAACGAGAAGTGTGCATTTTCGCACAAAAAAGTTGAAGAATGCTTGAAGGAGGTTCAAGCATGTAAAGATGAAGCAATGACCCTATTTTTGTACTACATGAAGTGGTGCCCGAATGCCACACAAAGCATAAAGGATGTAATGAATGAGATTGAGTGACAAATAAGCAATGCATTAGGTGCCTATGATCTGGCACAAGACATAAATGACCAAAACTAGATTGTTATAATATATTTGCATAAAAAATTAAATTCACTTTGTAGAGCCAAAAGAAAAATATAATCAAGTAGCTTGGGACATTAAGGGACTTGGTGAAATCATAGTACATACCTATCTCAAGTTCCCTTGCCAGTATTGGTAAAATTGTAAAGCTAAATCTTACTCCCAGTACTTCGGAAGGAGAGGAAACTCTAGTGGAGCTTGAATTTCAACTAAGAATGCTTGTAGTAGCAAAGAGAAGCTGGGAAGAAGGTACAATTTCTTGGAAAGCTATGTTACAAAAGATTCAAGGGTTAACATCTTTGGGTTGACCATTTCTATGTTTATGCATTTTCAGTTTTTCATGTTTTCATAATCTTTTGTAAATATGTAGATGGTTTAGAAGTTTTTTTTGGGTTAACTTCCTAAGGGGGAGTTGGTACATTCATTTGAATTTGTATATATGTCTAAAGGGGAGAATACGTAGTACACCCTTTTTCATTGATGTCAAAGGGGGAGATATATGTGAGGAGAGATGTTTGTGGGGAATAGTACTTAGAGAGAAGTTTTGTTTTGGCACATGTTACCATCAATGACAAAGGGGGAGATTATTGAAAGAATGAAGAAGAATGTTTCTAATGAGTTGTCATTGATGCCAACATTGATTGATGGATGCCAACATTGTATTATGGATGATTGCAGAAGAGACTTTTTGCAATAGAGTTTGATTCACACTCAGAAATAGTTAAGTATTTTTGCTAAGAATCTACACTAGTAGATTTAGTGTACAAAGCCCTCCAATAATTTGGTCCACATTCCATCAAAATTAAAGATACAATTCTATGATTCAAATATGTTTTTCATGGTTGCCAGTTGTACCTCCATTCAGAATTTCATATGGTTTGGATAAGTGGTTTGGAAGTTGGAAGTAACAAAGATCAACATATAAGGTTTATATAGTTTTTTTGTGTAATGGCTATGACTTATCTGGTCTACACTCCTTCGTAGACTTGAGTTAGACCTTGTAGTTTTGGGAGAATGCAAACAAGTTTCAAAGAATTATTTTTTCCAAATGGTGTGACTTTTTGAGGTTCATGTGTCCTATGGTGATGAATAGTTGGAGTATTTTGTTTTTAAGTCCTATGCCTAGTTGACCTAATGTATGTGAAGGGTTGTGAAGATTAAATATGTGATGCAAATGTTAGGGAGATATTATAGGTCTATGTTGACCTATATAATTCTTTACACATGTTGTTTTGGGCGTGAAGTCATTTTGATTTGAATTAGGTGCCGACAAGGAAAATACCTAATTGATGTTTATGATGGAGTTTTATATATATACAAGGTTTTTCTGAAGATTGAACATAAATATTTTTGATATATATGATACGAATACAAGAAGTGATGCAAAAGTGAGTTGAGTTGAGTGAATAAGTTGTGAATGCAAGAAAATGCAAAGACTTGTGATTTAAGTTAGAAGAAGCATTTTTAGGTTCAAAGGAACTAAATCCAACATATAGTAGATGCATTTTGTATCAATTCAAATGTTGGTTGTGTAGCCACGAAACTTCTTTCTATATTTCTTTTATCTATGGATAGTGTGTCCACGTAGCATTGATCCTTTTTGGAATATAATAATCCAAATATAATATATTGTGAGCTAACACTCACCATGGTTCTTCCCATTTTAGGTTTTCCATGTAAAAATCTTGGTGTTCATGTGCTATGTGATGTTGTGGATGTTCCATGCTTTCATTCATGATTGTGATTGAATATGCTATGGTAATTGGATGGCTAATGTTTGATTGGTTTAAAAGAATACTGATTCACCTCCCTCTCAGTATTCTGGGTGTTCAACGGTGATGGAATGCTATGAAATCACCATGAGATCACATTTCTTTGAGGAATTTTTTCAAACAGCTCATTGCCTTGTCTATGGTACCACATTTTTTATACATGTCTACCAAATCATTTTATCAAACTATTAATTTCCTTGCTACTATGGCTAAAATACTAAAATAGGTGCTTTCAAACAAGCTATGAATGCTTCGAATAAATCTATAAAAGCATAATAGTAATCAATAGCATAGACAAGGTAGTGAACTTATTGAAAATAATGACTTAGAGAGATGTGGTCTCCTGTTGATGGAATTCAATGACGAATGACATGAGAAAAAAAACATGGAATTTCATCACTGTGAGACCACATTTCTTTGAGGCATTTTTTTCAAACAATTCACTGCCTTGTCTATGCTACCATAATTTTCATACATGTCTACCAAAGAATTTTATCAAATAGTTCACTATCTTGCTACTATGGCCTTATTGTTTTTATCATCATATTGGTGGCGGCTTATTGGTTTCGTCTATTTTTTATGTTTGCATCATTAGCCTTTGAAGTACCTAAAAATTACTTCATGGTATATTGAGCCCTTTGTTTTTGGGACATTTATTTCTAGTTTCAAAGCTTTACATATTAGGGATATTTTCTTATCAGTTGTCACTTATTTTGGATTGCTCTTCCTAGCATCAATTTTGTGCCTTTTGGTTTTCTCTATTACCCTATGGGAGAGTAAGTGTAAGAGTCTGAGTCCACTTTTAGTGGAAGTATCATAGTTAAAAAAATACATTAAGAATGTGTACTACATTAAGAATATGTACTACATTAAGAATGTGTACACATTTTTAATTTCCATCTAGTTTGCATTTTAATTAAACAAAGAAACTAATGAAAGTGATGAAAAACTTCATATTTGTTGTTTCATTTACAAATGTTGACATTAGACAACCCTAGTGATGTTTGTGGCATGATGGAACATGGAGTTGCTATTGTAGTAGCTAGTTCTAATCCTTTGGCAAAGATATGTGACAAATTAGTAAACTTGACATTATATTTTCTCTTCTATGGTCTCTTATTGAAAATTTTCATGATACTTATATGTAGTTTAATTTCTATCTTGATACTTGCAACAAGTTCTTGTCACACCAGATCCTTATCATGTTGTTGTTGTGAATGAGTATGATGATTATTTGTTTGCAATAAGTGATTATTTTGTTATATATGTAATTCCAAAATTCAATTTCTGTAAATTAACGTATATACTTCTTATTATATTAGTTGAAACTCCATATGACTAAACAAAGGAGGACGAGTAAGCACATTTGAAAGACAACAACATTAATAGAAACTTCATCCAGTTGAAAGTCGAAGGCTTTGCATGATCTATTACCTTCCCCTAGTAGGAAATGGCTATGTATTAGGGTCGTTTGTTGTACATACCTATGTGAAATTTTTGAACATATGTTTTGTACTATCGATATGTAAGATTTTATGTCCATATGGCCTTTTTGTACTAAGCCTATATGACTTTATTGGATATATTGTATAATTTTATCGACATATATTGTTGTATAGTCTTATGGATTTTTGATTAATGCAAATATTATTTTACCATTGTTATCAAATTATATAGTTTTATCCTAAATGTTGTCAACATGACAATTAAGTAAATCCTATTTTTGATTGCTATTATTGAATGACGTTATCATGCGTATTGTGTAAATTGTATTCTTGAATGTTGTAGGCATGGGTGTTTTTTACAGTGTTGAATGCACAAGACAACTGATAGGGGGGTGGTGAATTAGTTGTACCTTAAAAATTCAAAACCCTCACAAGAAATCAAATACACATTCATTCAATTAGCCTTAATCTATTATAATGACTTAGAATGAAAAAAATAACATAAACAAAAACGAATCAACACCATGCACAAGAGAACAATAGATTCACATGGAAAACCCAAGATAGAAAAAACCACAATGAAGATTAGCTCACAATATAAAGTAGTATCAACATCAATAACAAAGGGCTAACTGTTGGAGGGCTCATTGCCCAAAAGAAAGAAAGGCTCACTGCTAGAACAAAAAAGAAGATAGAGAAGAATATTACATAGAGAAATCCATCTCAATGCAATAGAGAACTCCATCTCAATTCAATAGATAAATCCACCACAATATCACTAACACCTTCGTAGCTTGATTGAAGAATTGCAGACACCTTTTGCTCACTGCATCCAACAATCTAACACATGCAAGTTCACACTTCAATACTCAAATTCACACCTTACAACTCTACAATTCATATTATTTACATCACACTTGTCTATCTTAACATACCTACAAAAATCACCTCTTATTTATACCATCTTCAAACCTGAAAACATTCTCAAGGGTTGGTTATGCACCTCAAATGTGTAAATTCAAATTAGGTTGACACCAAAACATTCCCATGGTGGAAAGGAATGAAGGAGGACCACAAAACACCTTAGATAGGACCTAAATTAATTAATATACACCATTCTATGCTTCCAAAAACATCAAATAACCTTCGCATATAGTGTAAACACTTAGGTCAGTTGTTACCCATGTAAACACCATTAAAATTTTAAGTATGAAATTCCTTGGATCCAACAACAAATCACAGAAAAAAATGACATCTGAACATGATATGAAATATTCCAAAAACACCCTAAAATCCATCAAATTCCTTCAAATTTTTTTTTACCTGAAGAATGTACACACCTAGTACACTTAGACAACTTTTCTATACACTATAACTCAAGAAACATACTTCCAGAGCACCAAACCATGAACAACTTCAACTGAAGATACCAACATTATCAACAAACCTTCAGATCTGTAAGACTTGAAACCAAACTACAGAGAAATGCAGAGAAAAAATATTTCTCCTAGACACCTTTGCAATACACAATTCACACACTGGTGAATACAACTTCTTTTGCACAATGATCAAGCATACCAAATTTTGGATATAACAATTTTGAACATCTTTGATCAACATATCTAAACCTCACAAGTAGATCTTCAACCTAGAAGAAATGCAACAAAATAAAAACACAACTTTACAACATAAAACCACACTATAACACACAATTTCCTCTTTTTATCAAATTTTCTCAAAAGTGCTTGGAAACCAAGCACCAAAGACACATAATCATCACCTTGAGCACTTATTCAATATAGAAACTCAACTATACATCCATGGACAAAATATTATCAAATTAACACTAGAGATTGACACCAGTAGCTTACTAATGGCAACATAATGCAACTAATCAAAGCATCATCAATACACCAACATAGAAAACACCAACATCTAATCATACTCTTGCACCAAACTCTTTCTAATATAGTGACACCAATGACAACACAAGCTTGTTGACATTAATGACAACACCAACTACTCATACTTGCAACAATCTCCCTCTTCGTCGTTGATGGCAACACTTGATGTGAAAAACCATCAACAAAAAACATAACAACTCTAAACCATATCTTTTTCCTTTTCTCTTTTCTCTCACATTACTTACTCTCCCCCTTTCAACTTATATTTTTCACATGTCTTACTCTAACCCTTTGACATCAATGAAAAAGGACAAAATATTTGTATCACTTATTCTCCTTTTGATATCAATCAACCTTCTCACCTTTATTATGCAACTTTTCTCTCCTTCACTACTCAATATACCCCCCTTAGTAGTACACACCAATATACATTAATTTGTAACCACTATATTCCTTCTCCCTGATTGCAACAACCAAAAATTTCACTACCTACTCCTCCTGAGAGGCAGCCACCAACATTAGTCTTGACCAAAAGATGAATATTGAAATCCACTATAATGATGCATCTCCTTATGCATCTAGTTCAAAGGAGGGGCAATAACTTCTCCTAGAGATACTCAAAAGTATCCTTAGGAAGTGCCTTAGTGAATATATCAACAATTTGTTCCTTTTTCTACACATATTCAAGCTTCACTTCATTCTCTACAACCTTCTCTCTCAAAAAGTGATATCTAATTGAGATATGCTTTGTTCCTTAATGCATTATCAGATTCTTTGAAACATTGGTAGTACTTTTATTATCACAAAATATAAAAATTGGCTCATCATTTACTATTCTGATATCCTTCAATGTTTGCTTTATCCACAACACTTATGTGTAGCAAGATGTTGCTACAATGTACTCTATCTTTGCAATAGATAAAGATACTGAATCTTGTTTCTTGCTTAGCCATGATACCAATATGCATCCAAGAAAGAATGCACCACCACTTGTACTTTCTTATCATCCACACAAACAACCCAATCTTCATCTATGTAAGCATTGGGAGTCAAATCAATATACTTTGGATACCATAAGCCATGATCTAGAGTGCCCTTCAAGTATTTGAGTATCCTTTTCACTACTGAAACATGTGACTCTCTAGGATCTTCTTAAAATCTATCCACATGAAAAACTTTATGCATGATATCTAGTCTAGTAGTAGTTAGATATAGCAGTCCTCCAATCATTGATTTGTACTTGCTTTGATTAGCCTTAGGAGATTCATCATTTTTTATCAAATTGCAACTAGTAACCCTATGGGTACATGCTGGTTTAGATTCTTCCATTCCAAACTTATTTAACCTTTATTTGACATACTTTGGTTGTGAAATAAAAATACCTCTATTCATTCAATTGATTTGTAGCCTAAGGAAGAAATTCATCTCGCCAAACATAGACATTTTAAACTCTTTTTGCATCTCTTCTACAAACTTCTTACAGATAGCTTCATTGCCTCCAAAGATTATTTCATCAACATATACAACCATAATCAACATTTTATCTTTTTCAACTTTAAAGTAAAGATTTCTATTTGTGGTACCCTTTTTGAATCCTTGTTGTACAAAATACCTATCCAACCTTATATACCAAGTTTTAGGAGCTTTCTTCAATCCATATAGCACCTTCTTCAATATGCAGACCATATCTAGTTTTTTTGACAGCTAAAATCCTTTTGGTTGTTCCATGTATACCTCTTCTTCCAATTCTCCATTCAAGAAAATAGACTTCACATCCATTTGATAAAATTCAAAATCCTTATGTGCTGCAAAAGTCAAAAACATTTTGATAGCTTCCATTATTTCCACTAGAGCAAATGTCTCCTCAAAATCTATTCCTTTCACTTATGAGTAGCCCTTACACACAAGAATTTCCTTGTTCCTTAACACTTCTCCACTCTCATTTAGTTTGTTTCTGAATACCCACTTAGTTTCAATCACATTTTTATTTGCTAGTCTTGGGACAAGTTCCCGAGTTTGATTCTTCTCAATCTACAAGTAGTTCTTCTTCCATATCCTTGATCCAATATTTATCTTTGCATGCTTCAATCACTATTTTAGGTTCAAATTCAAAAAGTAGATATGGATTTACCTATTTTTTAGCATCTTCTTGAACAATCCTATTCTATCTTTCAACCACTCCATTCTACTAAAGAGTCCTAAGGGAATACAAGTGCCTCTTTACGCCATGATCCTCACAAAAGATGTTAAACTTATTGGAGGTAAAATATCCAATTATGTCAGATCTCAAATATTTTATTTTCATATCCATTTCATTCTCAATCATAACCTTAAATGCTTTGAAATTTTCTAGGGCTTTTTATTTTTCTTTGAGAAAAGTAACCCATCTCATTCTAGAATAATCATCAATTAATAGCATGAAATAATTATCACCTAAAGACTTCTTACTCTTGTAGGACCACAAAGGTCTATATGCACCAATTCCAATAGTCTGGTAGTAGACTATTCCTTGAATTTGAAACTTCTTCTAGTTTGCTTTCCAACTAGATATTCCTTGCAGACAACATTGATAGGCTTTATAATATTTGGTATTTCTTTCATAGATTGAATTGAACTAATTCTTACTAGGTTATCAAAATTTATGTGAAACATCCTCCTATGCCATAGCCAAATTTCATTAATCTGAGTCATAAAGCAATGACCATCAACACCCTTAAGCTAATAAACATTTCCATCTATCCTTATTCACGTAGCAATCACAATTCCAAAGCCTTTTCTGATCTCACATCCATCATCCTAAAAAATAAGATTATATCCCTGCTACACATATGTCCAACACGCAAGAGGTTATGTCTTCAACCCTTAACAAAAAGAACATCATCAATATTATGCTTGCCATTAAACTGATTGAACCTTTTCCATAAATCTTAGCACATGTATCATCGCCAAACCTAACAATTCCTCCATCATATTTTTTAAATTTAACAAGCTTACTCTTATTAGTGATCATATGATTAGAGAATCCATTATCAATGATCTAGTAATTCTCTTGTCAAGCATGCAAGACATACACCAAAGCTCCTTCAATCTTATACCTTGCTCCTAAAGTACTTTCCTTCACATGTTTTTCAGAGTTAGTAAAATTGGTTTTATCTTTTAAATCCATAAATAAGCATTCACTACCATCATTATTCTTATAATTAGATTTATCATCAGAAATACTTGTGTCTTCTCTAACATAATAGATTTTCATAATCATTTTACCTTTGTTCTCCTTATTTTTGTCATTCACAACTTTGTTTGGACATCTTGAATCATAATAAAGTATCTTTCCACAATTGAAACATTTGAAAGGAAACTCACCTTTGTACTTACCAGCACCCATTTTCATCCTTCTCACAAAGTTTTCTTCCACATCATCAAAATCCTCCTTATCTGATTATTCAGTCTTCTATGATTTTCCAACCTTAAAAGTAGCCTCAACTTTTGCACCATTGTTTGTACCAAATTCTTTCATCTCAAAAGCAGTTAAAGTACCATACAACTGATCTCTAGTATATTAATTTAGATTTGAAAATTCCTTAATAGCAGAGACTTTATGACTAAGATTTAGGAAGATTTCTTAGAATTTTCTTTACCACTTCTTGTTCTTTGAGTTTTCCACCAAGTCCTCTGATGGAACTAACAACTTCATCTACCCTTTACATGTAGCTTGTAATGTTTTCATCTTCAAACATACACAGGTTATCAAACATGATTTTCATATTCTACATCTTATCTTGTTTGACCTTATCATCTCCTTGATAAATTCTTTCTAACTTTACCCTTGATTTTTCTAGCAATTTTCAAATTCATAACTTTCACCAATTTAGTATAGTAAGACTACATAAGAGAGAATACATTCTTTACCATTGATTCCATAGGCCTTGATCTCATAATCAATTCTTGGACAATTTACAGGCATAATATATATGTTCTAAATTGACTTCCAGACATCAAATCCAAGATAAACCAAAAAAAATTCCATCCTTTTCTTCCAGAATGCATAGTCTATATCATCAAAGATATGAATATCTTTCTTGTGTGCCATCCTAGATCTACCTCAAGCGGTTAAGCTTTCTTCCAAGGAACCTTTCTCTAATACCAATTGTTGAATGCACAAGACAATTGAGAGGGGGACTGAGTTAGTTGTACCTTAAAACTTCAAAATACTCATAAGAAATTAGATCCATATTCATTCAATTAACCCTTAATTTGTTATAGTGATTTAGCATGAAAAGAAAATTAAAAAAAACTAAAAAAATCAAAACCATACAAAAAAGAACACTAGATTTATGTGGAAAACCCAAGATGGGAAAATATGGTGATGATAAGCTCACAATATAAAGTAGTATCAACATCAATTACAAAGGGCTCATTTTCAAAGGGCTCACTACCCAGAAGAAAGAAAGGCTCATTGCCAAAGGCTCACTACCAAAATAGAAAAGAAGATAGAGAAGAATGTTACATAGAGAAATCTATTTCAATTCAATAGAGAAATCCACTACAATATCACTAACACTTTCTGTGAGCACCTTGCAAATCTGCACAAAGTTAAAACTCCATTCTATGGATTAGTTCATGCAAACTCACTAGTTACTCCTATGAAATAATGCATCATGCCTTCATAAACAAGATAACAATACAAACTAATTGAGAGCATAAAAACAATATGCATATCTATCCCATAGTGGATTGGTACTTCTTTGATGTGGAAAGAAGCCCTTTCCCAATCCTTGATAATTTTAGTGATGAGGATGCAATGGGCAAAATCAGTTCTCCATGTGAAGAGAATGACTTTGCATAAAGATTGCGGAGGATTTGCTCAAAGATGAAGCTTCTATTTAAGGATTTTCAAATGCCAAGAGTGTTGAAAAGGGACCAATGTGGGACTAAGATTGGACCAATGAAAGAAAGACACTTGTCAAGTGGTGAGTGGTTGATGCATGTGCAAGATTAGGGAAATGTGCCCATGAGAGGGAGAATTTGAATTCAAATTTGGCAATAAATGTTGAGAGGGGGACAAGAAAATGAGCAATAAATGCAATGTTGGAGGGACAAATCAACTTGTCATGTTGAGTGAAAATGAGGGTTTTAATAAATCAATAAATTGATTTATTTGTGCAAGTGGAGATATCTAGAGAATGCAAGTGGGTAAGATTAGCTTTTAATCATGATTAGATTAAATTAATGATGATTAGGATGATTTGACTTTTAGGACTTGGATATTCTGATTTATTTAAATAAAAAAAGGATGGAAATGGCCTTTGATATTTTAATTAAATAAAGTTTGATTTATTTAATTAAAGGATGATGATAGGATCAAGTTTGATTTATTTGATTTAAGCTGATTGCTTTAAGAGATTGATAAATAAACTTGTTTTATTTGTTGAATGGAATATGATTATGCATAATGCTAATTTTGTGTGTCTACATTTTTCCCCTCTTTGAAGCAATGTACTTGTTGCGTTGGTTCAAAGAATAAACTTGTTGCGATCAAAATTCATTTTTTTTTGATTTTTTGGATGCCCCAGTGGAAAGAAGTACACTAGTATATTGCCCCCTCAAGAGATCGAGCGAAAAGATTCAATTTGAGGGTCGATCTCGCAATAAAGAGGTTCAAAATGGATGATTATGGATGATGATGCAAATGAGATGATTTTAAGATGCCTAGAATAACAAATCTATATTATCCTAAATAATTTAAATGATGATATGCTGTGAAATGGATGAGATTTATGATGTGATATGCTATGATTATGCAATGGATGATTTATGCAAATGCTTAGACTAACAGATCTATATTATGAAGATGATGCAAATGCAATGCATGTGAGGTGATTAATGTTTCCTATTATGTATGATAAGAATGATATGTGGGATGCTGACGGTTTGTAGATGCAGGATGGATGCATGATGGATGCATTGGTGATGATGATGTTAGTGCGGAAATGAGATGATGATAAGAGGATCCCACAAGTCCATGATCTAATGAGACTTTATTAGAGATGATGATGATGATGATGATGATGATGATAGATGATGATGATGATGGATGATGATGATTCGCTTATCAAGGATTGGGATTTTAAAAGGGCTACTTACCTTATGTTTGATAACACACGTAGATACGATGCATCAAGGTATAAAGAACTAGGATGGCATTGTGCCTAGTGCGATGGACTTTGACTCAACAAACAGATAGGAGTATTCTTGTTCACACTTGACATATGAAAACCTTGCTAGGACGTACCTAACAAAGCAAGTATTCACCAAGTTATTTTACAAGAACGTCCGACAAGCACAACAGACAAAATATAATGATCGTTGCCCCATTCCTATCTCTCTAAATCCTTCATTCGGATATCATCGAGAGGTCCTTGGAATGAGCGCAATAAGATAAATCAAATGAAAAAATCAAGTACACAAACAAGCCAATGTTCTTCATATCTCTAGCCAAAGGGATGTGTTTTGATAGGATAAGAATCCAAGGTAATATCCAAAATGATGCCCATTGTCGGAATGATATATCCTAAGACAGGCATTGTATAGGATGATGATGGTTTGATAATTTGATTGATAGGCTATTGATATAAAGTTGATTGACATGTCTGAAAATGATCAAGAGTTTGATTTTTCATTTAACGATTTGTTGCTTCAATTTTGATTTTGCATTTGAAGTTTTCTTTTGCTGACTGTTGTGATTGTTCCTGTTTGTTTTGCCAAAGAATGAAGGTGACGATTAGTTTATTATGGATGATTGATTATTGCGGGTGTAAGCGAGATGAGATGGATGGATTTTTTCAAATATTTGGATGTTTTTGACGTTTTGAAATGTTTTGAGGCTGTTTTTGGTGTTTTGGATTTTTCAAATGTTTTGATTTGTTGATTTTCTGATGTTTTTGGGTTTTGATGTGTTTTTGAATGTTTTTGGATTTTGATGTCTCGAAGGCTGATTAGCGATTAGCCTTGCCTACGTTTAAGCTCAGAGACGACGTAGTTTGGATTCCAATGTTTTTTGATATTTTTCTGATTTTTGACTTGTTTTTGGATTTTTTGATGTTTTGGATGTTTTCGGATTTTTTGATTTTCTAATTTTTTGGATTTTTGGATTTTCTGATGTTTTTGGATTTTCTTATGATTTTGATGATTTGGTATGGACATGTGTGATGATATCAGTGCTTTGTTTTGGGATTTTGTTGAAAACCAAGCCAAGGTTGATAGGTCAAGTTGATGGATTGATGATGATAACATTGTTGAGGATGCACAACAATGCAAAGATTGATTGATCATGATTGATGATGATAACATTGTTGAGGATGCACAACAATGCATGGATTGATTGATCAAGATTGATGATGATAACATTGTTGAGGATGCACAATAATGAAAGGATAGTGTTAAGCAACACAAGGATATCCTGATGATTTATTGATTGGATTTTGATTGATCATGATTGATGAAGCTTGATTTTGGAACATAAGATGTTTGGATGATTTGATGTGACGTTTAACGTTGAAGCATGTGTTAGATGCAACTGATACTGATTGCTTGGAAAGATGAAGCTTGATAAGGGATGTTTGTTTGTCAAAATATGCCATGGGCCAGTGATTGGGATTTTGGATCACAAATGGTTAGCCAATTTGGTTTCACGTTTTCCAATGTTCGAATTGCCATATAAGTTGGAGGATATAGATCAAGATTTATTCTCGAAGCAAGATGTAAATATATGCCCCCAGTGTCTAGCAATGTATGGAATGTGATGGGTGGATGCTTGGATAGGTGTATGGATGGATGGATATGGTAAGGATGCCAAGGATTATCTTGCGATAAGATGTTCGAATAAAGAATGCTCATTTGGATAATGCTTCATGGCTCAGATAACGTTGGATAGGATAAGTTCAATGAAAAATGACCCATGTCAAGATGTTTACCATACACAAGTGCAAAGTGCACCCTAAACTTTCATCAAGATCAAGATAACTTGGATGATGGATGCAAATGGTCCATGAAAAATGGATTGGATAAATGGATTTATTATGGATAAGATGGATGGAATGTTTGATTTATTATGGATGGGATGAGATGCTTCCACCTGAACTGGCGCACATAGATGCTCGATTCGACACATGACACCTATTTTCCAAGTTTTCACCATGGTCTTGCCCAAAGCGCCACCGTATTGGTTTTCACTAGAGGACGATTTTTTTCTCTTTACTGTTTTCAATCCTTTTTCTGATTTTTTTGGATTTTCATATTTTTTGATTTTTTTGATTTTTTCTGAAAGATTCATGTTGACCCACCTAGTGGTGTCACTGTAGATGCCCCTGTCATAATGTGCCATCGGTATCCTTCCTGAAGAAGTTGTTTTGCTAAGATACGTGCACTTGAATGCAACTTTTGGGATTCCTTATCTGCTTCGTTGATACTGGAGTTGACTTTGTCTTTGTGCGTACATTGCAATATAGTGCCTTCGAAATCCTTATGATGAAGGGTCATTGCCAAAACATGGTCAATGTGAGAATTGGATATCATGCATGGAGGTGTGGATGGAGTGTGTTTAGGGATAAAAGGTGGATTGGTTGACAGTTTGGAAT
Source organism: Sequoia sempervirens (assembly GCA_007258455.2). NCBI lineage: Eukaryota > Viridiplantae > Streptophyta > Pinopsida > Cupressales > Cupressaceae > Sequoia > Sequoia sempervirens. Next base: position 9,246,137 of record VDFB02000002.1, read on the forward strand.
CTTTGACTCTCCAAACTTGGGAAGATGAGAAATGATGGGCAGATACGAAAGTGTATGTGGAATTAGGACCAACTGCTTGATACACTTTGTAGGTCGCTTGAAAAGCCTGCTTTTGTTTTTGTGGACATATTTGATGGCTACTTTTTCCCTTTTTATTTTTCCCCATAGTTTCTTCGACTAATGGAGTTTGATAGGGGTAGTCTTTCTTTGTATTCTTTGGTATCCACTTGTATTTGATTTTTCCTACATGCTTCTCAGCTTCTTTTGCTTTGATAATGTTCTTTGTGCTTTGATTCAAATCTTTCTTTGACGTTGGTCCCAATTCATGGATGGGGTGATGGGTGGATGAAGATTCATGACGTGGCTGGTTGTAGTATTGACATTGGTTTCATCAGAAGGATTCTTTGTGCTCCCTATGTTGAGGTTTGCTTGAGATGAAGTTGCCCCCAATATGGTGGTAGTAGTACCTTCATGCTTTGATTCTGCCTGTTCCGAGAGCTCCTGTTTAGAGTGCATTCTCTGACAAATGATCACTGTAGATGACATTATTTCAATATTTTGCTCTGCTATCTCTGGATTATACTATTTTGTTTGACTTGCTTCCTTGAGTGGATAATGTTCAATATCCTTATTCATGATGTCCTTAGTCTGAGTTCGGGATATATCTAATCTTGATGTTGATAACTCAGTTTTACTATAGGAATTAATACTCTACTCTTTTTGTGTAACAAAATCTTGTTCTAGATGAAGATCATCTACATGTCCATCCATAGAAAGCATCTCATGGGTAGATGGAGGAATATATGCTACATGGATATAATCATCTTGCATAGATAGGAGAGTGTCCATTAGACAATTGTAGTATCTTGAAGATACAAATTCTTGACCTTGAATGATTTCAAAGTTACTTTTGACATGCTTTGGATCAAGTTCTTGACATGGGTCAACTTCAAAGGATGGATTTCTTATAAAGGTTTCTTGGATGTCATCATTAGACATGGTTAGTGGTTTAATATCTTCAAGTGTCAAGTTTAGGGTTCCTTCAATATCTGTAACCATGAGGTCCAAGGAGGTCAACACATTTTGGAAGGGACCATCGCTAGACTTTGGTGAAGGATTTTGATCATGTTTTGGCATAAATTCTTGAGATATATCCTCTAAATCATAAGGAAATGTAGAGACATTTTCAATATGATCATTGGTCAATGGATCATGCATTATGTTGATAGGATCAAATAATCCTAACACTCCTTGAAAGAGATCACTAAAAAGTGGCTCTTGATTTATGGTGAGTTGATCTTCAGATGGTGTAGATATATCCTCAATGTGCTCCTTGATGGAGAGGTTTTGATCATTGTTTTCGACAATTGCGGTAGAGAGATTATGAATGTATTCGACCATAGAGTCAAGTGATAGTGATATTTCTTGAATTGGCACATTGTCGAGTATTGTTGGTGGATTTTGATCGTGATTCAAAAGTGACTCTTGACATATGACAATTTGATCATTGGATGAAGTAGACATAGCTTCAAGGTGCTTAGTGATGGATTGATCTTGATCCTTGTTCTCAACAGCTGTCATTTTTTGTGTTTGTGCTTGTGTTGGTTGGGTAGCTTGAGAGGCTTGGGCAGCTTGAGAGGCTTGTCTTGCTTGTTGCATGGCTAGATATTGTTGGAATCCCCTTTGGAAAGTAGCTTGTAATGTCACGTTGTATTGGCTTGACATGGTTTCAGTTGATGGTGGTGGATTCAGAATCATGTTGGATGTAGTGACAAGTGTTTGAGATACACTCCGAGTGATCATGGTAGTGAGGGGTTGAGATGTGGTGGGCATGATAGTGGTGGTTGGAATGATTGAAGGGATAGTGATGGTTGGAATGACTGAGGTGATAAGTCTTTGGGAGACCATATTTTGATTTGTCAGGCTTGATGTTGTCATTTGATTAAATACCATATGTTGGTGCGATGTCGATGGTATATTCAAAGGATTTGATGTGATGGCCTGATTGGCATTAGGTGGATTGATTTGGATGGAGTGATTGGTGCTAGGTAAAGGGGGAAGCCCTAAACCAAGGAATGATGTTGGTGATGGTGGTGGAGATTTCCCTTGGCGCAATGCCTCAACTATTTTGGAAAGTTCTGCAATTTGATCTTGCCAAATTTGTTTTTGATTTCAATCTTGACTCCCTTGATATAGTGGATTTGGCTCTTGTTTAAGCAGATTTGGAGTGTGTACTTGTGTTTGATCTTGGACAATGTTTTGATTTGGGATGACACTCAAATTTGGCATGATAGGTTGAAATTGACCATTGTTCATGTTTGGAATATTTATATGATTTTCAAATGTATCCATCCCAAATTTTTCCGGATTCATGTTTCAAAAACTTTTGTTTGGTACATTCTCATTTGGCTTGTAGGGATTTGGTGGGATGACGTTGTTCACTAGAAGGCTCATGCTTTGATTGTTCGGTTGACGAACTTGTAATTTTGGATTTAGATCTACCATCAGGAAATGTGCTCCAATCTTTGATTTGGGCATACTCACACTTGTTGTTCTATTGAAATTTTTCGAAGGTAATGGTCCCATGTATGGATTGTATAAGTGTGAGTTTTGATAGTCAATCAACATTGTAAGGTTTTGAAGATTTAATTGATTTGGATTAGTCAAGATGTATGGATCAAGTTTGTATTCCATGTTCTCCTTGTGTTTTGACCTTGTTACGAAAGTGACCTCTAAGGTTCTTAGGAATAATGATGAGATGAAGGATGAAAGGTGTAAATGATATGATTGATGAATGTTTAGGAACTTTGGATCAATGCTAGACTTAGGGTTTGATTTTTATTGGTTTGATTTGGATGATGAACTTGTAAACCGTAAGATGTTGGATGTGATATTTAGGATGAACTTGTTCAAAAGGTTTGCTAATTAATTAGATGTATGAGAAAGGATACATTCCTGTACTCCTAACTAAACAAGGTGTTTTTGATTTTGATGACCTACCCAAGTCTAGAATGATGTTTTGAAAGTTCTAAAGTTTCTTTGGTCGGATGGAGATGAAAAAATGTTTGGATGGATGAGGTGTTTGATTTGATCCTAAATGAACCTAAGAAGTACTTTGTTTACTAGGCCAAGATATTGAAGAACACGCTTTTCTCTAAGAGTAATTCAAACCCAAAAGACCAATGTTTTCTTGAAAGATGATAAAAAGATAAACAAGCACATGTGTGATGTCAAATTTGTTATCTTTTCTTTAATGACTTCTTTTTACCAAAAAAAGACACTTGATTATGGTTCAAACTAAATGTCCAATGTCACAACTTCTTTTCATCCCACAAAGTGCTATGTGGAAGTTCTAAGAAATCAGGACAAGGGTTGCCTAATGTTGACCTTTGTAAGAGAAAATTAAGATGTAAACCCAATTACTTAGAAACCTCTAAGGACATAATCCCCAGGGTAAGCAATAGTTATTGGGTTTTTTCAAAGGTATTTTCTCTAACTAAGGGGTGGTGATGATGTTGAATGATGGTTTTCTAATATTTTTGATAAACGCACTGTGTTTTCAAACAAGCAATGTAACATCCTAGCTCAATTGGTACGTTTTTCTTGGTGGGATTGCCTCATGCCCTTCGTAGAAGAGATTATTTTACATGCAACCAAGGAATAAATATATAGGTATGTTAAGAATGAAGTCTTAACCTCTATATTTCAACCAAGATCGAACATGGCAAGTAACTTCTTGGAATCTAAGTTCCAATGCACCACTTCGATAAACTTGCTCAATGGATCAATAGGCCACTGCAAACAAGGGTTTTAGTTTGGATTTTTTCGTTCATGGAGATTGACCCATATGACAACAGTCCCCTTTCAGATCCATCTTGTCAGAGCCAACTGCGTGATACTGGCGTTTAACCAATACCCACATTTATATCTCGGCTGGAAATACTCTTGGCTTTAGAGTGTTACTGGTTGAGTCATTCCCTTGGGTGAGTACTTTTTCCCCAAGGCAGGCCCTCTATGATAGAAAATAGTGAAAAAAACACACTCATAGTTCGATCAACCTTTGTTTAGAAACAAAGGGAGAACACATGCCATATGTTTAATCACACTCGCACAATATGTTGTTTAATTTTAAGCCCAAATTCAAAGTGTGGAAGTGATCACTTTATCTTAAATTTATAGCATGTTTTTAGAAATATGGATGGTGACAAAAATTGACAGTTCAAGTCAATTAAATACCATAAAACGAAGCCTTCAAGCTGTGCACCAGGGATTAAAAATCAATCATATAGAACAAAAATAAACAATATGAAAGCCAAGAAAAATAAGTATGCGATACATACATCGAACACCAAGGTATCCCTTTACAAGGCATATAAATCCATTTCATATGAGTATATCAAGATAAAATCAAACCTATAGTATGACACAAGATTGTATGCTCTCAAAAAAGGTGTTGGAGGATTATAGAAATTCAATGATATTTCAAACTCATTTAGTCTAGCCCTCTTGAGGAACTAGGGTGTCAAATGTTGGTTTAGCTTAACTTGATACAAGAAGATAGCGAATGCCCAAAAGAAGTCTAAGTGTAAATTTAAACACATAGTGAAAAGAGTATTCCCCGAAATGAAAAGCATAATCAATACGCATGCATCAATAATCAAGTAATAAAATAAATGGAGTGTATGGAGCCCCTAAAAATGGTGAAAGCCTAAAACAACCATTCACCAATGGGTAGGTGGAGGATTGTCATGGAAAAAACAGGTCCTTAAGTGGCCAAAAATTCAAAAATATCAGAGTTAGGAAACTTGACGTAAAAATTTGAATAAGTTATCTATATTATTTAATAAATATGTAAGAATATAATCTATAGAAAATTGAATTTAGTTTCTAAACTTTTTGGTTTATTTAAAAAAAAAATCTATTTAGTGAAAATTTGAAATTTCAATGCGAGTACTTAAATTTTAAAATAAGAAGTAGGTGTCTATTACCACCCTAACCACAATAAAATGATAATTATTTTTTATAAGATTTTAGATATAAGTAGAGGACTCATGTCCATGTGATGCATATTTTTTTGTAATTTTTCCAAGTAAATAATTAATTATGAATTTTTATTACAACTTTTAAAATATAAAAACTCGTATGTCGACCACCTTAACTTGGTCAAAACTTCATGAAATTCATTTATTTTTTAATCCTATAGTATACAAAGCATAGAATGTGACACATGTTTTGGATTCAAAAAATGTGATACCGTTTGAAATCTATAGATTTTTTTCAATCATCCTATCAAATAGGACTTTAGTCGTAATTCAAATAGAAAATGGATAATAATTATTTATTAAATTCAAAGTAAAGCATAATTTATATTGGTAGAAATATGAGAATATCCTTTAAAAACCCTTTTCGTTTCATCAATTATGCAATCCAACAAGGAGGGGGATCAAATCATTGAATAAAAAGACATTCAATAATAGTAGTAGTGCCAAACAGTAGGCAGAAGGTTGAGCTAAGCGAGAGTAAATGGGTTTTGCAATAGTTGCAATTAAATAGCCCATAAAATGAATTTATTAAATCGTACAACTCATAATTTAACAAGAAATTATTTTGTTTCAAACTGAACAATTACTCCATATCCATTTTCTACAAATTTACAATTGAGATTAGCAAAGGAACCTAGTTTCTCTCACTTTCCAGAGTGAAGATTGAAACTGAGCTCACTACTCCCAGCTTGTAGCTTCAACACACTTCAAAAATCTCAACAAACACTACAAAAACCCAATTCCAAAAGCCTCCAAAATTAGAAACATTCACGAAGAAGAAACAAGATTAGTTCTTCCATATATTCTCGAAAGCCCCCTTTTTCTTTTAGCAAATAACTAATTTATTTACTACTCCACCATCCATTATTGCATGCTATCTCCTTAATTTTAATTATTTTATTAATCTCCCATCCCTTAATAACTGCTACTTTTTAAATATATTTATTTATAAACGTATCCTTATTTATTGCACATAATAAATCAACTTAAGATAATTTATTTGTTAATTTAATCTTTCTTTTTAATTTGTTTGCACAACTGTATTTATTTTAATATTTCTTTATTAATCATACTTTTAATTTATTTAGACTAAGTAAAATCATTAATAATATTTTATTTTATCATAGCCATAATTATATTAAAGCATTTATTTTAATTATCACAATGCCTTTTAAATTTCAGTAATTTTATTTTAATGTAATAATTTAATCAGAAGCATCTATCAGCCAACTTAATGAAATGGACAAAATACCAAACAATACCTATGAAAACAAAGATGGATTTAATCACAAACATACAACACTACCAGGGTGAATCATGGAGGGGCATTGCATCCTCCCCCCTAAGCATCGACTTACTCTTGGAATTCGCAAGGTTAGAATAAAACATACAAAAATACAATCAACATCAAATAATCAAGCAACCAAATGTCAAACAAATACCTGACTAAGTACAAGAAGAACTTCAAAAGACACAAGCTGACTTCAGAAATGACAGGGTATCAACTCGGATACCCATCCTCTTCGAGGATGATGGTTAGGGTAGGGGATCTTATGTTATCTCTAAATCAACATATTTCATTGGGTTTACGACATGCTTAGTCCTGACAGTTCAAGTGGATTCGATGTCTAGTACTTGCAACTTGCATCAGACAAATTGTTGGACAATATATATATATCAAACAATCAAGCACACCGTGAGAGGAAATCATAGCATAGCAGGGTACTCGTGAGAGAGTATTGATACACTGTCCCTCCCACCATAACACTTCAAATAATAATCCACATCAACGAATAACAAAAATTACATCAAAATGCAATACTTCCACAAAACACAACAAATTTATGCACACAAGGCACACAATTTCCACTAAATATTCATCCTTTACACACAAATCATTCCACTTTATTCTCTTTGAAATACTAAATCTCATAACATATGTGACACAAGACCATGATTTTATGCCTTTTCAAAAGCAAAAAACACAATTTATCACTTCATAAACACAAAATTCCAAATTTAACACACATTCTTCACATACACACACAAATTCACATCACTGAGAAACACATTACAAGACTACACAAGGGTCCATAATGTATCCCTGGTAGGAAGAATATCGGTGTATTACACACTACACTAAGGTTCCTATCCTTTCCACTAGTTTCCTGCACCATTGGACCAATACCACCAAAGGAGACATTTCGGGTTGCTAAGCAAGGACAACCAAAAGGAAAAAAAAAACATAAACTCACAAGTAAAAACAACTAGGTCAACGTAATGGGATCATGTGTATCCAGAGTGCATAGTGTATGAACCTAGGCTCTTATACTGGGTGATCCCACAATAGTGGTTTACAATTTTTGGCCAAACTGGACATTGAATTTTTTATTTTTAACTAAATCTTCACATTCGGGCACCTATAGCGGCTAAACCATGAGGAATTTGGAGATGATGAAAAATAGAGTCTCATCACATTTTTTCTATAGATTCTAAAAATATTTTTTTCAATTTTTTTAGAATTAGATTGCACTTTTTTTTCCTTCTCCCACAAAAACTGGTTTTTTTCAAAAAATAACATTTTTAAAAAGTGATGCACACCGTATAATGCATAACTTTTTTTCCATGAAGGATAAAATTACAATTCTTTATAATTTACATTTGTGACTTTGATATATAGTGCTTCCACTTGGATAGATAGTTTTTTATTGAATATTTTTTCTTTAATCAAGTTTCGAAGTCAAACTAATGACAATTCAGACATAGCACGACTGTATAACGCATAACTTTTTTTTTATATATCGAAATTCATTATTTTTTTGTTGGATCAAGGAATTCAATATCTAGTGCAATCATATTTTAAATTTTTTTTTTTGATAATCTGCTATTTTTCCACATGTGCAGAACAAAGACCTTCATTTTCGATGAAAAACCTATGTTTAATAAAACTAAAAAAACAAATACATAATAAAACCAAAACATATTAAAATTATATTCATTGGATAGCTTGTTCTGAAGACTACCTGATTCCAAGTTTGGTTTCTAAATATTCCCCCATTTTCATCCTCAGCCGGAGCTTCAAAGCGTAAAAATTTAAGTTTTTTGTGTGAACAAATTAAAAAATTAGGGAAAAGGGGGGTTCGCGAACCACCAGGGGTTCTAGCGAAACAGGGTTCATTCGAACCTCCTTTAATATGGATTTTTCCTTTATTTTTTGGGTGGAAAATGTGGGCCCAATAATTAATGGGTTCGCTCGAACCCTAGTTCATTCGAACTCTTTATAGTTCGGTCGAACTTGTAGGTTCATGCAAACCCCTAAAACCATTTTTTTGCCATGGGGTCATTTTTTCTCAATTTTCCTTCCTCCATCAAATTGTAAACCACTATTGTGGTTTCACCCACCTTGTGTAATGCCCTACCATGAAACCCCAGAGGATAACACAACTAACTAATAATTATGACACAATTTTTTTTTAAAGTGAATCAACATATAGATCATACTAACAATAACACAGGGGGTAAGTGCACCAAGATGGTTCCCAAAAAGGGGGCTTAAGTGGCCTCTTTTTTCTGAAATCAGGAAATGCTGACCTTGGACATGAAATTGAGGGTAGTTGTAAAACTCAAAATTTTGAGATGGAACAAAAACAAGGATCGAAGTGGTCCAAGTCTACTTTCTAAACTACTAATTTCTTTTGAGAATGGTTGAGATTAAGGGGTTCAAAAGAGGTATGTACAGAAATTGGTGTTGTTTTTGTCAAAAAAACATAACATAGCAACTCTTATACAACCTGAGCACGGTGAAAATTTTTGTAGTATTTTTAAAATCGCTATTGTCAGAAGTTAGCTAATAACATCTAGTTGGTGCAAAATTTTTCTGATAATTTTTTAATGAATATTTGATTTTTTACTAATTTTCTAAGTGGGCACTTCCTAAAAAGCAGAATTTTGGCCGTGCTCCCCCTACAAATTTTAGAATTTGCAAAAACACATCTTTGGCCTTGTTGGGAATGCCCTCCAAGCCTTTGGGTTGGTATTCCAAGGAAAATAATTTCACTTTTTTCTTTGTTTTTAACGCGTGCACGTTATAACGTGAGCACTTTTAAAAAAAAAAATCATAAGTGGCTAGGAAATTGGTACCCAACTTCATGCACCCGCCCTAGGATGTAATCTATATGTATTTTTGTAAGTTAACTGTGTCCTTTAGGGTGTCATGACTGCATTACGAACACCTAAATTATCTAAACTAAACATAAATCACAAAATAACTACAACAAGAGTTCATTTACATCCACTGCATTATATATATATATATTTCCACAAATAAAACACCATTAAAGATCATACATTATAAATCAACCAGTATTGTTACAACTTCCCATATATGGGGTAGATTATTAAATTGTATACAAGTTTACATCAAATCCTCCCTTATAACAATGGTAAGGATACATCAAATACATGATAAGATTCAACTAAAATGATTACATTACATAACATTAACGTTAACTCAAGTTTGGTACAAGATCTAGAATCTCTGCATTAGGTTACATATCCATGCTCCGAACATCAACTAGGAACCTAATGGAGTGCATGGCACATTCCACCCAACCATGTGGAACCTTAAGGTCCAGCCCCCATGCTAGGATATAATGATAAGGTCCGACCACCAAAGCAAACAAGAAGAAAGTAGCACGACACAAAATGGATAACATGACTCCATACAAATACCACAAAAAACTCACAATAATGACACCGCTTCCAAAGGTACACAACAACAAATTGAACACAAGACAAGGGAATGCTAGGTTGCTATAGGGAGGAGTGTCATCACATAGCTTATTATGGTTTACCCTGGCGTAACCTTCCTAGGCTACCAGACCCCCATCCTGGGTTACCCTAGCCACCTCTACCAACCACCAGACCCTCATACAAACTCATCTGTTAGGATCACCATACCTTCCAAAAGGACAAAGCAGTTGATCTTTCCATTCCAAGCCTTCCCACTCATCTCAAGCCTGAACAAGCACTTGAGCCATGAGTGAGGCATTATCTTGATTAATGTGAACTACCCAACCCCCTAATTTATTTTAGGTTATCAATGATTAAAAAAACTCTCAATGAGTTACCCTAGACCTACCACTTTGTGCATCAGACCCCCATTCAGAGCCACTCCCCTTACTAGCAACAAAAAGACTCTACAATCCACTAACTGGGTAGGCCAACTTTCACAACATAAAAAGCCACATGAATTATCACATAAAACAAGGCATGCACCGACTCACACAAATTCTCCACAAATAACAATTCCATAGTGCAACGCCAAAACACACATATAATCATAAATCAAGTATCGAATCAAATGTTCACAAAGAATCAACATGAGAAGCCAATCATAAAGAAAACTCTTTCCCCAACCTATGGAAGTCCAACTAACCATGGTGCACAATAACTCTCCACCAAAGAAATGACAATATCATGATCAGAAAAGATCATTTACAAATAACACTCATCATCAACTATAATGAAACAAGAGTGGAAACATCATCAAGGGGATCATCAACTTCATTCATTAAAAAAAAAAAAATTCACACAAGGACTCCCTTATAACAAAAAATCAACTTAAAATCAAAATCAACCTTAGTTTAATCAAAGCTCCTCATTTTACTAATTGAACACGTCAAATAAGATGAGCAACAAATAAATGTTTCAATCATGAATACAACTTACACAATAACTAATAATAGAACAACTACAACAAAATGTCCATGGGAGATATTATTCTCACATTTTCTAAGCTCATTACTTCATCACTAACTTTCTTTCATTCATTTAAACTTAACCAATTAGTTCATTTCCATAGATTATTTACTACAAATAACTTTATTTAAAGGCAACTACATCATTAACCAAGCAATCCTCTCTAATTAATTAGATAACATAGCAAATAATCAACACAGTCATATAATCAATCACCGTTGTCATTTAATCAGAAAATTAACTTGAATAACTTTTCCTAACATTTTACCCTTATATAAAATTACATTCCCTTGCAACACTATTAAACAAACTTTTTTATAAATCAGTTTACATTCAAGTCAACAAAGGAAACTAGGTTCTCACCTAATTAAAGATTCTTATACTAAGATAAAATCTTCATAATAATATTTTAGAATTGTCAATATAATGCATGATCTAATTTTGGCCTTTCACTCATGAAAATGCAGAAATATACTTTTCTAATATTTAAATAAATAAACACAATTATCTGAATATAGATTTTAACCATCTAAATTTTGTATACAAATGTTCCTATAGATGTATAAATATATAAACATATACTCATAAAACAGTATATATATATATATATATATATATATATATATATATATATATATATATATATATATATACAACTGCTATTGAAAATGCAATGCTACCTATTTAATAAAACAATACTTACATACTCATACAAAAGTGCCTTCATAATAAATATATATATATACAACTACAAGTCCAAATACCGATCACAATATATGATGAAATATAGCGAAATAGGGCAAAATGCATGCATTTATAATATGCGATTATATATACATGTAGCATTGAAAGCAAATAAACACATTTTCAGAGACTAAGTAAAAAGAATACTTATTACCAAATATCGATTGCAAGAAAGCATCAAATGTTTCTTAAAGATTAAGCTTGCTTTGTAGATACTACAACCCAAACAAAAGTTTATGAGGAGATTTAAACAGAAGATACAACATGATTTCCAAAAAGGAAGGTGGTATACATGTAGCTGCATCGATAGCCATAAAGGGGTGTTTTTGATTATTGACAAAATCATTGGATATACGGGCTATCAAACACGAGCCACAATATAACATATAGTATTGCATTCACAGGTGAAAGACAAGGATTCAGTCCCAAGCTAAATTTATAGCATGTTCTCAGAAATATGGACAGTGACAAAAATTCATGGTTCAAGTCAATTAAATACCAGAAAACCAAGCCTTCAAGCTGTGTGCCAGGGATTAAAAAGCAATCATATAGAACACAAATAAGTATGTGACACAGGCATCGAACACCAAGGTATCCCTTTACAAGGCATATAAATCCATTTCATATGAGTGTATCAAGATAAAATCAAATCTACAATATGACACAAGATTGTACGCTCTCAGAAAAGGTGCTAGAGGATTATAGACATTCGATACTATTTCAAACTCATTTGGTGTAGCCCTCGTGAGGAACTAGGGTGCCGAATGTTGGTTTAGCTTAACTTGAGACAAGAAGATAAAAAATGCTCAAAAGAAGTCCAAGTGTAAATCGAAACACAGTGAAAAGAGTATTTCTTGAAATGAAAAGCAGAATAAATATGCATGCATCAATAATCAGGTAATAAAAGAAATGGAGTGCATGGTGCCACAAAAAATGGTGAAAGCCTAAAACAACCATTCGCCAATGTGAATGCTCAAATTGGATTTCTTGAAATGACTTTAAACACTTTCAAACAAATGCAATCCGGAAGGGAGGGAGATCAAATCATTGCATAAAGACTTTCAATAACAGTAGTAGTGCCAAATAGTAGGCAGAAGGCTGAGCTAAGTGAGAGTAAATGGGTTTTGCAATAGTTGCAATTAAATATCCCAGAAAATGAATTTATTAAATCACACAACTCAGAATTTAACGAGAAATTGTTTTGTTTCAAACTGAACAATTACTCCATATCCATTTTCTACAGATTTAAAATTGAGATTAGCAAAGGAACCTGGTTTCTCCTGCTTTCCAGAGTGAAAATTGATGTTGAGCTCACCACTTCCAGCTTGCAGCTTCAACACACTTCAAAAATCTCAACAAACGCTGCAGAAACCCAATTCCAAAAGCCTCCAAAAATAGAAAATTCATGAAGAAGAAACAAGATTAGTTCTTCTAGATATTCTCAAAAGCCTCTTTTCTCTTTTAGCAAATAACTAATTTATTTACTACTCCACCATCTGTTACTGCATGCTCTCTCCTTAATTTTAATTATTTTATTAATCTCCCATTGCTTGATAACTGCCACTTTTTAAACATATTTATTTATATACGTATCCTTATTTATTGCACATACTAAATCAACTTAAGATAATTTATTTGTTAATTTAATCTTTCTTTTTAATTTGTTTGCACAACCTTATTTATTTTAGTATTTCGTAAATATTACTCATACTTTTAATTTATTTAGACTAAGTAAAATCATTAATAATATTTTATTTTATCAAAGCCATAATTATATTAAATAATTTATTTTAGTTATCACAATGCCTTTTACATTTCAATAATTTTATTTTAATGTAATAATTTAATCAAAAGCTTCTACTGGCCAACTTAATCAAATGGACAAAATACCAAACAATACATGTGATAACAAAGACGTACCAAATCACAAACGTACAACACTACCATGGTGAATCACAGAGGGGCATTGCAAAGAGGATCAATATTTCTATTATTAGTATTGCAAATCCCATGGACATCATCTTATCGTGTAGCCATTGTCAACATTTGTAGTATTTCTCATTCTCTTATCTTGATGTCATTCAGCTGCAAAAGATGACTGATTTAGACATGCATTCTAATGAGAAATAACTTTCTTAGAAATGATAAATTGTTAGAATGTTACATTGTTTATAGTAATTTTCAATTACTTATTTGGAAAAATAGAATTTCAATGACATAACACCTAAAATGTTTCTTGTAAAATCATAGAGTTTTAAGTCAATTAAAAAATTTCAACTATGGCCCACATTGAAATTCATGCAAAAATGCCTTTGATGATCATTAATTATAGTGAAAAGGCTAGACATACACCCTTGCATTATATGGTATATGACTGTCAACAACTTCCCTGTTTGCACCTGTGAACTACTCAGGTTAAGTTGATCATGGCCATTACAACTACAAGGAAAACCAATCTTTTCAACTATGGTCCAGATTGAAATTTCATGAGAGAATACCTTTTATACCATACTGGTTAGTGTGAGCTTGTCTAGCCATGCTAGAGCTACCTGACCACACATATATTGCTTAAGAGAGTTACAAAAAAAATGCTTTCTAGTTACTCACATAAAATTTAATTCCTATAACTTATATGAAATTTAATGGTAGACATTTTTGCAACTTCACTTTCAATCATAATAATAAGGGCACCTATATTGTAGTTGAAGTTGAAACTAAACAATTGTTTCTTGTATTTTTCCATTGTTGGTATTTCTCATCTTGTATTTTTGACCAAGAAAATTTTGGGCAACACCTGAATGGTTGCTAAGGTGTGGAAGTCCCTAAATTAGCACATTCATGCTAACATCTTTTCCAGTTTGAAAGATACAAATTCCTATTGAGTGTGGTTTATTCATTTTCTATTGAGGGACTTTACTGTTCTACTAATGAGATATTGTTTATTAAATAATGGAGGGATTTTAACTATTTTTTAATTGGATCATATTATTATCAGACCCTGAAAATTTTAGAAGTGTGGATTATAACTTCTTCCAATCATTCATAAGTCACATTGCCATGAAGTTATAAAAAGTTTGCATAGGCCTTATTTCCAATTGTTTGCTCCATGTCTCCATCTCTCTCCTCCATTAGGATCTAGTTGACATTCTCTTCTACCACTTGTACTTTGCTATATTCATGTTTGTCTAGGACATATAGTATTTGTTATGGAAATGCATTATAAAATACCTTTGTGTGCTACACCCTTGCGCTTAATCAGCTCCATGATTTAGTAAAAAATGGATACTAATAAAATTCCTCTATCTCAAAAGGCTTAAGAGTTTAGTTTCTTGACGTTTCCTTTTGCACAAGCCTACTACATGTACCTAATTGGATAGGTGAGCTCAAATTTCTTTCCTATCTCAATGTACAATGATACTTAAAGAAGAATTAGTTATAACTCATATGCTGAAGGGAATATCACAGCTCTTGAGTCTAACCACAAGACTATCTTTTGTTTACCTCAAGCCTTTTGATTTTCTTGAACAAAAGACACTTTAGATTCATATTCTAAGAAGCATATGTCTAGCATTCATTGTATTATCACCATCTACTTCATAGAGTTATGTGTTTGGTAGTGCTAATTGGGTGCTAGCCTTGGTTAAATGTTGAGTTGATCAAGACAAGTGCTTTAATGACACAGACAATCAAATTTGGCTTGTTATGCCATATTTTGATTACTTCAACTTTGTAATTTTCCAGCAACAAATTGCACCAAAATTATGTTATCCATCCAACTTTTTCTCAAACTTCCCTAACTTACTATCCATTTAAGAAAGAGTACATAGGACTTTGTATATCTTTCCTCTTGAAGCAACATTGAATGCATTCCACTCAATTATCACCACACCTTCACTAACTCTACTTTTCTCATTTGCATTCAATGAGATAAAAGTGGAGTTAGCCAAAGTTTGGTGAGCATTGATTCAAAATGCATTAAACATTGCGCTTCAAGAGGAAGGTTATGCAAATTAATTTTGTACACCCTTTGAAAAGGATAATAATGTTAGGCAAGGTCTTGAAAAAAAAATTATGCACAAAACAACTTTGGTGCAATGTGCAACAGGGAAATTATTAATAAATCTACATACAAATACCATCAATATTTGATACTACAAATAACAATTGTTCTAATTTTGCTTTGTCATAATGAAAAATGACTCAAATACTATTTTTTGAATATTTAAGGGATTTTGCTTTGTATTCTTGAAATATGCATTATCATGTTTATGATATGGATACTTGCATTAGAAAATTTTTATTTTAGCCAAATCATTTTTAGTGTTAAACCATGTTGCATATACTGTCAATTTCAAAAGTATAATGAAACAAAATTTAACACAAAAATGCTTCTGCCAAAAAAAAAGCCTCTCCAACCCTACATGCTTAAAAAAATAGTACAATTTTTTGCACACCATCTAAACTAGTCTTCTTCCATATTTTGTGTCATAACCCTCAAGGCTCTAGGTTTTCATTTTTGTACTTTGTTTATGTTTCTTCTATCTCTATTTCTAGTATTTCCTATTTCTATTCCGAGCTCAGTATTTTTGTCTAAAGAATATACACAGTTTAATTTAGTAGGGATACATTTAGACAAGATTAGGTGTATTGCTAATTAACTATCATAAATAGTAATCTTTAATGTTGCCTAAGTCTTTTCTATTGTAGAGACTAGTTGAAATCTTAAGCTAGTAAAGAAATAAACTTTCCTCTTTTACAACATGCACTAGCTCAACTTTTTTTCCCACTAAATTTTCATCGTCATTACATTCACAGTTTATGGTTACAACTTTACATTAACATTATAAATATATGATTCTATAGTCCCTCAAAATTGTAGGAATGCACAATCCAAAGAACAAATTTAAAAAAAAAAGTGCTCATTCAAGAATAATTTTTAAAATTCAAAATGCACATTACTTTTATTAAAAATATTCTAAAATTAAATAAAAAAATACAACAAATAAAAAACCACGATTCCTGTAGTTTGAATATTGAAAAAAAAACATAGTGACAAAGAATATTCAATTGTTAAAGTTACAAGAGATTGTTAACTATTTGTTTAGTATCAAAATTTCAATTGAACCTATTGTTATTTGTACCCCTACGCAGATTGTGTTGTTTACAATATTAGGGTTTTCTTTGCTTCATGGAATCAACTGTAATTGGTAAACAAAGAAATACGTCCTCTCAACTATAAGGAAAGTTTGCACACTTGGTACACTCTAGGCACTAAAAATGGATCAAACCATAGTAGGAAAAAAATAAATTATAGCCTAGCCTAGGTCTCTTGCAAGTGTATCAATCTATGATCTTCCAGAGTATCAACATAAAAAGCACTACCAAGTTCACTATTTTCAACCCTAGCTATCTTTGTGGAGAATTATAGACCAAGTAACCTTTTTTTTTTTTTTTCAACCTTATCAATCTCTATACAAAATTACCTACCAAGTTCTATGTTTTCTCTATTCCAAATCCTAATCACTTGTGTGAGACTTTAAATCTTGATTTAATGAGAGTTAATTATACGTTCAACAAGGGTAATGATTAAGGTTTCATAGATATTCATGTGCACTTGAGCATTGATACAAAATGATCATGTATGCGATTGGTAGCTGGTGGTGTCGTTCAATGTTAGGGGGTTGTTCTTTGTTTACTAAATCTATGATTTTTTCTAATCATCTCTTACATACATATTCAAGTGTAAGCTATCAAGGTTGCCCGTGTTTAAACTTTTATGGACTATCAGGCTAATGCACTTTGTATCATTACATGCATACCATGCTACCCTTCTAGCAAGAGATCAAGTCAATTTTTAGAAATGAACTCTAATCTTAAGATCTATCTCTTTGCATTTTTTAAATCAACTAATTTACATATTCAAGCATAGGTGAAGGAGGTGGATTCAGAGTCCTAGCTCATTCAAAATTTATTCCACCAATGGTGGAATGCACTATGCACCATGACTTGTGTGTTATATGAGATTCCTTCTCAAGGCTCACCATGAATAGATCCTCAATAATGTTGTATTTATTCTAATAAATGTATATGCACTAAATATTTTTCCTTCATCCTTCTTAACAAAAAGGGTCAAGTCTTGTAATCCATTATAATAAAATTTCCACTATACTTTGATTGTCTTGATAAGTTTCTCGTGTACTTGAGGCGATATGCTTTCATGAGTTCTCACCGCTAGCCCCTCATGTTAGGTGGTTTGGTTGATTTGACTCATATAAACCATCAAAACCACGAGAAATTAAAATAATAATTAAAATTAAACAAATTCTTACCTTCAAAGGTATTCAACAAAAAATTATATATATATATATATATATATAATAAAAAATAATCTCTTAAATATTAATAAACTTTTGCAGTTAAATAATTTGAACCAAACTATAATTTTATCAATAATAAGGCTTATTAATATAAGCTATTTCTTGTTTCTAAAGAAAAAATGTCTTACTTAAATGAAAAGTAGTGTTTGTGTTTTACATTAATCATATCCAAAACTTAATAAATTGGAGAAATTCAAAGAGAGTAGAATAATGTATATATGCTAAGGAGTGGCATTTTATTTCAAATATCATCCAAAACTTGGACAAAATTCTACTAAAGATACTATCTTTTCTCTTGCCGTTGGCACACAGAACATAATATAAATGTTAAAACAAGGGGGAATGTGTAGTTTTCAAGCTTCAAAATTATTAATAGTTTTGTGTTTAGGTGCCTTATGATTGATTGTCAAAACTTCCAGGCCACCAAGAATTTCTGGGGCCATTATTAATAAATTATTTGTAAATCTTTCTTTAAGATAGATGGTCATAATATTAATAAAAAGTGGAATGGAGTCATATCACACAAATGCTTTCATAGACATGTTTTTATACTAAATGAAAATAGAAATATTATTTTGACGTGAAGATTAAGTATAGATTTAATGTTCATTATATAGAATTTATTAAATGCATGAAATAATTTCAACATTTGACATCTTTGCGTCTGTATTAAATCTGTTTATTATATTTATTTTTCTTGTATATAGTGCTTCAACCTGACAGCAATGGAGGAGAATTCCTGTCCCGATGCATTCGATAAACATGCATGGCATTATTGCATTCAAACATGAGTCCAAGTACAACAAAATGTGTCAAACGAACTAGTGAAGTTTGTGAAGGCCAGAGGCAGAGGAATTTTCACAGTAAAAATAAAACTTAAAAAATGTTAATTTCTTCAACACAGAGTTGCTGCTCGTTAATTTTCTATATGCTCACATTCTCATTAATTAAAAATAATTACAAATACAAATATATAGGTAAAATTCATGTGAAAAAATATTCACGGAAGAGAGGGCCTGACAAAAATTTAATACAAACTACCTAACTAACTTTTTCCCGTCAAAACGCATTTAATAAAAAGTTCTTTACATTAATATAAAAACTTAAATATTAATTTTCCCGTACTCTGAAATTTTCTGGCGGTGGCAGCTTAATACATGGTTCCCTGCAGTATCGCAATGGGAAAACCCATATTGCGATATCGCGGGCAGTGGTTTGTTGACGGTGCGGTAAACGACAGTAAGGATAAAAAAAAATATTATGGAAGTCTCTTGCAGTATCGCAATGGTTAATTTCTTTATTGCGATATTGCGGGCAGTGGTTGGAGGTGACGGCAACAGTTAGGTTTATATTCCAACACTCCCCCTTAAACATAACTACACAGTCAACCATGCCCAATCTGTTTCTTTGAAAAATGAAATTATCTCTTCCCAGTGCCTTTGTGAAAATATCCGCACTTTGCTCTTCTGATCTGCAAAACTCTAAAAATATGTCACCATTGTTAATTAATTCCTTGATAAAGTGACACCTGGTATCAATATGCTTGCTTCTCTTATGGAAGACTGGATTTTTTGAGAAAGCTATGGTTGAATTGTTATCACAGTAATTTTTTGTTGCCTCCATTTGTTCATTTTGCAATTATTTCAAAATTCTTCTCCTCTAGACTGCTTGGCATGCTGCACTTGTGGCTACCACATATTCTGCTTCAGCTGATGAAAGACAGACTATTGGCTGCTTTTTTGAAGACCATGAGACTACTCTAGTCCCAAAATTAAATACATAACCAGACGTGCTTTTTCTATCATCAATGCTGCCAGCACAGTCACTGTATGTGTAACCTATGAGTTTGAACTCATCTGAACTTGAATACTTAATGCCAAAATTCCTTGTTCCACTTACATACCTTAAAATTCTCTTCCTAGCTTTCTAATGGGTGTTTTTTGGTGTTTTCATAAACCTAGAAATCAAACTTACTCCATACATAATGTCTGGCCTTGTGGCTGTGAGATATATGAGACTTCCAACAAGCCTCTTAAACAAAGTTGGATCAACATTAGACCCTTTATCATCCTTGCTTAGTTTCAGACCTATCACTATAGGTGTTGATGCTGGTTTGCACTTCATCATATTAAACCTTTTCAAAATGTCATTTGCATATTTTGATTGTGAAATAAAAATACCATTTTTATTTTGATTCACTTCAATGCCCAAAAAATACTTCATTAGACCTAAGTTTGTCATTTCAAATTCTTTCTTCATGTCTGCCTTGAACAGATCAATTGACAAATTGCTAGTGAAAATTAAATCATCAACATATAAGCATACTATCAGTATTTCACCTTCTTCACTCATTTTTGTATACAGTGTGGGCTCACTGCTACATCTATTAAATCCATTCAGCAAAAGATAACTGTCTATTCTGCTGTACCAAGCTCTTGGGGCTTGCTTTAATCCATACAATGCCTTTTTCAATTTGTAAACTTTGTCTTCTTGACCCAGAATTTCATACCCAGGTGGCTAATCCACATAAACTTCTTCTTCTAAATAACCATTTAAAAAAGCTAACTTTACATCCATTTGAGATACATACCACTTATTCTGAGCTGCTAATGCTAAAATCATTCTTATAGTATCCAATCGTGCTACAGGTGCAAATGTCTCATTGTAATCAATTCCAGGTTGTTGTAAATAGCCTTTTACAACCAATATTGCTTTAAGCTTCTGAACTTCGTCTTTTTCATTCAATTTGGTTTTATAAATCCATTTCACTCCAATGACATCTTTGTCTTTGAAGACCCAGATCCCATGTCTCATTCTTTTTCAATTGCTTCAATTTCTTCATCCATAGCACTTACCCATTTATCATCTTTGATCTGCATCTTCAAAATGAATTGATCTTCTATTTGAGAATAAAATGCAGAAAGAGAAATTCTGATCTGAATTGTTCTCACCTCATTTTGCTCATATATATCTCTTATGCTTCTGATTTCTATCTTCTCGATCTGCCAATGTAGGATTTGACATATACTTGAACTTGGGAAAGTGGACCCGATGGTCCTTCTGTAGATGGTGTTTTTGTCCTCTTGTTGACTGCTTCCTTGAATGCATAAGGCTGTTCTTACAATCGATGCTGGTGTCACTTGTGGAATACTTTGTTGAGCTTGAATGGGAGTGGTAGGAGTCACAATAGCTGGAATATTTGTTGATGCTGAAACTTCATTCTCCTCTTGAGGTATACTAGCTGAAATATTGACTGTCTTCTCTATGCTTCCATCCCATGCTTCATCTTCTACAAATTGTACATCTCTGCTGATTATAACTTTCTTTGTTGTTGGATTATAGAGCTTATAAGCTTTGGATTCTTCACTGTATCCAACAAATATACATTTTTCTCCTTTGTTATCTAGCTTCCTTCTCAATTCATCAGGCACATGTGCATATGCTACACATCCAAATACTCTCATGTGAGTAACACTGTGTTTTCTTCCTATCCATGCTTCTTCAGGTACATATTCATGACACTTTTTGTTGGACACCTATTCATTATATAGGCTGCAAAAGATATTGCTTCTGCTTAATATTCATTTGATAAATGTTTGGCTTTCAACATGCTTCCATTTCCATGATTGTTCTGCTTTTTCCCTTTCGCCTACTCTATTTTGCTGAGGTGTATCTAGTTGTGAACTCCGCTTGTGAATTCCATGATCTTGCAAAAATTAAAAAATTCTTTGAAATATATTCACCACCTCTATCCGTTTCTCACACTTTGATATATAATAACCACTTTGTTTTTAACCAAATTCTTGAACCTGACGAAACAGATCAAACACTTCATTTCTTTAGAAAATAAACCCATGTTTTTCTTGAATAATCATCAATGAATGTCAGAAAATAAAAACTACCACCTATTGAAGGTGTTTGCATAGGTCCACACAAATCTGAATGTATAATTTCCAAAGGAGCTTTTGCTCTAGTTGACTTTCCTGTTGGAAATGATTCTCTATGTTGTTTTCCTAAAATGCACCCTTCACAAACCCTTTCTGGTTTTTCTATTAAAGGTAGTCCTTTGACCATACCTTTCCTATGAAGTAAATTTAAACCTCCAAAGTTGAGATGCCTAAATCTCAGGTGCCATAACCAGTTTTCATCTTTTATCTCAGCTTGAAAGATTGTTTGCACTACTGTTGTAGTTTCTTCTCTACCCACTTATGAATTCATTAAGTGTTGTGCTTGAGCATAATTTATATTCAAATCTGGCCTTATCTTTAAGGGAAACATTCTGTTGTTTGTCATTCTGACTTTTGCAATAAGCTGGTTGCTTGGGTATTTGTCTAAAATTGTGCGACCATTTTGAAGGTTACTCTATACCCTTTTTGAACCAGTTGCCCTACACTCATTAAGTTATGTTTCAGACCAGGCACAAAATACACATTTGAAATATACTTTTTCTCCCCCTGTTTAGTTAGAATATTGACATCTCCTTTTCCCTTGACTGACACTTTGTTGTCATTACCTAATGTAACATCAGACTTTACATTCTCATTTAAACTTGAAAACATTTCTAGATTCCCTGTCATATGATTGCTACAGCCTGAATCTAAAAACCATACATCTTTTTCATTTGCTTGAGCAACCTTACAAGCTAAAAACATTGTGCTTTTATCTGAATTCTGATTTTGACCTTCTCTTAAAAAATTTTCATTTTGTCTATTATTATCATACTGCTTCTTTCTGCACTCATTCATATAATGCCCATATTTTTTACAGTAGTGACATTGGACTTGAGATTTATCATACCTTTGATTTTGTGACTGATTTTGTGTTGGGTTTTGGCTTGAGCCTTGATTGCTGCCTCTTCCACTTGAGTTTGATAGATTGTATCTTTCACCTCTGTAAGAGTTTCTTCCTCTTCCTCTTGATCTACCTCTGCCTCTTCCTTGACTGATTGAAGCCTGAGTTTTGAAAGCATGCTCCAGTGATGTATCTGCTGACCTTTTCAGCCTATGTTCATGAGAAATTAGAGATGCATACAGCTCATCAACTGAGAACTGTGAGAGATTCTTTGTCTCCTCTATAGCAACTACAACTGGTAAAAATTTTGTGGGCAAACTCCTTAAAATATTTTCAACAACTCTGGTATCTTCCAGATTCTCTCCATGAGACCTAATTTGATTAACTACCCCAATGACTTGGGTGTAGAATGAATCTACGGATTCATTGTCCTTCATATATATTGTTTCAAAATCTCTTCTCAGCATTTGTAGCTTTGCTAATTTAACTTTTTCCATGCCTTGATAAGCTGTTTGAAGTATGTCCCATGCTTGTTTGGACTTTGTTGCTGCTTAAATCCTTGGAAAAATGCTCTCATGTACAGCTTGAAATAGATAAAATAAAGCCTTTGAGTCTTTCTTCTTTGTATCTTTTAATAAATCTTTCTCTGCTTGTGTTAAAGCATTGTATGCTATTGCATCTGCTGACTCTGGAAATCCATTCTCAACTAAATCCCATATATCTTGTGAGCTAAATAATGCTTTCATAGTAATTGACCAGTACTCATAATTCTTCCCATTAAACTGTGGAATTTGTGGGTTTGTCAAGCTTGTGCCGTCTGCCATTTTTGAAATTTACCCAGATAATCTACTTTGATAAACTTGGCTCTGATAATCGAACTTGCTTTGATACCACGTGAAGGCCAGAGGCAGAGAAATTTTCACAGTAAAAATAAAACTTAAAAAATGTTAATTTCTTCAACACAGAGCTGCTGCTCGTTAATTTTCTGTATGCTCACATTCTCATTAATTAAAAATAATTACAAATACAAATATATAGGTAAAAGTCATGTGAAAAAATATTCACGGAAGAGAGGGCCCGAGAAAAATTTAATACAAATTACCTAACTAACTTTTTTCTGTCAAAACGCATTTAATAAAAAGTCCTTTACATTAATATAAAAACTTAAATATTAATTTTTCCGTACTCCAAAATTTTCTGGCGGTGGCAGCTTAATACATGGTTCCCCGCAGTATCGCAATGGGTAAAACCCATATTGCGATATCGCGGGCAGCAGTTTGTTGACGACGCGATAAACGGCGGTAAGGATAAAACAAAATATTACGGAAGTCTCCTGCGATATCGCAATGGTTAATTTCTTTATTGCGATATTGTGGGCAGTGGTTGGAGGTGATGGCAGCAGTTAGGTTTATATTCCAACAGTTTGGGATGTTTAATTTTCAGCTGTTTGTTTTTACGAGCAAATGTATGAGAAGATGAGCAAGGCTGGTCTTGGGATTGATTTAAATAAAATACTCTGGGAACCCAATTCCATGATTTTGCAAACAGTAATTCTAAGTTCTTGTTGTTTTAATAACGATCTCCAAGCTGAACCAAACCATAATCCTGTATAATTCAGCTATAAGTGATTTAATTGCAATGGCGGCTTCTTCTTCTTCATTTTCCTCAGACGGCCATGTAACATTTGTAAATTATATTTAATCTTGGTGCTTTGAATGTAATGCTATTATGGAATTTGAATGGTTTTGACTCACAGGACTGACTGGGTTTGCGTGGAATTTTATTTGCACAGGAGCAAAGCACATATATGGAAATGTATCAGGGGGGTAGAGGCTAGAACCCATTGTCCTCATCTGCAGGTCCTAAATTCTGATCTTCGCCATATACCAACCCTTGCACTCCTTGCAATAGGTAATCAAGCCTATAGAAAATATTTCACAATTGGGTTCTACCTAAATAATCATTTTAAAGAAGCATTTTAGTAAATGATTTAGAACTTCTGATACAAATTTCAATACCCTTGCGCGGTAATTTTATAACCCTTTTCAATGAATCCATTCTAAACTTTTTTTTGGGCTCGATAAATTGATAACACTTATTTGTTGGTCTTTTAGTGCACCGGAGATGCTTGGCTTAGAAGCATGGAGTGCATTAGCAGTTTTTCCTACCCTAGGGCTCGAATTTGAATTGACCACCAACAGAGTATTCTTTTCTGGTACTGAGTTGTAGGTCAGTCAGTGAAGGAGAAAACATGCTTCTCTAATATATAATTAGTTTTCAGTTTGGAAAAAAAATTATTGATGGCCTTAGATAGTTTCAGTTGATTTTCTATGCAGAGTTCATTAGGTTTTGGAATAAAAAGAGCAAAAAGTGGGGAAAATGTAGAGAAACAATTTCATCTAGACAATATTGATATTTTACCTAGGTGAAAGGAGTGCTAAGGTAAACAAAAAATTGTTACAACATTTGGATCACAATTAAGGTAAATGTGCTAGATTCAAGGAACATAAAAAGAACAAAATGGGAACCTATGAGATGTTAAACATTCACCAAACAAAATGCAGAATGCAAAGGGAACCATATTGTGGGCATGCAAATGCATAAGTACAAAGCAAGGAAGGGTCCATGTTATAATTTTGTACCATTTTTTTTTTAACTGTTGACTAACTATTGCTATATTGTTTACATAAGGTGGAGGAGAATGACTGGTGCTGGAGCTCGAAATAGCAGCAACAACATGCTGAGGCTTTATACTGATGAAGGTCGCATAGTCAGCTCAGATTTAAAATGGACAACGATGAATGCTACATCGCATAAACTGGACACTTTCAAACACTAATACTGGAAATACAAAGAAGCAGGAAATGAAAACAAAAGCTCTTTGTGCATAGTAGATATTCCTAAATATAAATACTTATAAACAATACTTAAAACTATCACAATAAACAAAAAGAGAAATAGGATGCACCTCAAAAAGAGAAATAGGATGAACCTCTTGTAACAATGATTCGACTTGTTCAACTATTGCAACTCACACCACAATGATTTGACTTGCTCAAGCACTGCAACTCACCCCACTTTCTGCTCACCCACAACCCCTTTTTACATCAAACTATAGTATGTATATTCAATTATGCACTCTCAGTGCCCATAGTCAACTTGAACAGTGTAAGAGAATCCATATGAAAATCCTTATGATGATCTAAAAGAATATTATGTAAACTTATTGTCTTTTCATATTAATCTAGATATCAATAAAGTTAAACTACATGTTACAATTATTGGTTTAACTTTATGGCATGTCTCACAAATTCCCTAACCCACCAAACGTTACCAAAAAAATCTTGTATTTTGTTTTTTTTTTAAATTCCAAAATTAAGGTTCTACATCAATTGTTTGTTGCCATACAAAACAAGTTACTATTTAGGAATAACATTTATATATGAGTAGACAAAAAAAATCATATATTATTATGATTGCTTACATCATGTAAATATGACTGTGCACACTGTTAACTAATGTAAATATGATTGTGCACACTCTTAACTAATAAAAGTGAAGAAAAAATGGTTCTTGAATATTAAAATATATATGAAGTAAATATGAACATTAGAAAATATAGGTTACATAATTTAATTAGACTTGCATGCAATTGGTTGATTTGTGCAAAATTATGAAAACTTGCTGAAAGCATTAGTATACCTGCAATCGACAGGAACTAATAATTATTAAATTATAGAATTTTATCAAATACTCAACTAATTTTTTTATTCAAACTCATTGAAACAATTTTTTAAGTAGAGTTCCAAATGAAATATTTTTTTGAAATTTGTATAGATGATGTAGAAAGATAAGTAGAATTTATCTTGGGCCAAACTCCTTGGCTAAACATGCTTGAGTTGAAGTAGTATTGGGATGGGCGACCTCTCAAGAAGTCTTGATATTTCACTCTGATGAGCATCACCTTGATGTAGTGAGTGCTAAGTGGACCATTCATACTCATGAGAGATGGGTTAGTGTGAGCCACTATTCATAAATAAGATTAATGAGTGACTCAAAAATATGTTGTTGAATCCTCATAAAACACCATAGTTCAATATATTATGAAAAATGCCTACTACTTAGAATTGGATGAGTTAAAAGGGCTCAATGATGAATTGTTTACAAGGAACACCACTTATTGAAGATTTTTAAATTGGGTTTTTAAGCTAACTAGACTTAATCTTGAGGGAAATTTTGCGATTAAGCAAATGCTCGAGTCGAAGTAGTAATTGAATGGGTGAACTTTTGGGAAGTCTTGATGATTCACTTCTATGAGCTTTACCTAGACATAACAAGTGCTAAGTGGACCATTCATCCTAATGGGAGATAAGTTTTTGTGAACCATTGCTTATGGAATATGGGTCAATGAATTTAACTAAAAACTATGTAGTTTAGTTTTAATATAATATCATAACTTGATACATTGTGAAAAATATCTACTATTTTTCATTAGGTGAGCTAAAGGGACTCTATAATGAATGAATACTAAGGCACAACACTTGTCAAAGGTTTTTCAAATGGGTACTAAACCAAGTGGACTTGACCTTGGGGGAAAATCAATGGTTAAACACATTTTAGTTAGAGTAACTGTATTGGGATTGATGATTTCCTAGTAGGTATTGATGATTCACCCCAACAAGAATCACCTAGATGAAATGAATGCTAAGTAGACTAATAATGCTCATGACAGATGGGTTTGTGTGAACCACGACTCGTGAAATATGGGTTAATGATTTTGATTGAAAAACTACACTATTGAATCCAATCCTTAAAACATCATAATTTTTTGCATTACAAAAAATGCCTCCTACTTGTTAGTGGATGAGCCAAAGGGGCTAAAAAATGAATGATTCATAAGGCACAAAACTTGTTGAAGGTTTTAAAAATATAGTAGTAAGCCAAGAGGACTTAATCTTGGAGGAACGTCCATTGTTAAGCATGTTTGAGTTTAAGTAGCCCTAGGATGGGCAACCTCCTAAGAAGTCTAATGCTTCACCCTATGAGCATCACCTAGATGCATTGAGTGCCAAGTGGACCATTCATGATCATAAGTGATGGGTTTGTGTGAATTACTACTCATGAAATATGGGTTGATGAGTGGGACTCAAAGACTATGGAGATGAAACATGATAATAAATCACAAATCGATACATTATGAAATCATATTCTCCTACTTATCATTAGATGAACTAAAGGGACTCAATAATAAATGGTTAATAAGACACAATACGAGTTAAACGTTTTGCAAATGGGATGGTAAACTAAGTAGATTTGATCTTGAAGGAAATTTCATGACTAAGCATGCTTGACACAATAACTGCTAAGTGAACCATTCATACTAATGAGAAATGAGTTTGTAGAAACCACTACTCATAAAAAATACAAGTCAATAAATTTGACTTAAAAACTACACAATTAAATTATGATATAACATTATAATTTAATACATCATAAATATACTTTGTACTTATTAATTAAATTTAGATTATTAAAAACAAAAACTAAATATAAGCATTAACAATTTCAATTAACATTATTTAATGCTCTATTTTAATTGGACAAGAGTATCCTATAGAATAGCATCAAACGTATGCATAAATATACGTTCTCTTCGAAGGGACTTTAGCGACTCGAACTTAGCTAATTGACTTTAGCGACTTTGTTTTCGACTAATTGATTTAACGGGTGTTATGACATGTGATACATACGTCGAGGATAGCTAGTAAACATGATGGGGGAGACGCGGTCTGGGGATTACATTAAACTCTTTGAAGGTAATTCCAAACTCGTCCGTTATGTCCGTCATGTCCATCATCTCACATCTCTTCCCGTATGGAAGTTTCCACTCAAATGAATGAAGTAAAGAAGCCAAAACAATATGAACCATACGGCTAGCTAATGGAAGCGCCGGACAAATTCTTCTTCCTGATCCGAATGGAATTAATTCAAAGTTTTGTCCGCTGTATTCGATCTTGCTATTCTCTCCCTCCAAAAATCTCTCCGGCATAAATTCCAAAGGATTGTTCCAAATTGAAGGGTCCCTCCCAATGGCCCAATAGTTCACTATCACCTGGCTGTCTTTGGGTATCACAAATCCCCCCATCTCGCAGGAGCTTTCTGCTTTGTGGGGGAGCAGCAATGGAACGGCCGGGTGCAATCGGAATATTTCCTTCACGGCTGCATGGAGATAAAACAGACGATCTACATCAGATTCTTCCACTCTTCTGTTGTAACCAACTACTTGGTCCAATTCCTGTCGGAGTTGGTTTAATTTCTGCGGATTGCGAATGAATTCTGCCATGGCCCATTCTATTGTTGTAGTGGCCGTTTCAGTACCCGCAACAAACAATTCCTGAAATCAAACATAACAATTAGAGATCTCGAAAATACCAGAGATTTATAAACCTTTTAAAAAATAAATCTTTTCAGTATTACTCACGCCTATCAAGGCTCGAATACCAACGAGAGTGAAATCTTCGCTTCTGGAATCCAGCAGAACATCCAGAAAATCCTTCTCGGAGTCGTTTCGCTCAACGCTTTGGCTGGTGGTGGAAAGCCTTTTCTGTATGAACGTATCAGCGAAGTCATACAACGCCCTGAAATACATGGCCATCTCACGGGACACGCCCTGGGGGTCGAAGAACCGGAGAAAGGGAAAAAAGTCCGCCATATTGGGCTTTCCGATGAGTTTCATTAATTTCCAGACGGTATCTTTGAGCTCAGCAGAAGATGGATTGTGCGGATCGAAGACACTTGTGCTGAAGATCATGTTGCCTAATAAATTCAGAGATGTGCAGAACACCGTCCGCCCGATATCCACAATCTTTTCCTTCTCCTGGAAAATGAGTCGAGTAGTGCGAAACACTTGATCTCTTCTGAGGTGTTGCAGAGCATCCAGTCTTTTTTGGCTGAAAAGCTCGACAGTTGAAATGCGTCGTAGATGGCGCCAGTAAGGGCCGTATTCGCCCCAAACTAGCGAGGACTTGTCATGGGAAAGGGACTTGAACGCTTCCATCACCGGCCGCCCCGCGAAGATGTGGTCGTGTGTTTTAAGGACCTCCTTGGCCATGGCAGGAGAGGAGACGACGACTGTCGTTTTCATGCCCAAGCGGAGAGCTATGAGTGGGCCGTATTTCACAGAGAGGGCAAACAGAGATTCGTGAGGTCTTTTTCCCACCTGAAAGAGGTTTCCAACAATAGGCCAAGCAGGAGGTCCTGGGGGAAGAGGAAGCTTTGTCCTACTCTCCCTTCTCCATAGATAAAATAATAAAAGTGAAGCAGCAGTAAGGAGCAGAGAGTACCAAGAAAGCGGTGGAATATCCATATTAACTCTAAACAAGAAAATCTTTATTTCCTTGGCCTTCCGATACACACCATTTTATAGCCACAATCCTATTTGGTCATGCAGAGCCACCGCACGTGATTCTTTGGTCTAACAAGGAATTTGGGGTCTTTCATGGTAGGTAAGACTGAACAGTCTTTTAATGACGGGAAAGACTGAACAATCTTTTGATGGTGGGAAAGGCTGAAGTAGTCTTTCATGGTGTAACTGAAAGACTTTAAAGCTGGTCAGCGGTCTAGGTTGAGTGGAAAGACTTAAAAAGCTGGCCGGTGGTCTAGGTTCACTGGATTTCTCAATTTGATTATTTTATTTATTTATTTTTTGAAGTGTTATTATACATATATGCGAGTATTCTTTTTATTTTGTTTTGTAGTATGATTTATTTGTGCATCTAGTTGGAAAGATATAAAAGTTGGTCAATGATCGATTTTTCAAATGATTTGTTTCTTTCATTTTTTTTTGTTTTATAGTATGATTTTTTTATGCATCTAGTTGGAAAGACATAAAAGTTGGTCAATGATCAATTTTTCAAATGATTTGTTTTTTTCATTTTTTTTTGTTTTATAGGATGATTTTTTTATGCATCTAGTTGGAAAGACGTAAAAGTTGGCCAATGATCGATTTTTCAAATGATTTGATTTTTTTATTTTTTGAACTGTTATTTGGTGATGCAGAGCCACCGCACGTGATTCTTTGGTCTAACAAGGAATTTGGGGTCATTCATGGTAGGTAAGACTGGTGATGCAGAGCCACCGCACGTGATTCTATGCATCTAGTTGGAAAGACGTAAAAGTTGGCCAATGATCAATTTTTCAAATGATTTGATATTTTTATTTTTTGAACTGTTATTTGGTGATGTAGAGCCACCGTACGTGATTCTTTGGTCTAACAAGGAATTTGGGGTCATTCATGGTAGGTAAGACTGGTGATGCAGAGCCACCGCACGTGATTCTTTGGTCTAACAAGGAATTTGGGGTCTTTCATGGTAGGTAAGACTGAACAGTCTTTCAATGGTGGGAAAGACTGAACAATCTTTCAATGGTGGGAAAGATTGAACAATCTTTTGATGGTGGGAAAGGCTAAGGTAGTCTTTCATGGTGTAACTTATAAGTGGGAAAGACTTTAAAGTTGGTCGGTGGTCTAGGTTGAGTGGAAAGACTTAAAAAGCTAGCCGGTGGTCTAGGTTCACTGGATTTCCCAAATGATTTGATTATTTTATTTATTTATTTTTTGTAGTGTTATTATACATATATGCAAGTATTCTTTTTATTTTGTTTTGTAGTATGATTTATTTGTGCATCTAGTTGGAAAGATATAAAAGTTGGTCAATGATCGATTTTTCAAATGATTTGTTTCTTTCATTTTTTTTTGTTTTATAGTATGATTTTTTTATGCATCTAGTTGGAAAGACATAAAAGTTGGTCAATGATCGATTTTTCAAATGATTTGTTTTTTTCATTTTTTTTTGTTTTATAGTATGATTTTTTTATGCATCTAGTTGGAAAGACGTAAAAGTTGGTCAATGATCGATTTTTCAAATGATTTTTTTATTTTATTTTTTGAACTATTATTACATAACCAGTGTTAACTAACGTTACATGCGAGTATTCATTTTTTCTGTTTGATAGTATGATAATTTTCAAGCATCTATCAGTTTCCTACAAATATTCCTTCCTATTAAAATATATTATGTTTATTATACTATCCTAGGGATCTAATTTATGGACTTCAATGAAAAGGGAAACCACAAGTGGTTTACAAAACAAGAGAAAGCTAAAGAGGTACCAACAAGGCATCCAAAAATATCACTTCATGAATTCTTATAACCAATGTAAATCTATATTCATCATCCACTCTTTTTCAATCACTCTACTTAGAGGTGGAAATTAATTAATTATTTTTCTCCATAAGTTACCTTTACCACTAGCAATGGACCCCTTATTCCTTATGAATGTATTACAAATAATAGGTTGAATTAAATATACAAATTAAATTTTAGTAGCACTCTAAGTGTCTAGAGACACTTTCCAAGGATGTTGGAAACATGTAAAATAAAATAGGATTTATAAGGTAGATGACACAAATCCTAACATTCTCCCACATGACATTATACATTGCAAATAAAAATCACAGAAATAACTATCAAAGGGAAAAATCCATCAGTCAACTATGTACCATCTAATTCTTAAACATGCTCTCATGTTCCAAAAAGATACCTATAATAAAAAGGTAACCACCATCTTATCCAAAAACTCCTCTAATCCTCCATAATACCAAACCATGATAGGGCAAGGACTATGCTAGAGTGAAACATACCAACTATCACTAAATCCTCCATCAATCTATACATGAAAAAAACATCAAATTCAAATGGTAACTTTTTTTTTTGGGTGACTACCTCACTCATACCAATTGGAATAACAACCATAACAATTTTCTAGATCATCCAATCTACTCATATCTCAAACTAATGTATACCAACCAACATACCTAGAACATTATGCTATCAACATATCAACCCAAAATCTATAATCAAGTTTATATATCCACCATCCTACACAAAGAAAACTACAAGGTAACAACACACATAAACATTTGATCAAAAGCCTTTGGAACATCTTAATACTAGATATTAAAGTGTAACTAGTACAAGTGAGATGCTCCCTCATAAACACATATACATCCCAAAACTCCCACTACATGGGTAATGTCAAATCTAAACACTAGATAAAGGAATTAACAATTTCACCTATAATACTCACATAGAGGATGCAGCTAACTCCTTCATCTCAAAATACTTGTTGGAATTGGTTTAGTCAACAATAATATGCACTAATTTACAATGAACAATCATTTTAATAAGATTATGTACACTAAGAGATTAAGGCAAAACTGAATTTAATCCCACATATCACCACCAAAAGGCCTATGTAGGGGAAATGTCCCTTGATAGGTAAAGATTGTTCGGTATTTGATTTACATTCTTCTAATTTGTTACAAATAAAATATTTTCAAGAATACGAGTATTAAAATTTTTGACATAATTTTTTTCTAATGTATCCACTTGCAAGTAGTCATAGAAGAATTATTACCAATAAAGAAGCCTATTTATTTTTGTTATGGGCAATTTTTGGTTTAAATTATAACTTTTACCCCAACTTATATGATTTGAAAACATTTTTAGATTTTTAGAAATAAATGAATTAGATATAATTATTATCATAAAATGTGGCTCGATCAATAAATTAGGAATGTTTTAGGTTTTTTAAACACACTCTAAGTAAGTATGTAAATGTTTTGAGCAAGCCACAAAAAGTTAGATGATAATATGATGCTTAAAACAAATAAGGTTTTGACCTTGCTCTCCTAAACATAATTCCTAAAATCAATGAAACTGAGAGAAAATGCATTTGCAATTTACATGAAACTCTACTACAAAAGAAATTAATATTTAATAGCAAGTTGAGTTTATTGAACCATAAACCCATTAGATCAACAAAACCATTTAGGTCTTTGTGACAACTACCTTTACAATCAACATAGAATAATGATTTCTTTTGGTATAATAAAAAATTTAAGAGGGCAGCCATTATTTCTTAATTGCAAACACATTCTTAAAACAAGATGAATTCAATGGTGGTATAAAATATTATGATTTTTTTGTAAATAGTGAAGTATAATCGAAACAATCTAAAGTCAACTTAAAAATATTAAAGTCAAAGATTGTACATTTTCTTAATAACTTATATTTAAATTTATTTAATAATATTTATTGTTTTAAGTTTTTGCTTAATTTAAAATTTGAAATGTATAGTTTTTGTGTCACGTATAAAACTATTTCAACAATTGACACATATAGATGTACTTTATTTTTCTTTTGTAGACATGAATTGAAAAATGAAAATCTTCTAATACAATAAAAAAATTAAAAATATGATTAAAAAAAATATTATGATATATACAAAACTAATATAATAAAAACAATATATATAATTTGTAAAAGAGAATAATAATTGTAACATCATAAAACTGCATATATTTTATATCATCTACTATGTACAATATCCTTTAAGCCTATTGGCTTATTGTTAATAGTATCTCTTATCTCATAGAAATACATCCGTCGTTTTTTACTAGTATGGACCATAGATAAAATTGCATATATTTTATATCTACTATGAACCAGATCCTTTAAGCCTATTGATTGTATTAGTAATAGTATCTCTTATGACCGAATTTTTGACTAGTAAATATGGGGTGGGAGACGTGGAACGGGGATTGCATTTAAGTGTTTGAAAGTAACTCCAAATTCGTCCGTGATGCCCGTCACGTCCAGCAGCTCGCACCTCATCCCATCCGGAAGTTTCCACTCAAATGAATGCAGTAAAGAAGCCAAGACCAAATGGATCGTACGGCTTGCCATTTGAAGCGCCGGACAAATTCTTCTACCTGCTCCGAATGGAATTAGCTCGAAGTTTTGTCCCTTGTACTCTATCTTCCTATTGTCGCCCTCCAGAAATCTCTCGGGCATGTATTCTGAGGGGCTCTTCCAAATTGTAGGGTCCCTCCCAATGGCTCACACATTCACCAACACCGGGCTGTCTTTGGGTATCACAAATCCCCCGATCTCGCAGGAGCTTTCGGCTTTGTGGGGGAGCAGCATGGGAGCCGTCGGGTGCAATCGGAATACTTCTTTCACGGCTGCATCGAGATAAGGCAGACGATCAACATCAGATTCTTCCACTCTTCTGTTGCAACCAACTACTTCATCCAATTCTTGCCGGACTCGGTTTAATTTCTGCGGATTGCGAATGAATTCTGCCATGACCCATTCGATTATGGTCGTGGTCGATTCAGTACCCGCAGCAAGGAATTCCTGAAACCAGAGAGCACGATTAGAAATCTGGAAAATACCAGAGATTTATAGACACTTTTCAAAATATAATAAAATCTTTTCAGTAATACTCACGCCTATCAAGGCTCGAATATCAACGAGAGTGAAATCTTCACTTCTTGAATCCAGCAGAACATCCAGAAAATCCTTTTCGGCGTCGTTTCGCTCAACGCTTTGGCTGGTGTTGGCAAGCCTTTTCTGTATGAACGTATCAGACAAGTCATACATAACCTTGAAATGCCTGGCCATCTCACGGGACACACCCTGGGGGTCGAGGAACCGGAGAAACGGAAAGAAGTCTGCCACGTTGGGCTTTCCGATGAGCTTCATTAATTTCCAGATGGTATCTTTCACCTCGCCAGAAGCTGGATTGTGCGGATCGAAGATACTTGCGCTGAAGATCATGTTGCCTAACAAATTCAGAGACGTGCAGAACGCCGTCCGCCCGATATCCACAACCTTTCCCTTGTCCTCGAATATGAGTCGAATCGTGCGAAATACTTGATCTCTTCTGAGATGTTGCAGAGCATCCAGTCTTTTTTGACTGAAAAGTTCAACAGTCGAAATGCGTCGGAGATTGCGCCAGTATGGTCCGTATTCGGCCCAGACTAGCGAGGACTTGTGATGGGAAAAGGATCTGAATGCTTCTATCATCGGTCGCCCCGCGAAGATGTGGTCGTGGGTTCTAAGGAGCTCCTTGGCCATTGCAGAGGATGAGACCACCACTGTTGTTTTCATTCCCAGACGGAGAGCCATCAGTGGGCCGTATTGCAGAGAGAGGTCACACAAAGACTCATGCGGATTTTTCCCTATTTGAAAGAGGTTCCCTACAATAGGCCAAGCAGGAGGTCCTGGGGGAAGAGGAACCCTTCTCTTGCTCTCCCTTCTCCATAGAAACAAGAATAATATGAGTGAACCAGCAGCAAGGAGCACCGAGGAGCAAGAAAGCGGTGGAATATCCATATTAACTCTCTTTGTTTCCTTTGGTTTTCCAGAACACACTATTTAATAGCTGCAATCTTATCGGGCGAAGTCGCCGCCCGTGGTTCTTTGGTCGAAGGAATTTGGAGTCTTTCACGATGGGAAGAACTAGTCGTAGTGGTAGGTAGTCATAATTAGGAGGCAAGACTTGTCACTATTCTAGGGTATCTATTAAAATATAGGAATTTAAAGTCTTCCATAGTACCATTTAATGGACTGGTGTACTTTATAATATATACAAAAGTCTAAATGAATGATATTATTTGTCAAATAGTTTAAAGTGACTTAAACATATTGTATGAGACATGCATTCTAATATATATGTAGAATGAACATCCATAGCAAAGTGGCGGTCAATAATTATGTGGAACATCATTTGAATGGATGAAATTGATTCTAATTTCTAAACTATGTTTTTTAAATTATTTTTTTCATAATTAAATTTTGTATGTACATATGTAGGAAATTAGTTCCATATCTAAGGTTTTACTAATACTAATAATATACATTAGAAAATATGAATTGTAATTTTTTTAATTAATAAAAAATAACAACAATTATTAGGAGGCCATAAATTCATGAATCTCCATAAATTTTCTAGACACATGCATTGACCTAACAATATTATGAAAATATATATGAAGAGACTTGAATCAATTCTCTATAATGAAAAGCCCTAATTTTACATGAAAAATTAAATCAAAATCTCAATTCTCACTAAAAAGTAGCATTTAAACTAAGACATTTGATTGACACTAATTTGAACATTAGGAGAATTAAAGGATAGGCCTATAAATTAGAGTAATAATCCACATATTTTGTAGAATATGAATAACATACTCTAAACTAGCATGCGTATGCACATTGATAAAGAGAAAGAAACTTTATAACATAATTGTATTGCATGAAAGAAATTTTATGCAAAAATATGTAGACAACACACTTTTTTATGAACTCTTTTTTTTATATACCTTGTATATGATAGTTATTAATATGCGAGGGCCATGAACTAGGTGAAAACAATATGCTAATAGATTTAAAAAATCTATAGAATTCTTTCCTTATGAATATAAGTGTGATAGGTGTTCAACTTGTATGGTGCCAAGTGTTAATCCTATGTTGTTGATACAACATACAATAGACATAACCAAGTGTTGGAAACATATGGTGGTGAAGTGGATATATTCAAGGGTATTCATGTGCTCCAATATGTAATATTGGAATATGCAAGAAAGTAGTGTTATGTGAAGATGCATAGGAATTGAGCATTAAAGCGTTGTGTAAAGATGTATAGTAGGGATGAGAAATATGGATTGAGTAGCTCTATATTAAAAATAATAATACAAGCCAAAATACTATGGTATGCTGAAAATAAAAACATTCTCACATGAGCCACATTATATGGTTTACTGGGTTGAAAGTTCAATTCTTATCCCAATTTTATAAAGAAAATAGCCAACATAGATCTAATTTTTTAACTTGAATAAATAGAAAGTGACATATATTCTTAAAGTTTTAAAATGGTATAATCTAATGAAATATTAATTTTTTGGAGTATTTTCTATTTGTAATTTTAAAAAATATTTAAACATATTTTAAAAAAAAAATTGATAATATAATTTAGTTGTTGATAAAATATTGAAAAATAAGGTTAAGTGGGACATGATCTTTTATATAATAAACTTTATATTTTTTCTTTCAATTTTATTATTATTTATAACTTGAAATTGTAGTGTATGGGTTAATTTTCTTACCATTTTGATAAATATATATTTAAATAAATCTTAAAATTTGTGTGTGCTAAAAACATAACCATTTCTATGTGATACAATTTTTTTATTAACAATTTATCCAAAATGAAATAAAATATTATATTGTCTTGATATAGAATCTCTCCTTCAATACATCATATTTTTTTTTTTTTTAATTTAAAAACCTTTTATAGTTTTCTTGACTAGACTATCAACTTTAGGTTTTGATGTTGATGACCAAATTTTTGTTAAAAAAATAAAAAATAAACTAAAAACACTAGTTAAAATATTTAAAATGATGCATTTTTTAAAACTACACTTATACATCTATAAAAGGGTATCTTTATTTTTTTCTAAATATTAATTATATGAGTAATAGTTGTGAGAACATTAGTTTTTTAATTTTTTTCATTTTTTATTAAATTAATACCAAAGTGATGCTACAAATATATTTTGTGGACACATTTAGTTGACAAAATTATGCCCTAGATCTAATTTAACTAGAATAAATCTAGCTAGAACATATGTTTGACCAAAATTGAATTTCACTTGAAAATGATTAATTTTATTTGTGTTGATAGATTGGCTTTATGTGGGACACAACTTTGAACTTTCACCCAAGGACCATATTTCAAGGGTTTCAAGTCATAGTGTGAATTGTGGAAGAATTTCTTCTAAATATGGAGCTATATTGATGGGTATCATAGCGAGCTCTACATATCTATTGTTGATGCTAAATAAATTTTCATAATTGTTAGTGACGATCTTGGATTCATTAGATGAATCACTAAGATTTATCTACTTCTATTTCTTATTTGCAAGTCATCATAGTCGCTAGTACATAGTACAATATGTTAAGAGGGGATACTAGATGGAATCCAAGACATGTTTGGAAAAGACTATGCCTTGTAGAGCTTAATATTGATCTATTATAATATTTTTGGATGAAAGGTAGAACATCATCCCATGTATATAGATGCACACTATTATAAAGTTAGAGAAGATGAACTAGTGTGTGATTCACCGTGTCATTTCCCCAAATTAGTTTATGGGTGGACAATTTTAAAATAATCTAATTGTGTCTAACATTGTATAAAAAATGCCAAAAAAGTGCTGGTGAGTATGATGTTTTAGTTAGAGAGAATGGAGGTAAAAATACATTGAAGTAAAGCTAAAATTATTGAGAAAGATGCAAATAATTTCTAACACACTATGATTATCTTCTTACAAGTCACCAAAATGTCCATTTTAGAGAATTTATCAAGCACAAAAAATATAGATTATTTTTGTCATTTGATTTTTGATAGAAAATTAAGAAAAACCATGTTATTTAATTCCTAACAGTGTTGAGGTAATGTAAAATTGATATAAATGTAATAGATGGGTATGTGCAGGATCATCATCG
Source organism: Sequoia sempervirens (assembly GCA_007258455.2). Classification (NCBI taxonomy): domain Eukaryota; kingdom Viridiplantae; phylum Streptophyta; class Pinopsida; order Cupressales; family Cupressaceae; genus Sequoia; species Sequoia sempervirens. The sequence goes on from VDFB02000002.1 coordinate 9,285,266, forward strand.
AAAAAACAGGCCCTTACGTGGCAAAAATTTTAAAAAAATCAGAGTTAGGCAACTTGACATAAAAATTTGAATAAGTTATCTATATTATTTCAAAAATATGTAAGAATAGAATCTGTAGAAAATTGAATGTAGTTTCTAAAGTACATTCCTCATGCATGCAACATGTCTTCAAACCCTTGTGAATCTCTATAGTGTGGATGAATTCAAAGCCAACAAAGAAATGTTTCTTCAGATCAAACTCAATGTTCCTTTATCCCAGGTCTTCTCAACAATGTGGATAGATGTTGGTGCAACCAACTACTGGTTCTACGCAATGCCCTTGATTTTTTTTTTAACTTATTCCAACTAGTAAACTAAAAAAACCCTAACCTTCCTCTTGTTATATGGCTCAATAGACACAAGGAATGAAAACTCTCTTTTTCATTGTTTGGCACCCAAAAAGAAACTTAGTCAAAATTCTCTTTTTCATTGTTAGGCGCCCAAATAAAACTTATTCTTTCACTAATATCTCCTTTTTTTCACTCAATGATCAAATTAGTCACTTATGATGATCAAATTAGTGATTTATTTAGTCATTTATAACTGTGTTGCAAAAAATCACTAGAATTTAATCATTTTTAGTTGTGACTAAATTTTTGTCATGTAGTCATTTATTTACCAAATTATACTAGTTGTCATTATGTTTTCCTACTCATAGTTGTGTTTATCATTTTGATTATGGTGATGTAGGATGTAGAAAATTCTTATGGATTAATCATGGATCTGATGAATTGCCTCAGTTGTTGATTTTCCCTTACCATTGCATCGAATTTGAGGGATGTGATATTGAAATTCATTTTTCTAAATATAAAGATGAATTTGCATGGCTTAGAACTATAACTGTCACCTTATTACTTGTGCATACATTGAAAATTCATATAGGGGTGGGTGTCAATTCGCCTTGTTTGAACATGGTACATTTTGAGTCTCTTTGTATATAGTTTGATTTGAATAAATGCAATATGCTTTCATTTTCTTTCTTTTTTTGTTTCCTTTTACTTTCCTACTTTGGTATGTTTAGGTTTTCTTTTTCTTTGCTTCTCAAGTTTAGGGTGCCCTTGTTTTCTTCTAGGGATGTTTGTGTATGCAACAACCATTTCACTTTTTGGGATTGTTCTAAGTATTACTTTGAGAAACTCTATTCATTTTTTCATAATGGATGGTCAAGGTCTCTTGTTAGTGTCAAGTGGTTTGTATGTTTGATTTGAAGAGGAAAAGTCATTGGTCTGATATGATTCTAAAGTATTTTGAAATCCTATATCTCTGACACATTTTAAGAATCCTAAGGTCATTGTAAGTTCCTTTGTGAAGTCAGGTTAAGTGAAAAATCTTAAGATTTATGCTTTAGTGCCACTATGATTCTCAACCCTGAGTGTGAGCTTCATTGCTTACGAGTTGAAATGAACATAAAAGAATGAAAAGATCAAAAGAAACAAAAGAAAAGTGAGAAAGTTTAAAAAGAGACAAAATCAAGGGATTCAACTTTTAGGAGGATTCAAATAACTCTAACGAGGCTATGGATGTTTGGCTGGCAGTAGAGCTATGCTCAAGAGAATCACAGTGACAACCTTGTTGAGGCTATAGACACCTAACTATTAGCAAGGCAATGTCTAGGTTGCTTTTGAGGTAGAATCATTCATGTAGTTTAGCATGATGAAGCATAGTTTTTTGTACTTGCTTAAGGAAGGAAATTAATACATTCGTACACACTTGGATTTTTAGCATACAAAAGGTTAGATTAGCTAGTGGTTTTGATTCTTTGATGAAAGTGTTTCAGTCTGTTTAGCCTAATGTGAAGGTCAGAACTAGAGATTCTTGGTCCATGATTATTGTTTTTCATTTAAATTCTCTAGAGAATTTCCCTAGCAAAGTAGACATTTATTGTGCATTTTCTTGCACACATGCCCCATTGAAGGTAGGTACCCACTATTTTTCCTTTCTTTTCATCAGCTTGGTCTGTGCTCATTTTTTTTTACTCTTTCCTTCACTTTTTTCCTTTTGTTCAATTTTTCCTTTGGAATCTTGATGTCTCCTTGGAGCCTTATAAGTCCTACAAAGTTTCATTCACTCAAGCGAACTTGCTTAAATTTTTATTCGGGTGGTTGCCATGTAGATGTTGGGGTCTCTTATGTTGTTTATAGAAATCCATCGAACCAATGCCAGACCCCCCCGACTTCCACAATCACATTTTTTGCATTTCTCAAAATGGGTCAAGACATCAAGAAATAGGTCTAGGCACTCTTCCTACCCATTTTCCCATGTTCTTGAATTGAAAAATCCAAAAAAAATTGTGTTAAGGCCTTGTGGAAATTTTTATGCGGGCAGCCACCATGCGGATGGCGAGTTCTCTTACGCTATTTGCAAAAATTCATCTAATCGACACCAGACCCCCTAGCTTCTGTAGTCACATTTTCCACATTTCTTGAAGTGGGTAAATCATCAAGAAATAGGTTTAGGTGTTGTTCCTATGCATTTTCCAACATGCCAAAATGGATAAAATCAAAATTTCTTAAGTATTTGGGATTTGAGGGAATTTTGTGTGGGTATGTTGTCGACCAGCACCACAACCTCCAACTTTTGCATTGCTTCAGCCTGCAAAGCTTTGGTTTCTACAGTTGGGTTTTTCGCAACTCAAGAAATGGGTGAAAATTTTAAGTATTGAAAATTTAGTGCCTTTAATATCCAAGTCTACACGTGTCTAAATAAGTTGGGTCCAAAAAGACTAAGTTTTGAGGCATTGCAAAAGGTCGGTTGTAGAAAGTTGGGTGCGAGATGTCGTTCTGTCCACACCATTTTTATGGCACAAACTTTTTTGGCTTCTACATTGCTCTGGCTTCCAGTGGTCCAATTCCCTCAAAGGTGGAAAATTCACTCACTGACGTTGAACCTTCCGGATTCCATATTGCTCCAACCATCAAAAGTCAAATCTGCTAAAATTTCCATTTCCTGACATGGAAAATTTTCCAAAAAGGATTTGGAAACTTTCCTAAAAAGCAATTTTTCTGAAAAAGGAAATTGTCTTGAAATTAATTTTTCCAATGGAAATTTTCTCAAAATAGATTTAAAAAATTATTCTAAAAACAAAAATTTTCCAAAATGAAAATTTTCCAAAAATGGAAAGTTTTTGAAAAATGAAATCTATTGATGGACTATAAATAGATAAATTTTAATAATTTAAATAAGGGAAATTTATCATTTTTGGAGGTTTAAATTATGGTATTTTATGACAGGTGTTTTTAGGATACTTGGAGGGACCAACATATGAAACCATGCCATATATTAGAGGGAGGAGTAAATGAATTAAATGGCCAAGATTAACATGCATATGGATTTGTGTAAGGCCTTATTAACTATTTAAAATATCAATATTCAATGCAAATCGACATGAGAATTCATGCCTACCAGCTGGAAAAATATTTTAAAGGAGACAACGAAGGAAGCTATTTTTATTCCTCTAATGAGGGGTGTTATCGAAATCGAGGAGCATATTTTTTCTCCTTGGACCATAACAGAATTACCTGATTGGATGTAAATGAGGCATGTATTTCCAAAATTCAATATACTTCAAATATTAAATACTGATGTAATCTGGGCCCTTGAATCAAGTTCAATATTGGCACTTGATTTGAAATACAATAGATATAAAAGGTTGGTGCCTACTCACTTGTAAGGGAGGTTTTTAGGAGTTGCAGAGGTAGTTAATAAATAGAAGTTAGTTGTGGGAGATGAAGAACTACAGATTTTTGAGAAAATTTTGGATAAATTAATGCAGATGAGTCATTGATTTGGTGAATGTCTATGTTGATATTTCCTTTTCTGATTCTCAAATATTAGTTTCAATTATTTCATAATAATGGTGAAATTTTAAAGATGCTTGATGAATCTACTGCTCATGCCTTTTGCAATCTATTGATTGTTACAAGTTGCTTTGTAAGGTTATTCTCAACCAAGTATTGCATTAAATTCAACTATGAATGTTTGTTCATGTCATGCTAGCATTTGGGTATATGTATGATCATTCATAGTATGAAAATATTTCACTTTCCTTTGAAGATTGCACCATTTCTATGTAGTTGTAGGCTTGTCCTTGATCAAGAAGAAATTGGTTTTATGGGGATTTTTCCATTTGCAACATTATCCATTGTTATGATTGATCTTAGGTCTTATATTCGAACCTCTCTCAACCCTTAAATCTTATTTCATTTCCCTAAATCTGTATCAGTTTATAATTAAACAAGGATCACCACATTGCCACATTTGATAAGTGTTTTTTAGATCTCTAATCTAAAAATTATAGTAAGGTTTTGCACATATTTTTCATATTTCACAAAAAATTGTTTGAGTTTAACGTTGAACCAAGATTGCTGAATTGTAAGGCCCCTTGTGATTACTAGTAAATCACATCATAATTGAGTTGTTTTCTACATTGTCAAGACCTGACCTTAGAGACCTTGGGGTTGTTTTCTGAAGTTTGTATGAGGAAATCACCTTTCAAGAGAGATAGAAAATTCTTGTTTTATTTGTGTTGTGCAGTGCTAAAACACTCATCAGTAGGACTCTAAGGTTGAGACACCCTAATCCCAAAATTATCCCACTTGTTGAAGGCCTACAAGATTCATATGATATCAACTACTTAGAGCCCCAAGGTTTGTAGAATCAGAACACCATCTAAACTTCTCTATGCTCACTGGTGTCATCAATGCATCTACAACATTCACCAAAGTGTCAATCGTCTTGAAGTTAACTTTTCCATCTTCTACTATATCATGAACAAAATAATATTGAACATCAATGTGCTTTGTTTTGGCATGGAAGGTAGGTTTTTTTTAAACAAATGGCACTCTAATTATCACAACAGATAGTATTTTTTTCTACATATAAACTAATATTATTTAACATAATATCTAAAGCCAAATGGATTCCTTACAAGAATGAGTAGCTACCATGTACTCTACTTCATTCATGGACAAAGTAACTAATTCCTACTTCTTGATCATCTAACTGATAGCACCACCAAACATCATAAACATATAACCACTATGAGATCTTCTTTTGTCAATGTAAGCTACCCAATGAAAATCCACATATCCATGAATACTCATTGAATGTTGAGGTCTATTAGGATAACCATGAAAAAATAGGACATAATTAGAAGTACCTGCAAATACCTAGACACTCTCTTAACTGTATCATGATGTAGTCATCCAGGACTAGCCATAAACTAACTAAGGACTACCACTTCTTTGGAAATGTCTAACCTCGTATAGACCATAACATACATTAAATTTCCAACATCACTTGCTTATAGTAATTTTTTCATGTCCTCCATCTCTATAGGATATTTTGGACAATCACTCATAGAAAGCTTCCTCCCTTGCATCATAAGAATTAGTAACTATCTTCAATCTACCATGTTGGATATCTCCAATATTGAATTTGCATACTTTCTCTGGCTTAACCAAAGCTTTTTTTAGCTCTATCTCTCATGATATCTATCACCAAGATATACCTAGTTGCACCTAGATCTTTCATCTCAAACTATATCGACAACTAAGACCTCAAATATGAAATCATAATTTACCATTCCCAAAAAATAACATATAATCTATGTATAAAACAATAATGAGAATGTGACCATTTTCAGATTTATAATACACATAATGACCAGATTTAGATCTTAGAAAATGACAACACATAGGTATCAAACTTATGGTACCAAATTATAGAAGATTTTTTCAAAAATACAAAGACTTCTTCAGTTTGCAAACCAAATTTTCTTTACCCTTGACAACAAAATGCTCTTCTTGTGAAATTTAAATCTCTTCCACTCCAAATCATTGTGAGGGAATGTTGTCATCAAATCCATCTATTCCACTTCCAAATTATATGTTGTTACAAGTCATAATAGGAAATAGATAGATGTCAACTTCACAATAGGAGAAAATATCTCACATTAGTCAATTTCCTCCACCTGAGAATACCCCTTAGAGACCAATTGTGCCTTATGTTTCTCAACACTGCCATCAGGACCACACTTTTTCTTGAATGCCCATTTACAACCAACATGCTTATGTCCATCAATTAAGGGTACCAAGTCCCAAGTCTTATTTTTCTTTAAGGTGACCATCTCCTCATACATGGATTTCATCTAGGAATCTACATAACTCATACCCATAGCCTCTCTAATAGTCCTAGGCTCATCAATTTTAGCAATCAAAGAAAAAATGCAACTAGAATCCAATAATGAATAACCAAAGCTTTTTGGTTGTTTCCTAACTTGCATAGACCTCCTCAATTCTTAAGGTTGAGGTTCTTCCTTTTTAAAACTTTCAGAGCTACTTGAGCTATCCTCATCATCAATTCTAGTAGAAGTGCATAGTTCACCTTTCATCAGAGTAGGTGGAGCTTGAACTACCTCCTTCTTCTCCTTCTTATCTTTCTTCTCTTTCTTCTCTTTCTCTAGCTGCAACTCAATATTCGAAGGTTTCATCTATTTGAAAATTAAACATTTTCTATAGAAAACCTTCTAGGCCTCTAGATCCCAAAGCTTTTACCCCTTCACACCAACACCATAGCTGATGAAGATACACTTAAACACATTGTTATTCAACTTATACATTTTCTTAATCAAATCACAAGCGTAAGCTTCATAACCAAATATTTTGAGATGTCTCAACAAAGCCTTTTTACTAGACCAAGTTTCCATGGGTTTCTTTTCAACAAGCATTGATGTAGGATATTTGTTGATCAGATAATATACAGTGGGTGTTGCTTTTGTCCAAAACTTTTTCTCAAGGCCAACACCACTCTACATACTCCTATCCCTCTCCACCAATGTCCTATTCTAACACTTTAAAACTCCAATTTGATGTGTGGTGTATGGAGTTTTCTTATGCCTCTCAATCCCATACTCTTTACAAAACTTGTTAAACTTTTCCAAACAAAACTCACTACCATTATCAGTTCTCAAAAATTTAATCTTTCTACTACTGTGATTTTCAACCAAGGCTTTAAACTCCTTAAACTAACTAAATACTTCAACTTTACTTCTGAGAAAATAAACAAATGCCCTTTTTCTA
>VDFB02000002.1:9292483-9708977 GCA_007258455.2 Sequoia sempervirens
AGTAACCTTTTGCAACCAAACATGCTTTATACTTCTCAATGCTTCCATCTGAACCCATCTTCCTTTTGAACACCCATTTACAACCAACAGACTTCCATCCTTCAGGCAATGGTATAAGGTCCCATGTGTCATTCTTCTTAAGAGCTGCCATCTCTTCTTCCATGGCTATTTTCCAGGACTTTGAATCATTCATACCAAGAGCCTCTTCTACAGATTGTGGTTCATCAATATTAGCATTCAAAGCAAATATACACCTCCAATCATCAGGAGAATATCCATGCCTTTTTGGTGCCTTCCTCTGTCTAATAGACCTTCAAACAAGATCTAGTTCAAGTTCAAGTTTAGGTTCTCCCTCTTCCTTTGATGATTCAAAACTCGTAGAGCTCTCCTCAACTTCTTCTCTTTCTAGGGGCCTCGATTCAACTTTCTCAGGTGTAGCAGGCAGTTGAATCACATCTTTCTTTTCTTCCATCTGTTTTGGCTGCACTATAATAGAAGGCTTAGTTTCCCTAAAAATAACACTTCTAGAATAAAATACCTTTTGTGCAACAGGATCCCAAAGCTCGTATCCTTTCACACCATAACTATATCCAATGAAGATACATTTGACAGCTTTTTTGTCCAATTTTGTCTGCTTCTCCTTTGGCACATGAGCATATGCCTCACAACCAAACACTCTCAGATGCCTAAGTGAAGGCTTGTGGTCTGACCATGCTTCCATTGGCGTCTTATCAACAAGAGCTGATGTAGGAAACTTGTTTATTAGGTAGCAGGCAGTGGCTACAACTTTAGCCCAGAACTTTTGTTCCAGTCCAGCTCCACTCAGCGTACTCCTAGCCTTCTCCATCAAGGTCCTGTTCATTCTTTCTGCAACTCCATTCTGCTGTGGAGAATACAGAGTCGTCTTCTCTCTTTTAATACCACAATCTTTACAAAATGTGTCAAAATCATTAGAGCAATATTCACCACCATTATCAGTTCTCAAACACTTTATCTTCTTTCCAGTCTACAACTCAACCATTGCTTTAAATTCTTTGAAATGACTGAAAACTTTAGCTTTACTCCTAAGAAAATAAACCCATGTTCTTCTACTGAAATCATCAATGAAAGAAACATAATAAACGGATCTACCAATAGAAGAAACATCAACTGGACCAAATACAACTGAATGGATAAGATCTAAAATACATGAAGGCTTATGAGAACTCGAGTAAAACTGAATACGATTTTGTTTACCATAGATACAATACTCACAAAAATCAAACTCAAGATTGCAGTCATTCAACTCATCAACAAGGTTTTTATTTTTCAAGGTCTGTAGATCCTTCTCACCTATGTGGCCAAGTCTTTGGTGCCATAACATGGTCTTCTCTATAGGAAACTTTGATTCGGTAGATAGAGCACCCTTGGGTACCCAAAAACCACAACCATATGTTGAGAGAGAAACCCTCTCCTTCTCCAACAAAGTAGTCCTTTTCACAATCTTATCAGAAGTACTATTGCACTCTACCGTGCATGCATCAAGCTGGTACAATGTACCCAATCTGCTTCCTCTTGCTATTACCATAGCACCTCTCATCATTTTCACACCTGCTTCAAAAAAATTGTACGAGAACACCTGCATCTATTAGTTTGCTAATAGATAACAAATCTCTTGCTAGTCCTGGGATATGCAAGACACCATCAAATCTTCTAATTCTACCATCAGAAAATTTCACACGAATACTTCCACGACCAACAATATCAAGAACAGAGTTATCACCCAAATACACCCCACCACCATCAAAATTTTCATACTTACTAAACCAGTTTCTATTAGGAGTCATGTGGAAAGATGCACCTGAGTCTATCAACCATGCATTGTCACCTGCATGAGTGGCCAAGGCTGCGATGAAAGCATCTCCATCTTCCTTCTCAGACTCAGAATCAGAATATTGCTTCTTCTTCTTCTTCTTCTTCTCCTCTTTGCAGTCCTTTCAGAAGTGTCCAGGTTTGCCACAATTCCAGCAAATTGCCTTGGACTTACCAGGAGATTTTGATCTCCCCTTATTCTTGGACTTAGAATGGCCATGCTACTTTTCATTCTTGCCTCTTTCTTTTGGTCTTCCTTGAACACTCAAAGCCTCTTTGGCATTCAAAGAGACCTTCCTTCTCATCTCCTCAAAAAGTAGAGAACCAACAACATCCTCTATCTTCAAGACAACTGAAGTGCTCCCTATGGCCATGATGAGGCTATCCCATGAATCTGGCAACGAACATAGCAAGACTTGGCACCTTTCTTCTTCATCCATTTTCACCCCAACTAAGGTCAACTGAGTCACCAACATATTAAAGCTTTCCAGATGCTCAAAAATCTGTCCACCTTCTTCCATTCTCAAGGAATACAACTTCTTCCTCAAGAAAATCTTATTTAGAAGTGATTTCGCTTGATAGATCTCACTTAGCTTCTTCCAAAGCTTCTTTGTACTAGATTCTTCATGGAAATTAATCAAAATTGAATCTGCAAGACACAATCTTATGAGACCTTTAGCTTTTCTATCCATTACATCATATTGTGTAGCTAAAGTTGGATCTGCAGGCCTCAGCGTATTCTCATCCACCGCATCCCATAGATCTCGATCAATTAATAGATCTTCCATCTTCAGCTTCCACATCTTAAAGTTTGTGCCAGAAAACTTTTCTACATCAATTCTCCCCGACGTGCTTGCCATCTTTACAATCTTGCAATACAAAAAATAAAATACTCTGCACAAGCTCCCACTCAAACCTTGATTAGCTCAAAAAACCCTGTACCCAACAAATAGAACCAAAATTGGCCAAGCTTTGATACCACTTGTAAGGAAGCAAAGGTGCGCGGAATCGCTTCCTACGCTAATCTTGAGAGGACAATTATGCAAATTCAACTAACTATTACAAAGATTTCAATGGACAAGTAAACATGCATAAATGAAATATCACAATAAACACATAACACAATAATTACCATGGGGAAACCTTTCTAGGAGAAAAACCTCACCCTCCAAAACTTGCACAATGTATTATCAAATCAAGAAGATTACAATACACTTGCAATGCAAGTTCTTACAGGAGCGCATCACCACAACTCAAACTCAGACTCGGAGAGACTTCTTCTAGCACTCAGTCTTGCAAACTAAACTTAATGATTCAAACACCTCTCCAAGCCCTCCTTTTATAGTGATTTACAACCTGGAAACCATTTATGGTTTTACAAAACCATGGGCAAAACAGCCATGCCACATGTTACCCACTTGTCACTTGTAACTTCCAAGATGGGAAAACAACCAAGTTAAAATAGCATTTTCGTCCATAATTTTTTCCTCTAGTTTAGACCCCCATTAAATTCATACAATGAGTTGTTTATACTCAAAAAACAACCCTCCTATCTTCTAATAGAGATAGGGCACATTTTTAACAACTCATACACCTTTTCCCAACACATAAACACATGGAGAACTACCACAAACAAATTCTAGAATTTTTTGAAAGAAGGCTTGCAAGGTTGAGACACAATTCTCAACATCTTGCAGTGCCTAGCACGATCTTAAATCTAGTCTTCCAGTCAAGTACCTTCCCTTTACTCTGGGACTTGCCATGGAACAATATGGAATTCAAAGAGCCATTGGACACATAATCGTAAACTAGTAACCTTTGTGACCCTTCTGCACAAAATCCTCGAAGCCTGACCAAATTCACATGTTGTATGTTTCCTATAGTATTGATTTCTGCTCGGAATAGCTTCTCTGATCTTGAACCATCCATTTTTTTGTTGGAGGGGCAGAGGAGAAAATATATTTTCATAAGTGTGCTGCTGCACACAATATCTATTGCCTAAATAAAATAATTACAATTGCATCTATTTAAAGAGGTCTTAGAAGTATCTGGAGATCTCCATATTCAAAGCATATGTGTAGAAGAATAGAGTGTAGGTCTGCAGTAGAAGTTTCTAGCTTAAATGTTGGATGAGATATGACTACACAACAGAGGATATAGAGTTGTCAGAGGATACAGAATTGTCAGGATCAGCTGGCATGAGTAGATGCAATTATAATTTCCAACACTCCCCCTTAATCGCAACTACAAATTTCTTTCTGGTCTCTTGTTGACTTTGCACACAAGTGGTTTTAGCTAACCACAAACCTCGCATACAGGTGGTTTCAGATTACCACAAATTAACATATTGAAACTAACATATGAGTGGTTTCATATTACCACAAACTAACATATGAAACTAGCATATGAGTGGTTTCAGATTACCACAAACTAACTTACTAGTGGTTTCAGATTACCACGAACTCATTGACAAGTGGTTTCAGATTACCATAAACTCACAAACTAATGGTTTTTAGATGACCACAAACTCACATGATGGGAAAGCAAATGCATGCTTGAATCTCAGACTACTATCCTCTGATTTTTTTAATCTCCAGTTCCTCTTTCTTACTGTTATCTCACAAATGCTTCTCTTTTATATAACCTTTCACTCTCTCTCAACCTCCAACCTAGACACTCACTGATGCATTCTCAAAATACTAATTTATTTCCTTAATAAAAAACATGCTTTTCATTTGGGTGACAAAAAATACCTTTTTCAGCAGCGACCATTCTGCAAAAATACTCTTTTTCTTTATAACTGATATCTCTTCAATCTTGCTTTTCTCCCAGGTGTATTTGAAACAGTTGTGACCTTTTAATCTGATCTGGCTCTTTCTCCACAAGCTGTCTTCCTCTACCTCAGCAGCAATTCTTTCTTTTCACCTTTTAATATCAACGCTTGGCTTCCTTAATAAATCTCCTTCTATGATTTTGCTCTTCCAATTGTTCTTCAGTGGCATCTATGACTTGCATGACTTATATCCACTTCTTGCCCCAACAAATTTCTTCTCTCTCAGATTTTTACAGATCTCTTTTGCTTGACTGGCATCTCCTCTTCTTACAGCTTTTGCACTTGCAATTGGTGCCTTAAACTTCTATGGCAGCTTTCTTTTCACAAAATCTGCAACTCTTCCTTGATCTTTTGACTTTCAGCTGTGGGGACTTTCTCCTTAGTAGGAGTTCCCACGATCTACTTTTATTGCAGGTCCTAAATGCAACGGGTGGCTTGAATATGCCAGCGGCTCCCTTTCAACGATTCCCACCAGCAATCAACCTTTACAATGGCTTTTCTTTCTTTAAACAACGAACAACAACTCCTATAAATACTGGCAGAACTTTGGCCCCGCATCTCAAATGTATCCCTGGACTACCAAGGGAGAAATGCCCAGAAACCCTTCAACAGAAACCTTTTGTAGAAGCTTCTTCCAGGACTTGGCAGGCTTATGCAAAAGCCCGAATTTCTTGAGACTCAAATTTGCTCTTAATTTGAACGAACACAACTATCTCAAACTAGGCACTTGCTCTCCCTAAATCTGCCAGATGAACGCTGGCTCTGATACCAATTTGTTGGAGGGGCAGAGGAGACAAGATATTTTCATAAATGTGCTGCTGCACACAATATCTATTGCCTAAATAAAACAATTACAATTGCCTCTATTTAAAGAGGTCTTAGAAGTACATGGAGATCTCCATATTCAAAGCATATGTGTAGAAGAATAGACTGTAGGTCGACAGTAGAAGTTTCTAGCTTAAATGCTGGATGAGATATGACTACACAACAGAGGATACAGAATTGTCAGGATCAACTGGCATGAATAGATGCGATTATAATTTCCAACATTTTTTAACGGCTATAAGCGCGCCGTCTGCAAGAGATCCTTTGAACACCGAGTCAAATCCTCCGCCTCCTAACTTAGAACTGAAATTCCTAGTTGCAATCTTCAACTTTTTGTAAGTGAACATTCTAAGAAAAAAGTTAGCGGAATGTGCACACTTCTCCGTTGATCGCAGCCGACGCCGCGTCCACATTAAAAATGTAAAGGTACCCAAACCTACAGCGAGAGTACCCAGAATACCCAGCACTGCGCCCACAATAATTGGGGTTTTGCTTTTTGAGGAGGATGGTGGAGCAATCTTTGGAAGTGAAGAAGCAGCTACTCGAATAAAGACATTTGAATTGATTTGTGATGAAGAATCCCGCATGTTAAGCAAATCTCCGGACCAGATTTGGCATGGCCCTGAATGCGGATTGAAAGCAAACGCAGTGCAAGAGCAGTTGCGGAGGCACGCTTTCTGGCAATCTTTGTGTGTGGATGCAGGGTATGAGGAAGCGTGGTCATTAGGCAACGTTACACTGGACCTGAGGAATCCGTCGGTGCTCCCCTTTTGGGCGTCGCAGTTTAATGGGCTCTGTCGAACACAGCCACTGGATGACCAACCTTGCGAACTCCAGGAGCGATTGTCTTTGGGGACGAAGCCTTCGACGCAGCTGCAGAACTGAATATTGTTGGAGTTGCAGCTTCCGTAAGCGCCACAGACATTATATACGGTGCATTGATCTCTGGGTCGAGACCAGAACACGCTCCATTTACTGCTATCAGACAAAATAAAACCTTGATATTGTCCGGATTGTTGCAGAACCCAACGTGAGGGGGTGTGTGCACTTCTTCCCGGCGTCAATGTGTAACTGAGATACAAACCAGAGCTAGTATTTCCAATGGTGTAATTGTACAAGCCTGTCAGCCACATTTCCGGAATTTCACTTAGGCGTTTACCATCATAAACTCCGCTCTCCCAATACTGCACAGAATTGTTCCATAGTAGCACAAATTGTCTGATTCCTGAGGGATCCTGTTGAAAAGAAAAATTCCCAGGAGCTGGATCCATTGAATTCTTGCAACAGACTAGCTTTCGATTTCCGCCGACCTTCATCCCGGGCAACAACGTATCGACAAGATGATCGAAGCTTTGCCAAAGAGTCTCAGATTTATTGCCATCGCTCAACAGTACTAAATTGCCAGAATCTAGTATCACAGCCCGGGAAGCCATGTTCGGCGTGTTGACCGACCAAAGAGATGCACCCTCTGCGTCAAACAGTTCCAGACCAACTTGTCTAGACAGCTTCAGAACGCCAGGGCTCTTCTTTGCGGGAGTCTCCCTGTTAGCCACCCAAACAATCGTCTTCTCTGCTACTTTGCCATACCAGATGCCAATGTACCAGTTATTGGTTCCAGCTGGGCTGAAGAATCCCAATTCAAACGTTCCATTCTTTAAAACTATTGTCTGATTTCCTGTAAGCGAGGCACCCAGGGAAAGAGTATCTTCCCTCTCAGCAATGCACTCCTCACAGTTATGCAACATAATTAGTACAGTAAGAGCGAAGAGCATATATGATTTCCTTCCTTTTTCCATTTTCTCCGTCATGTTTATGGAGTTGATCCGAAGATATAATAGTCGTAGAACGCAAAATCAAGATCAAGAATTCAATGGATGTGCATTCGATTTAATTTTCGTCCTTATGTCTGGCCCCATTGTCAAGGTCTATCCAGAAAAACGATTGAAATTAGCAATTGCGTGTTAATGGAGTCGCGTACAAATGAACAGTTGAGAATGCTCTACCAGAAGTTTCTTTATCTTTAGGTAGAAATTTTTTTCTTGTTTTAAATATTTAGTAAATGATAAGACAATTAAAGATACAATATTTTACACACGTTTTTATAATTATAATAGTAGGGAATTTTATTTTTTTAATTTTTTTTCTTTTAGGATTGTAAATCATTTTTATTATAAATTTATTAGTTTATATGAAAATGAGAAGGGTTTATAGAAGAATATATCAAAGATTTTAGGATTTTTATTATCATTTTCATTATAAATTTATTATTTTAGTTACAAATTATATATATATATATATAATTACAAATTTCATATTTATATCATTTCTTCAATCTTAAAATTAAAACACACTCTATACTTCATCACATATATAGTGATTGTATTAATTTCATATATCTTTTATAAATTTATGTCTAAAAATATTGGTCAATTTTATATTTTTAAAAAGTCACACTAAAAAATATAACATAAGGATTGAATATGGTGTCGCTGCCGAATTTCTGAAAGGCTAGGGCTATGAGGGCTTTTGTAGGTTTTGGCTCCTTCAAATCTCTCCATGGCTATGACGGTGCATCAGCTATTGTTTCTTTGGAAGATTGCCCAGTGGGGGGCACTGGTTTGCAAGATACTTCTGGGCGGCCTTCTTCCATTTCAGCGCCATCTTCTGCTTGTACTGGCGTCAATGCTTAGGCTACAAATGTGGGGGGTATGGGTGCTTTGGTTGGTGCCTCCCTTTGGCCCCCAGTGGTTTCCAAAAACATGAATTGTGGGGCTCGATTTGATGCCAAGACATCTTGTTTGGGCACAGTAATTGGTGCTTTGGAGACTCTCGATTCGTCCCCTAGCTCAGCCAAGGCCTTTGTTTACCTACGCTCCGAGGTCTCTCTAGTGAAGCAAATAGGCCCTCAGGTGGGACCCTCTGGTCCGACGAAGCTATTGCCTAATGGGGATTCACATGTGCAGGCCTTCGTGCGAATCGACTCATCTTATCCACTCTCAGTTGGTGATGGCCCACAGATTATGCATGGGGATGGATGTCATGCAGTTGATGCTTCTCAAAGATCCACAATCAATGCCAATAAAATGCCCTCCAGAGACGGTTTTGGGACAAATCTCTCTTTTCTAGATGCGTTAAAAAATGGACAAGGAATGAAGGTGCGATCTGTGGATGCCCCTTGATTTGGCACCCCATTGGAACACACCAGATCTTGGGTTGATTCCCCTGCTATTTCACTGAATTCAAAACACTCAGGTATATCCTACAAGTGGGTTGTGCATTGTTGCGATGTACCCATGAAACTGAACTTTGATGCCTTATTACTGAAGGAACTACATGAAAATGAATTGTTCTTCTCGAAGAATGGGTTAATAGGTAGGCTTAGTGAATTTTGGCCCAATCTTCCTATGTTGCATGCTTGGATTTCAAAATCTTAGGCTCCTCTAATGGAAAAAAACTTTGAAATTTATCTTAGTGCAAGGGGCTATTTCACAGTGGTTTTTGATAGTAAGAAAAACAAAAATGTCATTCTCAATCACACTTGGTTATGGGGAGAGAGTATGCTATTTTTAAAACCCTGCCACCCAAACTTTGATCTATCCACCAAATCATTTTTAGTTTTGCCAATCTGGGTTCATCTTCCAAATCTCCCCCTTCACTATTGGTTTGAATCTTGTTTCATAGCAATTGTCAATACTCCTAGAAAATTCATATGCACAGATGCAAATTCAAGCAATTTCATCCACACAACCTTTGCTAGGATTTTGGTTGAGATGGACATTTCTAAAAACCTCCTGGCTGAAATCATCTTAAATGCAAATGGCAACAACTAGCAATAATCCTTGGATTATGAAGGTGTACTTTTCAGGTGTAGAAGCTACTAAAAAAATTGTTCACTTGGTAGCAGATTGCCCAAATATAAAATCTCAAGCAAATCGAGTGGCATCTTGGTGGAAAGATGCTACTCCCAAGCACTATTCTGTATTCAACTCACCCAAAAATGGTGTTTCCTCAAAAAAGGATAACATGTTGGAGGGGAAGTTTGATGTGCCTCCTCAAAGCTCAAAAATTGAACAGAAATTAACCTATGTTAATGTAAACGATGCTACTTCTCAAGGCTCAGTGGTAGTAGGTGAAGGATCTCATACCATGGTTGTTGAGTGTTGTTACTCTCAAGATCCAACATATGTCACAAATGTTTCTATTGGTGGGGATGTGGGAAATGATTGACAGATAGTAAAGAAAAAGAAGAAGAAACATAGTCAAAATGGGGAAGTTGTCAATAGATTTCATCAACATTTTAAAGGGGAAATAGAGAAGCTTAATGCACAAAAAAAGGAAAAGGTTATCCTCAAATTAAAAGAAATCTGAGATAAGTTGGGTTCTCAAGATAATACTCAACAGGCAATGATTATTGGGACTCTCCCTCACAAATCGAATTGATATGGATATTTTCTCCAATAAGTGTCATGCATAGGTGTAGTTGGGTTGTTGGTGTTGTGGGTCAAATGTTTGTCTTGTTAGAAATGGTTTATGTATGTATACAAGTAAGTAGTCATTTGTGCAGTCTAAATAACCATGGCAAAATAAATTAGGAGTAGTTCTAAATGCATAGGGATGAGATCCCTCTTTTGTAATCTCAACTGGTGCTAGCGAAGCTTAATTCTAGTATCTTAATAAAATCTCATTGCTTACAGAACAAAAAAAATTCGCACTAAAAAAATGTATTAATTTATTTCTTATTACTTTGAAAATCAAGAACATTAAAGCATGTTCACTTTACATTCATAGAAATTTTTTGTAAGAAAATATTAAATATTTCTATAAATAAAGGTTGGAGAAAAAGACCAATACACTTTGTGTTTAATGAGAAATTGAAGTAGTGTTCTTTTCAAATATGTCATTTTCATCAAAATAAATTAAAATTGCTCAAAAATACGTTATTCATTTATAAACTATAATCCAAACTACTATAACTATCTAGTATTGTATTTCACTATAACTTGAGGGCATTTTTTTGGTCCATCATTAGTTTGCACATGCTTGATAAAGAAAGTATGATGCAAAAAAGGTACACACGACACTTTAATGCATTTTAAAATAGCCTTTTTATTCTAAGGTATTGTCTTAAATAAACATATTAGCTATTGTGCTTAGAAAAATTCTAACTAGAGTGCCTTAAATTTGGTGTCTATAATATAGCATGATTTTCTTTTAGAAAAAATAGTAATTTTCCCTACATTAATCTATTTTGATAGAATTTTTCAAACATTTCCATTGAATTTTATTAAAATATGTGGAGTATTGTCTCATACATGATCAAACATGAGAAATGTTGAGCCAGTAATATATAATACAAGTGATTTGTTGCATCCCCATAGCATATGCACATTTTTCCTAAATTAATAAGAGCATGAAAATGTTAGTCTTATCTATGAAGTTATGGATTTTTTTCCCTCTTGTGGGTGTTATGGCTATTGTCACTACTATTTGTTGAATTAAATGGGAGCTCTAGAAGTATTGTTGGATATTCCATATTATTGAGAGAAATTATGTTCTCTTTTTAATTTGCATGGATCTCCATATTAGTGTCATCTTATAGTAGAACATGAAGCAAAAAAAATATGATTTAGGTTCATATATATGTATCACCATAAATTTTAAAGGCCAACACCATAACCTAAGGCTATATAATGTCAACATATGTGATGAATGATACTTATATGTAGAGGTCCAAATGAAACAATTTTTTTGAAACTTTTACAAATGAAGTAGAAAGATAAGTAGAATTTATCTTCAGACAACCACATGGTTAAACATGTTTGAGTTGAGTTAGTATTAGGATGGGTGACCTCTCAAGAAGTCTTAATACTTCACTCTAATGAGCATCACCTTGATGTAGTAAGTGATAAGTGAACCACTTACACTTGTGAGAGATGGCTTAGTGTGAGCCACTATTCATTAAATAAGATTAATGAGTGACTCAAAAAATATGTTGTTAAATTCTCATAAAAAATCATAGTTCAATATATTATGAAAAATGCCTAGTATTTGGATTTGGATGAGTTAAAGGGGCTCAACATTGAATGGTTCATAATAACACCACTTGTTGAAAATGTTACAAATGGGTTTGTAAGCTAACTATACTTGATCTTGAGAAAAATTCCTATGAATTGGAATTGGATGAGTTAAAGGGGCTCAACAATGAATGGTTCATATGAACACCACTTGTTCAATGAAGATGTTACAAATGGGTTTGTAAGCTGACTAGACTTGATCTTGAGGGAAATTCCATGATTAATCACATGCTCGAGTTGAAGTAGTACTTGAATAGGTGAACTATTGGGAAGTCTTGATTATTCACTCTTATGAGTTTCACATAGACATAATGAGTGCTAAGTGGATGATTTACCATATTGGGATATGGGTTTGTGTGAACCATTACGTATGGAATATGGGTCAATGAATTTAACTATAATTTATCTAGTTTAATCTTAATAGAATATAATAATTTGATACACTGTGAAAAATTTCTACTATTTTTCATTAGATGAGCTAAAGAGACTCTATAATGAATAAGGCACAACACTTGCCAAATTTTTTGAAATGTCTAGTAAACAAAGTGGACTTGATCTTGAGGTAAAATCAATGGTTAAACATATTTTACTTAAAATAGTATTGGGATATATGATTTCTTAGAAAGTATTGATGTTTCACCCCTACAAGCATCACTTGGATGCAATGAATGATAAGTGGAATAATAATACTCATAAGGCACAACACTTGCTAAACTTTTTATAACTATAGTACTAAGCCACAACACTTGCTAAACTTTTTATAACTATAGTACTAAGCCACGAGGACTTATTCTTGGAGGAATATCCATGGTTAAGAATGCTTCAAGAGTTTAAGTAGACTTAGGATGGGTGAACTCCTTGGAAGTGTAATGTTTCACTCCAAGAGCATCACCTAGATGCATTGAGTTCCAAGTGGACCATTCATGCTCATGAGTGATGGGTTCATGTGAACTACTACTCTTGAAATACATGGGTTTATGAGTTTGACTCAAAGACTATGGAGATGAATCATGATAAAACATCACAAATTGATACATTATGAAAAATATTCTCCTTTTAGTATTAGATGAACTAAAGAGACTCAATAATAAATGGATATAACATACAATACTAGTTGAATATTTTACAAATGTGATGGTAAGTGTAGACACGTGAAATTAGCATAATGCATTTGATTAGGTCATATTCATCAATTCATCAAATAAATCAAGTTTATTTATCAATCTCCTAAAGTCATCAGTTTAAATTAAATAAATCAACTTGATCCTAACATCACCCTCCTTGATTAAATAAATCAATCCTTTATTTAATTAAGTTTGAAATCACCTTCCATCCCTTTTTGATTTAAATAAATCAAAATATTCAAGTCAAAGAGGTCAACGCATCTAATCATCATGAAGAAAATCTAACCATGATTAACCTAATCTAACCACCCATCACATCCTCTATCTTTTCCCACTTGCACCAATAAATCATTTTAATTCATTTATAAAATCAGCATTTTGCATCAACATGGCATGTTTGAGGAATATTCCCTCAAGTTTGAATTCAAAAACAAGTGGACATGTACATCCAACAAAGCATTTATGAGCTCTTACATGGCTCTTCCATGTCCCTTGCACAAGTCAAACTCAACATTTACTCTCAAATTCAAATTTGAAATCTCCCTCTCTTTGGCACATTGACCAAAATGTGCTCATTCCTCATCCTATCACAAGTTGACAAGTGGCCTCTTTTCATTAGCTTGTTTTTAGTAACACATTGCTCTCTCATAAGCATTCTTTCAACTTGAGAATATTTAAATAGAGACCATCTCCATTGATCAAATCCTCCACAACTCCACAATCTCAAGCACAAATGCACCATTGTCATTTGAATCCATATCATCTTAGCATTCCATATCATTCTTCATATCATATTCATAGCATTTTCATCATGGAGCTTAGCAAAGGATTTGGAAAGGGCTATTTTCCACAATAGCACCAATCTACTATGGGATAGGATTTATTTCATGTTTTATATGCCTTAGTTTGTTTTGTAATTTGTTTGCATTTTAAAGCATGATTTATTATCTCATAGGAGCACTGTGGTATTTGCATAGTTTGAACTAACAAGTTAATGTGTTTTGAGGTTTGAGCTATTTTGTAGATTTGTGGTGCTCACATATGGTGTTAGAAGGAGGGCTAAGGTTTGTGAAACCTTGCTTTCACATTGTATCATTTGAATAGCGTAATCTGTTTCATTTGCATAGTGTAAATTTAATTGGTAGTTCTAAAAAATCATCTTTTTGAGATCATCTCTGTATTAGAAAATTATTTTTATATTACATCATTGACTTCTGCATTTATAGCAGCTGTGCTTTTTTCATTCTATGAATATATTCTTTTTTACAATGTTTGTTCCAAAATCACATTGCACAGCTGGTTTTTCACTCTTTTTTTTTTTTGGTGCAATCATTAGAAAAGTACAATGCACAACTAGTTTTTTAGCAAAGATTTGATGAATTATCTCTGGCGTAAGGTTGAAAATTGTTTTGCTAGTACAACTGTCAGTCATTGGTTAGACATTTGAAATCATTACACTTTCTAATCTAAGTTCGCTACTATGCTTTCCCATTGAAGATATGAACTTTCCCTTGCCTTTCCAATTGCTAGGAACCACATCATAGAACCCAAAGCATATAGTGTTGGCAAGAAGGTAAACCTATGCATCTAGAACAAAGAATTTATTTGTTTATTTCCTCATCTCTTCATATTCAACTTCAGGAGCGTCTCCTTCCCCTTCAGAATTAGATGATGATGATGGTCCACCAGAAGATGACCCACTAGATTGTTGATGCATGTGTTGTCCTATTTTCATAGAAACTTGATTGGCAACCTCAATTTTTTGCTTTAATCTCATTTTAAAATACTCACTCCAACCTGTTGTCTCTTATCATTTGTTTCAGTTGAGGATACCTGACTTTCCTTAGTTGGAATCATTGAGTTTTTGTTTATAAGTCAAATGAGAAGTCCACCCATTGTGTCTAATCCAAGTGACAGGGGCATCAAATCCAATATTCTCTCAACAAGTTAAGACAGTCATACCCACCTGCAAGATATAACGAATTCAAGGATTCCGTTGCTAGGTCAACTTGAAGTGCTTGTGTATTATTTGGACTAGTCCCTTATATCCTAAAAAGTCTACTCCTCAACAAGGACGTGTCTTTCATTAATCAGAGGAATTCAACTATTCCCTGTAGGCCATTCCAGAGGAAGCAACATGTGCATTTCCTATGCCTAGACTTGTAGGTCAAATATGCTATCAACATTTTAAGATTTCATATCTATTTGTGCCATCATTGCATTTCATGAGACCGCAGTTCTTTAATGCATTTAAGGGAGTAGCTAGCTTTCAATGAGACCACAATTTTCTAAAGCCATCCTTTCAAACAATTCACATGCCTTGTCTGCGCCTCACTTTTTTTTAACAGTAGTCTATTAATACAATTCCCACCTCTCATTTTGGCGCAGGTTGTGAGGATGTTGGACGTAGGTTGTGGAATACAGATAGGCACCTGCCAAATACATTTTCTTGAAAGTTTCTAAAGCCTTTTAAATCTTTGTACATCTCCTACAGCCAATGCATTCTAGAAAGGAACAATAGAAACTGGTTTTACACTTGCTAATTGCATCAGATTAGAAGTTTTTCTTAATCATGATAAATGCGCGCCATTTCTTACATTATTTATAACTTGATTGCAAAGTTATGGACTATAGGAATATTATATGATAACTTATGGTATTTAAAAGCAGAGGTGCAAGTAGAGCATGCAAGGCACACGATCCATGGAGGTTGCATGATCCACGAAGCTGGTAGCTGACTTTAAGTTATTAAATGTGCCTTCCTTCAAGTAGATTTGAATTTTGCAGGAGCCGTGTATGAGAAGAGCTGTGAGTTTGTGCCTATCATGTGAGATTCCAATAATGTTAGTGAATAGTATAAAAGGGGGAGGACGTCAACAACCTGAAGTGACAAGTTTGACTTATCACTCAATGCATCTCACAACTTGACTTTGAATAATTTGCTAAAAGTAGAATGGTTAAGACTTTGATAAGTTTCAAACTTTGTTTACTTAAAGCATTTCATCAAAACTCATTATCTTTATTTAGTGGGTGAGACAAATATCAAGATCTTTTTGTAAACCATTGGTAGTTGGGTACGTAAATAGTGTTGGGCATTTCTATACGTAAGTTAGACATTTATGGAGTAGATCTAAAATGTATGCCCATGCTTCCCAAATATAGTCATTACTATCTCATTAATGTGGCATTAAAAATCAAAACCTTAGATTGTAAGTAGCCCATGTCCTATTTATTATGACAGCTGGAATGCATGGAAGTTTTGTAGCTTAGCTATCGAGGTTATAAGATTTAATATGGAGTATGACTATGTATAAAAATGATTTGAGTATGAGTAATGTAGGTTTCCTTTAGAAAAAAATATTTTTTGAAACAAGCAAATCATAAAAGCAGCCTTAAGTTTGTTTAGAACAATTATATTCATAAGCTAAAAGTGGATTTAGAATGAAAATGCTTTATAAGTTATTTTTAATAACTAAGTGAACTATTCTCCTTTTTATCTCTCAAACACTTGTTTCTAAGAATAGTTTTCTTATTTGAAAAAAAATGGAAATTCATTATACTTGAAACTATATTCATCATATGAAGTTATTATTGATGAGTCTTATTTGTCATGATTGTGTTTGTAGGTGAAGGTTGATGTCGAAATCAAGCATTGGAGTCAAGCAAAGACAAAAGCAAGATTAGAGTAAGAGAATTAAGCATGAAAATTTGAAATTGACAAAAGTATTTTTTAATGCTTGTTATGATAATCTAGAGCTTCCATTTCACGCTTTATTTTTCTATTTCAAATCAACTCACATCTCTTTTTGGGCTTTTAAAGGGAACATTTTGATTTTCATGACAAAGGGGCTTAAATTGAATCTTAGAACAAATCCACTAGATTTTGTTTAAGAATAAACAAATTGAACAAGCAAACTTCACATTTGATTTTTGGTTCTTAAAATGAACTCATCATTGCTTTGTGGATTTAAAACAAACATGTGTTTTTTATGCTTTGTAATCTTTTATGGAAAATAATCTCATCTAAAAAGGCGTTTGCACTTCTCTAGCACTTCATGGAAACCTTGAGAATCAAAAGTCTTTTTGGTGACATTAAGTTGCATAAAAGATTTCCTCCACACTTCATTTTGGGAACTAAAATTGGACAAAATCTTGTGCGAGTGTGAGTGAGCTTATTGCATATGTTCTTCCTTTGTTTCTAAACAAGGGTTGATCGAATTATGAATAAGTTTATTTTCTTTTGTTTATCTTAGAGGGCCTACCTTGGGGAAAAAGTACTCACCCAAGGGAACGACTCAACTGGTAACACTCTAAAGCCAAGAGTATTTCCAGCCGAGATATAAATGCGGGTATTGGAGTAAATGCCAATATCATGCAGTTGATTCCAACGAGATGGATCCAAAAGGGGACTCTCGCCATATGGGTCAATCTCCACAAATGGAAAGTCTAAACTAAAGCCTTTGTTTGTAGTGACCAACTGATCCATTCAATGAGTTTATCAAAGTGGTGCATTGGAACTTAGATTCCAAGAAGTTACTTGCCATGTCCAATCTTGGTTAAAGTATAGACGTTAAGACTTCATTCTTAACATGCCTTTATATTTTTTCTTTGGTTGCATGTAAAATCATCTCTTCTACTATGAAGGGAATGAGGCAAGCCCACCAAGAAAAATGTACCAATTGAGCTAGGATGTTATATTACTTGTGAGTCAATTTGAAAACACAGTGCTTGTATCCAAAAAATTGAAACCAACATTCAATGAATCATCAAAATTACAAACCCTTTAGGAGAGGCAAATATCCTTGAACAAATTCACATTTTATTGCTTGCCCTTGGGATTCGTATCTGTAGAGGCTTCTAAGCATTTTGATTTCATCTCAATTTGCTCCTACTAAGGTCAACAATAGGTAACTCTTGCCTCAAATTTCCTTGGTTTCCGAATAATACACTTTGCGGGATAAGGGGAAAGTTGAGTCATTGGACATCTAGATTCAAAATCTAATCAAGATTTTGTTTATGGTAAAAATAATCCATTGAGCAAAGATTGAATCAATTGGACCCCACACATTTGTTTGGAATCTTTTGGTCATATGGTTTTCATGTAAACATTGATCTTTTGATTTTGAATTACTTTTAGAGAAAGGCATCTTCTTCACTATCTTGGTCTCAGAAACAAGTCCTTCCTAGGTTCATTTAAGATAAAATCAAAAATTTCACCCATCCCAAAAATTTATCAAAATCCATCCCACCAAACAACTTTAGAGCTTTGTAAACATCATTCTAGACTTGGTTAAATCATCAAATTCAAAATAACCTTGTTTAGTTAGGTGTATGGGAGTGCATCATTTCTCATACCTCTAATTAAATCAACAATCCTTTGAACAAGTTCATTACCCAAATCAAACCAATCAAAATAAAACCCTAAGTCTAGCATTGATCCAAAGTCCCTAAATGTTCAACACTCATATCATTTACCCCTTTTCATCCTTCATCTCATCATTGGTCCTAAACACCTTAGAGGTCACTTTTACAACAAGGTCAAAACACAAGAATAACATGGAATACAAACTTGATCCATACATCATGAGTAATCCAAGTCAACTAAGCTATCAAATGCTTACAACACCGATTGATTATCAACACTCACACTTATACAATCCGTACATGGGATCATTACCTTGAACAAATGTCAATAGTAAAACAAATGTGAGTATGCCCAAATCAAAGTTTGGGACACCTTTCCCAATGGTAGATTTAAATCCAAGTCCAAACCTACAAATACACCAACCAAACATTCAATGCACGAGCCTTCAAATGAACAACATCATCCCATCAAATCCCTACATGCCAAATGAGAATGTACCAAGTACAATTTTTCCAAACATGATTCCAGAAAACTTTGGGATAAATATGTTTGCAAATCACACAAATGTTGTTCAAAGTCCAAACACAATGATAACAACTCCATGTATTGATCTAAGTCAAGGTAACACCATGCAAAATCAAAGTTACCTAAATCAAGGGCAATATGATTCCCAACATTAGCAATGTTCAATTTCAACCTATCATGCCAAAATTGAACATCATCCCAAATTAGAACATTGTCCAAAATCAATTTGTTCATGAACCAATTCAAAAATCACAAGTATGCATCCCAAATTTGCTTTAAAAAAAACCAAATCAACTATATCAAGGGAGTCAAGATCTAAATCAAGATCAAATTTGGTGAGATCAAATTGCTACACTTACCAAAATAGTTGAGTCATTGCCCTAAGAGACGTCTCCACCACCATTACCCAAATCAACATCATTCCTTGGTTTATGGCTTCCCCCTTTACCTAGCACTAATCACTCCATCCAAACCAATCCACCTAACACCAATCAAGCCATCACATCAAATTCTTTTAATATACCATCGACATCACACCAATAGATGGTATTTAATCAAGCAACAATGCTAATCCCAACAAATCAAAACATGGTCTCCCAAGGGCCTATCACCTTAGTCATTCCAACCATCCCTATCACTTCGATCATCCCAACCACCACTATCATGCCCATCACATGTCAAACCCTCACGATCACTCCAAGTGTATTTCAACCACTCATCACTACATCCAACACAATTCCAAATCCACCACCACTACCATCAAAACCAAACTCAGCAAGACAATATAACATTGCGCTAAAAGCTCACCATGCCTACCAAAATTCCATCCAACAATATCTAGCCATGCAACAAGAAAGACAAGCTCAACAAGTGCAACAAGCCTCTCAGGCTTCCCAACAAGAACAAGCACAAACATGAAAATAATAACCATTGGGGATAATGATGAAGATTCAACCACTAGTGATAGCATTGATAATCTCCCCAACACAACTGTTGAGAACAAGGATCAAGATCAATCCATCACTGAGCACCTTGAAGCCATTCCAATGATCAAATCAACGTATGTCAAGAGTCACTTCTCAATCATGATCAAAATCCACCAACAATACCCAACAATGATCCAATTCAAGAAGTGTCAACATCACTTGACCCTATGGTTGAAGACATTGGAAATCCCTCCACCACAATTGTTGGAAACAATGATCAAGATCTATCCATCAATAAAGATGTTTTCACCTCATCCAATGATGCATCAACCAATGATCATGTTGAAAATATATCTACATCACCTGATAAGCTAGAGGACATATCTCAATAATTTATGCCAAAGAATAATCAATATCTCTCACCAAAGTCTAGCAATGGTCCTTTCCAAGACATATTGACATCCTTTGACCGAGCATGATTGTCGATATTGAAGGAATCTTCAACTCAACACTTGATCCCAATTCACTCAAATATCAAGAGGATATTGAGCCACTTCCTATGCCTAAGGAAGATATCCAAGAACCATTTGTAAGCAATTCATCCTCTGAAACTGACTCATGTCAAGAACTTGATCCAAAGCATGATGGAAGCAACTCCAAAATCATTGAAGATCAAGAGTTTGTATATGCAAGATGCTACAATGATCTAATGGACACTCTCCTATCTATACATAATGCACATATTCTGCCATCTACCCATGAGATGCTTTCTATGGATTGACACGTAGATGATCTTCATTCAAAACAGGATCCCTTTACTCCTGACATTATTACACAAAAAGAGTAGGTTATTGATTCCTACAATCAAACAAAGTTGTCAACAATAGTATCAGATATATCACAAATTCAAACTAAGGACATCATGAATAAAGATGTCAAACATTATCCACTCAAGGAAGCAAGTCAGACAGAACAATATAATCTAGAGTTAGCAGAGTGGAAAATTGAAACAATGTCATCTATAGTGGTGATTTTTTAGAGCATGTTTACTAAACAAGACATCCTAGAATAGGCAGAATCAAGGCATGAAGGTACTACTTCCACAATACTAGGGGCAACTATGTCTCAAGCAAGCATCAATATAGGGAGCACAAAGAATCCTTGTGATGAAATTGATGCCAATACTACAACCAGTCACATCATGAATCTTCATCAACCCATCACCCCATCCATGAATTGGGACCAACGTCAAAATAAAGATTTGAATCAAAGCACAAAGAACGTTATCAAAAAAAAAAGATGTTGAGAAGCATAATGGATAAATCAAATACAAATGGATACCAAAGAACACAAAGAAATCTCATCCCTATCAAACTCCATCAGTCAAAGAAACTATGGGGAAAAATAAAAAAGGGAAAAGTATCCATCAAAGATGTCCAAAAAAGAAAAAGAAGGCTTTTCAAGTGTATCAAGTAGTTGGTCCTAATTCCAAGCACACTTTTGTATCCACCGATCATTGCTCATCTTCCCAGGTTTGGAGAGTCAAAGGTTCCAAACTGTCAACCAATCCATCTTTTATCCCTAAACACACTCCATCCACGCCTCCACACATGATATCCAATTCTCAAATTAACCATGTATTGGAAACAACCCTTCATCATAAGGATTTCAAGGGCACTCTATCGCAATGTGTGCACAAAGATAAAGTTAACTCTGGTATCGAGGAAGTAGATCAGGAATCTCAAAAGTTGTAGTCAAGTGCACATATCTTAGCAAAGAAACTTCTTCAAGTAGGCTATCAATGGAACATCATGACAAAAGAATATATATCGACACCACCAGATGGTTCAGCATGAGTTTCAAATCTTTCAGAAATAACCAAAAAAATAAAAAAATATGAAAATCCAAAAAAAAATTAGAAAAAGGATTGAAAACAGTAAAGAAAAAATTGTCCTCTAGTGAAAACCGCATGAGCAACGCTTTGGGTAGGTACCATGATGTAAACATGGCAAATAGGCGTCATGTGTAGAATTGAGCATCTACGTGTGCTAGTTCAATTGAAAGCATCTCATCCCATCCATAATAAATTGAGCATTCCATCCATCTTATCCATAATAAATCCATTCATTCATGAACCAGTTATCCAATCCATTTCCATCCATATGCATCCATTGACCAAATTATCTTGATCTTGATGAAACTTTGGTGCATAGTTTATGCTTGCTTATGGTAAACATCTTGACATGAGTCATTTTCATTGATCCTATCCTATGCAGTATTATCTAAGCCATAAAGCATTATCCGATGAGCATTTTTTATCCAAAAACCTTATCTTATCACAAGATAATCCATATCCATCCATCCATACACTGATCCAAGCATCTATCCATGACATTCCATACATTGCTAGACATTGGGGGCAGATATGTACATCTTGCTTCGAGAATAAATCTTGATCTATATCCTTTGCCTTATATGGTGATCCAAACATTGGAAAATGTAAAATCAAATCGGTCAAAGCATTTGTGATCCAGAGTCCAAAGCACTAGCCCATGGCATATTTTCATGAGAACATGCTCTTTATCAAAGCTTTATCTTTCATCAAACATCGATCCAAATAATCACTAGCAGTCTCATCTAGTTTGCACGTTAATGCCAATGCAATCATCCAAACATATTTTGTTCCAAATCAAGCTTCAAAATCCTAATCAATTGAATCCAATCAATCCATCATCTTGGGATATCCTTCTCGATCATTGTTTTTCTTAACACTATCCTTGCATTGTTGTGCATCCTCAACAATGTTATCATCATCAATCCTGATCAATCAATCCTTGCATTGTTGTGTATCCTCAACAATGTTATCATCATTATCAATCCATTGATTCGGTTAGTCAACCTTAGCTTGGTTTTCAACAAATTCCCAAAATAGAACACTGATATCATCATGCATATCCATATCCAAATTGTCAAAATCATGCAAAAAATCCAAAAACATTCAAAAAACACCAAAGCCCAAAAAACATCCAAAAAATAGAAAATGTCAAAAACATTGGAATTTGAACTACATCATCTTAAGCTTAAACGTAGGCAAGACTAATCTTTGATCAGCCCCCAGACACAAAAATCCAAAAACATTATAAAACCATGAAAATCCAAAACATTCAAAAAACACAAAATCAAAAACATCGCAAAATTCAAAAATCAAAACATTTGTAAAATCTCAAAAACACCAAAAATAGCCTCAAAACATTTCAGAACATCAAAAACATCCAAATATTTGAAAAAATCCATCTCTCATCTCACTCACTTGAAATAATCAATCATCCATAATAAATTGATCGTCATCTTCATCCTTTGGCAACATAAATAGAAACAATCACAACAATTAGCAAAAGAAAACTTCAAAACAAAATCAAAATCAAACAACAAACCTTTAATGCAAAATCAAACTCTTGATCAATCGCAAACATGACAATCAACTTTATATCAACAACCTATCAATCAACTTATCAAACCATCATCATCCTATACAATGCATGTCCTAGGATATATCATTCCAAAAATGGGCATCATTTTGGATATCACTTTGGATTCTTATCCTATCAAAAAAAAATCCCTTTGGCTGAAGGTATGAAGAACATTGGCTTGTTTGCGTACTTGATCTTTTCTTTTGATTTATCTTATTGCACTCAATCCAAGGACCTTTCGTTGATATCTGAATTAAGGATTTAGAGAGATAGGAATGGGGCAACAATCATTATCTTTTGTCTGTTGTGCTTGTTGGACGTTCTTTTAAAATAACTTGGTGAATACTTGCTTTGTTAGGTACATCCTAGCAAGGTTTCTGTATGTCAAGTGTGAACAAGAATACTCCTATCTATTTTTTGAGTCAAAGTCCATCACACTAGGTACAATGCCATCTTGGTTCTTTATACCTTGATGCATTGTACCTACGTGTGTTATCAAACATAAGGTAAGTAGCCCTTTTAAAATCCCAATCCTTGATAAGCGGATCATCATCTATCATCATCATCATCTCTAATAAAGTCTCGTTAGATCATGTACTTGTTGGATTCTCTTGTCATCATCTAATGTCTTCTTTTCCACACTAACATCACATCATGATCAGTTAATCATCATCACTAGTGCATTCATCTTGCAACTACAAACCATCAGCATTATGCATATCATTCCACATGCATGTTCATCATCATAATATAGATCTGTTAGTTTAAGCATCTCATAAATCATATATTTACATAAAACATTGATTGCATAATCATAGCATATCACATCATCCATCTCATCCATCATCACATCATAAAATCATTTAAGTTGTTTAAGATAATATAGATTTGTTATTCTAAGCATCTTAAAACCATCTCATTTGCATCATCATCCATAACCATCCATTTTGAACCTCTTTATCGAGAGATCAACCCTCAAATTGAATTTTTTCACTTGATCTCTCGAGGGGTCAATGTACTAGTGTACTTCTTCCCACTGGGGCATCCGAAAAATTAGAAATTTTTTAAATTTTTGATCGTAGCAAGTTTATTCCTTGAACCAACATAGTAAGTACATTGCTTCAAAGAGGGGGAAAATGTAGACACGTGAAATTAGCATAATTCATTTGATTAGGTCATATTCATCAATTCATCAAATAAATCAAGTTTATTTATCAATCTCCTAAAGTCATCAGTTTAAATTAAATAAATCAACTTGATCCTAACATCACCCTCCTTGATTAAATAAATCAATCCTTTATTTAATTAAGTTTGAAATCACCTTCCATCCCTTTTTGATTTAAATAAATCAAAATATTCAAGTCAAAGAGGTCAAAGAATCTAATCATCATTAGGCTAATCTAACCCTAATTAACCTAATCTAACCACCCATCACATCCTCTTTCTTTTCCCACTTGCACCAATAAATCATTTTAATTCATTTATAAAATCAGCATTTTCCATCAACATGGCATCTTTGAGGAATATTCCCTCAAGTTTGAATTCAAAAACAAGTGTGCATGTACATCCAACAAAGCATTTATGAGCTCTTACATGGCTCTTACATGTCCCTTGCACAAGTCAAACTCAACATTTACTCTCAAATTCAAATTTGAGATCTCCCTCTGTTTGGCACATTGACCAAAATGTGCTCATTCCTCATCCTATCACAAGTTGACAAGTGGCCTCTTTTCAATAGCTTGTTTTTAGTCCCACATTGCTCTCTCATAAGCATTCTTTCAACTTGAGAATATTTAAATAGAGACCATCTCCATTGATCAAATCCTCCACAACTCCACAATCTCAAGCACAAATGTACCATTGTCATTTGAATCCATATCATCTTAGCATTCCATATCATTCTTCATATCATATTCATAGCATTTTCATCATGGAGCTTAGCAAAGGATTGGGAAAGGGCTATTTTCCACAATAGCACCAATCCACTATGGGATAGGATTTATTTCATGTTTTATATGCCTTAGTTTGTCTAGTAATTTGTTTGTATTTTAAAGCATGATTTATTATCTCATAGGAGCACTATGGTATTTGCATAGCTTGAACTAACATGTTAATGTGTTTTTAGGTTTGAGCTATTTTGCAGATTTGTGGTGTGCATATTAAGCTAAGTGGAATTAATATTAAATGAAATTTCATGGTTGAGCATGCTTGACACAATAACTACTAAGTGAACCATTCATACTAATGAGAAATGAGTTTGTATAAACCACTACTCATTAGATACAAATTAATAAATTTGAGTTAAAAACTATACAATTAAATTGCGATATAACATAATAATTTAATACATCATACATATATTTGATACTTAATTAATTAGATTTAGATTATTAAAATCTAAAACTAAATATAAGCATTAACCATTTTAATTAACATTTAATTAATGCTATATTTTAATTGAACAATAATATCTCATAGAATTACATCAAAAAAAGTATAAATGGATGCATAAATATGCATCCTCTTCAAATGGACTTCAGTGACTCAAGTTTAGCTAATTGAATTTAGTAACTTTGTTTCCAACTCCTGGGACATGCCTTGGGGGTCGAAGAATCAAAAAATGGAAAAAAAGTCAACCATATTTCGATGAGTTTCAATAATTTGCAAATTGTATCTTTGAGCTTAGTGGAAGCTGGATTGTACAAATCGAAGACACTTGTGTTGGAGGAATTTGGATTCTTTCACAATGGGAAGGACTAGTAGTGGTAGTCTTTCTTAACGTACATTTTACGTTGTAAAGAATTTTTTTATTGAACAGAGCTAAAAAATCACAATGAGAGTAAAGAAAAAAAAATGTAGTCCAAAGGCAAACTACAAAGGAAAGAACATAGGAACACAAGAAAATGTAAGATAACAACTCCCAAGGAGTTAATATAACCATTACAACTAATAATAACCAAAAGGCTATAGCAACCAACAGTTCACTTGACATATAACCCAAAGTACCAACGTACATATTAAATATTAAACTTCAAAAAAACTTGCTTCTGATTGGCACAACGGAAATCCCCTTCATGGTGTTGTAGAAACTAGTATTTGATCACGTCCAATTGTTGACCATAATCTACATGTCCCTTTCGTCCCTTAGCTAAGAACATAGAAAAATAAATTGAAACATCAGTTCTCAGTAAAAAATTTGAATTTCTATTTGATGATGCAAAATATGATTGGAAAACATAGTTGAACATCAACTTTTCCATAGGTGAAGCAAAATACATTGTCTCATAGAATCAACAATTATATTCTTTTGAAGCCTAATACCAAACATAGCCTCTTTCCATCATAATGCATGATCAAAGATAGCAGATAGGTGAAAAAAAAAATCCACTTCTATTTTACTCTATAATAGTCCCAAAAGATATGTTTCAAATTTTCATTGTGCTGACAAAAAGGGCACTGGACAGGTCGTGTCTTTAAATATTTTATACTATCCCCTACACATAGTTTATGATGCAAGATTTTCCAGGCCAAAATTTGGTCATTTGCTTCTTCCTTAGACTTCCAAACTTGAGCACTTAGCATTCTCCATTGTTTTTCTGAAAATTTACAATGCCATTTCCTATTAAGTCTTGAGTTTAAATTCATACTAGGGTATGTGCAGGATCATGATGGGCCAAAAAGTGGTGATATGATGGGTATGTGGCTGACAACTTTTTTTAACCCAAAATTGATGAAACGAAAAGGGTTTTTAAAGACAATTCTCAACTTTCCGATATAAATTATGTTTTACTTTGAGTTTAATAAATAATTATTATTCATTTTTTATTTGAATTATGACTAAAGTCCTGATTGATAGGTTGATTAAAAAACATCTATAGCTTTCAAATGGTATCACATTTTTTGAATCTGAAACATGTGTCACATTCTATGTTTTTGATACTATAAGGTTAAAAAAAATTGAATTCCATGAAATTTTGACCAAGTTAAGGTGGTCAGACATACAAGTTTTTATATTTTTTAAAAGTCATAATAAAATTTCATAATTAATTATTTACTTGGAAAAAAATTTAAAAAAAATATGCATCACATCTGGACATGAGTCCTCTACTTATATCTAAAATCTTAAAAAAAAATATTATCATTTTATTGCATCTAGGGTGGTCAACAAACACCTACTTCTTATTTTTCCCTAAAATTTAAGTACTACTTCATTGAAATTTCAAATTTTCACCAAATAGATTTTTTTTAAATAAACCTAGTAGTTTAGAAACTACATTCAATTTTCTATAAATTATATTGTTACATATTTTTGAAATAATATAGATAACTTATTTAAATTTTTATGTCAAGTTTCCTAACTTTGATTTTTCTGAATTTGTCTACAGTTAAGTGTCTATCTTTTCCATGATGATGCTGCACATTCCCACTAGGAAGGAGTTCAAAGTAGTTTTTCTTCAAAGGAAAACAAAAGGAATAATTTCCAAGCCAAAGCCAATCCTTAAAGATGTTACAATGTAGAGGAGTACAAATTTTCATAAGGAGCTCTATAGGAACCAATGCTTTTAAGAAAACCATGAAACCTTTAAACTTGTTAGATAACTTAAAATCATGCTTGGCCTCTTGCTAGTTGATCCAGTAAAGGGAGGAAAAGTCCCAAAAGTCTCTAAATTTTGGTACCCCTTTATTAAAAAGATAATGAGATTGTCGAGGGAAGGTGACAGCAAGAGGTTGTCTATGATATTGCACAAGCTTATTCCACCAAATGGAAGATATACTAAAGCTAAATCCATGTTGCAAAGAGCCTTCTTTCCAATATAAAAATTTACAGACTTGTTGCTAAGCCTTCTAGATGGATTGCAATGGAAAATAATATTTCACACAAAAAAAGGAGTAAGCAAAATTTTATCTTGCCATCTCACATTCAGCCACCTATTATTAGCCATAGCAAGAGCAATATGATGTCTTACTAGAATTTTCTATGGTTCATTACTAGACATAACTCTTACTATCCATTTAGCAAATAATTACACCCCTTGAGTTCTAAGATCAAAGAGGCCCTAATCTCCCTTGTTCTTTGGTTGTATACAATGCAGCCATGAAGTGGCCCTAAAAGCCCTTTTTCCATCCCAATTATTCCATAGAAATTGCTGAATGAGTTTAACCAAATCTTCATAGCCTTTCCTAGATGGAATCCAGCATGAAGAATAGTAGACATGAGATGCCAAAAATATGCAATTTATCACCTATAGTTTTCCTACTAATGATAAGAATTTATTCCCCCAATTAAAGATTTTGTTCTTCAATTTGTTGAGGAACCAATTCCACATATCATGAAGCCTAACCCCTAGACCAAATGGAATACCAAGATATTTAGTGATTTGGCCATGTTTAGGGTATGTGTAGGATCATGATGGGAAAAAAGTGGCAATATGATGGGTATGTGGCTGATGACTATTTTTATACCCAAAATTGATGAAATGAAAAGGGTTTTTAAAGGAGATTCTCAACTTTCCACCGATATAAAGTATGCTTTACTTTCAATTTAATAAGTAATTATTATTCATTTTCTATTCAAATTACGACTAAAGTCTTGATTGATAGGTTGATTGACAAACATCTATAGCTTTCAAATGGTATCACATTTTTTTAATCCAAAATATGTGTCACATTCTATGATGCACATACTATAGGATTAGAAAAAGGAAAAATGAATTTTGTGAAGTTTTGACCAAGTTAAGGTGGTTAGACATATGATTTTTTATATTTTTTAAAAAGTTGTAATAAAAAATTAATAACTTGGAAAAAATTACAAAAAAATATGCATCACATTGGGGCATGAGTTCTCTACTTATATCTAAAGTCTTATAAAAAAATATTATCATTTTATTGTGGTTAGGGTGGTGAGACAGACACCTACTTCTTGTTTTTTCCTTGAAATTTAAGTACCACTGTATTGAAATTTCAAATTTTCACCAAATAGGCTTTTATTTTTAAACAAACCTAGTAGTTTAGAAACTATATTCAATTTTCTACAGATTCTATTCTTACATATTTTTGAAATAATATAGATAACTTATTGAAGTTTTTATGTCAAGTTTCTTAACTCAATTTTTTCTAAATTTTTTACCACTTAAGGGCATTTTTTTTCTATGATGATCCTACACATACCCTTTAATTTGTTTCCATTATGTAGGAATCCATTTAGTAATTGGATCATATTGAAGCATTATAATTCAATTTTATGATGAGCCAATTTTGACCTTGAAATCTTGCAATACAAATCTAAAACCTCCATAACATTTTAATTTTCTGATTTAGAATTTTGAATGAAGAGTAAACTGTCATCAGCAAAATATGAATTTATAACAATTGCATTGTTGGGGATAGAGATTCCTTTAATCAAATTCATTTGATTATATTTATGAAGAAGATATCCAAGAGAATCAATTGTAAGAACATAAAGGAATGGTGATAAATAACACCCTTGTCTAATCGAGCATTGGAGGAAAAAAGTATTAGACAAGGAATTGTTGATCACCAGTTGAGCATTCACATTAGTAAAAAGCATATTAACATGTTTACATATCTTATGACTAAAACCCAACCACTACAACATCTTGATTATAAAACCCCACAGTATCCTATCATTTAAGATTTATCAAAATCAAGATTAACCAACAAAGCATTTTGATTTAATTTCCAAGCCCATTCACTTGTCTCCTAGGCCAGTTAAATTGTCAAGTATAAATCTTCCACCAAGAAACCTAGTTTGCTCAGGTCTAACTATCTCCTTAAACACTAGTTTTTTCCTAGTGGCTAAGGCTTTAGAAATAATTTTATAGGAAGTGTTGAGTAAAGTAATCGACCGCCATCCAAAAATAAGATTTGAATTCTTCCCTTTCGGAAGGAACTTAATTAAACATTTATTAATAGCTCACCCCAACGAACGTTGACTCATAGCTTCCAAATAAACTTGGTAAAAATCATCTTTAATATGCTGCCACATGGTTTGGTAAAATTCTATTTATAACCCATCAATCATTCAACTTTTGTTATGAGCCATAGAGAAAAAAACATGTTTTAAATCCTCAAAGGATAGGTATTGATCAAGGAAATAATTGTAATCTAGATCTATCTTCCTAGGAATGCATCCTTGAATGATATCCTCTAAAATAAATTGAATATCTTGCCAATGAGGATCTTCTCTAAAAAATTTCTCATAAAAGTTTTGAAACATGTATTTGATCTCATTTGGGTTTGTACAACCCCTTCCATTATCATCTTGTATTGATCCAATATATTCCTTTTTATGTTTATAGTTTAAATAATTGAAGAAATATTTAGAGCCTTTGTTCCTTTCTTTGAACCAATGCAATCTAGCCTTGATTTTGGCCCCTTTCCCCTTATACATATTAGGTTTACAAAGCTAAGCTTCAATATTAGCTATGGAATTCCAAATAGAAATACTTTTAGGATTTGAAATCAACATCTTCATATTCAACTCAAGCTTCCCTTAAAGACGTTTTTCTTTAAGTTTGCACTACCATGCAAATGTCTTACCAAACTTACATAAGAAATCAACACATTGAGTAATAGCGAACTGCCACCATATCTTGTAAGATTCCCCTTCTTTTGGCTTAGGAATAGAATTCCAAATTCCAACTAGGGCATCAACACAAGAAGGAATTTTGAGGTGTGATGTATTAAGTTTATAAGGCAATTGGGAGTCCACATCACTAACAACCCCAGTTGTAAAAGCACAAATAACTAGAAAATGATCTAATAAAGTAGTAGAATAATCAAATTTCACATAATTCCCCATAGAATCTTGAACTAACTACAATTTTGGAGAGATAAAACCTATCTAATTTGCTTAAGGGTGATCCCACAAAGCTAGTTTACAATTTCTGGGAGATTCTAATTTTTTGTTGAAATCACATATTTTTAGAAAATATAATGATTTAAGTATTAAAAATTTCCATTTAAAACATTCCAATTGAAGAGGTTTTGATCAAACTACCTTAGATCAAACCCCCTTAGATAAAACCCTGCTAGTTTTACCTATACATAACTCCTTCACCTCAAAAAACCAAAACTTTTTTTTGGTGGATCAAATGAATTCATTTAAAATTTATTTTTTGTAAGTATGCATTCCTTATTATAAGCTTCCCAAAAAGTATAATTTTAAATAAATTTAATTTTATTATTATATTTATTTTTTATTTCTTGTGAATGTAGGTTTTTCACCAAAAAAAAACTCTGCACTAGATATTGAAGTGCTTGATCCAACAACAAAAAAAAAGAATTTCAATACATACAAAAAAAGTTATGGGTTATACAATCCACCTATGTCTAAATTGTAATTGGTTTGACTTTAAAACTTGATTAAGAAAAAATATTCAATAAAACACTATGAAACCAATTGGAAGCACTAGATATCATAGTTAAAAATCTAAATTCAAAAAAATTATGATTTTATCCTTCATGGAAAAAAATTTATGGGTTATATGGTGAGCGTCACTCCTTAAAAATGTTTACTAAAAAAATTAGTTTTCGAAGGAGATGGACAAAGAAGTGCAATCTGATTCCAATTTTTTTGAAAAAAGTATATTTAGAATCTATAGAAAAAATGTCACAAATCACTTGTTTGCATCATTTTCAAATTCCTCACAATTTAGCCACTATAGGTGCCCGAAAGTGAATATTTAGTTAGAAAAAAACAATTCAATGTCTAGTTTGACCAAAAATTGTAAACCAGCATTTTTTTGAAAAAAGTATATTTAGAATCTATAGAAAAAATGTCACAAATCACTTGTTTGCATCATTTTCAAATTCCTCACAATTTAGCCACTATAGGTGCCCGAAAGTGAATATTTAGTTAGAAAAAAACAATTCAATGTCTAGTTTGACCAAAAATTGTAAACCAGCATTGTGGGATCACCCTTAACTTCCTATCAGCTCCCATCCCATAGTTAGTCCAAGTGTACCAGTCATAGTGATTACTTGCTTTTTTTTTAACAATAGGATCTATAATACCCACAAAGTTTCTAGAAAATATCCATTTGTCAAACTCTTTATTTCTTAATTTAACATGATTAGCCCAACTACGATCAAAATGGTGTTCTACCATATTAAAATCTCCTCCAATGACCCAATCAACTTGAGGAAGATTATTGGACATACATTCCCATAATTCACATCTTTCTTTAGCAATGTTGGGAGCATAAACAAAACATAAACCAATAGGTTGGCTATCAATAACAACAAGAACCAAAACACAACTATGTGAAGGGTCCTCCCCATTATCAATGAAAAACCTATTAATCCAAGAATGAAGACCAATAATAGCCCCCTCTTCCTTCTCTATGCAACGTATGGAAGAAAAAATCATCTCTCCATACATTGGATAAAGAAGAGAGGAGATGTATGCCATTAATCCTGACTTCTTGTAGGAACACAATATTTAGCTTCCATTTGACAATAGCATTCTTTACCTCAAATTTATGGCGAGGTAAAGATAACCCCCTAACATTCCAAGAAAGAGTTCTAAAATTCATAATTAAGTAGAGTTATGGAGGTCTTCCACTTGAGGTAGAACTTCAAAGTGATTGGATAGCATAATCAACTAATTAGAATGCCTACCTTCCTTAACCATAGAAAAAAGGAGACCTAGATCTCGGTCTTGCAGGAGGAGAAAGAAAGACATGTCTGCTAATGGGAGAGTGAACCTTATGATTTTTAGAGCGTATTGGTTAAGATCTCTCTCAATTTTTCTCAATGGATTGCAATGAGGAGATGTCATAGCTTTGTGAAGATAATTCCACATTATGGACTTTAAGGGACATGGAAGGATCCTTTCTTTTCTTAACCATCCTCCATCCATCAGTCCCAATGGAATCTTTATAGGTGGGAAACATGTCACTCATGGAATATTCTTCTAGATTGACATTTTCAAGTTCGTTCACATTATGGGCTGGACTTGGCATAACAACAAGTTGAGTAGAACATTGCTTCACATTAGAGACTAGATTATGCACAACAATAGGTTGAGTAATATTTTGAAATTATTGTGAATTAGATGGGATTGTTCTATTATCTTGTATGTGTATATTCCTCCTAAAAGGAAAATCTCTAATCAAGTGACCATCTGGTTGACAAAAAAAGCACACATTGGGTTTGTTCAGATAAAATACAGGCTAGAAAAACTCACACCCTGACCCAATTAATTTAACTTTTTTAGGTAATTGACAAGTTAGGTCCATTTCCACATAGGCCCTTTGGTGTACCTTTAGGATGGAAAATTTATCTATAGAATTCTTACACCAGAGTACTCTTCCTAATTATGAAACAATCTCTCTTATAAATGGTCTGAGAGAAAATTGTAAAAAAGGAAGCTCTATCCACATAGGGTACTTGGACTTTGAGGGAACCTCTAGGTGAAAATCTAGAGTCCAAGCCTATAAAGACTGACTAGGATGAGTTCACCAACACACCTTTCTCCTTTCAAAATAATCAAATGAGAAAAGATAAAGGATTTTTAATGTTTATTTATACAAGTCAAGTTATTTAGTTGACATGTGATTAGGGCACTAATCACAATTTTCAAACCATTCCCTTTTTTTATTATAATTTAATGGATTTTAAATATGTGAGGAATTAGGGGGAGAAGCTAATCTTTGGATAAAGCACACCTATGTATGTAACATTATAACATAAAACCTCATCCTCCATTCCACATATTGGAAAAAGTGCATCGATGAAAAGAATTAATGAACGTGCTAAAGGATGTTTAGGTGTGTATCGTTTGGAGTGTCATCACCTATCCCATTGTCGAAAAAGCAAGGCAACATTGGCGGGTTTTTCAAAATAAAAAATTAAATGGACAAATAGCCCAAAACATTGCCATTTCAACATTCATATTTTGATAGTTGTTGGGGAGTACGAAAGGGAGTTGTGGGTGTTCAAAGGCTAAAGCAAAGTGAACATTCTCCCTACCAAAACACATTTGACAAGCATGGGCAGCTAGCTAGTAGGTATGTATATCTACAAGAAATATATGCCATTTTGTCATTCTCCCTAAGAATTGCATGAAGATTTGAATGACTATTTGTTGTGAAAATGGGTTTATAGTGATAGGTTTCCAAGGGTTTTCCGTACAAAAAGGGGTTTAATTTGAAATGTAGATCTTTTTATGTTCTTTTGTGTTCGGTTTTTTTTTTAATTTTACATTTTTATGTTCTCA
The DNA here is from genome assembly GCA_007258455.2 of Sequoia sempervirens. Classification (NCBI taxonomy): domain Eukaryota; kingdom Viridiplantae; phylum Streptophyta; class Pinopsida; order Cupressales; family Cupressaceae; genus Sequoia; species Sequoia sempervirens. Next base: position 9,326,719 of record VDFB02000002.1, read on the forward strand.
CTGAATAAATTGAATGAGTATTCATTGCAAAGATGGGTTTTTAGTGACGAGTTTCTAAGGGGGTTTTATTTCAAATGTAGAGTTGTTTATGTTCTTTCGTGTTTAGGTTTTTTTTTAATTTTTCCATTTTAATGTTCTTAATTATCAAATGAATAACATTTAGAGAAACTAGAAAGGAAAATGCAATGTGGGTTTTGTGCCGATGAGTTTTCAAAATCATAATTTGTAATGGACAAAAATCCCAAAATGTCACCATTTTTGACATTCTCATTTTGAAGATGGCAGGGTTATTTGTAAAGGATTTTAAAACATTAAGTGGGTTGTTTCTTGTAAAGGGTTTTCAAACATTAAGTGGGTTTTTTCTTGTAAAGGGTTTTCAAACATTAAGTGGGTTGTTGTTTGTAAAGGGTTTTCAAACATTAAGTGGGTTGCAAGTTTTGTAAAACCCAATGTTTTGCAATCTAGAATTTTACAAAAAAATATGAATGTCTTGAAAAGCTTTTTTTATTTACACTGTAGGATTGTAATGAAATATGTTGTTTTATAAACACCTAGTAAGGTATTTGGCTTTAGTTTGCAAAGGGTTTTACAACATTATGTGGATTGGAGGTTTCATAAAAGATGTAGTCACCTCCCACTCTGTTTTCCAACCTACAATCATAAGTTGTGCATGTATATGTGGATCATATTAAGAAATTGAAATGTAATTTTTACTCTATGTAAGACTTGTTATAAATTTTGATGATGCCTTTCGTTACATTCATACTTTCTAAATAACAAAATATTTTTCAATAAATTCATACTGTTTTGTAAAATTTTAGGATGGAAAACATTGAATTTTCTCACAGAAAAATTTAAAGTTCACAAAGTGGAGCAACCCTTCAAACATGTCTTAATGAAAATGTCCATCAATTAAGGAGGATTTACCCCCAATGCACAACAAACTACTATTATTTTAAATTTATATACTACTATGCATACCTTAGAGAGAATCTAATCTCTTGAAAAAACACACCTATGTACATGGAACATTATAACATAACACCCTATCCCCCATGCTAAGCTCTAGAAAAAATAGACCAATGGAAAGACTTGATGGATTGAGTTGACAAATGTTTTGGCGCATGCTATTTGGAGTGCTATTTTTATGTACTTTTCTATGTACATAGGTACATTTTGTTAGGAAATTAGCTACATCCCATACTATTTTATAAAATTACAGGTTGGAAAACTCTAGTTTTCTAAAATTTGCAAACCACATAATGTTTTAAAACACTTTACAAGTAACATCGTAATTTTTTACTCACCCCTCACCTCAATTTTATTGGTTTTTGTCTCACCCACTTACAACTCTTCCCCTTACTCTCCAACCTTTCACTTTCAACTTGTAGAATGAAAATAATCACAACATAGAGTGTTTTCCAATAACAATACTTGTTATAATTTAAAATGCATGTCTTAGTCATGTCATCCTTCCCACTTGTGATGGACGGATAGATTCTCATGTAAGCCACCATGCCAAAAAAATTGTAAGTAGTAGGAAAAATGAGGGTTTTCATTTGGCTTAAGTGTGTAGAGGGTTTTACAACATTGTGTGGGTCGGAGGTTTCATAAATCATGTACTCACCTCCCACTATGTTTTCCAACTTGCAATCATATAGAGTGTTAATGGTTGTTGGAAAACACTGGGTGTTTATAAAATGATGCCTTTCATTACATTCCTACTGTCTAATTAGAAAAAGCTTTTCAAGACTTGATCATATTGTATTGTAAAATTCTAGGTTGCAAAGCACTTGGTTTACAAAATCTACAACCCAAAAAATGTTTCAAAACCTTTTACATGTAAAACCCCAATTCATTACTCACCCCTCACCTCAATTTGGTAGTTATTTTATTGTCTTGAGAAATTTTTGTGAATTATATAGTAAGAATGCAATAAAATATGAAAACACTTGGTGTTAAGAAACCCGCAACCAACACAGTGTTGTAAAGCCCTCTAGAAATAACAACCCAATTGGTTAGTCAAGAAACACAAGCTACTGCCACTGTTATCTCCTCACTTCCCTTGTTGTGACATTTCCTCCCATTTTCCAGTTTCATCACTTTTATCATTCATCTTGGGTAGCCCCACACTATGCCATCCCATCATGTTATGCATGTTTCTATGTATTTTTTTATGCATTTTTGTATGTACATAGTCTCATTTTTTTAGGAGATTACCTACATCCATAGAGGGTTTTAAAACATTGTGTGGGTTGGAGGTTTCATAAATCATGAACTCACCTCCCACTATATTTTCCAACTAGCAATCATATAGTGTTAATGGTTGTTGGAAAACACTAGGTGTTTATAAAATAGTGTCTTTGATTACATTTTTACTGTCTAAATAACAAAAAGTTTTGAAGATATTCAAATTATTTTGTAAAATTCTAGGTTGAAAATGTTGAAATGAATAAGACAACTGAGAGGTGGGGTGAATTAGTTGTAGCAAATTAAACGTTCAAAACCCTCAATAATAATTAAATCCACAATCATTCATTAAACTGCTATTCAGTTAGATTGATTAAACATAAAATGGAAATAACATAAATTGAAATCAGAACACCATACACATGAGAACACTAGATTTACATAGAAAATAAAATGATGGAAAAACCACGGTGAGGATTAGCTCACAATATAAGTAATATCAAAATCAGTACAAAAGGGCTCACTACCAGAATAGGACACACTATCCAAAAGGCTCACAAACATGGATCACTGCCACATAAAGAATATAAGAAGATAGAAGAAGAATGTTACATAGAGAAGACACTTCTCAATGCAACAAGGAGTCCACCATAATTTCTCACACAATCTCATAGCCTCACATGAAATATTTCGGATGCCTTCAGCTCACTACCTTTAGGAACCCTAACATGAAATTCCAACTACTCTACTCAATTTCTCATCACACACATTACTCACATCAATCTCATGTCTATCTTGCTTCTTACTATTTCATAAACACCTCTTACATCAACACCATATATGATTATATCAAGTTCTACCTCAAAACCTTTCTCCAATGTCAACCACTTGGCCATTATACATTCAAATTCAAAATAGGTCGACACCTAAACATTCTTGTGGTGGAAAAGAATGAAGGATGACCTACATAAATCCTTAATTAGGACCCAAATAAATCTCAACACACTTCCAAAAGCCTTGCATCTAGTGTTAAACACAAGGTCAACCAACACCCATGCAAAACACCATAGACATTAAGTACACACTTCCTTAAACCAAGACAAAAGTTTTGGACAACATAATTCACTTGAATTCAATCTAGAATAATCCATGAACTACTTAAGATTCATCAAACACTTCATCCAGTGTTTCATCAACAAATAATTCAACTCAGGACAAATTAGTACCCCTTATTTGCATATTGATAAATGAAACTCACAATGTACTGCACCAAATCAAGTAAAACCTTGAATATAAAAAGATAAAAGCATTATAATAATTTTTATAAATTTGGACAAATTGAAGCCAAATAGTGAAGAAACACGAAGTAAATACATTTCTCCTAGACCATAGAAAACATTACTGAACAACTGGTTCACACAGTAGTGAAAATATCCTACACTATACAATGATCCAAAATCCCAAAATATGAATATAGCAACCTCTATCAACCATGAATAACTTGTAAGATTCGCACAGGAATAGTATCAACATTGAAAGAACTCAAAGAACAATATCAGAGCACACAATGAACATTTTCACAACACACTTTACCCTATTTATTAAATTTTCTCAAAAGCACTTGGAAACCAAGTACTAGAGACATCATCTCAGCTCATTACTTCATTCCAACTCATCTTAAAAATTTGCAACAAAAGATAATAGCTCCATGTACTCACAACACTTGCTCAAGGTCTCAACCACACATGCATAACCTCTTTTCCTTTTTTCCACAATTTTCTCAATATCCTCAACATCTTCATCCCATGTTTGACATCAATGACAACACCAATAACAACACCATTATACTTGCAACAACAAAGCACTAGTTTTAAAAAATATACAATGCAACCCATATAATGTTTTAAAACCATTTACAAGTAACAACCAAATTGGTTACTCACCCCTCACCTCAATTTGGTATTTTTTGTGATTATCTTGAGAATATTTAGTGAATTAGATAGTAAGAATGTAATGGAATTGGAAAAGACTTCGTATTAAGAAACTTGCAACACACACAGTGTTGTAAATCATATGTGGAAATTGAAATACAATTTTTCGTGTAAGAGTTGCTATAAATTGTGAAGGAAAATGAACTTCACTACATTCATACTATCTAGAAACTTAAAGGTTTTCATTATAATCATGTTGTTTGTATATAATTGCATGTTGGATAACACTATGTGTTATTGTTGGCAACTAGGATTGCACCCTTAGTAAAGCTAGGCTTGGCTATCCTGTTGCAACATGGAAATGCTCCCTAATTTGTGGGTCAATCAATTGGTAAGATAGAATCTCCAGAGTGGGTTGGTTCCCTCTAGCTAATCACCTAACCTATAAATTTTCTGAGGAAAAGGTGTAGAAAGAAGGCTGACAACAAAACTTATAGCTATAGATGATCACCTAGATATTCAAAGATTCTGATAGAACTTAACTTGCAACAACCTCTTTTGAAACATTACCTCTCACAATCAACCTCAATACATTTAGCTTAATAGTGTTTTGCATAAAGAATCAAGAAAAATTGAATACAATATGAAACCTGAACTATCTGCAATTCTTGCCTACAATCCACAATATTAAGACAATGGAAGCATTCACCACTTTGAATCACAAAAAATCATCAGATTATCACTATAAGAACATGACAAGAGGAAGGGAAAGGAAAAATCTACTACTTATAAGAACATGACAAGAGGAAGGGAAAGGAAAAATCTACTGCTTATTTTTTAGCTAAGGAAAAAGACTAGAAAATAGTGCCAAAAATCTACCCAAAACTACCTCAAAAATATGGAACCTTTCCATATCTAAAGGGTTCATCCAAAAGGTCCTCCAAAATAGGTGCAAATAGATGGAAACTGAAAATAGAAACTTTAGTTTGCCATACTCTCCCAATCCGCCCAACAACTGAACTCAAAATGACAAGTTTTTTTGTTAACTCAAAGTGCATCATCTAACTACATTTAAACATTAACAAACACCAAGGTAATTTATAGAAACATTACCATTAGTGTTGTTTTACAATCATATGCAGTTTTTCAATTACAATATAGAAAGCTGGTTTGCATTTGATTTTTACAATTCGCCTCCAGTTACTCTAATTTTTCCTTTTCTATCTTTAAATATTTTTATTTTTGAATTAAAGTTTGCAAAAAATAAAAAAAATATACAAGACTCTCTATACACTTGATTTCTCTACAAAAATTCATAAAATAAATAAGCCTCCATCACATTTAATAACTCAAACTTCAAGAGGTTCCTAAATTGCATAGGACTTAGGCAACAATCAAAAAGGCCTATAGTCACTATTTTGATTTTACAAGGAAAGGTGCATGAGATGTTTCTAAGGCATTGCAAAGGAAGCTTACCCTAATGTGAGGCACAATGTGCATGGTTTTTTTATTTTATTTTATTTAAAAATCACAAAAAAAATGCCTAAGGAATTTGACCTAGGCAAAAAGGCATTAATAAAGTGTTTGAAAAACTAAAGAATGTGATAAAAATCACATTTGATTTAGGGCATGGGGAAAACCCTTTCCACAAAACCACCTCCAAACACATCTTTGACCATCATTTTTCATCAACCATGTTGAGGAAAATGGGGCTCCACTAGGCGTCGCCATGAAAGTTAGGGTTTGGAGGTTGGGGTCACCATTCGAGCTTGATTCTTTCAATTCCTTGGTGCATTCTCTTATGTGTTTGATGGTAAGTTATTCTCCTCTATATTTTGATGCATTTTTACTTTATTCGATGAAAACAAAGTTCCGAAAGGCCACAACTATGACTAGTTTTTTATGCCTTTTGTGTTTTGTTGTGTGTTGACTCCTCTTTGATATTCTTCATAGTTGCCAATGGAGGGTTTGTTCAAGCTATTGGAAGCTCTAGTTGCAAACTTTGTTGAGCTCCTCCATAGAGACATTCAAGGTAAGCTCCACTTCTTCATTCTTGAAGGAATTTTGATCTTAAATAAAGCTTTGTTCAAGCTTTTCTTTACAAAAATGATGTTGCAGTAGGTATATGTGAGCTCAACCATTATGCTAGCCACAACTATCACTGTATGTTCTCCTTCTTTTCTATAGAAAAAAATATTATGTGCTCGACCCATGATATGCAAATGATATCATTGTTAAATGAAAGCATTTTTAAATGAAAATTCTCCATCAAATGGGTTTCCAAACTCCTCATGGTTGTGACTTGTAGCTTTGGTTTCTTCATTTTCTGGGAACTCCATTGTTTGTATGCACTTGGACAATTGTTATTTCTCTTGTACTTGCATCTTGGTGACAAAACCCTAAGTGGGTATTCATTTTTTAAGATAGAAACTCTCTCAGGTCGTAGCTATGAGTGCATGATGTATGGTTTTTATGCATTCTTAACTGACCTCGAATTATTCTTTTATTTTTGCATTTGAAAACTCACAACACTACCCATGAAAATTTCCATTGAAATACATGATAGAATCACTACTCTTATCTCCATTTGATGCAAAATGTGTCTTATTTCCTCTGTTCACATAGGTGCATCTTGTGTTATGGCAAGCTTGATATCACTGTTTCTTTTGCTTCGAAACCCTAGTTTATTTGACAAATGGCTAATTGTACTGAAAAGAAACAAATATTTTCATTTTTGTGTATATGTCATGGTATCTTGCTTATTCACCTTCAAATTGTAAACTTTACTTCACTCAGAAATTTTACTTAATGGTGCAAGTTGATATGTTACTCAAGTGACATCTTCTTTTCTCTCTAATGAAATTCAACCTTATTTGATGTTTTTTCTAGTTGCTTATCAAATAGAAATGCTTTTCCATACCTTCATGCACCTTCTCATGCACTATTTAACACGGCTGACATGTTGTTGCACACACTTTCTTATAGAGGAAACCTTGTTTTGTTCCTTCAAATGCATTGTAAAGGAATTATTCAATTCACTTACTTGTCTTGCAAAGCTACACTTGATCATCATGGTGCACCTGTAGGTTACCTTTTTGTCCACTATCACACATTTTATGCATTTGAATGCTTTAGAAAAACACATCTATTCTCACTTCCACCACAATTTTATACTTTATTGAGAACATAAAATCATGCAATAAGATTCCCCCTCACATTCATGGCATCAAAGTATTGAAACAACTTAAGCTCTGCAAATTACCTTCATGAATAATGTCGTTTCACATTGGGTATGTGCAGGATCATGATGGGCCAAAAAGTGGCAATATGATGGGTATATGGCTGACAACTATTTTCTTACCCAAAATTGATGAAACAAAAAGAGTTTTTAAAGGATATTCTCAGCTTTCCACCAATATAAATTATGTTTTACTATGAATTTAATAAGTAATTATTATTCATTTTCTATTCAAATTATGACTAAACCCCTAATTGATAGGCTGATTGAAAAACATCTATAGCTTTCAAACGGTATCACATTTTTTTAATCCAAAACATGCCTCACATTCTATGCTTCGTATACTATAGAATTAAAAAAATAAAAATTGAATTTCTTGAAGTTTTGACCAAGTTAAAGTGGTTAGACATATGAGTTTTTATATTTTTTAAAATGTTGTAATAAAAAATTCATAATTAATTATTTACTTTAAAAAAAATTACAAAAAAATATGCACCACATCGGAGCATGAGTCCTCTACTTATATGTAAAATCTTATAAAAAATTATTATCATTCTATTGTGGTTAGGGTTGTTAGATAGACACCTACTTCTTATTTTTTCCCTGAAATTTAAGTACCACTACGTTGAAATTTGAAATTTGCACCAAATAGATTTTTTCTTTTTTTAAGCAAACCTAGTAGTTTAGAAACTCCATTCAATTTGCTACAGATTCTATTGTTACATATTTTTGAAATAATATAGATAACTTATTCAAATTTTTACGTCAAGTTGCCTAACTCTAATTTTTCTGAATTTTTTGCCACTTAGGGGCCTATTTTTTCCATGATGATCTTGCACATACCCCATTGTATTTACTCCAACACCTGATGCATTGTACCCAGAGTCAACCATACCTCTTTTTCATTCATTCTCTGCTTTCAGAAGCTCACTTGCAGCCACTTGTAGACTCACTTTTTGATGAAACCAAAACTTGCTTTGTCACTCTTCATGCATTTTTATTTCCTTGGGAAACAACAGTTGATGTAGGACTATTCTTTGCATGGAAGATTTTAAAATATAAGAAATTGTTGTTGATGCTTAGAAGCCTCTCCATTTTCTTTAGTTGTTATTGTTTGCTTTGTAGACAAGGAATTATGTATGCCTATTCACTCACATTTCATGATGACGCACTTGATGGTAATTCACTTGAGAAATTGGTCCTCTATGATTTTCAATTCATTCCACTATCATACTTGACTTTCCTAGATTATCACTTGTTGTAGCTTTCATGGAACTTGGATGCACTCCTTCATATGCATATCTCCTTGAGCAACATTGAATTGTTTCATTTTTGAAAGCCCTATTTGGAATGTTGAGGGGAAACATGTCATGTCTCAACCCTTGTGGGAGACCGTTTTACACCACATGCTTTATGATATTAAAAAAAAATCAACAACATGGCTTTTCCTATATGGGTATGTGCATGATCATGATGGGCCAAAAAGTGGTGATATGATGGATATGTGTAGGGTATGTGGCTGATGACTTCTTTTTACCCAAAATTGATTAAATAAAAAGGATTTTAAAGGAGATTCTTAGCTTTCCACCAATATCAATGATGTTTTACTTTGAATTTAATAAATAATTATGATTCATTTTCTATTTGAATTATGACTAAAGTCTTGATTGATAGGCTGATTGAAAAACATCTATAGCTTTCAAGTGGCATCACAGTTTTTGAATCTGAAATATGTGTCACATTCTATGCTTCACATACAATATGATTAAAGAAAAAAATTGAATTTCATGTAGTTTTGACCAAGCTAAGGTGGTCAGACATATGAGTTTTTATATTTTCTAAAATTTGAAATAAAAAACTCATAATTAATTATTTACTCAGAAAAAAATTACAAAAAATATGCATCACATCAGGACATGAGTCCTCTACTTATATCTAAAATCTTATAAAAAAATATTATCATTTTTTTGTTGTTAGGGTGGTCAGGAAAGCACCTACTTCTTTTTTTTACCTGAAATTTAAGTACTACTACATTGAAATTTCAAATTTTCACCAAATAGATTTTTTTTTAACATAAACCTAGTAGTATAGAAACTACATTCAATTTTCTATTAATTCTATTCTTACATATTTTTGAAATAATATAGATAACTTATTCAAATTTTTACGTCAAGTTGCCTAACTCCAATTTTTCTAAATTTTTTGCCACTTAAGGGCCTGTTTTTTCCATGATGATCCTGCACATACCCATACCTACACAAGAAACAAAAAATGTTAGATTAAAAAAATAAATTCATAAGTTTCTCATGATGTTTTCTCCTTGCTATTCTCTTGTACTCCTCTTGTTCTTGCTTAGTTGATTCAATGCGTCATAGACAATATTCTACATTACTATTGATGGATCATGTAGGAATGTTCATAGTCTGAGCTCTAACAAAACTTTCATCCACTTGCAGGTTCACTTGGATCATCAGAGCAAAAGGGAGAGCTCAACATTTATGGCAACTCAAAGGCACAACCAGGCAATGATGATTATTTTCTTTCTTACATGCTCTTTCTCCTTTTCAATCTTCAGTAGCATAGAATATTCTTTGAGATTCATTTTTCCCACTACTTCCATGGATTGTGTGGGACAGTTGATTCTCTTTTTACTCTAATGAATACAAAAAAATCATTTGTGAAGTACTTGTTCAATTTTGTACTTTCTTTTCTTTCAAACAATGTATGGAACATTGTGAATGAATAAAAAAATGAAAGCACCTCTTTTAATTTTATGCACTATTAAATGTTTAAAATCATATAAGGAAACTAAAAACACATTTTACTTCTTAAGAACTCAAAAAATCAAATATTTGCAATGGTTAAAACATCTACAAAAACAAACTAAAATTATTCACCTTAAAATGAACTTGCATAACCAACTCTATCAATTTGAGTTGTACAAAAAATTGATAACACTTTTGGCAACCTCTACTAGATGCTTTCCTACTAAGCACTGGGCCATTTGCCTTATGAATATCCATTGGGAATGGAGTCAATTATTCCCTTCTAAAACTCAAAACTTTTGAAAAAAATTTGAAACTTGCAACTCCAAACAATAATAAAACCAATAGCAAAACATCAAAACAACAAACAAACAAGGCCTTGGTGGCCAGGAAGCAATGCGTAGAAGAACTTATTGAAAAGAAACTACTAAAAACAAAGTGTTCCAAGAACTTATTAGCCTCAACTACTCTACTAAAGTATAGGGGAAGAAATTAGAACCTCAGAAATAATGTTTCAAATGGATCCCATTGATAGGGATCAGAAGCACTTCACTAGTTAGCCTTGAGAGCTAAAATGAATTATGCTTTCTACATTCTATTATGACATACATGCTTTCCCAAATTGCATAAAATTTAGAATTTATCCCTGGATTATTCTTGTTCTCATCCCACATGGGCACAAAATCTCCAACAACAAATTCTTTGAACTTCGTTTTTATCAAAAGAGCTCTTCATTTGAGCTCAATGAATTTCAAGCAAGTCTAACCTCCATGGGTTGTTTTTTTGTGGTAGATTTCACTTGTCCATTACCCTATGGTTAATAATTTTATGAAGTGCTAAAAAATATGTTATTTCTTACAAACCAGTCAAAAATATTTAAACCAATAAATGCTAGAGCGTTATCAGAAATAATAAAGTCTGGAACACCAATCTAGACACTAGATCTTGATAAAAATTTAGAATAGAGGCTTCATTTTCCTCTTTTAGAGCAACAACTTCAGTTGACTTAGTGAAATAATTAGTGGTTGTCAAGATCCACTTGGGAAAAGTGCTCAAGGGTGGATTAATTGTCCCAATAAATTCAAGCCCCCACTTAGCAAAAGGTTGTTCAAGTTGAATAGGATTCAAAGGAAAAGCTGCAAGTTTCTACTTACCTGTGAACAATGCACATTTTCCACATTTCTTCACCTAGGAAAAAGCATCCTTGAATATGTCTAGCCAGTAATAACTAGCCCTCATTATTTTTAGGGTTGTTGTTCTTACTACTAAGTGGCCTCCTAAGGGCCCATTGTGGAATTCCTTTAGCATCTTTTCAGTTTGGCTAGGCTCAATGCACCTTAGTAGCACACCCTAGAAATCTTTCCTAAATAACACACCATCAAAAATGGCATAAGGAATGGACTTCCATCTAAAATACCTTCTCTTTTCTCTATCAAGGCCTTCAGAGCATTCTTCGGTCTACAAATAGTGGATCATTTGTTGTACCCAACTTGTACCAAGAATTGGTACAACAATTTTCTCTTTATTACTCAATACTGTGGCAATATTTCCATCATCTTCAAGACTATTTTCTATGTTTCCAGCAAGCAATTCATAAGACCTTTACCTCTTTCTAGCTTCGTAACTTTGATATCAACATCGAATTCCATTACTCTTATTATCCATCTAGCTCTCTTATCATTCATATCTTTATTCAACAAGAAATCTTTCATAGTAGGGTGAGAAACCAGGAAGTGAATTTCATTATTTGACAACATGTATCTAAATTTTTTAAGATTTATAATTGTTGCAAACACATTTTTTTCAACAAAAGAGTATTTTACCTCATAGTCGTGAGGCACTTTACTAAAAAAGGCTACGAGTTGCTCCAAGCCCTCATCATTTTGTTGGTCTAACATGGTAGAAACAATATCAACACCTCCAAAGGTGTATAAGATAAAATATTTATTATAATTTGGATTAATGAGGGTTGAAGCAGTTGAAAGGGCCTCTTTTATCTACTCAAAGCTCTATTTACCCTCAATCCAATTGAAAGGCACATTCTTTTTTAGCATTATTGTAAGGGGTTGTAGAAAGGCTGCAATATTTGGTACAAACCTCCTTATGAAATTAATTCTTCCAAGGAAGCTCTACAAACCCTTTTTGTGTGCTATCAAAGGCAATTCCAGAATGGCTAAAACTCACTTTGGGTCAATAGAAATTCCATTTTTAGAGACAATATGTCCTAGAAGTTTTCCTTCACGGACAAAAAAAATGCAATTCTTCAGATTAAGAGAAGCTCTGAACTCTGTACATCTTTGGAAGATTTGTCTCAAATGTTCAAGGTGTTCATTAGCATTCTTAGAAAGTATTGTAATATGATCTAAATACACAAGAACAATCCTATTCATAAGGCCATGAAAGGTCATGTCCATTTCTGTTTGGAATGTTGCCCCTACATTAGATAAGCCAAAAGGAATCTTCCTGTAAGCCATAGTATCAGGAATTTAGTTGTGAATGTTGTTTTATATTGGTCCTCTTCCCTAACCAAAATCTAATTGTAGCTAGAATTACCCATCAAGCAAAGGGAATTTTCAGAACCTGACACTACTTGCAAAATTTGCTCCATCAAAGGGAGTGGGTAGTGGTCCCTAAGGGAAGCCTTGTTTAAATCTCTGAAATCAACACACAATCTGATTTCCCCAATTTTCTTCCTAACTAGGACTAAGTTGGGAACCCAAGAAGTGTGTTTAATAGGGAAGATTATGTTACTCTCAATCAACTTATTTAATTCAGTTTTCATCAAGTGTTCAAACTTAGGATTTAGGGGATTTTGTTTTTTTCCTAACAGGATTTGCATTAGGTTCTAACTCTATGTATGCTAAGCTAGTTCAAGATAAAAACACCTTACATCTATATATTCCCAAGAAAAAATATCATTGAACTCTTGGCATAACAAAACAAAAGCATGTTGATCTTCTTTAGTACACATTTTTCCCAATTTTAGAAGTTTACCTATAAATATTTTGATGTCCTCATATTGTTCTTGTTTGAAATTCATTTCACACTTGTCTTTTCTTGCCTAATCATCAGAGTTGAAAATTGACTCTAATGTTACCAACCCCTTCAACAACTTATTTGATTTCAACTACACAATTTTTTCTCCATATTTTTGTTGCGACTTTGGCTAGTTCTCATCTACAAATTCAACTTCTCCTATCAAGAAGCTCAAAATCTATTCATGACTATCAAATACCTACCAACTCACATTGTTATCTAGCACTGAAGGTCTAACAATGATTTTCACATATTGTTGTGTTTCCACATTATGGACTTCATTTGGAATATCAAATTGAACACCTAAAATAGCAAGTCTATTTGCATGTTTTTTTTGAGTTCTAGGGACAAAAAGTAAATTAAATGCATCAAATTATTCAATTAGATCCCATACCCAATGGTTACCTCTTAAGAACATCATTTTTAACAACATTTGAATTTCTAACTTGATTCACAACTAATTTAGAGTCACCATAAACTCGTAAGCATTTAATACCTCTTTTTTGAGCCCATTTGAAGCCATGAATGAGGGCCTCATATTTGGTTGTGTTGTTTGTATAGCTGAAAGTGATTCTCAAGGCTAAATAGTATTTGTCCCCCTTAGGTGACACTAACATTTCCCCTCCGCCAACCCCTATTCTATACCTTGAACCATCAAAATATAGCTCCCAAAGATGGTTTTCTTGTTGCTTGGTCTGCTCTTAGTCCTTGACCTAATTGGGAATTATTGTATTGGGTTCGTGAATCACGTAGACCCCTAACCCGACTTCTTCAATATGGCCGAATAGGTCAAGGTCTTGATTTCCAATAGCCCATTCATCTAAGTCTTCTCCCCCATTGGATGAACTAGGACTAGAGGCTACATATTGGCTTTCTATCCTATGAGTGGTTAAGAGGTTGGAATTAATAGAGTTGATGGTGAATGGCTTAATGTGATCCTTGAATAATGGTTTGGACTCAATGGTCACCTTCGTGCCATATCTAGTTCTAAAGAGAAGGTGAGACCAATCAATTCATAAAAATCCTCTTAGTTTGGCAGTAAAATCTCTTGAAAGGAAAAGTGCAAAGTGGGAAGGCAACTCTATCACATTAACATCTTGGGAAACTACAAAGTTGGGGTAGGAATGTAATGTGAGCGCTAGATTTTTAATGATTCCTATTGTTTGAACAATAGATCCATCTAATTGCACAACTCCCTTTGGCATGGGTTCATAAGCTAATCCTAATCTATTAGCTAAGCTTTTAGGCATGACTGAGTTGCTATCTCTTGAGTCTATCATGTAGTTATGGACAAGTTTATCACCTATAATCAGACTTAAATAGAATTGCGGGGGTTTAACCTCTTGATTTTGTTTCCTAGCTTTGATCTTTGGGCTATTTGCAAGCACTATTTTACTCTTTTCTGCATTCACAACATCTAAAGATGAAATTTCAGCTAAGGAATCTTGGAACAAATCTTTCTAGCCTAGGATATGCAAGGCATCCATAATAGATAAGTTGATTATAGCTTTCTTTAAATTCTCAACCACATTGAAAGAGATAAGATTTACCTTTTGCTATCCCAAAGAATTAACAATGTTGTTATTTACCTTTTGTTGTTCTCTCTGTAGACTATGCACCTTTTGTTGAGCTGTAGGAACGTTTTGGGATGAAATAGAATGATTTTTGTCTCTCATAGCTTGTTGTTGTGAATTTACATCTTGTTGTTGTGAGCTTGCAGCTTGCTATTCCACTTCAACCACTCTCTATTTTGACACTATGTTCATAGCAATGAATGAACCTTGCTGGTTTTGGCTCTAGATATGATTGACCCTACAATATTCAGTAATTTTCTAGTTTACCAAAGTTATTTCATAATTGTTTGGTTGTTCCACATTCCCGTTTGGAAAAATTTTAGGACCTACATACTGATTCTACACCATGAGAGCTTGAATCTCCATTCTATCCATACAAGCAGCCTAGTTGTGTGGTTGATTGCATAGATAACACCAATCATGCTCTTGAGCCAAATTATTATATGATACTAGCTCTCTTGAAGGGCCAGCTACATTGGGATCAAAAGGCCAAAAAGGTTTGGTGGTAAAACACCTTTTTCCTTGAAAATCATTCTGAAATGATGGCCTATTTTGTTGGTTCTACTAAAAAGAAGCTTGGTAAGGTTTGTTTTCTTTACCAAATTGCTTCATGAAACTCATCAACTCATTGCTAATGTCTTACCAAAGTTTTGCAGCATTCTTTTGATCTCTTGGATCTCTTTGGTTTGGTCTATAAGGGCTTTTTCTTGAACAACTTTATAACCTATTGCTAGGATTAACGAGACAATAGAAATAGGAGGAAAACTTATAGGGATAGGTGGTTGAATCTCTGGAAAAATGGGTGTGGGTGGTCTAGGTGCTATCTTCTCAGCTTGAATAAGATAATTTTTATGCCTTAGAGTAATTTCATAGGTATTTGGCAAAGTAAAACACCCGATAGACTGTATCATAACTGATATCTTAGCATTCAAGGATTTTAGGAAAAATAGAAAGGCATGTCTAGGTGTGGGTTTGACAATTAGAGGTATCATATCCCAGGTTCTTTAAAACCTAGAATTGAAGTTAGCCATATTCTTGTGGGGAGCATGCTTGATGGTGCTCAACTGCTCAAGTAATGACAGGTGGTTTGACTTGTCTACGAACTACTGGTGAAGCCCATTTCCAAGTTGGTCCCATGTTTCCATGGAATTGGTTGGGAGTCCTTTGAACCACTAAAGGGCCTTCCCCTTCAACGAAGCAACCATCAATATTATAGCTACATTTTCCTCTATTATGTTGTGCACTAAACATAATGTTGCCATGTCTGAGATGTGTTCAATAGAGGTGGCCTAGTGCTTACCAGTGAAATAAGGAAAACCTTTGAGTGTTGCTACTGGTATGTCATCGTGTCAATCCAATAATAACGAGCTACCTTCATTGAACAACATAAAAGAAAATTGTATTACGATAGGTGGCGCTTGAGAGAGTGGGGTCAAATTCCTCTTTACAAAGACAATGGGAGTGAGCTCTAGTGGTGTGGACATTGTTCTTCTTGCAAAATCAAATGTTCTTCTAGGTGTTTTGCTTCTCCTTCTCAACAAAGAGAGCTGCAAATACTCAAAAGGTGCTAGACTAAATCTAGTATGGATCCTTCTCATAAGTTATTTGCACCAAATGTGTAAGGAAACTAGGATTAGGAGTCACTAGGTATACTTTTAGACCTCTATAGGAAAAAAAATTGTTGTTGCATATACCAAACAACAATTTACAACCAAGAAAAAATGATTCTAAAGACAAAACTCTAGAGTCCCATCGGGCGTGCCAAAACTATTGGCAACCAAGATTGCACCCTTAGTCAAGCTAGGATTAGCTATCATGTTGTAACATGGAAATGCTCCCTAATTTGTGGGTTAATCAATTGGTGGGAGTGAATCTCTAGAGTAGGCTGGTTCCCCCTAGCTAATCACCTAACCTACAATTTTTCTGAGGAAAATGGGCAGAAAGAAAGTTGAAAATGAAACCTACATCTATAGATGATCAACTAGATATTTAGATATTTTGACATAACTTAACTCACAAAAACCTATTTTGAAACATTAGCTCTCACAATCCACCTCAAGACATTGAGCTCAATAGTGTTTTACATAAAGACTATCTACAACCTAGACCATCTGCAATTCTTTCCTACAACCCACAATAATAAGACAAAGGAATTTTTTCCACTTTGAATCACAAAAAATCATTAGATTATCACTATAAAAACATGATAAGAGGAAGGGAAAGGAAAAATATCCTACTTATATTGAAATTGAAGGAGTAAGACATCAAAATCTGATTCAAAAGCTTACAAGACTCTCTACAATGCATATGAGAGCAAGAAACAAAATTTTGAACCCTGAGAAATTTGAATTCATCAAACTATATAGCCTCCAAGTGACATCCATGATGAAAATAGAAAAATTAGGCCCACTACCTCTCCAAAAAGCAAGTCATTTTGCATGTTTGAGCTCAAGCAAAATCCTAGAAAATAGTGCCAAAAATCTTCCCAAAATTGCCTCAAAAAGATGGAAACTTTCCATCTCAAAAGGTTCATCCAAAAAGTCCTCCAAATCAGGTGAAAACAGGTAGAAATTGAAAATAGAAACTTCAGTTTGTCATCCTTTTTCCCAATCTACCCAAGAACTCAACTCAAAGTGCATCATCTAACTGCATTTAAACATTAACAAACACCAAGGTAATTTATAGAAACATTACCATTAGTGTTGTTTTACAATCATATGCAACTTCTGAATTATAATATAGAAAGCTGGATTACATTTTACTTTTACAATTCACCTCCAGTTACTCTGATTTTTCCTTTTCTATCTCTAAATATTTTGAATTTTGCATTAAATTTTGTAAAATATCAAAACATTATACAAGGCTCTCTATACACTTGATTTCTCTACAAAAAATCATAAAAGAAATAAGCCCCCATCACATATAATAACTCAAACTTCAAGGGGGTCCTAAACTACATAGGGCTGAGGCAATAATAAAAAAGGCCTAGAGTCACTATTTTGATTTTACAAGGCAAGGTGCATGAGATGTTTCTAAGGAATTGAAAAGGAAGCTTACCCTAATGTGAGGTGCAATGTGCATGGTTTTTTTATTTTATTTTATGTAAAAATCATTAAAAAAATGCCTAAGGCATTCGACCTAGGCAACAAGGCATTAATAAAGTGTTTGAAAAAAAAAGAATATGATAAAAATCACATTTGATTTAGGGCATGGGGAAAACCCTAGCCACAAAACTGCCTCCAAACACAACTTTCAGCATCATTTTGCATCGGTCATATTGAGGAAAATGGGGCTCTATTGGGCACCGCCATGAAAGTTATGGTTTTGAGGTTGGGGTCACCATTCGAGCTTGATTCTTTTGATCCCTTGGTGCATTATCTTCTACTTTTGATGATAAGTTCTTCTCCTCTGTATTTTGATGCATTTATACTCCATTTGATGAAAAACAAGGGCCTAAAGGCTGTAGCTGTGACTAGTTTTTTATTACTTTCATGTTTTGTTCTGTGTTGAGTCCTCTTTTCTATTCTTCGTAGTTTCCAATGGAAGGTTTGTTCAAGCTATTGGAGCTCTAGCCACGAGATTTTTTGATCTCCTCCATAGAAACATTGAAGGTAAGCTCCACTTCTTCATTCTTGAAGGTATTTCAATATTAAACAAAGCTCTTTTATTTACAAAAATTATGTTGCACTATGTATATGTGAGCTCGACCATTATGCTAGCCATGATTGTCATTGTGTGTTCTCCTTCTTTTCTGTAGAACAAAAGATTATGTTCTCAACCTATGATATGCAAATGATATCACTGTTAAATGAAAGCACTTTTTAATGAAATATCTCCATTATATGGGTTTCCAAAACCCCTCATGGTCATGGCCTGTAGCTTTGGTTTCTTTATTTTCTAGGAAATCCATTGTTCGTATGAGCTCGAACCATTGCTATTTCTCCTATACTTCCATCTTGGTGACAAAACCCTAAGTGGGTATTTGTTTTTTGAAGAGAGAAAATCTCTCAGGCCACAGCCATGAGAGCATGATCTAGGGTTTTTATGCATTCTTCACTAACCTCATATTATTCTTTTATTTATTCATTTGAAAACTCGCAACACTACCGATGAAAATTTCCATTGAAACACATGATAGAATCACTAATCTTATCTCCATTTTATGCAAAAAATTTCTTATTTCCTTTGTTCACATAGGTGCATCTTGTGTTATGGCAAGCTTTATATCACTATTTATTTTGCTTTGAAACCCTAGTTTATTTGAAAAATGCCTCATTTCCTTGGAAAGCAACAATTTTTTTCATTTTTGTGTACATGTCACTATATCTTGCTTATTCACCTTCACATTGCAAACTTTACTTCACTCAAAAATTTTACTTAATGGTGCAAGTTGATATGTTACTCAAGTGACATCTTATATTCTCTCTAATGAAATTCGACTTTATTTGATGTTTTTTCTAGTTGCTTATCAAACAAAAATTCTTTTCCATACCTTCATGCACCTTCTCATGCATTGTGTAACATGGCCATCATGTTGTTGCATACACTTTCTTACACATGAAACCTTCTTTTGTTTCTTCAAATGCATTGTAAATGAATGATTCAATTTTCTTGTCTTGCAAAGCTACACTCGGTCATCATGGTGCACCTGTAGGTTACTTTGTTGTCCACTAGCACACATTTTATGCATTTGAATGATTTAGAAAAAGCACATCTATTCTCACTTCCACCATAGCTTTATACTTTATTGACAACATATAATCATGCAATAAGATTCCCCCTCACATTCATGGCATCAAAGTATTGAAACAACTTAAGCTCTGCAAATTACCTTCATGAATAATGTTATTTCACATTGTTTTCACTCCAACACTTGATGCATTGTACCTAGAGTCAACCATGTGTCTTTTTCATTCATTCTCTACTTTCAAAAGCTCACTTGTAGCCACTTGTAGCCACTTGTAGACTTACTTATTAATGAAACCAAAACTTGCTTTGGCACTCTTCTGTGCATTTTTGTTTCCTTGGGCAGCAACACTTGATGTAGGACTATTCTTTGCATGGAATATTTTGAAATATAAGCAGATTTTGTTGATGCTTAGAAGCCTCTCCATTTGCTTCAGTTGTTATTGTTTGATTTGTAAACAAGGCATTATGTATGCATGTTTAGTATCACATTTCATGATGATGCACTTGATGGTAATTCACTTGAGGAATTGATCCTCTATGATTTTCAATTCATTGCACTATCAGACTTGATTGTACTAGATGATCACTTGCTTGAGCTTTCATGGCACTTGGATGCACTCTTTCAGATGCATATCTTCTTGAGCAACATTGAATTGTTTCTTTTCCTTAATCCCTATTTGGAATGTTGAGGGGCAACATGTTGAGTCTGAACCCTTGTGGGAGCCTATTTTACACCACATGCTTTATGTTATTCAAAACAAATCAGAAACATGGTTTTTCCTATACCTACACAAGAAACAAACAATGTTAGATTAAAACAATAAATTCAAAAGTTTCTCATGATTTTTTCTCCTTGGTATTCTCTTGTATTCCTCTTGTTCTTGCTCAATTGATTCAATGCATCATAGACAATATTATACATTATTGTTGATGGATCATGTAGGAATGTTCATAGTCTGAGCTCTAACAAAACTTTCATCCACTTGTAGGTTCTCTTGGAGCATGGGAGAAAAAGGGAGAGCTCAACATTGATGGCAACTCAAAGGCACAACCAAGCAATGATGATTATGTTCTTTCTTACATGATCTTTCTCCTTTTCAATCTTTAGTAGCATAGAATATTCTTTTTGATTCATTGTTCCAGCTACTCCAACTACTTGTGTGGGAAAATTGATTATCTCTTTGCTCCAATGAATATAAAAACAACATTTGTGAAATACTTGTTCAATTTTGTACTTTCTTTTCTTGCAAAAAATGTATGGAACATTGTGAATGAATAACAAGATGAAAGCACCTCTTTTACTTTTATGCACTATTAAATGTTGCAAATAATATGAGGCAACTGAAAACACATTACACTTCTTAATAACTCAAAATCTCAAATATTTGCAATGGTTAAAACATCTGCAAAACAAACTAGAATTCTTCACCTTAAAATGAACTTGCATAACTAGCTCTATCAATTTGAACTATGTGAAAAATTGATAACAGTTATGAAACCAACAACCCAAATTCTATTCTCAGCTTCGAGAGTGTCTTTTTTATTAGAGAATGCATATTTTTTATTTTTAATAAGTTGTTTACAAAATTTATCTACTTTTTCACATAGGACTCTCATGTCTTAACCCAACTGATTCTCTTTTATGCACCGACATTGAGCATATTGCCTTCTTTTCATCCATTTGCAATTATATTTTTTTCATGGAATTATTATGTTCAATAATCTTTGAATTTACTTTTTCACTTCACCCATAGCATCATGTCTCACTTTCTTTGCTTGCACAAATTCTTGTGCAATACAAAACCTCTCCATTTTTTCCACTTATGTATTGTCATTTTCCCATTACATATAGTACACATGGACCTTCCTCAACTTCTCAAGAGTATGAAGGATATCTTCAATCCATACATTATTTATCTCTCACTCTACTCTAATTCTTTTTAATTGTTTTCTGAGAAGATTCCTTTTTCATTCCATGCATTCTACTAGTTGTTGCCTTTGGTTCTACACTAGAATTTTCCCATTTCACATACTGCACATGCTCCTTCATCAACTTCTCAAGAGCAGGTATATTATCTTCAATCAATACATTATCTATCTTAGTCACTTTGGTCATTCCTTTTCAAGTGTTCATTAAGAGACATTGGATATAAATAGAAGTTTGATAGTGGTATGTGGTATCCTTCTTGTCTATCTTATTTTCCCTTATTCTAGGAGAGATGAGATTTTCATATATTTGAATGAATGGTTATTGCTTCATAGTTCTATCAAAATGGTAGATATAACTGTTGATATATATATATATATATATATATATATATATATATATATATATATATATATTATTAGTGTTAGTGATAGGTTAAATTGGAAATTAAATGCCTATTGTACAATTTAATATGTTTGTTTATTGTCTATACAAGCTGCCATGTTGGAGTCACCACTACATATAATCCAATATTGATGAAACTTGAAATAAGATTAATTCTTTGTAGCACCAAATGTCTTTAATTTTCTAATTAAATTTATCACTAACACTTGTCTTCCTTCCATGTGATTGATATATTTGAGGAAACAAGATTGAATAAGACAAGGGCATGTGGACTGAGAAGGATGCTTTAGGAGACATGAAGCTTCTACACTAAATACAGGTGATTCTAGCTATCATAGCTTGAATTGCAATTTTACTGGATCCAATTAAATTTCCAAAATTTATTTTGCATATAGAAGTTATGATTTATCTATAGATGAGATGCTTATTATGGAAAATGCAAACAACTTGAAGTTTAATTTAAATAAAATAAATGTTACATTATTGTGTGCCTATTATATCCCAAAATTTTATATGAAGGATGTTTCCTCCTTGAACTGTGAGTGTTACATGGGAAATGCTCAAAACAACAGTGAATGATGATACTGTATCCTTTTAATTATCCTCCTCATAATTGATTTGTGTTAATTTTAGGATGATTTCTCCAACACTACATCCATATGATCTATCTCCCAAAATAGATCACAAACCTTTGGATCCTTGGTAATTAGATTAGATATATTTGCAAAAGAACATAATATATATCATTTTAAATTAACAACATTTATCCATTTAAATTATTTACCTTTGTTCAGTTGTGAAGCATCTTTGCATAGTTGGGTTTCATAAGGTTGTGATTAAGGAACACTATTATTGAAATTGCATTTAATCTATTTAATATATTGTACAAAATGCCACAGTGAGACCATAATAACACATAAATGACCATTGGGAAACAAAAATAACATGGTGGCATGCACGAGAAACTATCTGTGCAACATAGGTGGGAAGGTTGATGCGACTAAGACATGATTTTTAAATTGTAACAAGTATTGTTATTAGAAAACACTTCGTGTTGTGGTTTTTCTCATTTTGTAGGTTAAATGTGAAAGGTTTGAGAGTAGGGGGAAAATTTGTAAGTGGGAGAGATGAAAAACTAATTGAATTGAGGTGAGGGGTTTGTAATCAATTGGGTTGTTACCTATGAAGGGTTTTAAAACATTATGTGGGTTGTAGATTTCGTAAAACTAGTGTTTTAAAATATGGAATTTCACAAAACAATATGAATGTCTTGAAAATATTTTGTTATTTTGACATTAATAATGTGATGAAAGGAACCATTTTATAGACACTCGGTGTTTTCCAACAACCGTTGACATTCTATATGATTGCAGCTTGGAAAACAAAATGGAAGGTGAATACATGATTTATGAAACCTCCAACCCACACAATGTTGTAAAACCCCCTACATACATAGCTAATCTCCTAACAAAACACACCTATGTACATATAAAAACATAGTATGATTGGAGGTTGTAAAACACTATGGGAGGAGACTACATGATTTATGAAACCTCCATTGCTCACAATGTTGTAAGACCATCTACACATTTAAGCCAAATGAAAACCCTTCAAAACCCATAAATAAAAACCCATCTTCGCAACCAAATTGAAGTGAGGGGTTTCTAAACGATTGGGTTGTTACTTTTAAAGGGTTTTAAGGCATTATGTGGGTTGAAGGTATTGTAAAACCTAGTGTTTTGCAACTTGGAACTTTATAAAATGGTATGAATTTCTTGGAAATATTTTGTTATTTATATTGTAGGAATGTAATGAAAGGCATTGTTTTGTAAACACCTAGTTTTTCCAACAACTATTAACACTTTGTGTTTCACCACTATTAACAAGTTTATTTATTATTGCCAATAATGGAAAGAAATTGGTGTTCTTTCTATTTGTAATTAACACCTACATATATGGGCTAAAAAACCACAAGTACTTGGGTATGTTGTGATGTGGGTTGAAATTTGATAAATTCCTAGAGACAGTATGATTGTAAGCAAAACCTTTAGTTATTTAGATAATTTAAATGCAATGAAAGACACCTTCAACATTTATAAAAACTCTTAGGTAGACTAAAAATGGCATTCCAATTTCCTCATTTGATGGTAAACCCATAACAAAAGAAATCTTTTGGGGAAAAATTTGGGAAACCAAATGTATAAGATTTTTTGAGAAAATCGAGGAAATTTTGGAATTAAAAAAAACATAAAAAATTGTTGAACAAGAGATTTTTTTTTTTGAAATTGAAAGAAATTTCCATATTACAGAGATATAGAGAGAAAATAAAATAAAGAGTTTAACTACTTTATTATAGAAAATAGATTTTTTGTACTTTATATTCATATTATTGATTACATTGCATTGCACATATTTCAAAATCAAAGCATTACTTCACATTGCATAACTAATAACCAGATGTTGAGAGATGACAAAATTTAAACTACAATATAGTTTTTAACGAAGTCAACCTAAGTAGTTATGTAGTTACTTCACATTGCATAATTAATAACTAGGAGCAATTGCCAATTGTATTTTCGTGTCATGGCATTCCATGAGACCACATTTATTTGAGGCATTTTTTCAAATAGTTCACTACCTTTTCTATGCTACCACAATTTTCATATATGTATGCCAAAGAATTTTATCAAACAGTTCACTTCCTTGCTACTATGGCTAAAAGCCTAAAATAGGTTATTTCAAACAAGCTATGGATGCTTGGGAAAAATCTATCAAAGCATAATAGTAAGAAAAATCATAGACAAGTAATTGGATTAAATTGTGGTCTTAAAATGCTCTTGAATTAAGGGTATGTGTAGGATCATGATGGGCCAAAAAGTGGCAATATGATGGGTATGTGGTTGATGATTTTTTCTTACCCAAAATTGATGAAACAAAAAGGGTTTTTAAAGGATATTCTTTTCCTTCCAACAATATAAATTATTCTTTACTTTGAATTTAATAAGTAATTATTATTCATTTTCTATTCAAACTATGACTCAAGTCCTGATTGATAGACTGATTGAAAAACATCTATAGCTTACAAACGGTATCACGGTTTTTGAATCCAAAACATGCATCACATTCTATGCTTTGCATACTATAGGATTAAAAAAATAAAAATTGAATTTCATGAATTTTTGACCAAGTTAAGGTAGTCAAACATACAAGTTTTTTATATTTTTTAAAATTTGTAATAAAAAATTCATAATTAATTGTCTACTTGGAAAAAAATTACAATAAAATATGCATCACATTGGGACATGAGTCCTCTACTTATATATAAAATATTATAAAAAGTAATTATCATTTTATTGTGGTTAGGGTGGTCAGACAAACACCTACTTCTTATTTTTTCCATGAAATTTAAGTACTACTGCATTGAAATTTCAAGTTTTCACCAAATAGATTTTTTTTTTAAATAAACCTAATAGTTTAGAAACTACACTCAATTTTCTACAAATTCTATTCTTACATATTTTTGAAATAATATAGATAACTTATTCAAATTTTTACATCAAGTTGCCTAACTTTGATTTTTCTAATTTTTTTGCCACTTAAGGGCCTTTTTTTCGAGGATGATCTTGCACATACCCTTAAGTTTAATTTATTCTTTAGAAATTGCTTCCCTAGTTCATCCAAAAGTGTTAATTTGGG
This sequence comes from Sequoia sempervirens, assembly GCA_007258455.2. NCBI lineage: Eukaryota > Viridiplantae > Streptophyta > Pinopsida > Cupressales > Cupressaceae > Sequoia > Sequoia sempervirens. Next base: position 9,352,170 of record VDFB02000002.1, read on the forward strand.
AATGTAGGCTTTTGAACTATGTTCTGGAAATATGTCGAAGGGTTGCAACTAATAAACCAAGGTTTGATGAATGCACACTAAAAAAACCTATAACAAGGTAGAAGTATGAATTATTGACTTCCTGTCATAGATGTGACAAGAACCTATAAAAGAGTAATTCTACAACAGAAGACAGGTTACTTGTATACTACATGAAAAAATAGAAAATTCCTAATGAGAATGAATTAAACATAGTTTTCCTTGCAACTGAAAGAAATATAACCTTTATAAATTAAGCTATCAAATGACAATATATTTCTACTCCTAATTAATCATGTAATTTTTCACTCCCAGCTAACTGATTATATAAGCTAACAGATACTAAACAATCTGGCAAAGCTATTCAAATAGATTTTGGAGATAAATTAGTAAATAACAAAACTGAATAGATAAAAAAACTTAATAAATGACATAGAGCTTAATAGATAATAGACAAAAAATGAAATAACCATGAAATAATGTAACATTACCATACACAAAAAAATGTAAAGATCACCAACAATTGAGGAAGTGGACACTACCTTCTTTGGCTATAAGGTGATTAGAAACTTGCAATCACATAATCTACTCCATGCTATTCATTCGATAGTAATAAAATGAAGCGATTAAAATATATAAGTAGTCTCTTATCAATTCTCTATATTTATGTTCAGTATACATGCATATTTATATAGATTGACTATACTTCTAGCTGGTAACTAAGTTTGTTTGTTTCTTCGACCTATCAGCCACTCACAAACATAAATTGATAAAGTGACAAAGTATCTAAAAAAAAATTATCAGTTTTCTTAACAAAGTATTACTAATTCTATGCCACCAATTCCCCAAGGTTCTCATGCTTGTAACAGCTTCTATCTTCTTCTAGCTATCTCCTACCATTTAGACATAAAACAATTAGAATTTATCATGATTTTTTGGTAATTTACTAATCCTAATCTCTTTTCCACATTTTATTAAATATTCAAGTCCCTTCAGTAAATGGTGATAAGAATATGGACAAAGAAAAAGGTAAAAAGGAAAATATATGGAAAATATAATGGAATATTCTACACTCATCATCCCCCTAGCTAAACAATTTGCATGTCCTCATGCAAAGATTACAAACCAGGTAGAGTGGTGAGTTTCTACGAAGTGCTCTTCATTTCCTCAACCCACTATTGTTGCATTTCCTGGACCTTCTCCTTATGTTCCTGGATGGATATATAAGAAACTTTCATTTTTCCAAGCTTGTCCTTTAGTTGACTTATCTCTTTTGCTTGTGAATAAATAGAAAAATGGATCTCTTGTAACAACTCATGTAAGGTCTAATTTTTTCTCTGTACCTTATCCAATTCAGCTTTCAGATCTTGAAGATCATCTTCCTCAATTTCCTCATTGGCTTCAGGGTTCTCAGTCTGAAGTCTTGCATTCACATCATCAATCAATTCATTTATCTTCTAATCCCCATGTGGGTCAGAAGCAAATAGTGTATCATGTGTTGGCTTCTCTTGTTCTATCTTATGGATAATGCCTTCTACCCTAATCTTTGTTTGAGGATTATTATCAACATTGTCCATTGGTTCCTCTAGAATCTATGCTTCTATCTCTGAAGTTGCTACTTTTTTTGGTTTCCTATTCTTGATTCATTTTTGGTGGTGTCATAAGCTTTGTATCCTCTATTTGGTCCTTTTTTTTTATTGGCTCATTTTCTAGGTCAACACTAGGCGAATCTTCTCAAGACTCATCAACTTGTTGCCTAGATTGTTGTTCTTTTTCCTTCTGGCATTTTTCCCTACTGAACTCCATGTGGAATTTCCCTTGTTTCCCCTTTACTTCAGACAAGACTTCTATTTCCTCATAACTCAACACACTACCAACTACTTAGGCTAGGTTATCTAATTTTGTTGAAACGTCCAATTTTTGTTTTCCCTTCTTGTCACCAAATTGGCCCATGGGTGGTAGTTCTAAGGATTTCTTTTTCTCATGATCCTTCTCATTTGGAGGCGAGGGTTTTGGCCTGTTAGATTTTGATGCATCTTTCCTTGTGGCACTCTAGATCATTCTACTTCCAGGTTTTGGGGTTCGTACAGAGGATTCACCAGGGCTCCCATTGTTTTTCTTTTTACTAGATGGCCTAGGTGACTTGTCAAAACCAGATTCCTCACTTACAAAATTATCTTCAGAGGAACCCTTGGCAGAAGATTCCTCTTCCTCAGAGGATCTGGTATCCTCATCATCATGAGAATGGAAAAATGAGTCCCAATCATCGCTTCTCACCATTTTAGACATTCGTTGTAGGGCAGGATATAGAAAATGGGTATGTGTAGGATCATCATGGAAAAAATAGGCCCTTAAGTAGCAAAAAATTCAGAAAAATTAGAGTTAGGAAACTTGACATAAAAATTTGAATAAGTTATCTATATTATTTCAAAAATATGTAAAAATAGAATTTGTAGAAAATTGAATGTAGTTTCTAAACTACTAGGTTTATTTTTTTTAAAACAAAATATATTTGGTGAAAATTTGAAATTTCAATGCAGTAGTACTTAAATTTCAAGGAAAAAATAAGTAGGTGTCTATCTGACCACCCTAACCACAATAAAATGATAATATTTTTTTATAATATTTTACATATAAGTAGAGGACTCGTACCAATGGGATGCATATTTTTTTGTAATTTTTTTCCAAGTAAATAATTAATTATTATTTTTTTATTACAAATTTTTTAAAAAATAAAAACTTGTAAGTCTAACCACCTTAACTTGGTTAAAACTTCATGAAATTCAATTTTTTTTTTTTAATCCTCTAGTGTACGAAGCATGGAATGTGACACATGTTTTAGATTCAAAAAATGTGATACTGTTTGAAAGCTATAGATTTTTTTTCAATCAGCCTATCAATTAGGACTTTAGTCATAATTTAAATAGAAAATGAATAATAATTATTTATTAAATTCAAAGTAAAGTATAATTTATATTTGTGGAAAGTTGAGAATATCCTTTAAAAACACTTTTTCATTTCATTAATTTTGGGTAAAAAAAAAGTCGTTAGCCACTACCCTACAAATACCCATCATATCGCCACTTTTTGGCCCATCATGATCCTGCACATACCCAAATATGGAATATTAATCAACAATCTTTGCTGCAAATGTAACATTAATTTAAAATGCTAGGAAAAAATATATTGAAACCTTCCTTCATTGGTAATATAATGAACAATGTACCTAACAACTTCCTTCCAATGCCTTGACAAAGATTGCAATTTGCTGCCCTACCACACAACCATTTCCATAGATTTTCCCGTCTGTAAGAATTTCTTTTGCATTGATTGTAACTTTGTAGACTACTTGGATTTATTGGGAAAATATTTATCTCCTTTCATTGGGATTCCAAAAACTTCAGCAATGGTTTCCATGGTAACCATAATATCCAGCCCTTGGATAGTAGCCTTCTGGTTGTGAAAGTTAAGGGTGAATTCCATCACAACTCTCTCATCAAACCCTCTCAGCCATTTGAAATAAACATCCTAATGGGCCTTCTGAAATTTTGTGTATGCTTCGGCATGCATTTTTAAATTTTGTAGAGTGATAGGCTCATGACACAGGTGGTGACCTCTTGCCATATTCAAAAACTTACTATGACAAGTCTTGTTGGAGCTCAACAATAGTGATGCAGACAAGTAGAATGCAAAAGGCGGTTTAACAATAATAATGCAACTTAGGGAAATGAATGTTTTGATCAAATAAATATTAATAGGGAATGATGGAATGGTCTAATAATGAATAGTTAATGCTAATAATAATAGTGACATCCTAGAAAAATATGATTATGATGACAAATCCTCCCCCCAGTTGATTGGGTGAACCGTCTACAGGGAAACACACCATTTGCGAAAATGTAACACTAAATATAAAATAAAACAAGAAAAATAAATTAAGAGTTACCAAATTATCAATTACCATGATGGAAATGTGACATGCTGAGTCTAGGCCAGAAGCGATCATGTTGCAAGTTGTGAAATGATGAAGTAGGAGACCCTGGTGAGGACGAGATCTAAAGTGGTAATAAAGGTAATGGAATGGGTCAATCGTACAACACGGATGACAGCCACCAAGAGAAAATTGCCTGAAAGGGACAACTAGGCAAAAATAATGGAAAGAGATGTGGCAGTATGGAGGACATAGGCTTCTAAGTGGTTGAAAAGGAGATGACGACAACAGGATAGGTAAGCAGAGCATATGCTAGTGGAAGAAGATGACCAATGAAGGTTGGCCATCATACGTGAAGAAAAACTATAGAAACCTGAAAGGATATGAGAATGGACCATGGAGCTAGCTGCTAGAAATAAAAGATGAGAAGGCCTCTAGCAAGGAAAAGATAGGAACTTGAGCCAAATGACACAATTAGTAGTGCCTATCACCAAAAATGATAGGAAGGAAAGCACAATCTGGATAATGGTTGTTGGTTGTAAGCCACAGACAACCATTATAGCGTGAAGGGTGAAAGAAGGAATGGTGTTGTGCAAAAAATTTCTAGGAATGATAAAATGATATGGATGGGGATGACTCAGAAAAAAGAGTGGACACAAACACTGACAACTCAAAGCGATTTAGTTCTTGGCAGAAAAGTGATAGGAGGTTTTTATTTATTTATTTATTTTTAAATGATAATAGATCGTTGGTTGCTCGATTTTCAATCTACCACCACTTAGTGGTACCAAAAAATTGGTTTTTACCACTAAGTTTATTCAACAGGTAATGCCCACCAGAAACTAGTTTTCAAACATTAACTAGTCAACAATGCCTAAAAGGGTTTTCATTGTTGGATCTTTTATTGCATCTTTTTTTTTAATTTAGTGGTCAATTTCAAAGGAGACCAAAAGGAACAATAGTGAGTTCCTATGCTACCTCTAAAAAGAAAGCTTCTTTGGAAAAAGGCTTCTTGTATAGTTTGATGTGGTGACCATTGACAAGGACAGTACTTCATTTGGAGTCCATTGTATAGAGACAAACAAGACCATTATCATATATCCGCTCAATCTCATAAGGTCCTAGTGATCATGTGTGAAACTTTACCTTGAAGGCTAGTGGGATTCATATAAGAGTGCCCAATCACTAGGCTAGAAGGATCATTGATGAATGTGACAATCATGCCACAAAGCTCATTGTTGTTGAATAACCTCAGTGTGAAAAAGTGCTTCCTGGTGCATTTCATTTGAGTGTAGTTGATCAATGCGCACTTTTTGAGCATCTAAAAGAGACATACCCAATTAAAGTGTAGTGTGAAGGGTCTTAAACTCAAACTCAATGGGAAGCACTGCCTTCATACCATAGATGAGTTCTTAAGGGGTCAAACCAGTGGTGGTCTTCCATGTTGTGTGATAGGCCCACAAAACTTCGAGGAGTCATGTAGCCCAATTGCACTTATGAAGAGCAACTATCTTAGTAAGAATATTCTCAATCTCTCTATTGGTGACTTCCACCTGTCCATTGGCTTGAGGATGATAAGGTGTAGACATGCAATGGTGGATTTCATACTCATGAACCAAGGTGAAAATGAGCTCAGACGTGAATTGTGGTCCTTGTTATGTGGTTATCTCTCGTGGCACACCAGACCTTGTGAAAATATAAGAGTACAAGAAATTTGCTAGTTTTGTATCTCTGGCATGCTTCAGAGCTACCATTTCAACCCACTTGGTTACATATTAATCAATACATACAAGGATGTATTCCTTATTTCTTGATGGCAAGTTGATTGGGCCCACAAAATAAAGGCCCCACTTCTAGAATGGTTCTATGGGTAATTGTGGATGTAAGGGCATCTCATCAGGGCATGTGGGGTGGCCCATCCATTGACATTTGTCGCAATGATGAACATAATGTTTACAATCCTTATGGATTGTAGGACAATAGTAACTTGCAATGAGAATCTTGTGAGTAGTCCTCTAAGTAGAAAAGTGTCCTCTATATGGTTCTGTATGGCATGCATGAATTATATCAAAGACATCATCTTCAGGTACACAACACTACATGACATTATCAATGTCAGTGTGAAAGAGCAATCTATTGATCCATGTGTACTATCCACTGAGTCCAACCAACTTCCATCATTCCCTCAAAGAGAAATGTGGTGGCAACCTGCATGTAACTAGATACTTTGCAATATTGGAGAACTAGGGGCTCTTTGCTAATATAGAAAAGAGGTGCTCATTTGGAAAGGCATTGCCAATTGGAGTACGTTCATTGTCTGGTTGTTGTAATCAGGACAAAAAGTCTGCAACCACATTTTCTAGACCAGGCTTATCAATTATATTTATATCAAATTCTTGGAGTAAAAGCAACCATCTAATAAGCCTACTAGTTACAATAGGTTTTTTCATTAAAAACCGAATTGTCAAATGATTTGTGTGGAAAAATACTTTATGCCTAGTAATATAATGATGAAACTTATTAATTGCATACACAACAGCTAAAAACTCTTTTTCGATTACCATGTAATTTACCTCAGCCCCTATGAAGTTCTTGCTGATGTAGAAGATAGAATAGAAGAGATTATCCTATTTTTTCCAAGCATAGCTCCTATTAAACAATTTGAGGCATCAATGTGAATATGAAATGGTAGTTCCCAGTTTGGACCTATAAGGACTGGTGTGGTTACAAGTTTTTTCTTGATGGCCTCGAAGGCTTCTTGACACTCAAGATTCCAAGAGAATGCAATGTATTTAGAGAACAAGGAAAAAAAGGGAGAGGCAATCTTGCTAAATTTTTGGATAAATCTTTGGTAGTATCCTGCAAGATCAAGAAAACTGCGAACATCTTTTTGGCTAGAAGGTGTAGGCAAGTCTTGAATAATTTGGCTATTTTTAGGATCCACTTGGATACCTTTAGAGGAGGTGTAATGGCCAAGAACTATCCCTTCAGTCATAAGCATATGTGTAAGAACTTAAGAAAAGAAACAATAGGATCAAGAGATCAAATATAGCACAAAAGAGAGAGAGAGAGAGAGAGAGAGAGAGAGAGAGAGAGAGAGAGAGAGAGAAGATGAGAGAATATGATGACTATATTCTCAATATGCATGAAGTTCTATTACAAGTATGTACAAGGATTTCTTATAAAGGAAAGCTAGGACACAATGAAGGGCCATGAATGAGACAATTTTCCCAATAATGTGCAAGTTAGGTAGAAAGAAATAATAGATAATTCCATGAAAGGTGGATCACCCACCTAAAGTAGAATTATCATGACATGAAAAGTGGAGATAAAAAGGTGATAACTTAATCACACCATAAAGAGTGGAATTTATCCTTCACACACTTCTCTAAGTTTCCAATTCATATCTCTCAATGCATGCACAAACCTAGATGCAAGATGCAAACAACTAGGTGTCATAAGTGTATACTACAATGATATGCATTCCCTAAGTAAGCTTAAGTAAAGTGTAATAAGTAGAATACTTATTTACACCAACACCCCCCTTAAGTGCAACTGATGGAATGAAGACCCAAGCTAACCATGCAAGATAAGATGCAAGATGGGTCACGAAAACTAATCCGTGTTAAGCACCCATGTACAAATGCAATGCAAACTTTCATAAGTGAGGAAAGGGAGAAAACCTCATGGGAAAAACTCCCCCTCAAAAGAGAGAAGAAAAAAAATGAATGTACAAGTGGAGAAGGAAAAAATCCTAAGATGAGGAAAAAGTCCCTCCATGAAAGAGAAGAAGAAGAGAGACAAGGTAGCCCCCCCTCAATGTCGACTCTCCTGCAATGATGGTAGAAGCTCGAGAAGAAATGAAGAAGCTGCTCCAAAAGTGTCAAACAATGTTCCTCCCCTTAGGAAGAAACAATACCAAAGGTGCATGAATGAAGTCTCCCCAATCTGCAAGTGAAGAAGGAAGAATCCTCAAAATGTAAGGAGTCTTTGAAATCTGCTTAAATTTCCCTATGTTGATGTTGAAATATGTCTTTCCCAAACCATGTGAAGCTACAATGACAAGTGAAAAGTTTGTAGTGTAGTCATTTCTTGTAACATGTGAGAAACCCTTTACAACTATTAGAAACCAAGATCTGAAATGAAAACTAGAAAAGCCTTCCACAAAAGAGAAAAATAGAAAAAGCAAGAGCTTTGCAAAAGATGTGCAAAATATTAATATTAAAGAATTCAAAATTACATGAGATGTTTTTCTTTATAAAATAAAAGTATGCATAACCCTAATCTTATCTTAAGCAACAAGATAGCTCAACAAGATAATGATGAGAATAATTAACCTAGGAATTAAAATATTACCTAAGTAAAGTTATGCAAGTGTAATTAAATGTTAATTACAATAACACCCCCGATAAGTGCAACTTAGGGAAACTAAAAAAGCATGCACCTAAAAATAAGATGAATGCATGAAAGCATGAATGGGTCCCAGCAACAAGGCCTGATCAGGTACCCATGTACAAATGCAATAATGAGGTAGAGAAGGAAAACCTAGTGGGACAAAGCCCCCCTACAATGAGATGACTGCTGGAAAGAAGCACTGGAAGAACACTGTGGAGTAACACTAGAACCACAATCCGACAAGAAAGGAAAGATAATTTTGTCTACAAGAAACCAAAGTGGAATCATAATAATGCAATAGCAGACCCAATGCCACAAAACACTGGAAAACTCACAAACTGGAACAACCCTAGAATCTGTGAAGCAACACTAGATGAAATGATGATAGAATCTAGAAATTGTGTATCTTGATGTCAATGCAAAACTATGATTAAAACTCTTCCATATGAATAAGTACCATGAAGACTCTGGAACATTAACCATAAAAACATGGCCCTCAAACTGAGAAGGATCTGAACCAATGTGGATCAATAACCATAAGCTCTCAATCTAAAGTGTGAACCAATGAATCTGATATGTGTCAAGCAAGAGAAAGATGTGGCCAAAAGAAACTAGGAAACTAGATATAACCCATGTGAGCTATCATCAAATCAAGATGAAGATGGAGATCAAAGTGCATGCACACTCTAATCAGATTATTATGCAAGAAACCCCCCTGATGGAACTTTATCTCAATTCATTTATTACAATAATCCAATGATTGTAAAAGGAGAGAATGCAAACATGCATAAATATAAAATAAAAATAGACCTTAGATTTGTGTAAAGGACTAAAGCAGCTTTATAATGCTGCAACAATGACAAAAAAGGGATCACTAAATCAAAAGATATGCCCTCTGAAGTGAAAACAACATCTAAGTTCAAGGACCTAAAAAATAAATTTGGAGAAAAATCAGAAGAATCCACCTCCACCACTGGATCAGTGCCGGAATCAGCTTTCCAACAATATCTCGTTTGTGAAAAAAGGACACCATACACAAAATTTACGCTGTATTTTGTAAAAGTTCTCTAGAAAGGCCAATCTAGCCTACAAGTTGCCATGTAGGCTAAAGAAAATCAGCCCCTGGTCCTATGCGCAACTGGGGGCTAGAGGGAAGGTACTAGGGATGAAGCCCTTGGTTCTCCATGGGACCGCCGCTATGGCTGGGCGGTTGGGCAAGGGTTGGGTGCATAGTGCCCGGTCCCCCATCTGACCGGGGTTTCAGGGGGAGAAGCCCTTAGGGGCTAGCATTATCGGTGGCCTATTGGTAGTGCTGCTAGGATAAGCAGCTGGTGGGTGGCTACCTACTGGCTGCCAGGTGGAGTAGGGGTGGTGGAGTGGTTTGAACTAGTAGTCCTCAAATTTTTTCAAAAAACAATGTTTTTAAATTTTTATTTTTTTTTTTCAAAATTTGAGCCTCAAGAAGCGAGCTAGGGAGGTCGTACAGCCTCCCTAGCAAAACAATTTTGCCTTCCAAACCAATTGCTTATAAATCAACAAAACTAAGGCCGTTCTTAGGGTTTTTGGCTGCTACAAACGCAATGGTGACCTCCGTTTGTGCCCAAACTACTCCAAAAAATCAGCTACCTCTAGAACTTGCAAAAAATCTCTCAGCTTGAAACCCTCATGGATCTAGCAAACGATGGCCAAAATCTGTAAAACAAAAGCCAATCCTAGCTTTTTCCAGTGCTTTGAATCCAATGGTGAAACTCGATTTGATCCAAGATGCTGCATAAATGAACTCATGGCATGAAACCCTTGAGGAATCCCAAATGAACTCTGCAATGATTTTCTCAAAAATCTAAGAAGGGGTTGGAAATCAAGGCTCTAAAACCATGTTAAAAACCAAGATCTGAAATGCAAACTATAAAATCCTTCCAAAGAAGAGAAAAAAAGAAAAAGCAAGAGCTTTGCAAAAGATGATCAAAATATTAATATTCAGGAACTCATAATTACGTGAGATGATTTTCTTTATAAAACAAAAGTATGCATAACCCTAATCTTATCTTGAGAAACAAAATAGCCCAATAAGATAAGGATGAGAATAATTAACCTAGGAATTAAAATATTACCTAAGTAAAGTTATGCAAGTGTAATTAAGTGTTAATTGCACTAACAACAACAACACTCCCGTCTGCTGAAAAAGACAACTCGAGATCTAGCAAGGATGAAGGTAGAACATACTCCAAATATGCAAGTGTCTCCTCGAGAGAGAAAGTGGCCTCCTCCAAATGTTGTACATATGCATCCACAATCACATCAACCTTGAAGGACTGATCATGTAGAGGAGGGTCTAAGTGTTCCCTCGCAACAACTGAAGAGGAATCACCTTCATCAAAGAGAAGATATAAGTAATCAAATGTGTCTCCCAAATCTGCAATGTAGGGCTCCAAAACAAGCTGCCAATGTTTGTTAAGTAGTCATCCCATGAAACTATTGTTGGAAGACAAGGTATGCAAGACAAGGTATGCACTGTTGCACTAAATCACATGGCACTAAAACTAGCAGAACATAAGTATCATCAGGTACATTAACCAATGTAGATGGAATATCAATAATAGGCTCAACAACCTTAGGAGTAGTGAGCACTCCAAGATTCAAGTAACCATACTTATTATCCTCAAGTGTGTCCACAATAGGGTGAACTAAATCATCAGTAGGAGCCAAATATGAGAAGGTGTAGAACTAAGAATGATGATCAACCTCCCCAACTACAATAAGAGCCCTGCTATGCAAATGCCAAATAATGACAGAATCTGGTGTGAACTCTACACTCTTTCCTGTAACACTATGTGTAATCTGATAGATGGAAAGGATGTTCCTTTAAAAAGTAGGTACATATAGAACATCATTAAATGCTCCACCTTCAATGTCAATAGACCCCTTCCCACAAACTTCCAAAGAAGTGTTGTTGGCCATCAAAATGGGTGGTGATGAACAAGAATCAAATGTTGCTAAGAATGCCTGGCTGGATTTCTTTATTGGCTACTAATGTGGGGGCCGCGACTAATAGACCATGCGGTGGATGGTGGTGGAGCCGACAGGTACACACCAGTACCCTGCCTCTACAAGTTTGTGGTACTGTGTACCACAACCAATAATTTTTTATTTTTATTTTTATAAACTTTTTACAAACTTTTCAAAAAATAAATTTGCAAATAATTTTTATTTTATTTTTTTATTTATAAACATTAAAAAAACAAATAATTTTATTTTTAATTTTTCAATAAAAAGCAAATTTTACAATAAAATCTCTACCATGCAAATTGAGAATTTCAAAAAAACATTGAAAAAATTTCAACTAAATTTTTTTTGCAGAAAATATTTTTTTTAGGACTATAGAGAAATTTAGAAAATTGAAAAAATACCCAAATATGCAATTTTTTTTATCTAGATCTCCTGGTGTCAGATTTCAATGAAGCAGAAGGAAATCCCAACTGGAAATAGCCTTCTAAATCTGAATTTGAGGTCAGATATAGTCTAGGACATACCCAAATGTTGTTGCTCCTTAGATTTTCCTCTTGACCACCTTCACACAAACTAAGATCTCCCAACAATGGTTATGCAAAGAACCTTGAACCGCTCTAATACCATGTAAGAAATTATGAAAAGAAACAATTGGATCAAGAGATCAAAGATAGCACAAAAGAGAGAGAGAGAGAGAGAGAAGATGAGAGAATATGATGACTGTATTCTCAAAATGCATGAAGATGTTCTATTACAAGTATGTACAAGACTTGCTTATAAAGGCAAGCTAGGACACAATGAATGGCCATGAATGAGACAAGTGTCCCAATCATGTGGAGGGTAGGTAGAAAGAAATAATAGATAATTCCATGAAAGGTGGATCACCCACCTAAAGTGGAATTATCATGCAAAAAGATATGGAGATAAAAAGGTGATAACTAGTTCACACGACAAAGAGTGGAATTTCTCCTATACACACTTCCCTAAGTGTCCCACTCATATCTCTCAATGTATGCACAAACCTAGATGCAATATGCAAATAACTTGGTGTCACAAGTGTAGACTACAATGATATGCATTCCCTAAGTAATTTTAAGTAAAGTGTAACAAGTAAAATACTTATTTACACCAACAATATGTCACTTTTCATGACTCAATGACAAATTGGTATCTGTACATCGCCTAAGTACCTTTTCTAAGTTTTTTTAGCCTCTTGATAAGTATTACCATAGATAGTAAAATAATCCATATTCAACACAATCATTAACAAGATCAGCAAAAATACTCAATACCGCCCTCTGGAAGGTAGCGGGGGCATTACACAATATGAAAGGAAGGAAATTATATGCAAAGGTGCCCCATAGACATGTGAAGGTAGTTTTTTCCTAATCTTCTGGGGCTATGCGAATCTGGTTGTAGCTACTAAATCCATCCAGAAAGGAGAAAAATTGCTTACCTGCAAGAGTATCCAACACCTAATCAATAAATGGTAATGGAAAATGATCATTTTTAGTTTCTTTATTAAGTTCTCTATAATCAACACAAATTGTCCACTTAGCATTTTTATTGGGAACCACAACTAGAGGAGATAGCCATTAACTATCTAAAATAGGATATATAAAACCTACATTAAGTAACTTTTGTATCTCCCTTAACTATCTCTCACAAGGCGGGGTTGAGCCATCTTCGTGGCTACCTAGTGGGGTGACTACTTTCTTCAATATAAATATGATGTGTGCAATTATATGGATGAATGTCACGCATGTCTTGATACTCACAAGAAAAAGCATCTTTATTAGCTCTAAGCATGGCAATAAGATCTTGGATTTGTTCAGAACTTAGTTGAATTAATATTTAATGTGCAACCATGTAAAATTTCCATAGCTTCAGATTGTGAAGGTGTGACCATGGTCATACTTGTGAGGTGGATGGTGTTTTAGAAAAAAATAAATGAACTATATAAACAGTGGTGAGGTAGCAATTGGTGCAATGTGATAAAATGTTGAACAAAGTGTGAGCTACCTATCAATGAAAAGTTATCGAATGGACAATTAGTATTCACACTTGAAGAATGAACCAAATTTTCAAGAACCTCATTAGATGCATACATATTCTAAAGAAAATTAAGAACAATATTATCCTCTATAATTTTTTCAATATCACGTGCATGATCAATTGTCAAGATTGGTAATGAATCTTCTAAATCACTATCAATCCAAATTGGGTCCTCTGTTTCTAATAGGGATTGCATTGGAGGATATAATGTCAAATTTTTAGTTTGTTCCTCATAAGAAATAACCATGTTACCTGACTAATAGTTAATGAATGCATTTGCGGTGGCTAACCAAGGTCATCCCAAGATCAAGGGTTATCCCCCTAGCTTAACTTTTGGCTGCAATATCATGAAATCAATTGGAAGATCCCACAAATCAATAGAAAGAATTACATTCTCTATCATACCCTCAGGTTTGACCAAAGAACGATTGTCCATTTGAAGGACTGTCAAAGTGGGTCGAAGTCCATCAAGTGATAATTTTACCTTTGTCTCATATTGTCATGACATTGATGGTAGTGCCCAAATCAACAAGTATGTTGGGAATAGTGACCTTACCAATACTCACCTTGATGACTGGGCTCTTTGGGTGTGAATATTTAGGAATAGTGAAATTCTTGAGCATGAGGTCAAGTTGCCTAATAACTTGGATAGTCTTTGGGTCTTCCTTCTTATTCCTTCAAGTGCATAGGTCTCAAAACATCTTTATGTATACTATAATGTCCTTTATAGCCTGCAACAAAGGAATTTTAATGTTAACATTATGGATTTCATTCAGAAAATTGAATTTAGGTTGTAAAACTTCCTTTTGTACTAATTTTGAAAGAAGGCAGTCAGGAAATAGGGGTTCTTTTCCAAGTTCCTCTTTGGGTTCTTCATTAATTTTGGTGATAGTGGGTCCATAGAGGGATTTTCCTAATTTCAATTAAACTCCATCTATCTCTACAATATTAAGAGGATAAGTCAAATAAGTTGCCACCTCGTTACTATATATAGGTTGTGTTGCCTTATTGTTAGGATTTGGATTCGGTTGGTTAGGCATTGATGTGGGCCTTGGTGGTTGAGGTGGATTGGTTGATTTATTTGAAGATGATGGGATAGGTGGGAGGAATTATTGTGGTTGCTGATATGGGTTGAGAATTGGAGGTGATGGAGGTTGTAGGTGTGATGGGTACTATTGTTGATATGTTGGGGTTGTGGCATTTGTGGCCTCTATGTTGGTTGCCACAGTTGTGAAGCATATTGATATTGTGGCATCCATTGAGGGTAAGTGGGGGGTTGTTGCCAACCCCCATACCATCTAGCATGATTGTAAAAGAAATTGGTTTGGCTAGGTCCTGAGGTGAAATAATCATTTAAAATTCCAAGATGCATCATTCGAGGTGGAAAAGGTTGCGTAGGGGCCATATAGTAGACAGGTTCTTCGGAACATCCCATATTTGTCATATCTATGGGAAGAGGTCTTAGGGTAGAACTCTTACTAGCTTCCTGTAGTGATGAGATATTTGTCCTATTATAAGGGAAATCTTCATTGCCATGTTTCTTCCTACATATAGGACAAAATACAGCTAAGGCCTTTTCTGCCTTCTCTTGCTTCCTATGGGTATATAATGTATCTATCTGTTTACCCATGTGACTCATTAAATCATTTTTAAGGTCTTTGAGTAAATTACCTATCTCATACTTGGTGATACCTGTTGAAGTTCCCACATAATGCAATTTTCCTAGATAGTTCCTTCCAGAGGGCTGAGACCTTGAATAGTTCCTGCAAATATCACAGATATCGTCAAAGTCCATCTTAGAAATATTCCCTTTACCTATTAAATTTAATGCTTCCATGACATCATCCCTTATGCCTCTATGAAACAACATTTTAATAGTATTATCATTCAGCCCTTATTGATGACATTGTTGGAGACTGAGCATAAAGAATTCAAGATAATCTTCCACATACTCATCTTCCTTTTGTGACATACAAAAGAATTCGTTCCAATTTTCCTTGGTTTTACAGTATTCCTGGTACTTGTCCAAGAACAAATTCCTCATGAAATTCCATGTCCTAATGTTCCTAAGGTTCATAAACCAATGCAGGGTTGCATCCTTCAATGTGGCTGGGAACAATTTGAGCTTCTGCACATCATTTTGATAATCATAACTATTGCATAACACATCAAATTCAAACAAAAACATGTCAAGATCCTCAATAGAAAGGCCACAAAAAATAGGTAAAGATGAATGCAGAATATTCTCCATAGGGCCATCTCACTTGGGATATGTGATAGGAAATGCAAAAGCAACCAGATCATTACTGGCCAATGCCCTATTACCATTGTTGTTGTTGTTTTTGTTGTTGTTATTATTATTGGGATCCATGATGTCTAATGCCCAAGGAATATTAGTGGGTGTTTGAACAATAGTGGTCTAAATAGCACACTTCTCAAGATCAGGTTCAAGTAACTCTAATGATTGCAACTTAGTTTTTAATTTCTCTTTAGTTGAGCTATGTCCTTCAATGGGTGATTTTGAATTATCTTGTGATTCTTTGGGTTGTGGACCCTCAATGGATGGTTTTTAATTTATTTTTGTGTTTTTTGAGTTGTGAACTACTCCCCTTTTCTTTTCTAATGAATCTTCCTTTACTATCCCTACCACAATTCATGCACCTAAATGGCTTATAACAAAGCAAACTAAGGGTAGTTATCCAAAAAATGTCGAATATTGTGTGGAATTTCTCCTTAGCACCTTGCTCCTAACTCAATTTACTAAGAATGCAGGCCTTTGACATCGTTCCCCAGTAATGGCACCAAAATGATTGGATTAAACTACGGTCTTAAAATACTCTTGAATTAAATTAAATTTATTCTTTAGAAATGGTTTCCTCAGTTCATCGTAAAGTGTCAATCTAGGAACATAGGCTTTTGAACCGTGTTGTGGCAATATGCCGAAGGGATACAACTAATAAACCAAGGGTTGATGAATGCACACTAAAATAACTTGTAGCAAGGAAGAAGTATGAATTGTTGACTTCTTGTCACATATGTGACAGGAACCTGTAAAAGAGTAATTCTTCAATAGAAGACAGGTTACTGGTATACTACATGACATAATAGAAAATTCCTAATGAGAATGAATTAAACAAAGTTTTCCTTGCAACTGACAGAAACATAACCTTTATAAATTAACCTATCAAATGAAAATATATTTCTATTCCTAATTAATCATGTAATTTTTCACTCCTAACTAACTAATTATATAAGCTAACATATACTAAACAATCTGACAAATCTATTCAAAGAGGTTCTAGAGATAACTTAGTAAATAAGAAAACTTAATAGATAGTGAAACTTAATAAATAATGTTGAACTTAATAGATAACAGATAGTAAATGAAATAACCATGAAATAATGTAACATTACCATACACGAAAAAATTTAAAGATCACCAACAACCGAGGAAGTGGGCTCTACCTTCTCCAACTATTAGGTGATTAGAAACTTGCAATCACGGAATCTACTCCACGCTATTCATTCGACAGTAATAAAATGAAGCGATTAACATAAACAAGTAGTCTCTTATCAATTGTCTATATTTTTGTTCAACATACATGCATATTTATATAGATTGA
Organism: Sequoia sempervirens; assembly: GCA_007258455.2. Classification (NCBI taxonomy): domain Eukaryota; kingdom Viridiplantae; phylum Streptophyta; class Pinopsida; order Cupressales; family Cupressaceae; genus Sequoia; species Sequoia sempervirens. Next base: position 9,369,198 of record VDFB02000002.1, read on the forward strand.
CTATACTTCCAACAAGTAACTAAGTTTTTTTGTTTGTTTGGCCTATCAGCCACTTATAGAGTCATAACAAAGTATCTAAAACAAAACTATTAGTTTTCTTAACAAAGTATTACTAATTCCATTGATTCCCCGAGATTCTCGTGCTTGTAACAACTTTGATCTTCTTCCAGCTATCTCCTGCCATTTGGACATAAAACAATTAGAATTTATCATGATTTTTGGAAATTTACTAATCCTAATCTCTTTTCCACATTTTATTGAATATTTAGGTTCCTTCAGCAAATGGTGATAGGAATATGGATAGAAATAAAGGTAAAAAGGAAAATATATATGGCGAACATAATGGAATACTATACACTCATCAACAAGGAAGTCAACTATGTGAAAAAATGCCTTAAACAAATGTGGTCCCATGGTGATTGGAATGCTATGACAAACCATAGAAATGGAAATGAATTGTTTGAAAAAATGCCTCAAATAAATGTGATGATGATGATGGAATGCCATCAAAATCTATGCAATTTTCTTATCATGGAATTCCATCACCATGAAATTGGTCGGCCCAATGGCTTGCACAAGAAATTATCCTTTTCACTAATTTTTGTGCACCCACAGGCATTAGAGGCATTAAAGTAATACATGTGTTCTAAATTGGAAGAATTAATGTTTTTCAAGAATCGATGTGTTCAAATATGATATTGTAGAAAATAATTGGAGGTTGGAAAATAGTGTGTTGTGAGTTCTTTCATTCTGCACGTTGAGAGTTGAAGAGAGCATAGAGTGGAATTGCAGGTCAAGGATATATAAGATTATCCAAATTCATATGAGGGGTGGGTAACCAATTGGGTTGTTACTTGTAAAGGGTTTTAAAGAAGTATTTGGGTTGTAGGTTTCATAACACCTAGTATTTTTGAACCTACAAATACATATAAACATTATGAATGTAATGAAAATGTTTTGGTTACTTACATAGTAAGAACCCAATTGGTTGGTCACACCTCAGGTGATTTTGGATACTTTTATGTATTCCCCACCGATAATTATATTGATAATATTCATGTCTTGGAAACCTTTTTGTTTCATAGATAGTAAGAATACATAATGAAGTTCACCTTGAAAATATATAACAACTTTTAGTTACTGTAAAAATTAGATTTCAATTTCTTCATATGATTAAAACAAAAAAATGAACATTATAATTAGAGATTGGAAAACACAATGTGGGTTGTCCTTGGTTTCATTTTGCATGTTTACATCTAAAGGGTTGAGAGAATGGGGAGGATTTTCAAGTGGGGTATACATAAAACTAACCAAATTGAGCTGAGGGGCGACTAACCAATTGGGCTATTATGTGTAGAGGGTTTAACAACACTATGTGGGTTACATATTTCTTAACACCCATTTTTTTCCAATTTCATTACATTCTCACTATCTACAAAGAAAAAGGTTCTCAATACAATAAGAAAGCATACCAATTGAGGTGATGGGTGACTAACTAACTGGGTTGTTGCTTTTAAAGGGTTTTAAAATAGTATGTGGGTTGTGAATTTTATGAAACCCAGTATTTTCCATGGAATTTTACAAAACAGTATGAATGTATTAAATGTTACATGTATAGGGTTTTACAATACTATGTGGGTTGTAGGTTTCATAACACCATCTCTTTTTCCAACCTACAATTTTTTTGATAGTATGAATGTATTGAATTTTTTTTTCTATTTAAACAGAAAGAATGTAATGAAAGGAACCTTCAAAATTTATAACAAGTCTTAGGTACATTAAAAATTGTGTCTCAAATTCCTCTTATGATTAAAAAAAATATGCTTTCTTACAATAGATGGTGCAATAAATTTTGGAACTTTAATTGTTTGTAACAATTGTACAACCCTTTTACATATTATAGCCAACCACAGATGGATCATTTTGTTGTGTATATAATGTGCATTCAATTTATGTTAATATCAAATATATCAATAGGAAATAAAAGGAAGTTAGGTGAGTGGAAATATCTTCCTACACTAATCTAAGTATAGGAGAGTTACAAATTGACATAGTCGCGGTAGGAGGGTCCTCAAAGAGAAAAATCCAGACTGTACAACAAGAGTAACACAATAGAAGCAACACAAAATATGGAGCCAAATTCAGATGCAAGTATTTTCATTAACAAAAATCTTAGCTACATTCATTTGATAACATTCGGGTTTACAGATTTGGCTCACATGCCTGATATAACATGTTCAATATTACAACATTCTAATATGCTCCTATATGTGAGTTGAACTCTTACAATTCAGATCAATCTTAATATACTCAATCAACTACTAACTCCACTACCCAATTCCCATAATTGATTACAAGCTTTATACTATATACATGATTCTAGAAACATCCATGTTAACCAAAGATCATCACATTATCCAAGGAAAGAAAATGTAATGTGCGCATGAATAGGTCAGCCTCAAATTTGAATTACTATATCAATAGGTGCATAGAATGAAGTGTGGACCTATAAGGAAGGTTGGGGATGCTCCATGGAACATTTAAAATCACACTGTTAAGATCCACAAGACACGGGGACAATCCACAAATGATCAAACTTTCCACTAGGCTTGAAGACTATTCTAGTGGTAGTTCAAGAAACTGCCATGAAATTCTAGGAGCAATAACTTTCCAAAAAAAGATCCAATCATTCCCAAATCTTGGAATAAGGAAAATGAATATTCCCATGATGTACACAAATATCCGTAGGGCTAGTGCATGAATATGATGAATCCAACAACATGAACGAGAAAGAACAAAACAAGAATAAACCTGAAAGGAAAATATTTTTGGTTCATGCAAGATTGCCAAGAACCAAGGATGCTCCTACATCAGACATCCAGGGTTATTGAAAAGTGAATCCCTCACTTTTTTGGAGCTAAAGGAAAACAAATATGATCTACCTTAGCCTGAGAAATCCAAGAAGAATCTTCCATTTTTCAACCTTTCCATTTCATAAGATACTCCTTGTATTGTCTTCCTCGAGTCTTTCTCCCATCTCTAGTATCCAAAATCTCCTCAATCTCATCTAACTTTTGTTTAGGAAACTAATTCTCCAATTCTATTGTATGGTCTTCACTGAACTTTGCTTCATAATATTGATGTAGATCTGCAATGTTGAATATAGGTGATATACCCATGCCATCTGATAACTCCACTTCATATGCATTTCTAGAATCAAACTTCCTCAAAATCTTACAAGGTCCAAACATCCTCATCTTCAGCTTGTGGTATGTTCCAACTAGAAATATCTCCTCCCTTGAATATACCACTACTTCATCTCCAACTTTGAATTCCTTGTCTCCTCTTTTCATCTATTTTCTCCTTATTCTTCTAGTTCATATCTTCCAATTGATGTTTGAATTGAGTATGTACTTTCTTCATATGCTCTACAAATTCTTCTACTTCTACACCCCTCTTATCCTCCTTACTGATGTCTCTCAACTATGATATACCTATAGGATGAAATCCAGTAACAATATCAAAAGGTGTCTTTCATCTACTCCTATTGACCGAATTATTGTAAGAAAACTTTGCTTGTGCAAGGACTAAATCCCAACTTTTGGTCTTCTCTTCAATCAAACATCTCAACAAATTCCCTAAACTCATGTTTACTACCTTTGTCTTTCCATCTATCTATGGGTCAAAGGTAGAACTGAACTTCAAATCTGTCTTCAACTTCTTCCAAAGTATCCTCCAAAAGTAACCAACAAACTTTACATCTTTGTTTGAAACAATACTCCTAGGTAACCCATGCAATTTGACCACTCCCTAGAAAAAAAAAGTTTCCTACATGTACTGTATTTGTTGTCTTCCTACAAGGTATGAAATGTGCCATCTTAGAAAATCTATTTCTAGACATGCAAAATTGGCATAATGCATTTGATTAGGTCATATTCATCCATTCAACAAATAAATCAAGTTTATTTATCAATCTCCTAAAGTCATCAGTTTAAATTAAATAAATCAACTTCATCCTAACATCACCCTTCTTGATTAAATAAATCAATCCTTTATTTAATTAAGTCTGAAATCACCTTTCATCCCTTTTTGATTTAAATAAATCAAAATATTCAAGTCAAAGGGGTCAAAGAATCTAATCATCATTAAGCTAATCTAATCCTAATTAACCTAACCTAACCACCCATCACATCCTCTAACTTTTCCCACTTGCACCAACAAATAATTTTAATTCATTTATAAAATCAGCATTTTCCATCAACATGGCATCTTTGAGGAATATTCCCTCAAATTTGAATTCAAAAACAAGTGGACATGTACACCCAACAAGGCATTTGTTAGCTCTTACATGGCTCTTACATGTCCCTTGCACAAGTCAAACTCAACATTTACTCTCAAATTCAAATTTGAAATATCCCTCTCTTTGGCACATTGACCAAAATGTGCTCATTCCTCAACCACTCGCAAGTTGACAAGTGGCTCCATTTCATTGGCTAAATATTTGCCCCACATTCATCCATTTGGCTATTTCTCTCATCAAAATAATCTATAAAGGAAAGGCTTCATTCTTGATCAAATCCTCCACAATCTTCATGCAAAATCATTCTCTTAAACTGAGAACTAATTTTATCCATCATCATCATTTGCATTATCAAGGGTTGGGAAAGGGCTATTTTCCACAATAGCACCAATCCACTATGAAATAAAGTTTTGATTATGTTTTTATATGCATGCATTTAATTATCTTTGTTCTATTTAGTTTGCATATTTTAGCATGGTTAAATATTTCATAAGGATGTTTAATCTAGTGTGTTTCAAATGACTAACATGATGATATTATGTTAAGATTGTTAACCATTTGCAGATTTGGCATCCACATAATGGTGCTAGAAGGAGGGCTGAAAATTTACATTGCTTGATTTGTAGTTTCTTTCTCATAAAATTTATGTACTTTGTTTGCTTCTGCCAGTCGATCTACATTTAGAGCAACCTTGATAGATTATTGGCATAGTTTTAGAGTGAATATCTCAGCTCTCAATAGGAAGCGACATACGTATTTCCCATTCCTAGGATCTACTAAACTACGAACAAAGAGTTCTTCTTTGTCACCTTCTTAGTTTCCCTTTGTGGGTATTTCCTCACATTTTGGCAACCAATCTTATTAAGGATGCAGGCTATGCTCCAATGACCATCATTTTGGGTCACTGCATGCTATTTTGGGAGCTTGACTAGGGTTCTAAGGCAGTAATATTTATTTTCCAAGCTCTACCAAATAGACTATCACTTGATGCCATTGCTTTATCTATCAGGAAAACTGGGGTCGCTTGATAATTTTGTTTTCTTGTGCAATTAATTTTTGCTTTATGAATTTCTTTAAATAATCTCGAAAAGAGTTATTACTTGAGGAAATTGGCATTTGGTAGGTCTTGAAGAGCCCAGAAATGGTGACAGAACAAAGAAAGAGAAGGAGCTTCTAAATTGATGGTTTAGTATGTGTCCTCTAGATGGTTAAATAAGTGGTTTGGTTATCAATATTAATGTTTGATATTGCCTAATTTAAGTGCTTTTCATTGATTTAAGTTCATTCCTATTCAATATCAATATTTTTGATCCATTTCAAATTATTCTTTTTGCATTGATCAATCTGTAGAAAATTGTCATGCCGAAATTTATGTCTGGTCAATGTTCTAAATCTGTATTCATTGCGCTATTAATTTATGTTTTGGAATCATAAGAGTTGCTGCCATCATGCCATCTCTAAGTAGATATTCTTGGAATAGATTTTACTTTGTAACGTATTCATTAAATAGAGAACATCCAATAGATTTGATTTTACTATGTTTTTAAATCTATGCTTGGTCTCCATTTAGCATGTACAGTGTACACTGTGCTATTTTCTTCATTCATTTGGTCTACACTTAGCCTGATTTCGCAATCTTGAACATCTGGCTAACTCCCTGATAGATTTATTTTTCCTTTAACTTTCGTTCGTGCCCTAAATCCATAACTTTGGGTGCACACCATCATTGCTAATTCTTGCAAGTTGTTGTGAGTTCCTATTAATATTTTCTCTTGGTAAAACAAAGAGCATTTATGTACATCTCTGCATATGCATTTTATAGTTGATATGCGAACCAAGAACATTAAATATATATGTATCTACACATTAAATGTTGCTCATTTCCAATTCATCACACCAATATATTTTTAATATGTTGTTTCTATTTCCTATAAGCAAGGAAGAATTGCAGATTGGCGCTACTATAGGAAATAAAGGCACATAGACACATATGCGTGGCTATGCTGTCATATACATTGGATTCACTCCAGAGCCAAACTTGGATTTTACAAACACCACAAAATGATACACTGTATTACTGACTTAAATGAAAGTAATAAGATGTGTCAACCATGTGCCTTATCGAGCTTCATAAATCTGACAGAAGGCTACAGATGATGGTTGATAATACTACCAGATGCTAGGGAGGCAAGAAATGAATTTGATATTGAATTGAAGCATTAAATGGACATCTTCACACTTCAAACTTTGAAGCATTTAATATCAATCAAAAGCATTTAACAATGATTTGAAAGCATTAAGTCTTTGATTTTGTCAAATTCAAACTTTGTGCACCCTGTCTTATACAGATTTTGAAAAGTCAAATATAGTTGGCTTGGTTTTAAAATGATTTAAGAGAATCATTATTGACTACTATGGAGTGATGACTCAGATTTTAAACTACACATTTGAGCTTTTAATTTCTTTTGAATATTTTAATGAATTTGCAAAATATTTTAATATGGTGGCTAGTTGAATTGTTAATAAGAGTTGCAGTGACTCCAACCACTGCTTTCAATCCTCATCCACCACTTGCTTGAAGCTTCATATCCAATAGCTCCAGTTCTTATTAAAGCATCTTGTCAACTAGATGATAAGACTTGTCTATCATATTTCTTGTCATTGACTTAGAGCCTATGGATAGCTTTTTAGGGCTATGTCAATCATCCTGCTGTCGATCGTCTCATCTTGTAGTTTCATTCTAAGTTTCCATTCACTCATTCAATGCGCGATTTGATGTCATGACTTTTATTTAATGATTTTTGGTCATGTTGTCATTGATGATAATGCTAGATAGTCTTTAAGTCATTTTTTCAACACTAAGATTAGATCAAGTTTCCCAGCACATTAATCCAAACTGCAAAGGCTACTACATTAAACAAAGTTTCAAATCAAAATGAAATGATAAAAGGAGATTTTAATGGGATTTGCAGACCCCACCAAGTGATCTATTAAAACAGTGGATCGTACAGAGACTTTTTGATGGAATCTGCCTGGTCCTTGGTGGCATTTGTAAGGCCATCTTTGTTACTCTAAACCGCATTCATTACCCTTGCCGTATTGAAAGGAAGTGTTGTACAACACTTTGTTACCATTCTGACTGAAGGGGGTGTTGCTACTTTAACACCATAGTGATTTTGACAGTGGAGGAAGTCTTTCATTTTAAGAGATTGGAAGCAGAAAGATGCATGGAAGAAAGGATAATTAACATTCCCATAGGACAGAGAATAGCTTGTTGGTTTTTTCCCAACTAATAATTATGGGCATGAATTTTGGACCTATTGAATGCATTTTCTTGAAAGTTTCTTTTCTATTTTTGGGAAAATCTACTTTATGCATGTCCTGCAATCTCATAACATTTCTTTAATGAATTTTTACAAACCATTCACTTGCCTTGTCTATGCTTCCATATTTTGGAGGCTTGTTTACAAGGGTAGTCACAACTACAATATTTTCAAAAATTCTCTTATCTATGTTTTGATGTATGACCGTAATCTCTTACAAAAATGTTGTTCTTAGCACAAGAAGGTTGCGATCAAAGGTTGTAGAATTTGGTTTCACTCCTACCAATTCTATTATGACACTATTGTGAGCTTTACGATTATTAGAGTCCAAGGATGAAAAATCAAAGGAGGTATTCAAGGAAGGCTGATAATCCTAATTTTGTGAAGATGATGGAGGACCAAAGTGAAGAAATCTAAACAAAACAACAAGTAGATTGGAGTTGGACAATTGAAAGCATTTATTAATGCTTATTAGAGCCTAGAGCTACTTTTTTTGCTTTGTTTTCTATTTTATGCCAATTAGATCATTGATTTTTTTCAAAAATGGGCTAAAATTGAACATTAGAAACATACTAGACACTAATTTTTGGGGCTAAAATTGAACAAACAAACTTGACATTTTATTTTTTTGGTGCCTAAAATGAACTCATCATTGCTTTGTAGATTTAAAATGAACATGCGTCTTTTATGCTTTGTAATCTTTTATGCAAAATAATCTCATCTAAAAAGGTGTATGCACTTCTCTCGTGCTTCACAGTGACCTTGAAAATCAAAATCCTTTTTGGTGAGATTAAGTTGCATAAAATATTTCCTCCACACTTCATTTTGGGAACTAAAATTGAACAAAACACTTTGCAAGTGTGAATAAACTTATTGCATGTGTTCTCCCTTTGTTTCTAAACAAGGGTTGATCAAACTATGAATAAGTTCATTCGCTTTTGTCTATCTTAGAGGGCCTACCTTGGGGAAAAAGTATTCACCCAATGGAACTAATTAACCAGTAACACTCTGAACCTGAGAGTATTTCCAACCGGGATATAAATGTGGGTATTAGAAGAAATGCCAATATCACATGGTTGATTCTGATGAGATGGATCTGAAAGGGGACTCTCGTTGTATGGGTCAATCTCCACGAATAGAAAGTTCAAAATAGAACCCTTGTTTTGTAGTAACCAATTGATCCATTGAGCGAGTTTATCAAAGTGGTGCATTGAAACTTAGATTCCAAGAAGTTACTTGCCATGTTCGATCTTGGTTAAAGTATAGAGGTTAAGAATTCATTCTTAACATACCTTTATACTCTTTCATTGGTTGCATGTAAAATCATCTCTTCTTCTACGAAGGGCATGAGGCAAGCCCACCAAGAAAAACCTACCAAATGAGCTAGGATGTCATATTGCTTGTGGTTTGAAAACATAGTGCTTTGATTGAAAATATTGTAAAACCAACATTCAACATGAGCATCAAATCTCAAACCCTTTAGGAGAAGCAAATATCTTTGAAAAAATTCACATGTTATTGCTTGCCCTTGGGATTCGTATTCTTAGAGGCTTCTAAGCATTTGGATTTCATCTCAATTTGATCCTACTAAGGTAAACAATAGGTAACTCTTGCCTCAAATTTCCTTGGTTTCCACATAATACGCTTTGTGGGATAAGGCAAAATTTGAGACATTAGACATCTAGATTCAAAACCTAATCAAGAAGTGTTTGTGATAAAAAATAATCCATTAAGAAAATATTGAATCAATTGGACCCCCCACATGTGCTTGGCATCTTTTGGTCATATGGTTTTCATGCAAACATTGGTCTTTTACTTTTGAATTACTCTTAGAGAAAAGCATGTTCTTCACTATCTTGGTCTAGTAAATAGGTCCTTCTTAGGTTCATTTAAGATCAAATCAAACACTTCATCCATCCCAAACATCTATAAAAAACCCATCCCACTAAACAACTTTAGAGCTTTAGAAACATCATTTTAGACTTGGGTAAATCATCAAAATCAAAATCATTTGTTTAGTTAGGTGTGTTGGAATGCATCCTTTCTCATACATTTAATTAAATCATCAATCCTTTGAAAAATTTCATCCTAAGATAACATCTTACATCTTAGGGTTTACAATTTCATTACCCAAATCAAACCAATCAAAATAAAACCCTAAGTCTAGCATTGATCCAAAGTCCCTAAATGTTCAACACTCGTATCATTTCCCCTTTTCATCCTTCATCTCGTCATTGGTCCTAAGAACATTAGAGGTCACTTTGGCAACAAGGTCAAAACACAAGAGGAACATGGAATATAAACTTGATCCATACATCATGAGTAATCCAAGTCAACTAAGCTATCACAGCCTTACAACGCTAATTAATTATCAACACTCACATCTATACAAACCATACATGGGATCATTACCTTCAACAAATTTCAATGGCACAACAAGTGTGAGTATGCCCAAATCAAAGATTGGAACACATTTCCCAGTGGTAAATCCAAGTCCAAACTTACAAGTCTATCCACCAAACAAGCAATGTATGAGTCTTCAAACAACCAACATCATCCCACCAAATCCCTACATGCCAAATGAGAATGTACCAAGTACATGTTTTCCAAACATGAATCTGACAAACTTTGGGACAAATATGTTTTCAAATCACACAAATGTTGTTCAAAGTCGAAACAAGATGTTAACAACTCCATGTATTAATCCAAGTCCAGTTAACACCGTGTAAAATCAAAGTTACCTAAATCAAGGAAATGTGATTCCCAACACCAACAATGTTCAATTTCATCCTATCATGCCAAATTTGAACATCATCCCAAATCAGAACATTGTCCAAAATCAATTTTTCCATGATCCCATTCAAAAACTAGAAGTATGCATCCCAAATCTTCTTGAACAAAAATTAAATCAACTATATCAAGGGAGTCAAGATCGAAATCAAGATCAAATTTGGAGAGATCAAATTGCTACACTTACCAAAATAGTTGAATCATTGTGCCAAGAGACATCTCCACCACCATTACCCATATCAACATTATTCCTTGGTTTAGGGCTTCCCCTTTACCTAGAACCAATCACTCCATCCAAATCTATCCACCTAACACCAATCAAGCCATCACATCAAATAATTTGGATATACCATCAACATCGTACCAACAAATGATATCTAATCAAATGACAACATCGATCCTGAAAAATAAGAACATGGTCTCCCAAGGACCTATCACCTTGGTCATTCTGACCATTCCTATCACCTCGATCACTCCAACCACCCCTATCATGCTCATCACATCTCAACCCTTCACTACCACAATTGCTTCAAATGTATCTTAATGACTTGTAACTACATCCAACACGATTCTGAATCCACGACCACTACCACCAAAACCAAACACAACAAGAAAATATAACATTGCACTAAAAGCTCACCAAGCCTACCAAAATGCCATCCAACAATATTTAGCCACACAACAAGCAACACAAGCTCAAAAAGTGCAACAAGCCTCTCAAGTTTCCCAAGCCTCTCAAGCTGCCCAAGCTTGTCAAGCTACCCAACAAACATAAGCACAAACATGAAAAATGATAAATATTCAGGAAAATGACCAAGATCTATCCATCAATGAACACCTTGAATATGTTTTCACCTCATCCAACAATCAAATTAACATATATCAAGAATCACTTTTCAATCATGATCAAAATCCACCAACAATACACAACAATGATCCAATTCAATAAATGTCAACATCACTTTACTTTATGGTTTAAGACATTCACAATCTCTCCACCAAAATTTTTGAAAACAATGTTCAAGATTTCTCAATTAAGGAGCATATTGAAGATTTTTTTACCCCTCCTGATGATCAACTCACCATACATCAAGAGCCACTTTTTAGTGATCTATTTCAAGGAGTGTTAGGATTATTTGATCCTATTGACATAATGCATGATCTGTTCACCTATGATCATGTTGAAAATGTCTCTACATCGCCTTATGAATTAGAGGACATATCTGAAGAATTCATTCCAAAGCATGATCAACATATTTCACCAAAGTCTAGCGATGATCCTTTCCAAGAAATATTGACACCCTTTGACCTCATGGTTATAGATGTTGAAGGAACCCTAAACTCGACACTTGAGGATATTGAACCACTTACCATGTCTAATGACGACATTCAAGAACCCTTTGTAAGCAATCCATCCTTTGAAACTGACCCATGTCAAGAACTTGATCCAAAGCATGCCGAAAGCGACTTCGAAATCATTCAAAATCAAGAATTTGTATCTCCAAGATACTACAATGATCTAATAGACACTCTCCTATTTATGCAAGATGCACATACTCCTCCATCTACCCATGAGATACTTTATGTGGATGGACACGTAGATGATCTTCTTTTAGAATAGGATTCCTTTAATCCTAACATTATTACACAAAAGGAGCAGGTTATTGATTCCTATAGTCAAACTGAGATGTCAACATCAGGGTCAGATATATCCCAAATTTGGACTAAGAACATCATGTATGAAGATATCTAGCATTATCCACTTAAGGAATCAGGTCAGGTAGAACAAGATATTTCAAAGTTAGTAGAGAAGCAAATTGAAATAACATCATCTGCAATGGTCATTTATCAGAGAATGCACTCTAAACAGGAACTCTCAAAACAAGCAAAATCAAAGCATGAAGGTACTACTTCCAAAATACTGGGGGCAACTTTGTCTCAAGAAAATGTCAACATAGGGAGCATGGAGAATCTTTATGGTGAAACCATTGCCAATACTACAACCAACCATGCCATGAATCTTCATCCACCTATCACCCCATCCATGAATTGGGATGAACATCAAAGGAAATATTTGAATCAAAGTATGAAGAACATTATCAAAGCAAAAGAAGCTAAGAATCATAATCAACAAATCAAATACACATGGATACCAAAGAATATAAAGAAAGATCATCCCTATCAAACTCCATCAGTCAAAGAAACTATGGGGAAAAATAAAAAAGGGAAAAGCATTCATCAAAGATGTCCACAAAAGAAAAAGTAGGATTTTCAAGCGAAGTACAAAGTATATCAAGCAGTTGGTCCTAATTCCACACATGCTTTCGTATCCACCCATCATTGCTCATCTTCCCAAGTTTGGAGAGTCAAAGGTTCCAAACTATTAACCAATCCATCTCTTATCCCTAAATGCACTCCATCCACACCTCCACACATGATATCCAGTTCTCACATTTACCATGTATTGGAAACCACCCTTCATCATAAGGATTTAGAAGGCACTCTATCACGATGTGTGCACAAAGACAGAGTTAACCCCAATATCAACGAAGTAGATCATAAATCTCAAAAGTTGCATTCAAGTGCATGTATCTTAGCAAAGAAACTTCTTCAGGTAGGACATTGATGGCACATTATGACAAGGGAATCTACAATAGAAATAACTTGTGATTTAGCATGAGCTTAAAATCTTTCAGAAAAATACAAAAATAACAAAAAAAATATGAAAATCCAAAACAATCAGAAAAAGGATTGAAAACACTAAAGAGAAAAAAATCGTCCTCTAGTGAAAACCACTATGGTGGCACTTTGGGAAAGACCATGATAAAAACCTGGAGAATAGGCATCATGTGTAGAATCGAGCATCTGCATGTGCTAGTTCAGGAGAAATCATGTCATCCCATCCATAATAAATCCATGCATCCATGAACCATTTATCCAATCCATTTTCATCCATCTGCATCCATAGTCCAAATTATATTGATGTTGATGAAAGTTTGGGGTACACTTTATGCTTGCTTATGGTAAACGTCTTGATGTGGGTCATTCTCATTGATCCTATCCTATGCAACATTATCTGAGCCATGAAACATTATCCAAATGAACATTCATTATCTGAACACCTTATCTTATTGCAAGATAAGCCTTGGCATCCTTTGTATGCTTACCATATCCATCCATCCATACACCTATGTGAGCATCCATCCATGACATTCCATACATTTCTAGACACTGGGGGCAGATATTTGCATCTTGATTTAGGAATAAATCTTGATCTATACTCTCCAACTTATGTGGTGATCCGAACATTGGCAAACATGAAATCAAATTGGTCAAAACACTTGTGAGAAAAAATCAAAATCACTAGCCCATGGCATATTTTGATGAGAAAATGTTCCTTATCAAACTTCATCTCTCATCGAACATCAATCCAAATAATCACTATCAGTTTTATCTAAGTTGCACTTCAAACGTCACATCAAATCATCTAAACATCTTTTGTTCCAAACCAAGCTTCAACAGTCCTGATCAATCAAATCCAATCAATCCATCATCTTAGGATATCCTTCCCCAATCCTTGTGTTCCTTAGCACTATCCTTGCATTGTTGTGCATCCTCAACAATGTTATCATCATCAATCCTGATCAATCAATCATTGCATTGTTGTGCATCCTCAACAATGTTATCATCATCAATCCTTGCATTGTTGTCCATCCTCAACAATGTTATTTCCATGAATCTTGATCAATCAAATCCTTTCATTGTTGTGTTTCCTCAACAATGTTATCATCATTATCAATCCATCAATTTGATCAGTGAACCCTTGCTTGATTTTCAACAAAATCCCCAGCAGAGAACTGATATCATCACATATCCATATCCAAATTGTCAAAATCGTGCAAAAAATCTAAAAACATCCAAAACATAAAAAAATCCAAAAAATATTCAAAGGACATCAAAATTCAAAAATATTCAAAAACATCAAAATCAAAAACATTCATAAAATTTAAGAAAACCCCAAAACATTCAAAATATCACAAAATCCAAAAGCATTTGAAAAATCTTGAAAATACCAAAAACAACCTCAAAACATTGCAAAACATCAAAAAATCAAATATTTGAAAAAATCCATCTGTCTCATCTTGCTTGCACCCGCAATAATCAATCATCCATAATAAACTAATCATCACCTTCATCCTTTGGTAAAACAAACAAAAACAATCACAGTAGTCAGCAAAAGCAAGTTTCAATCGTAAAATAAAAATTGAAACAACAAACCTTTAAACAAAAAATCAAACTCTTGATTATTCACAAACATGTCAATCAACCTTATATCAACAGCCTATCAATCAACTTATCAAATCATCATCATCCTATACAATGCATGTCCTAGGATATATCGTTCCGACAATGGGCATCATTTTGGATATCACTTTGGATCCTTATCCTATCAAAACAAATCCCTTTGGCTGGAGGTATGAAGAACATTGGCTTATTTGTGTACTTAATCTTTTCTTTTGATTTATTTTATTGTGCTCGTTCCAAGGACCTCTCGATGATATCCGAATGAAGGATTTAGAGAGATAGGAATGGGGCAATGATCATTATCTTTTGTCTATTGTGCTTGTTGGATGTTCTTGTAAAATAACTTGGCAAATACTTGCTTTGTTAGGTAAGTCCTAGCAAGGTTTCTGTATGTCAAGTGTGAACAAGAGTACTCCTATCTATTTGTGGATTCAAATTCCATCGCACTAGGTGCAACGCCATCCTGGTTCTTTATACCTTGATGCATTGTACCTATGTGTGTTATCAAACATAAGGTAAGTAGCCCTTTTAAAATCCCAATCCTTGATAAGTGAATCATCATCTCTAATAAAGTCTCGTCAGATCATGGATTTGTGGGATCCTCTTGTCATCATCTCATTTCTGCACTAACATCATCATCACCAATGCATCCATCATCCATTCATCCTGCATCCACAAACTGTCAACATACCACATATCATTCACATCATACATAATAGGAAACACCAATCATTTCACATGCATTACATAATCATCATCATATTATAGATCTGTTAGTCTAAGCATCTGCATAGAACATAGATTTGCATAATCACAACATATTACATGATCAATCTCATCCATCTCATATCATATCATCATTTAAGTTGTTTAAAATAATATACATTTGTTATTCTAGGCATCTTAAAACCATATCATTTACATCATCATTATAACCATCCATTTTGAACCTCTTTATCATGAGATCGACCCTCAAATTGAATCTTTTCAAAATTGAATCTTTTCACTCAATCTTTCGAGGGGGCAATGTACCAATGTACTTTCCACTGGGGCATCCAAAAAATCAGAAATTTTTTGAATTTTGATCGTGGCAAGTTTATTCTTTGAACCAACACAACAAGTAAACTGCTTCAAAGAGGGGAAAAATGTAGACACAAAAAATTGGCATAATGCATTTGATTAGGTTATATTCATCCATTCAACAAATAAATCAAGTTTATTTATCAATCTCCTAAAGTCATCAGTTTAAATTAAATAAATCAACTTCATCCTAACATCACCCTTCTTGATTAAATAAATCAATCCTTTATTTAATTAAGTCTAAAATCACCTTTGATCCCTTTTTGATTTAAATAAATCAAAATATTCAAGTCAAAGGGGTCAAAGCATCTAATCATCATTAAGCTAATCTAATCCTAATTAACCTAACCTAACCACCCATCATATACTCTAGCTATTCCCACTTGCACCAATAAATCATTTTAATTCATTTATAAAATCAACATTTTCCATCAACATGGCATCTTTGAGGAATATTCCCTCAAATTTGAATTAAAAAACAAGTGGACATGTACACCCAACAAGGAATTTATGAGCTCTTACATGGCTCTTACATGTCCCTTGCACAAGTCAAACTCAACATTTACTCTCAAATTCAAATTTGAAATATCCCTCTCTTTGGCACATTGACCAAAATGTGTTGATTCCTCAACCACTCACAAGTTGACAAGTGGCTCCATATCATTGGCTAAATCTTTGCCCCACATTCATCCATTTGGCTATTTCTCTCATCAAAGTAATCTATAAAGGAAAGTCTTCATTCTTGATCAAATCCTCCACAATCTTCATGCAAAGTCATTCTCTTAAACTGAGAACTGATTTTGTCCATCATCATCATTTGCATTATCAAGGGTTGGGAAAGGGCTATTTTCCACAATAGCACCAATCCACCATGAAATAATTTTTTTATTATGTTTTTATATTCATGCATTTAATTATCTTTGTTCTATTTAGTTTGCATATTTTAGCATGGTTAAGTATTTCGTAGGGATGTTTAATCTAGTGTGTTTCAAATGACTAACATGATGATATTATGTTAAGATTGTTAACCATTTGTAGATTTGGCATCCACACTATCTACCACCAAAAATATAGAGTCATTACCTCTTTGTGTCTTTGGAAAACCAAGTATGAAATCCATACCAATATCCTCCCAAGGTCTCTCTGGAACTGTCAAAGGCTTATACAATTAAATATTCTGACTACTTCCTTTTGCAAATTGACAAACTTTGTGACTCTTCACAAATCTCCTAACATCCCTATGAATTGGAAGCTTAAAGTAATTCTCACTCACCAATGCCACTATTGTATCAACTCCGAAGTGTCCTGACATTCCTCCACTATGCTTCTCCTTTACCAAGTTATCCCTCATTGAACTCCAGGGTATACACAACTGATTACCTCTAAAAAACATATCCTCTTGAATGAAATAATCCAAGCGCTAGCTTCTATCCTCCAAAACTGGTTCTTTACAAGCTCTCCAAGGTTTTGAAAAATTCAGGTCTTCCTCATACAAGTTCTTCCATTCATCAAAGCCTAATACCTCCACTCTCATCTCTATCATAAAAATTCTTTCTCCTACTCAAAGCATTAGCAACTCTATTTTACTTTCCACTCCTATGTTTAAAAAAAAAGGTGTAGCTCTGCAAGAACTCTACCCATCTCTGGTATCTCTGATTCAACTTACCTTGACTGTTCAAATATTGCAATGTCTGATGATCTGTATACAACACAAATTCCTTAGGAAACAAATAATGTCTCCACTTCTTCAAGGCTTGAACTATAGTGTAAAACTCTTGATCATACTACTCCAATTGCATTTCCACTTGCACCACAATCTACTTGAAATACCTTACTGAAATTTGGTAAATCCAACACAAGTTGCTTAGTCACCTTGTTCTTCAACAATTCAAAATTGTAGTTTGCTCTAGATGTTCATCTAAAATTATTCTTATCTCCTCTCATTGTTTATGTCACAGGGCTACAAATATAACTAAAATTATGAATGAACTTTTGATAGAAACTAGCCAATCCATGAATTTATCTTACCTCTCCAATGCTTTTTGGTGTAGGTCAGTAAACAATTGTTTTTACCTTATCAGGATCCATCTTCAACCCATCCATAGATATCACAAATCCCAAATATACCAATTCCTCCATGAAACTACACTTCTTAATGTTTATCAGTAACTGCTCCTCTCTCAACCTCTACAAAACTCATTTGATATGCAACAAATGTTCTTCTCTACTCAAGTACTAAAAATCAATATTTCATCCAAGTACACAATCACAAACTTACCCAATAATTTCTTCAACACCTCGTTCATCAACCTCATGAAAGTACTCAGTGCATTTTTCAATCCAAAAGGCATCACTAACCACTCATACAATCCTTCATTTGTCTTGAATGTTATTTTCCACTCATCTCCTTCTTTGATTCTAATATGATGATATCCACTCTTCAAATCTATCTTTGTAAAGTATATAGCTGCACTCAAGCAATCGATGATGTCATCCATCTAGGGAAAATGAAATCTATACTTCACTGTGATCTTTTTTATGGCTCTAGAATCTATACACATCCTCCATTCTCCATCTTTCTTTCATGCTAGCATATTAGGTACTGCACATGTACTTAAGCTCTCTCTGATCAAACCCTTCTTAAAAAATTCTTGAACTTGTCTATTCAACTCTTCATTCTCTGCCATTGTCATCCAACATGCTACTTTATTAGGTAAAATAGCTCCAAGAATCAGATCAATGCAGTGTTTAATACTTCTCATAGGTGGTAATCCATCAGGTACATTATCTAAAATGATCTCCCCATACTTTGTCAGCAATTCCTTTATCTCTTCTAGTTGTTATTCTACTTGCTTCAAATCTTTAGTATTCTTAGGTACCAAGGTATAACACACATTCTCATGTCTCAATCCATCAATAAATCTCCTTCAATCAACCAAATAGACTCTAGTACTAGTACAAACGTCAACTGTAGGGGCATCTTCCAAAGGCAACAAAATTTTCTTCATCCTATTAGCAACAATAGTATATATATTCTTCTTTCCATCGTGAATAGCCTATCGATCATACTGCCAAGGCCTTCCCAACAAAATGTGACATATAACAATAGGAATGATATCACACAAAACTTCATCATGAAAATTTCCTATCTTCAAATTCACCAAACATTGTTCACTTACGAGTATCTTATGCTCATCTTGAATCCATGCTATACGATAGGGCTATGAGTCCTTCAACCTTTCCAACTTCAATTTAGTCACCATATCTTTAGAAAACAGGTTATCATAACTTCCACTATCCACAATCACTTTGGAACATTTACCAACTACCTTGCATCTAGTCCAAAACAAATTCTTTCTCTGCAATGGCTCCTTTTCCAACTCACTCTGACACAATACTCTTCTATTCACCAACACTTCTCCCTCTTCTAGTTTATTACATGATCTAGTATGTTCTTACTCAATAAAGGTTGTTCTCCTATTGTTCTCTATATTTCTACTTGTCTCTCCCTAATTACATTCAAAATCTCTATGTCCTTCACCACACTCAAAGCAAGTTCCCCTAAATACTCTTTTCTCCTTATCATCCTTTCTATATCCTTCATTCTGGTAAACACCATATCCTCCTCTTCTATAAGAGTTTCCATCACCTCTATGATATGAATTATCATTCTTGTTAGCCTCCTTATCCTTATTCTGATCTACAAAAGAGCCTCTTCCTCTTTGAAATCTTCCACCTCTTCCTCTCTGTCTCTACTCATGTCTTTTATTCAACTTCTCTTCTACCTTTAGGGCACACTGATATGCCTCTTCCACACTTTGTAACTTAATCAAACTGATCTCATCCTATATAGATGACCTTAAACCATTCACATACCTAGCTACTTGCTTAATCTCATCCTCTAAATGTACAAATCTAATATTCAAATTATAGAACTCCTCGGTATATTTTATCACACTTGAATCTTTTTGCTTCAAATTTTGTAATTTTTGGAACAATCTAATCTGAAAATTTTTAGGAATAAAAGTTGTCTTCAACTTATTTACCATCTGATCCCATGACCTTATCTTCTCTTTTCCTCTTCTTTTCCAATTTGTTTGCAAATTTTCCCACAAAAGGGATGCATGTCCTCTCAACTTTGTATAGGAATATTTCACCTTCTTATCTTCAGTAGTACCTTCAAATTCAAAATAATTTTCCATCTTTGTTATCCAATCAAGCAATTCTTCTAAATCCAACTTACCATTATAATCTAGTGGACTGAAATGTGGTCTTGTATTCACTCTGGTTAGGGCTCTTATGAACCTTTCTTCTCCTTGATCTATACTAGGTTGCTCTTCTCTTCCTCTTTCATCCTATACTTCTACCTCTTCATTTCTTACATCATCAACTAGTTGACCTCTTCTCTAGGTCATTTCAATTGCATCTAATCTAGCAATAATTCCTCTCAGCATCTCCATTAAAGTTGGGTCTACATTTCCTCTAACATTTCTTCTTCTCACCATATTTACACAAGTCCTATGAATTTGTAGGTCAGATCCTCAATCTACCACCCCAAAAAAAAATCTTCAATAGGACTTTGCAAATTTTGATGACCTCACATGGATTGAACCTCACTCTGATACCAACCTGACGCAGCCACAGTAGGAGGATCCTCAAAGAGAACAATTCAGACCATGTAGCAATAATAACAAAATAGAAGCAACCCATAATATGAAGGAAAATGTAGATGCAAGTATTCTCATTAATATAAATCCCAATTACATTTTGCTAGTAACATCCGAGTTTATAGATTTAGCTCACAAGCCTAATATAACATGTTCAATATTACAACATTCCAATATGCTCCTATATGCGAGTTGAACTCTTACAATTTAGATCAATCTTAATCTAATCAATCAACTACTAACTCCACTACCCAATTCTCATGATAAATTACAAGCTTTATGCTATATCCATAATTCTGGAAATGTCCATGTTGGCCAAAGATTATCACATTATCCAAGAAAAGAAAATGTAACATGTGCATGAATAGGTTAGCCTCAAATTTGAATTACTCTATCAACAGGTGCATAGAATGAAGTGTGGACCTATAAGTAAGGTCGAGGATACTCCATGGAACATTTAAAATCACACTATTAAGATCCACAAGACATAGAGACGATCCACAAATGATCAAACTTTTAACTAGACTTGAAGACTATTTTGGTGTTGGTTCAAGAGATTGCCATGAAATTCTGGGAGTGATAACTTGCCGAAAAAGGATCCAATCATTCCCAAATATTGGAATAAGGAAAATTAACATGTCCATGATGTATGCAAATATCTGTAAGGCTAGTGAATTAATATGACAAATCCACCAACATGAATGAGAAAGAACAAAACTAAAAGGAAAATATTTTTGGTTGATGCAAGATTGAAAAGAACTAAGGATGCTCCTGCATCACAATTTTTTATTTTAACACCTTTAAGCAATTACAACAGGAGAAGCACATAGAGAATAAATGAATAGGGAAACAACAAGACATATAATAGTGACACCAAATATACGTGGGGAAAATCCTTTTATGTAAAAAACCCCACCCTCCAAAAGCACGATACTATTGTATTACTTCAAAGGGATTTACAATACAACCCCAAGTTCAAGCCTTCTTCTACAAGTGCTTCAAAAACTAATGAATGTTATAGATTGATATTGACAACACTTCATTACCTTCAAACAAACTATGCATTATACAATGCAAGGCATACATTTAATAGAGAATACAAGCCAAGAGAATATTCTAGAAGAGTATGGGCACCCAAATACACATGGCACAATATCCCACACAATAGACATGCATTTGGACACTTGTATTGGATTCCCTTACACCTCTTACAATTGTCATACATGAAAATGTTCTCTCCCCTAGCTTGGGTACCCAAAATATGCTCATAATTTCTTATGATAGATTCCTTACAACTATCATAGAATATGTCATAAATCTACCATAAAACCTATCATAAAATTCGTAAGAGAATCTATTATAACTGACTAAAAATAGTTGATTGTCTTATAGCCTGTCATAACCCAACTTGGGTTCCAACTTTCTCCATGCATGAAGATGCCTTATGATGTGTCATAGGTTAAAGATTCTAACATGGGATGCCTATGTCCACTTGGGATGACTATGTGTCATCTAGTCACTTCCAACAGGGATGCCAACTAGCCCGTGGGTCACAATTTATGACATGACACCATATGAATTTAAATAATACAAATAAATACAATAATACATCAATTAAATAAATATTAGGACTCTAATATTGAGACACCTTAATCCCAAAATTCTCCCACTTGTTGAAGACCTACCAAGACTCATACAGAATCATCTGCTCAGGGCCCCAAGGCCCATGGAAATGGAAAACCATTTGAAATTCTCAGTGCTCATTGGTTTTTTGAGTGTGTCTACAACATTTTGCAATGTGTCAACCTTCTCCAAATTCACTTTCTATCTTCTACCATATCACAAAAAAAATGATGCTGAAAATCTACGTGCTTTGTTCTTGCATGGAAGGTAGGATTCTTCACTAGGAAAATAACACTTTGACTATCACAACAAATAGTAATTTTTCTTGCATGTAAACCAATATCAAAACACAATCTCTTAATCCAAATAGCTTCCTTACATGCATGAGTGGCTTCCATATACTCTACCTCTGTCATGGAGAACATGACTATATCCTGTCGCTTACTCATCCAACTAATAGCACCACAAAACATCATAAACATGTAACCATTGGTCGATATTTTGTTGTTAATGTCACCTACACAATCTAAACCTACTTATCCACAAATAATCACTGAATTTTGAGGTTCAGTAGGATAACCATGAAAACATAAGGAATCCTCTAAAGTACACTATAAATATATGAATACTCTCTTAACCGCATCCTAATGGACCCATCCAAGATTAGCCATAAAATGGCTAAGAACTCCAATTGTTTGGGAAATGTCTTATCTCATACACACCATCACATACATTAGATTGCCAATTACACTTGCACATGGTACTTTGGTCATGTCCTCCATCTCAATAGGAGATTTTGGACAATCATTCACAGAAAAATTCATCCCTTGCATCACAAGAACAACTAACTTTCTACAATCTACCATGTTGAATCTCTCCAACACCAAGGTCACATACTTATCCTCGCTTAACTAGAGCTTTTTGTTAGCTTCATATCTCATGATTTCCATTCCTAGAATGTACCTATCCACACCTAGGTCATTTATCTCAAACTATGCTGACAACTAAAACTTCAAATTTGAAATCATATTTTTATCATTCCCAATAAACAACATATCATCTATGTATAGGAAAATAATGAGAGTGTGACCATTATCAGTTTTAAAGTATATAGAATGGTTAGATTTAGATCTTTGAAATCCCAATGACAACACATAGGTATCAAAATTTTTATACCACATTCTAGGAGATTGTTTCAAACCATAAAGAGACTTCTTTAGTTTGCAAACCAAATTTTCTTTACCATTTTTAATGAAATGCTCTAGCTGTGACATGTAAATCTCTTTCTCCAAATCACCATGAAGGAACATTGTCTTCATATCCATCTATTCCACTTCTAAGTTGTATGTTGTTGCAAGTGACAATAGAATCTAGATAGATGTTAGCTTTGCTATAGGAGATAATATCTCCCCATAATAAATTCCCTCCACTTGAGAAAACCCCTTATCGACCAACCATAACTTATACTTCTGAACCTTGTCATCAGGAGCACACTTTTTCTTAAAAAACCCATTTATAATGAACAGGATTACATCCAACAGGAAAAGGTACCACAACACAAGTCTTATTTTTCCTTAATGCAGCAATCTCCTTATCCATGGTTTGCATCCAAGAATCGAAATCACTCAAATCCATTTCCTCTCTAACCATCCTAGGCTCATCAATGTTATTAATCAAAGAAAAGATGCATCTAGAATCTAATAAAGAATAATCAAACTTATCTTGTTGCTACTTAAATCATGTAGACCTCTTCAAAGTCTGAGGTTGAGGTTCTCCTTCTTCTTCAAAACCTTTAGAGATACTTGATCTCTCCTCATCATCAAGTTCAATAGTTGTGTGTAGTTCTTCTTTCTTTCGAGATGGTGGAATCTAAACTACCTCCTTCTATTTCTCCTCTTTCTCTAGCTACAACTCAATAGTAGAAGGTTTCATCTCTCTAAAGATCACACTTATTCTATAGAGAACCTTCTGAGCTTCTAGATCACAAAGCATGCACCCTTTCACATCGACACCATAGCCAATAAAGATACACCTAATAGCCTTAGTTTCCAACTTTGATCTCTTCTCAATCAAAATACGAGTGTAATCTTCACAACAAAATTCTCTAAGATGTATCATTAAAGGATTTTTAACAAACCATGCCTCCATGGGTGTCTTTCCAACAAGCAGTGATGTAGGAGATCTATTGATCAAATAACCTACAGTGGCTACTACTTTAGCCTAGAACTTCTACTCAAGGCTAGCATCACTCAACATATTCCTAACTCTCTCCATTAACATTCTATTCATCCTCTCTGCAACTCCATTTTTTGATGGAGTATAGGGAGTATTTTTATGTCTCTCAATTTTGTGCTCTTTACAAAAAAATTAAAACTTTGTGGAACAAAAAACACCACCATTATGAGTCCTCAAACTCTTAATCTTTTTACTATTTTGATTTTCTACCAAGGCCTTAAACTCCTTAAACCCACTAAAGACTTCATCTTTACTTCTGAGAAAATAAATGAATGTTGTTATACTATAATCACCTATGAAGGAAAAAAATATACAAATTTGGATAATGAACATTTATAGGACCAAAAAAATTTGAATGAACATAGTCCAAAACCGAAAAAGACCTATGAGAACTACAGTAAAAAGAAACACTGTGTTGTTTCCCATATACACAATGTTCATAAAAGTCAATCTTGAGATTACAATCATCAAGGCCTTCAACAAGGCTCTTATTTTTTAGGGTTCTAAGACCCTTCTCACCCATGTGACCAAGTTGTTCATGCCATAACATTGTCTTCTCTGTAGGAAGCTTCATTTCCATAGAATGAGCACCCTTAGGTACCAAAAATGCATGACCATCAGATGTAGCTGCAACATGCTTCTTCTTTGCATGATTTTATGGTGAGGATGAAAAATCCAAATATCTCTTCTTTGTTACATCAGAAGAACTATTGCACTTTATAGTCCATGCATCAAGTTGAAACAAAGTGCCAATAAAAACATATTTATCCAACACCATAAAACCTGTATTAATCTTACATCCTCCACAAGAGAAAACATCTTGCACTCCCAAATCATTTAGTTTACTTACAAAAAGAAGGTTTCGTACCAAACCTAGGATATGCAAGACACCATCAATCCCTTTCACTATTCCATTAGGAAATTTTATTTTGACTCATCCACAACAAAAAATCTTTAGATGAGACTCATCAACCAGACACACCTCTCCTCCATTTTACTCCTCATACTTGGAGAACCAATCTCTATGATAAGACATGTGAAAGGATGCACTGAATTATATCAACTACACATCATCTGATGCACGGGCTATCAATGTTACAATAGATGCATCTCCATCATCTTGAGATGATTTCTCATATTTAGAATCAAAGAAAAGACTTGTTTTTCTTGTTCTCCTCCTTCTTGTAATCTTTCTGAATGTGACCAGTTTCACCATAGCTCTAACATTTTTCCTTGGACTTCATACCAAGAGACTTAGATCTCCTCAAAGACTTTGACTTAGATTTATTGTCTTTATTTTTGCCTATCTCCTTTGGTCTTCCACAAAATACAATGGCCTCCATGGCCATCTCAAAAAACTTCCTTCACATCTCTTTAGATAATAATGAGGCAACAACCTCATCCATATTGAAGGTGGAAGTAGTGCTTCCAATAACTAGTACTAGGTGATCCAAATTGTCTAGCAATGAACACAAAAGGAGCATGCAATGGTCCTGTTCATCAATCTTTTCTCCACTAGAACCTTGTTGTGTAACCAACATGTTAAAAGAGTTTATATGATCTTCCATAGATCATCCATTTTCCATTTTCTAGAATACATCTTCTTTCTCAAGAAAATCTTGTTTACCAGGGATTTAGCCTGATACACATCACCAAGTTTCTTCCATAGACAATCTCTTCATAGACATTAAGGAGGATGGAATCATCCAAGCATAGTCTAATAGGAACCTTGGATTTCCTATCCATGAGATCCCAATCCTCCTATTTCATGCCTTGTGGCATGGTCCCAGAAACTGCAAGCCATAGATCAGGGTCTACAAGAATGTCTTCCATTTTTATCTTCCAAAGTTCAAAATTACCATTGTTAAATTTCTCCATGTCAATCCTCCTAGATTTTCTTTCCATCTCTTTCCTACAACAAGGTAACGAAACACACACTTCTACAAAACTCCCATTGAAACAAAGATCAGCTTAAAAAAGTCTTCTTACCCAACAAAGGAGCCAAGCCTAAACATGCTATGATACCAACTAAAAGGAAGTTGTGTGAGTAGAAAAAACATCTACAAGAGGATTCTACAACAAGGCATACATTTTATAGAGAATACAAGCCAAGAGAAGCTTCTACAAGAGGATGGGAATCCAAATACACATGGCACAATATCCCACACCATAGACATGCATTTGGACACTTGTACTAGATTCCCTTACACCTCTTACAATTTTCGTACATGAAAATATTCTCTCTCCTAGCTTGGGTACCCAAAATGTGCTCATAACTACTTATGATAGATGCCTTAAAACTATCATAGAATATGTCATATATCTTCCATCAAACTTGTTATAGAATCTATAAGAGAATATATCATAACTGACTAAAAATAGCCAATTCTCTTACATCTTTTCATAACCCAACTTGGGCACCAACTTTTTGCATGCATGAAGATTCCTTATGATGGGTCATAGAATCTATCATAGGTCAAATATTCCAAAGTGGGATGCCTATGTACACTTGGGATGATTATGTTCCATCCAATCACTTCCAACAAGGATTCCACCTAGTCGGTGGGTCCTAATTTATGACATGAAAACATAGGCATTTAAATAATACAAATAAATATAATAATACATCAATTAAATCAATATTAGGAATCTAAGGTTGACACACCTTAATCCCAAAATTCTCCCACTTGTTGAAGAACTACCGAGATTCATATAGAATCATTTCCTCAGGGCCCTAAGGCCCATAGAAATAGAACACCATATGAACTTGTCAATGCTCATTGGTTTTGTTAGTGCATTTAAAACATTCACCAAAGTGTCAACCTTCTCCAAGTTCACCTTTCCATCTTCTACCATATCACAAATGAAATGATGTTAAACATCTATGTGCTTTGTTCTTGCATGGTAGGTAGGATTCTTACTAGGAAAATCACACTTTGACTATCACAAAAAATAATAATTTGTCTTGCATCTAAACCAATATCAAAACAAAATCTCTTAAGAAAAATAGCTTCCTTACATGTATGAGTGGCTGCCATATGCTCTACCTCTATTGTAGACAATGCGACTACAGCTTGCTGCTTACTAATCCAACTAAGAGCACCACCAAACATCATAAACATGTAACCATTCATGGATCTTCTACTATCAATGTCACCTACTGAATCTAAATCCACATATCCAAAAATGCTCATTGAATGTTGAGGTCTAGTAGGATAACCATGAAAACAAAAGGAATACTCAAAAGTCCACCATAAATATTTGAACACTCTCTTAACCACATCCCAATGTAGCCATCTAGGATTAGCCATAAAAAAGCTAAGGACTCCCATTGCTTGGGCAATGTATGGTCTCATACACATCATCACATACATTAGACTATCAACTATACTTGTATATGGTACTTTGGTCATGTCCTCCATCTTAGTTGGAGATTTTGGACAATCATTCATAGAAAGCTTCATCCCTTACATCACAGGAAAAACTAATTTTCTACAATCTACCATGTTGAATCTCTCCAACACCAAGTTCACATACTTGTTCTAGATTAACCAAAGCTTTTTGTTAGCTCTGTCTCTCATTATTTCCATTCCTAGAATGTACCTAGTTGCACCTAGGTCTTTCATCTCAAACTGTGTTGACAACTGAAACTTCAAATCTGAAATCATACTTTTATCATTCCTAATAAATAACATATCATCTACGTATAGGAAAATAATGAGAATGCGACCATTATCAAATTTTAAGTATACACAATGGTCAGATTTAGATCTTTGAAATCCCAATGACAACACATAGGTATCAAACTTTTAATACCACATTCTAGGAGATTGTTTCAAACCATGAAGATATTTCTTTAGTTTGCAAACCAAACTTTCTTTACCTTTTTCAATGAAATGCTTTGGCCGTGACATGTAAATCTCTTCCTCCAAATCACCATGAAGGAATGTTGTATTCACATCCATCTATTCCACTTCTAAGTTGTATGTTTTTGCAAGTGACAACAGAAGATAGATAGATGTCAACTTCACTATGGGAGATAATATCTCCCCATAATCAATTCCCTTCACTTGAGAAAACCACTTATCAACCAACTGTACCTTATACTTCTCAACACTACCATCAGGACCACACTTTTTCTTAACAACCCATTTACAGCCAACAAGTTTACATCTAGTAGGAAAAGGTACCAAATCCCAAGTATTATTTTTCTTTAATGTAGCCATCTTCTTATCCATGGCTTGCATCGATGAATCTAAATCATTCATACCTATCGCCTCTCTAACCTTCCTAGAATCATTAGTGTTAGTAATCAAATCAAAGATGCAACTGGAATCTAATAAAGAATAACCAAACTGATCTTGTTTCCGCCTAACTCATGTAGACCTCCTCAAAGTCTGAGGTTGAGGTTCTCCTTCTTCTTCTTCTTTAAAAGTTTCAGAGCTATTTCAGCTCTTCTCATCATCAATTCCAACAAGAGTACATAGTTATTCTTTCTTTGGAGATGGTGGAATCTAAACTACCTCCTTCTATTTCTCCTCTTTCTCTAGTTACAACTTAATAGTAGAAGGTTTCATCTCTCCGAAGATCACACTTCTACTATAGAGAACCTTCTAAGCTTCTAGATTACAAAGCTTTTACTCTTTCACACTGACACCATGGTTGATAAAGATACACTTAATAGCCTTGTTGTCTAACTTTGATCTCTTCTCAATCAAAATATGAGTGTAAGCTTCAAAACCAAATACTTCGAGATGTCTCATCGAAGGATTTTTAATAGACCATGCCTCCATGGGTGTCTTTCCAACAAGTGATAATGTAGGAGATCTATTGATCAATTAACCTACAGTGGCTATCACTTTAGCTTAGAACTTTTTCTCAAGGCTAGCACCACTCAACATATTCCTAGCCCTCTCCATTAACATTCTATTCATCCTCTCTACAACTCCATTTTGTTGTCAAGTATAGGGAGTAGTTTTATGTCTCAATTTTATGCTCTTTATAGAACTTTTCAAGCTCTACAAAAAAAATCGCAGCACCATTATCAGTCCTCAAACACTTAATATTTTTGCTAGTTTGATTTTCTAACAAGGCCTTAAACTCCTTAAACTGACTCAAGGCTTCATCTTTACTTCTAAGGAAACAAAAAAATATCCTTCTATTGTAATCATCTATGAAGGAAACAAAATATACATATTTTGATAATGAAGGAACATTTAGAGGACCAAAAACATCTGAATGAACATATTTCAAAACCCCAAAAGACTTATGAGAACTAGATTAAAAAGAAACACGGTGTTCTTTTCCATATACACAATGTTCACAAAAGTTGAACTTGAGATTACAATCATCAAGGCCTTCAACAAGGCTCTTATTTTCATGGTTCTAAGATCCTTCTCACCAATATGACCAAGCCATTGGTGCCCATTATAGGAAATTTACATAAAAAATGGGCCTCCTAAGGAACTCTAAAAAAAAAATTATCTCATATAATACAAATTATTTAAATATAGAAAATATTAATTACTTAAATACATCAGTTAAGTGGGGACACACATTTCTATTATAATTCCTTAAAAAATTGAAGTCCATGGTTTTTTAAAAGTGGTAACATATATTTCTATTATAATTTATTAAAAAACTCAAGTTCACTTTCTTCATTATTTATTTTTTGTTTAAAAACTCTTAAACTCAAGTTTGGTAACTTATATTTCTATTATAATTTACTTAAAAAGTCAAGTTTTCTTTCTTTTCTTGATCATTTTTTTTTTTAAATTATTATTTTTATTTAAAAAGTGGCAAAGTAAAAGTAACTTTAGATATCAGATTCAAATTAGAGTTTGAGATGAGTAAAAGGAGTTGTGAACTTTTCAGCTTCTTGCACAATTTGTCTGGCCCGAAGAGGTCTTTTTCTCCCAATTACAATGTTGGTAGGCTCATCAGTAGGTTCCAAGGGTTCAATAGGATCAATGTCTTCCTTCAGTTCTGAAGTCTCCGTCTAAATCTCAGGAGTATGGTCAACTTCCATATCCTAAGGAGACTCTTCATTTTCAATCTCCACATGAGTTCCCTTGGATCTTCTGAATGCAACATCTTCCTTGAATGTGACATCCCTACTGATCTCGATCAATTTCTGCCCTAGAATGTATATCCTGTAGGCTTTAGATGTCTCACTGTAGAACACAAATATTCCCTTCTTGCCAGAAGGCTCCAACTTTGTTCTCTTTTCCTGTGGAACATGAACATAGACAGGACATCCAAAGATCCTTAAGTGACTAACCTCTAGCTTCTTTCTCATAAAGGCTTCTTCAGGAGTCATATTCTCCAAGAATTTGTGAGGACTTCTATTCTAAACATATACTACAGTCCTAGAAGCTTCTTCCCATAGGAAGGTTTTCAGATCCTGGTCATGGATCATGGCTTTTGCTACTTCCATGACTTTTTTGTTCTTTCTCTCTGCAACACCATTTTGATGAGGATTATAGGGGACACAAAAATCCCTTTTAATCCTAGCATCAACACAAAAATTTTGAAAGCTTCCAGAGGTGTATTCTCCTCCATTATCAGATTTGAGGACTTTGATCCTTTTATTGGAAAGATTCTCTACCAGAGCTTTGAACTCCTTGAACCTTTCTAACATTTCCTCAGACTCTTTAGTTTTCAAAAAATAAATCCAATTCTTTCTAGAGTGGTCATCAAAAGAAAGAACATAATACAAGAAACCATTGGAAGAATAAACATACATAGGTCCACATAAATCAGAATGAATAAGGTCTAAAATACACTTAGATCTACTTTCTCTACTATGGAATGAATCTTTTGTATTCTTATTCATTACACAAGTTTTGCAAGTTCCTTAATGCTCTTGATTAAACTTAGGAAGTCCCGTAACCATATTCTCCATGATAGGTAAGGCTCGGAAGTGCAGGTGAGCTAATCTTCGATACCAAAGATCACATAAGCTCGATGAATCATGAAATAGTGCCTGAAATGGATGTGTGCATAGCCTATAGAGGCTTTCATGTCTAACATCAATTTCTTGAGCATCCTTGAAACTGGAATTCTCCATCCACATAAGTACTTTTCCTTTGGAGAAGGCAACTTGATATCCTTTATCTTCTAGAGCTGAAATGGAGATAAGATTGTACTTCATTCCTAGAACATAAAGAACATCACTCAACTAAAGTGTGATCTCAAAATCCAAATGAAGAGTAGAGGTCCCAATCCCTTTCATGGAGTATCTAGCATCATCTCCAATAATGACTTGTTCAGAAGAAACTCTCTCCACCAAGTTTGATAAGTACTCCTTAAAACCAGTGATGTGATGAGAAACACCACTGTCGATCAACCAAGTGTTAGTGTCTATAGGTGCATTGCTTGATAAGGCCGAATAGAACAAGTATTCACCTTAATCCTTCTACGAAGTATCATCATCAACATATGCAATGATGGAATGTTGCTTAGTTCTTGATGGACAATTCTTAGCAAAGTGGCCAAACTTATCACACCTAAAGCATTGGATCTTGGTCAAGTCTCTCTTTTTATTTGATGCATGAGCACTATCATTACCCTTATCTTGATTCCTCTTGAAGAATCCTTTCTTTCCATCTTTTCCTTTCTTCTTCAAAGCTTGGGAGGTGAGAACATGAATATCTTCACTGTTTGAACTTTTACCAATGCCTCTAGCCACCAACCTTGATTCTTCTTGAATGCACTCTACCCTTAGACGATGAAACTTAGGAAGTTTTGATCTTGCATTGATTCCTTGAATGTAGGATTCCCAACACAAAGGAAGACCATTGAGAGTGAGCATGGTCAAATATTTGTTTTCAACCACATGGCCAATTGTTGAGAGCTAATCTCTCAAATCCAAAATCCTCATGAAGTAGGCCATCACTGATTCTCCTTTCACCATCTTCACATTGTGTAGTTGTTGCTTCAGTGCAAGTACCCAGTTGGTATTGTTGATTTCGTACATTTCTTTCAATGTTTTGAACATGTCTCTTGCCATCTTCAACTTAGAGACAATAGGAACATGATATGATCCTTTGTAGAATCAACCAACATTTTCTTTTCCTTGATATCTTTCTTCCTCCACTACAACTTCTCTTCATCCTCCTTGGGTTTGGGAACTTTGGTCTCCACAAACTCAACCAAGTCATTCTCTTGCAATGTGAGAATGATCTTGAACCTCCATGATGTGTAGTTTGATTCTCCCTTGAGTCTATCCTTAATCTTAAGATCATTCACCATCTTGACTAAGGTAGAGATAGACAAAGAAATATAAAGAAGAGAAAAGAGTATCGCAGTAAGAACAAATCTAATCACGATCTTCTCAAACCCCCTCTAATACTTAATGAATGATTTAAATTATTTGTTTTTATTTAAAAAATGGCAAAGTAAAAGTAACTTTAGATATCAAAGTATCCCTCTTTCTCTAAAAACCCTTGAGCCATGAATCTTTCCTTGTACTTCTCAATGCTCCCATCAACTACATGCTTGATCTTGAAGAGCCATTTTGAAGATACCACATATTTTCCTTCGGGTCTAGGAACAATGTCCCAAACATCATTATCTAGTTTGAATGACTCTTTTTTTCTTTTCTTTTTTTATTCTGGATGAGTGTGCATCAGGAGGTTTTCGAGTGTTGAGTGAAGTATGCAGAAGTAAGGTGGAAGGAAGGAGAAGGGAATACTGCTACAAATGGGGAAAGAAGATTTGATGTGGCTGAGAGAGGAAGGTAGGAAAGGTGGAAGGAAGGAGGAGAAGGGAAGGTGGGTTGATGATGCTCTAAATGATCCACCACCACCGAGGTTGAACTATATCTTAGAGCATGTTCCCCAATGGGTTTTCAAAGGAGGTGATTGGGTGGATGCAGATGTGGGTACTTCTATTGATGGTAGGCTTGATCATTGTCCACAATGGGTGTACCATGTGGGTAAATGGATTGACAAAGCTCTAGAGGGTTTAAAAAATAAACCATCTCAAGCTCCAAGATCTGAGTATTTTAAAAAGTTTGGAAAGCCTAATAAAAGGTAGAATTGAGCACAGTTACCAAATAGGGATCTGAGGTTGAGAATAATGTTGAAAATCTACATTCAAGGAAAGTAAAAATAGTAGAGTGGCATAATCAAAGTGGGTATGTGGGGGTCAGGGAAGAAACTAGAAATATGGAAGATTATGTGCCCTCCTCTTTTCCTAAGGCCATCACGACTCCATCG
This sequence comes from Sequoia sempervirens, assembly GCA_007258455.2. NCBI lineage: Eukaryota > Viridiplantae > Streptophyta > Pinopsida > Cupressales > Cupressaceae > Sequoia > Sequoia sempervirens. The sequence continues at coordinate 9,402,742 of VDFB02000002.1, forward strand.
TGGAAACATGTAGTGAAGGCTACTTTAAACCCTAAGGAATTTAGGGCTCTTGACTCCAAAGACACCCTAGATGGTCTCAATTGTGGCTCATCAATTTTCACAGTCTCTCATGCTACTTGAGACTCTAACCCTAAGGCTATGGTTTCTAACTCCACCAAATATCATAGCAAATCAAACCCTACTAGGTCAGAGGTGAGTGGGGTTTTGGCTTCTTCAAACCCTAAAGAGGATATTTGGATCTCATTGTCATCTGTAAGTGTGGTAAAGATTCCTCTAAGCCAAAAGCGTCAGGATCTTTACAAATATGTTGTTATTCTCTAGATGTGGGGGGAAGGTATGGACCTATCTAAGTTGCACATGAAGGTTCACTCTCAATGGTATGGTATGATATTTTTTTAGGTAATATCAAATAATAATTTCATTCTAGTTATGGATTTTGTTGAAGCTAAAAACCAAGTTCTTGAAAGGAAAATCATCTGGTTTGGTAAAAGCATTGTTTTCATTTTCCCATGGTGCCCCTTCTTTGCACTAGATTTCAAACTATCTGATTCTCTACCAATTTGGTTTTCTCTACCAAAACTCGCTTTTGAATTTTCTAACATGGGAATTCTAGAAAAAATTGGTAATTCATTTCAGAAATTTTTACTTTTGGATTCACAAATCTGTGATGGTTCTTTTTTCATAAGAATTTGTGTGTTGGTAAATCCAAACAAGAATTTACTGAGGGCTTGTAATATCAAACATTTGGATGGTACATGGAAACAATCCATAATTAAGAATTCAGATTGGTTTAACAAAGCAGTGATTGTATGTGATGCTCCTCATTTCAAACGGCTCAAGATTACACAATCAAAATCATTAAATGAATCTCTTGAAAAATTGGATAAAATGATTAAGGTAATTTCAAATCAATTGAATTATGACATATCTAATGAAATTAATCCTCACTCTTCCTTAAATAAACAAATTTTTGATAGAAATGGGCCTAATAAAATCTCTAATCTTTAGATGCCTACAATAAGTTACATGACAATTCAAATTTTCTCTTGACCTAATAAACCAATCTCTCGAAGAAAAAACATTGAGACTGATACAAAGATTTAGGGTAGTGCACTTCCTAATCCCCTTCTAAATGTCATAGCTCCGTTGGGTAATTTGATCAAACTTTCTGAAAACCAGAATGCAATTGCTCAGATTCAATATGGTAAAGGTATTTTGAATAGGAACCATTTTGAAATACTATCCTCTGAAGATTTAACAATTATTGGTCTTGGTTCTAATGGAAAGATAGCTTCAACCAAATTCGGAAATTCAGTGGTAGGCTCTAGGTCTCTCCCTCTACAGAAATTTTTTAAGGGAAACCTTGTTACTCCCTTGAAAAATAGTCTAAACATAAGGTCTCTAAAGCCTTAAATGTATATAGGAATCAAGACAAAAGTGACAAATGAAAACTGCCCTACAAGTAACACAAGAAAGAGATCTAACAACTTGACATTCACCATTTCAGATCAAATCCCCACACCAAAACTAGGGGAGTCAGCTTGGGTTAGTAACAACCCTAGTTTGGCTATGGTCTACTCACCTTTGCAAACCATAAGTCTCTTATAAAAAAGACAAAGAACTGTCTGAACCTGTTGGGCTGAGAAGAAAAACTCAATCAAGCTCATACTTAGCAAGCCTAGTTGTAGCCCAACCATCCTTAGATAAATCTCCAAATCAATTTTCAAAGGATCAACAATTGATTGATAAAATTCATCAGATAATCAAGGCCTCAAAGAATACTTCCAATGAGGAAATTTGGGGAAAAATTCTTTTGAACATTGAAAATGACATGCTACAAGTTGAGAAAGAACATGATATTCCCATTATGAATGATGTTTAGGTAGAGGAACCATCTGTGAATCCAATGCAATTGGTTAGCATGGGTGACATGGTTATAAGCCCATCTTTACAAGAAAAGTTACCCATCTCTCAATTTCCTATATCTACATCTATGCCCTTATCTTCACTATAAAAAAGGGTGCATAAACTGAAGCAGAAGAAAAATCAATTTGAGATTGATGTGGGGATTCAAACTACTTTAATTTCACCTACAAAAAGAAAAGGACTTTTATCCCCTTGATGACAAGGTCAGGGGTTGCTAAACAGAACTTGTAGTTGGAGTTTGTTGTAGGAAACCTTTCTCAAAATAAAACTCAGGGGAAGAGGGGAGAAGTGTCCTCCCCTTGAGAAAAATGAAGTTCAGTTCATGGAATGTTAGGGGATTAAACTCCCCTAACAAGTAGCACCTAATTAGTTGTCAACTTGACTTAATAAATTTTGATGTGGCTTTATTGCAAAAGACTAAATTGAACTCAAGCTCTACTTTTTCACTATTCTCAAAATGGTCCAAATGGAAATTCTATTCTCACTCAACTTTAGGTGCTTCTAGGGGGCTATCTTTTCTTTGGAATGAAAAAAATGTTGCTCTCAGGGTAATTTTCTCCTTTTCTAATTGGGGCCTTGGTCTATTAAAAAGTAAATTCACTAACATCAAACTCTGGCTATTTAGCATATATGGTCTTGTATCTTCCATTGAGAAACAATAGTTATGGAATTCTATATCTTCTATTCTAGAACCTCTCTCAGATTCCTTGGTTGTGATTGGTGGAGATTTTAATGCTATTTTAGATGATTCTAAAAAGATAGGAGGTATTATTCAAAATAAAAGAGTAATGATGGATTTCAAAAAAATTATCTGTGTAAATTATTTATTTGATTGCAAACCATTGAATGGTTCCTTCACCTGGACCAATAAAAGGAAATATTTTTATCAAATTACTGAATGTTTGGATCATTTCTTACTCTCTTCTTCATGGTTAGACTTGGATTTAGATGTATCTTGTACCATTCACAGTCTCTGGGGATGTGATCACTTCCCATTGTCCTTCAATATCATTGAAAATAGAGCTACTAATAAGATTCCCTTCAAATTTGAACCAATGTGGTTCAAGGATTCATCCTTCATCCCTTTTATAAAGTTTTGGTGGAAAAATTCCCCTTTGTTTTCTAGATCCTAGATGTTTCAAATTGCTAATAAACTGAAATTCCTAAAAGGGAAAATAAAAATGTGGAATAAGCAACATTTTAGAAATATATTCATAGAAAAAATAAGTCTTAATAATGAAATTGAATCTTTAAATAATGTTGTGATGGTAAATGGTTTGAACTCAACTTCTTATGCTCTTCAAAAATCTCTAACTTCACAACTTGAGGAAGTTCTTCATAGAGAAGAATGTTATTGGAGACAAAAGTATCATGATACATGGTTTGTAGATGGTGATAGAAATACCAAATTTTTCCATGCTTCTACAAAAATTAAGAGACAAAAAGGTAGAATCTCCTCAAAGACAAGCATGGATGGAACTCTCTTAGAAGATGATAACAAGATTGCTAAAGAAGCTATATCTTTTCTCAAAAATATGTTGACTGTCGAACCTATTTCAATCAAAGATTCCATTCTTGATGCCATTCCCACTATGGTCTCTTGCAATGAAAAATTATGTTAATGGCCCCTTTCTCCATAGAGGAAGTTAAAACTATTGTCTTTTATTTATCTCCTAACAAAGCTTTGGGCCTTGATGAATTCACTTACAATTTCTTTCAAAAATGTTGGGAATTCATTGGTTTTGATGTCTAGCAGGCACTTGAAGAAGCTAGACATAATAGAACTATCCTCAAAGAACTTAATAATACCTTCATTTCTATTATACCAAAAGTTGATTCTCCAAGTACCTTTTCTAATTTCAAACCCATCTCTTTGCGTAACACAATTTATAAACTTTTCACTAAAGAAATCTCCATTCACCTTGAGAAGATCATCCCACATGTTATCTCAGAGGAACAAGGTGGTTTTCTACTAGGGAAAGATTCCATAGAAGGTGCCATTGTAGCCCATGAAATATTACACTCTATTAAATTACATAAAATGCCAGCTATGATTCTCAAGTTGGATATGATGAAAGCTTATGATAGGGTAAACTAGAACTTCCTATTGGTTGTCCTACATAGACTGGGTTTTTCAAAAAATTGGGTTAAATGGATTTCCTCTTGCATCTCAACTGCAAGTTTTTCAATTTTACTAAACAACTCTTCATGTGGTTTCGTCCCTTCAACCAAAGGCATTAGACAGGGGGATCCATTATCTCCATTTCTATTCATTCTAATGATGGAAGGCCTAAGTAGATTAATAAAAAGAGAAAAAAAATTAGGAGCATGGAAAGGTATCATAATCCCAAATATGCAAGAAGCTCAAACTCATGGACTCTTTGTAGATGACACTTTACTATATGGGCATGCCTCAATACCTAAAGTAAAGGTAATAAAAAAATATAATTATATGTTTTACATCAGCCTCGGGTAAAAAAATTAACCCCTCTAAATAAAAAATCTTCCTATTAAATGTGCTAGATTTCATTCAAAATAGATTAATTAAATTTTAGGGGTATTCGGTGGGATATTTACCCTGCTCCTATCTTGGTGTACCATTTTTTGTTGGAAATAATCTTCATGTTTTATGGGAGAGAATCTGTAAGTTGATATCGGATAGAATTTCCCTATGGAAACACAAGTGGCTAACTTTTGATGCAAAAATTCAAATGGTAAAATCTCTCTTGAATGCCATTCCAATTTACATGATGTTTGTTCTAGAGGCCCCATGTCATACCCTAAACATTCTAAAATCCATCTTATGCTCCTTTTTCTGGAATGATAATGGTTGGGGTAAGGGAAAAATACCTCTTATTGCTTGGGATAAAGTCTGTTTGCCAAAAGATCTGGGTGGAACTGGAATAAGAAATCTTAAACTTCAAAATTTTTCCCTAGGTGCAAATTTTACTTGGAAACTATACAAAAATCCTCAGTCAAGATGGGGGGAACTAATGTTTTTAAAATATCTTCACCTCCTACACAAGAATCTATGTTTAGGGCTTCCTCATTACCTAAAGGCTCAACAATTTGTTACTTTCTATCTTCATGAAGATCTGTCATCCTCCCTCACCTTTCATGGTTGATCCACAATGGGAAAAAGCTAAATTTTGGGAGGATAGGTGGAATGGTTATCCTGTTCTCTCTTCATTTATAGATTCGGGGAATTTAAAAGAGCTCTTAAAAAATATGTAGGGTTCTCTAGTTGTAGACTATTTTAATATTGAATACATTGACTCCATTCCAAGAATTTCTTGGAAATCTATTGATAACTTAAATATTCCCTCATCTATCAAAGAAGCTTACAAGAAGGAGATGGGGAAATGGTTCATTATTTTTTAACCTGAGGATGATGTCCTAATTTGGACCAAATCAAAGTCAGGAGATTACATAGTCAAAGATAGATATATTTCTCTTTTGGACTCACTGAATAAATTTGATCTTTCACAAACTCTCTTTTGGCATGCTTGCCTTCCCAAAGCTGGTGCATTTGCCTATATTGCTATCAATGGTAGGGCTTTAATTTCCCAGAGGTTAGACAGGCTAAAGCTTGTTAATTCCTTCCCATGTGTCTTCTGTGGTTAGTTTTTGGAAACTGTGGATCATCTTTTTCTACATTTCACTTTTGCAACTCATTGTTGGTACTAGATCTTTACAAAATCAAGTTGGGTTTCAATGGTGTGCCCCACCTTATCTATTCAATTTCAATCTTGGCCCCTTTTGCATTCTGCTTCCTTTTTCTACTGCTTAGGGATAGTTACACCATCCTTACTATTATGGTGCATCTGGAATGAGAGAAACAACAAAATTTTTAACTGCAAGAGCTCTACTATTGAGGTGTTGATCAAATTGGAATCCTCAATTTCGAAAGTGGTTAGATCCTTTATCATTAAGAACATTGAATCTTTAAAATCCTTCTCTAATTGGGATGGTGTCATAATTAAAAAGTGGCCTCTCATCAAATATTTACCATTCCATGGTTCTTTCACTGATAAAGTAGATAAGATTTTGGCACATAAACAAGCCAAATGGCTTCCTCCCCAAGTAAATTCTTTTAAACTAAACTATGATAGAGCATCAAGAGGTAACCTTGGTAAATCCAGGGCCAGTATAGTTATAAGAGACTCAGGAGATAAAATTGTTAACAAAGCTTGCAAAATGTTGCCATGGGGAACAAATAACATGGCTAAACTTGAAGCCCTTAGTATGGGCCTGAATATTGCTAGGTCCCTAGAAATTAAATCTCTATCAATCAAGGGTGATTCCATGGTTGTTTTTCATGTTGTTTCAAGGAAAAAAACATATTTTTGGAAGCTTCAATATCTATTATACAAGGTGATAACTCAATTAAAGTGGTTTAATACATTTTCAATATCCCATTGTTATAGGGAAGCAAACACTTTGGCTGATTATTTAACAATTAGAGCTATTAATGAGGAATTATCCCTTACAATCTTTAATGAGATTGATCTTCCTCTAAATTTATGAAGCAAACAAGATCTCGTCTACAAATTAATATCTGGTTTTTATGTTTGGTATCGACTGTGTCATGGTCTTCACCCTAGCTGATCTTTTATTTGGCCTCATGAAGTGATTCTTCAATTTGCTTCTCTAGTCATATTTTGCAATCCATGGGTATATCTCATTATTCATTTTTTATGGTCATCTCCATTACATTGGCTTTGTGGTGATTTCTTTGGGCAGCTCTATTGACCATAGGAATTATATGGTTGTGCTTTGGTTTTAAGTGCATTTCCCTTCTATCCACTACAATCAGTATTGAATTCTTGAATATGAATATTATTATTTTGTGGCCTTCTTTTATGGTTGCATGACTCAGGGTTAATTGGAATAATTGAATATGGAAATTATTAATTTGTGGCCTATGGCTACATGAGACTTCACAATCTACAGAGTTTGAATACTATAGTCTATGTCTGAGCTTGGTAGTGGTTTGAAGAGATCAATCTGCCTTTGCACTGCCATATGAATGATAGACTTGGTGCTTTATATGGGATATGCTTTGATCTTTCTTGGCTGCTTTTTCTTAACATTTTTGTTGGCACTTTTGTAGCTCTAATTGTACAGTATAGAGTTTTGGTGGTATTAATTCGAAAGGAAATATCAGTCACTAGTTCACTTGTTCATTGAAAACTTGGAGTAATCTTTGATCTTGGTGACGATGATATTGTTCCTAATTTGATATCTATTTTAGATCTTCACGAAGCATTAAATTTATACAACTCAGATCATGATTCATTTCCTATTGTTTGTTTTATTAATATAAATGATTTTCTTTCTAACGGTTGCTTTGGATATCTTCTTATGATTATCAAGTCAAGAATTACAAGTGATAACTTTGTTGAAACCATTTAGGGGTGTAGTCAGCTTATGGACAAACTTCCTCCTGAGGTCTTGTCCACTAGTGTTAATCTATCTTTGGCAGTGCATTTTATGCTTGATGAAGCTATCAGTGCATTCAATAGTGATATCTATATTCAGAAGAAAAAACTGAAACTATCTTTGGACCACCTTCTACCACTATCTTACTACAAAGCTGGATCTAGCTTGCCACTTGATGAGGAGAAATGATCTGCTTTGATTTTGATATCAAGCCAATGTATCTTGTTTCTAGGTTTTTTTCTTGTGGGGGGCTTCTTTGGGGGTTTAACTAATATTCTCATGTACGGGGTTTCTTTCTGGGTTTGGTTGGGGTTATAGGTTTAGTTTTTTTGGCTTCTTTTTGGAGCTACAACCAGAGGTTTTATTCCCTGGTTCTTTCCTACCAATATACTCCTTTTGAACTAGGGTTTGTAAACTTTCTTTAATCAATAAAATGTTCAGTGGCATAGCCACTTTTTTTTTTTTTAAGTAACTTTAGATATTTTATATTTTACTTAGTATTTTATTATATATATATAAATGATTTTATAGATTTAGATTTATTATGTTATGTACGTTTATTTAAATAAACACATTTATAGGTTTTATAATAGTATATTTATATTTTAAAAAGTATGTTGAAGCACATTTTTTTTCCATAGTCTCTTTTATTTCCTCATTTTCTTTCCTATGCAATTTTTTTTGGTTTTTAATTTTTAATTTTTCCAATTATTTTTTCTATAGTTTCGTATTTTTTCCAACTTTTTATCCTTCCAACAATCTCAATTTTCCTTTTTTTTTTTATTTTTTTTAATTTATTTTTGGTTTTTTAAATTCAATTTTTTGTTCGTAGTTTTCGTGAGAACAATTTTTAATTTTTTTTCCATTTTTTTAATTATTTTGCTATATATTTACAAGAAGATTGTAGAGTGCCTCTCAATGTAAATAGTGGTAAAGTATATTTTATTTTATACTTAATATTTTATTTTATATAAATTTTATATATTAAATCAAATTTCATATTATAGATTTAGATTTATTATTTTAAATCTATTTATAACAAGTTTAATAATTATGTTGATAGGTATTCTATAGGTGGAGATGAGAGAACTCATTTTGTTTGTGTAAATATATAGAAAAAATAAAAAATAAAAAATGAAATTAGAAAAAATAAATAAATAAATAAAAACCAAAAAACAAAAATTAGAAATGGTTGAAGCAAAAAATGGAGAAAATTAAAAAAATTATGAAGCTAATGGAAAAAAAATTTGAAAGTGGAGAAAAAAGAAAAGAAAAGAAAAGAAAAGCTAAGGAAAACAAAAAGCATGGACAAAACTTAAGAAGATGTCTCTACCATATTTAGAAATATTTTTTAAAATATAAATATACTAGTTTTAAATATTTTTAGATTTGTGATAAATATTCTAGTTTTAAATATACTTCATAAATGATTTTTATGATTTTTTAATGTTTTAAAAAAAAAAATCGTAAAGAATACAAATATTTTTTGAAAACATAAAAATTTCTATAATAGAACTTAATAGAACTTAACAATATAAATCTAAAATATATATTTATATGTATATTTTATTTAAGAAAGATGAATGAGGTAGAATACGGTATATAGAGTTAAATTAAGCATCATGAGTTAATTCATAAGATTTTAGAATGTAGTGTTTTATTAAATAAATAATTTTATTTTTATTTTGTATGATGTCACCATATAGGTTGATGTCATCTTTTAGTTGATTTTTGATAAATTAAAAATCTAATGATGTCATCCTTAGGAGGCCCATTTTTTATGTAAATTTACTCTAATGCTAACATTGTATTCTCTGTAGGAATCTTCATTTACATGGAATGAGTACCCTTAGGTACCCAAAATGCATGACCATTAGATGTAGCTGCAATAGGCTTCTTCTTTGCATGATCTGATGGTGACGATGAAGAATCCAAAGATCTCTTTTTTGGTACATTAGAAGAACTATTGCACTTTATAGTGCATGCATCAAGATTAAACAAAGTGCTAATACAAACATCGTTAGCCAACACCATAGCCCCTCTCATCTTACATCCTCCACTAGAGAAAACAACTTGCACTCTAGAATCATTTAGTTTTCTTATAGAGAGAAGGTTTATTGTCAAGCCTAGGATATGCAGGACCAATCCCCTTCACTCTTCCATCAAGAAATATGATTTTGACTCTTCCATGGCCAACAATCTTTAGATGAGAGTCATCACCTAGGTACACCTCTCCTCCATTGTCTTATACTTCAAGAACCAATCTCTATGGCAAGTCATCTGATGCAGGGGTTGCCAAGGCTGCAATAAATGCTTCTCCATCATCTTGAGATGATTTCTCATATTTAGAACTAGAGAAAGACTTGTTTTTATTCTTCTTCTCCTTCTTGCAATCTTTTTTAATATGACCAGTTTCACCATAGTTCCAACATCTTTCCTTGGAATTCTTTCCAAGAGACTTAGATCTCCTCAAAGACTTTGACTTAGATTTATTTCCTTTCTTTTTGCCTCTCTCCTTTGGTCTGCCATGATTTGAAAGAGCCTCCTTGGCCATCTCAAGAGAATTTCTTCATAGCTCTTTAGATAATAATGAGGCCAAAACCTCATCTATCTTGAAGGTGGAAGTAGTGCTTCTAATAGCCATTACTAGGTGATCCCAAGAGTCCAACAATGAACACAAAATGAGCATGCAATGGTCTTGTTCATCAATCTTGTCTCTAACAGAACCTAGTTGTGTAGCCAATATGTTAAAAGAGTTTAGATGATCTGACACGGATCCTCCATCTTCCATTTTCAAAGAATACATATTATTTCTTAGGAAAAACATGTTTATCAGGGATTTAGCATGATAGACATCACTAATGAGTGCATGGAATAACACTTTAATTAATCCTTTTTTATGTTTTCAAAGACTTTATTATATATTAATTAACTATGTTGGAATTAGACTATATGCTTGAATGTTTGCTTGTTTTTACCTTATATCTAACTAATTGGAGTATATAATAGAAATGATATTTTGTATTAAATGTCTTGCTTGCTAATGATGATTATGGATGAAGTGATTGTTCACATTAAGATATTTTTCTGTCATAATATCAGTATCTTTGATGATTATGTTAGATTGAGTAAATGTTGAACTCATGAGTTGGATGAGTTAAACTCTGTGTTTAACAAACTTGAAATCTGTCTTGCTCCTAATCGCTCCAGCTAGCTCTTAATGAGTGTTTCTGAATTGACTTCTTCAATCAATTCGAGAACTTTTGGTTTAGCTATTATCATGTGGCATATTTCTTTATGGAACTTTTGGTTTTGTTTAAGTTTAGTTTTTTCCGCTTTGTATCTTGGTGAGTGATGCAGGAGCATCTAGTGGTGTAAGGGCAACCTTGCATCACCCAAAAATAGTTAAATTTCAAGTTTCTCAATTTTTAGATTTTTTTACATTTTTGGATACCCTTTTCATCATAATGAAATTCCCAATTTATAGTTTTTATTTACTATTCCTAGGTTGAAATATATTGTAGTTTTAGTTGCCCAGATTTGCACCTAAAAATCTTCTGAGTTATATTTGAGGCACTTAGAGCTCCTAGATCGGCCCTGAAACTTTCCAAAATTGGCATAGCAATTTCAAGCACGTTGTTGACTTTGAGACCTTTCCAATGGTTCAAACGGTTCGTGAATCAGAGTCTCGGATCAAAAGTTATGGCCCCGGGAAGTTGGTGCACTTTCTAGAAGACACAATTGCAAATGTTCTTTTGAAATTTGAACTTCAAGTTGTAATTCTTCAGCGCCAAACCACCTAAACTCAAATTTGAATGTTGTTTTGGCTCCAAACTAATGAAGAGTTCTATTTATGGGTGGCTTTCTAATTTTTGGGTAACTTTTTGGGGACAAGCTCGCATATTGCAAAATGGTGATTCTGTAGCTTTTTGTAACTTGCATGTGTTGTAAAACTTGGGGATTTGAGATCCTCTGCATGTAATAATTTCCATTTTCTGAATAATAAAATTATTCTCTTGTTTGTGGGTTATTTTTTGTGTCTCGGGTTGTGCCCTCATCAGCGAGCTGTGCAAATTTTTGTATTCAAATAAGTGGATATTCTTATAAATATCCATCCCTAGTTTTAGTTTGGAAGTTAGTTAATCTTTTGCTTTAGCACTGTAATGTTTGTAATCTGCATTTTTGTTCTTCTCACCTATTTTATCCAATTGGAATGCAAATAAGGAGTTGATTTAAATCTCGGTGTTTAAGGTCCCCACTAGAGGAAGAGTAGGGCCCGCTAAACCAAAGGAGGTGTCCTTGTGTTCTATTCTTTGATTTAGTTAATTTCTATTTAATGCATGTCAATTGGAAAATTAGTAACTTTGATCTTCACTTAGTCATTATTAGTGAATGCAATTAATTCTTATATTAAGTTCATTTTGTTTTCAAGATGGTTTATTATACTTTACTATAGATTAATATTCACTCATTTACTGTAGATTTAATTACTATTCATAGGAATTAAACTCATTGATTATTTTCAAATGCATGTAGTTTTAATGGAAGAGACAATGATGACTTGTGGAAAGATGAAATAGAAGTTTGTTTGGAAATTTTTCATGGAATTTAGTATTATTACTTTCTAGGTTAATATTTTTTTTTTCAACCATAAATAGATTCCTTTTTACAAATGTAAATAGATTTCCTTTTCAAGTACATTTCAATTCTGAATTTTAGATTAACAGTAAATTCAATTTTTAACTTAATTCTTCCATGAACCAATTGTAATTAAGTCAAGTGAAATATAAACTGAGTGATTGGAGTCTTTAGAATTAGTTAGAAACTAGTTGTTAATATTAGTTTTTGAGAGCTCCTGACAGAGCTAAATCATGACCAAAAGTTGAATTGTTTATAGTGCAAAACCCCCCCAATTCATGGAAACCCACTTATCACATACAACTCTAAGACACACTCAGTTCGATAATTGAAATGTTAAATGATTCAAGAAGTGACATCAACAAACTTGCACATCAATCACCAAGCTTCTTCGATAGAGAAGCATAATTTTTCTCTTCATGGACATTAAGGAGGATGGAATCAGCTAAATAGAGTCTAATAGGAAACTTGGCTTTCCTATCCATGAGATCCCAATCCTCTTGTTTTATGCCTTGTCACATAGTCCTAAAAAATTGTAAGCCATAGATCACAGTCTACAAGCATGTCTTCCATTTTGAGCTTCCAAAGTTTAAAATTAACATCGTTAAATTTATCCATGTCAATCCTCCCACATGCTTTTGCCATCTCTTTCTTGTTACAAGGTAATGAAACACAAACTTCTACAAAACTCCAACTAAAACAAATATCAACTCAAAATACCCTTCTAACCCAACAAAGGAACCAAGGTTGACTAGGCTCTAATACCAATTGAAAAGAAGCCATGTGAGCGGAAACAAGTTCCTATAGTAATCAAATTAGGGGAGAGTTACAAAATTTCATTATAACACCTCTAAATAGTTACAATAAGAGAAGCACGTAGAGAATAAATGAATAGGACATCAACAACACATATGATAGTGACACCAAATATCCATGGGGAAAACCATTTCGAGTAAAAAATCCCACCCTCCAAAAGTACAATACTATTGTATTACTTCAAAAGAATTTACAATACAACCCCAATTACAAATCCTTCTTCTACAAGTGCTTCAAAAATGAACACTTGTTCTAGAGTGATATCGACAACACTTCGCTACCTGCAAACAACCTATGCATTCTACAATATAAGGCATACATTTTATATAGAATATAAGCCAAGAGAAGCTTCTATAAGAGGATTGGAATCCAAGTGTCCCACACCATAGACATTCATTTGGACACTTGTATTGGATTCCCTTATACCTCTTACAATTGTCATACATGCAAATATTCTCTCTCCTAGCTTGGGCGCCCAAAATGTGCTCATAATTGATTATGATAAATGATTTAAAAATGTGATAGAATATGCTATATATGTAATTTTTTATTAGAACTTATCATAGAATATGAAAGAGAATCTATCATAACTAACTAAAAATAGTTGATTCTCTTACATCTTGTCATAACCCAACTTGGGTGCCCACTTTCTCCATGCATGAAGATGCCTTATCATGTGTCATAGAATCTATCATAGGTCAAAGATTCTAAAGTCGGATACCAATGTACACTTGAGATGATTATGTGTCATTCAATCACTTCCAACAAGGATCCCACCCAGTCGATGGGTCCCAATTTATGACATGACACAATAGGGATTTAAATAATACAAATAAATACAATAACACCTCAATTAAATCAATATTAGGACTCTAATATTGAGACACCTTAATCTAAATAGGAAATTCCACCTGAAGTCTTATTTTTTTGCTAGCATTCTTATGAATGAAAGAAAAAAGTTGACATTTAAATCATTTGAGCTCAACAATTTTTCATATAGCGGTCAATGGTGTTGAATAAACTAATTGCATACATGGTATTGAATAGAGTACAACAATAAATGTTATCTATATGTATATATGTGGGTAGCTATTTTTATCATCATGAATACTTTCAAATGAATAATGGTGTTAAATCCTATTTGTAATAGTACAAATGGAATTTCACTATTTTCATCTAATTGCAACAAAAAATTTAAAACATGCTCACATTATTTACAATGTTGGAAAACACATTGCCCCTTGTGAGTTATTTCCTTATGAAAATTTTGTGTTTCCTATGCACCAAGAATGTAATGAAGTCCAACATAAAATTTTGTTTCTTATGATTGAAAAAATATATGCTTTCTTATAGAAAATGATGAAATACATTTTTGAACTTTAACTGGTTGTAACATTTACAACTTTTTTACATATTATAGCCAACCACAGATGTGTACTTTAAAAGGGAAAGTGATTTGTATACTAATGAATGTTGGTGAGGTGGTTGGCACACCTAACAAGGTGTGTAGTGACACATCTCCTTGGGGATGGTCACATTTGACAAAAAGTGTGAGTAAGATCTACTAATTACAAGATGCATTCAAATATTTAATTTTAATCTCTAACAAATAGTTATGATGTTGATTGGAAAGTGTGAATGTTTTAATCAATCTCAGAAAGGCTGTACAGATGAGGTACACTTGTTTTAGGAGAATGTTGAATGTTGAGGCAGTGACATTGTTGGTAATTGATTGTGAACTTCAATTACTTTTTCCTACCAATTCATCAGTTAGAATTTTTTACAATTTCATTTAGAAAATATCATTTTTGCTAAGAATATGTTGATTTGACACTATATCATTCCTTCAATTTAGGTTGAGAATCAAGGAGATGCTAATGCTCATGTCATAGTCCACAATGAAGTGGAAGAGGTTGGAGAGGGTGACCCTAAGGATGAGGAAGGTATGAATGAAGCACAGGGTGATGTGGAGGATGGGGAAGTAGATATAATAACTCAATTAGTGCATCATTTGGTTGTGTATATATGTAGTGCATTAAATTTATTTTAATATCAAATATACTAGTAGGAAATGCCACCTAAAGTCTTATTGTGTATGGTAGCTTGCTTATAAATGAAAGAAAAAAGTTAACATTTAAATCATTTGAGCTCAATAATTTTTAATATAGCATTCAATGGTATTGAATAGATTATAGCAATAAATGTTATGTGTATGTATATATGTGGGAAACTATTTTTCTCATAATGGATACTTTAAAGATGAATAATGGTGTTAAATGCTATTTGTAATAGTAAAAATGGCATTTCACTATCTTCATCTGATTGCAATAAAATATTTTTAAAATGCTTGTTATTTGCAATGTTGGTAAAGACATTGTCCCCTATCAATTATTTCCTTATGATTTTTTTTTGTTTCCTATGCACTAAGAATGTAATGAAGTCACCCTTAAAATTTTACAACAGTTTGGTATAGTCAAATTGGCATTTCACTATCTTCATTTGATTGCAACAAAAAAAGGCTCATTTTATTTGTAGTGTTACAAAACACACTATCCATCGCTCTTTTAGAGGAAGAAAGTGGAAGAAAGGGTAATTTTGAAATCTAATTTTTAACATGTATTTTGATATTATAAATGAATAGATTGCATGCATTAGAATTTGGTGTGACATTTACATTCCTACCATTACAAGGAAAGGATGGAAAATGAAGTGATGGGTGTGAGCAAGTTAGTGTCAATTTGGGACAAGAAAATATGCCTCAATAGGGCAGCACAGAAGAAATGGTTCCTAGGGAGATCATTTTACTAGGAAAAAAATTTGAGAAATAGGAATCTCTTCATCCTACTACACTGATGTAATAAGATGAAGATATTCTAATTTCTTAATTTTTTGCAAGGAAACAAAAAAATCAGGCCTTCACCTTATTGGTGGCATTTATTATATAGAGTTTTCAATATCTTGAATACTTTTATGTGTCATTGGCATCACTTTTTGCTCAAATTTTAGAGTGTCTTTCTAATTAGACAATGCAGATGTTTCTTTGGACATTTTTTTTCCAAAATTTGTTTGTGTTTCTAGATAATACTTTCATCTCTCCACCCAACTGATTCTCTTTCTCTCCACTTATATTTTATTTTTCCTTTTCCTTATCATCTATTTCCAATTTTTTTTGTCTTCCAAAGGTACATATCAATGATTTCATCCATATATATAATACTACCTTATGTGTGAAGCCACAATAGTGGTTTACAATTTGATGGAGGAAGTAAAATTGAGAAGAAATGACCCCATGGAAAAGAAATTGATTCTGGGGGTTCGTACAAACATGAAGGTTGGCATGAGCCAAATATGGATTCGGTTGAACTAGGGTTTGAGTGAACCCATTCAATGATTTTTCTGCCCAAAAAGAAATCAAAATACATGTAACCAGGGTGGTTTGGTCAAACCAAGGTTTGACCAAACCTTGGTTTTCTCAAACCCCTAGGGGTTGGAGTGAACACGCCCCTAAACCCTGATTCTCTCCTTCAAACATAAAAAAATCCTTATTTTTTATGCTTCGAAGGTTGGTTAGAGGATGAAAATGGAGGATTCTTCAGAAACCCAACTAGAATCAAGTAGTCATCAGAATGAGCTATCCAATGAATATAATTTTAATATGTTTTGATTTCTTAATGTATTTGTTACTTTGGTTTTATTAAACATAGGTTTTCATTGAAAATGAAGGTCTTTGTTCTATACATGTGGAGAAAGAGCATATTATAAAAAAAAAATTAAAAAATATGAGTGCACTAGATATTGAAGTCCTTGATCAAACAAACCAAAAAAAATTGAATTTTGATATATACAAAAAAAAGTTACACGTTATACGGTCCCACTATGTCTGAATTGTAATTGGTTTGACTTTGAAACTTGATTAAAGAAAAAATATTCAATAAAAACCTATCTAACTAGGTGGAAGCACTAGATATTGGAGTTACAAATCTAAATTCGAAAGAATTATATTTTTATCCTTCATGGAGAAATAGTTATGCGTTATACGGTGTGTGTCACTTTTTGAAAATGTTGTTTTATGAAAAAATCCAGTTTTCATGGGAGATGGAAAAGGAAGTACAATTTGAATCCAAAAATTTTGAAAAAAATATTTTTAGAATCTTCAGACAAAATGTGAGGAGACTCTAGTTTGCATCATCTTCAAATTCATTATGGTTTAGCCACTATAGGTGCTCGAATGTGAAGATTTAGTGAAAAATAATAATTTCAGTGTCCAATTTGGCCAAAAATTGTAAACCACTATTGTGGGATCACCCTAAATATTTGTTTCCATCCATATGTTAATTGTTGACTATAGTCATTTATATTGATGGGTTTGTTATAGGTTGAAGGTGTTGAAAGTACAAGTTCAAAGTAGAGACTTCCCAGAACCCTCTTGTTACATGTACAATAGTAAGCATTTGTGCAAGTGGAATCACCCCACCATCAATGCCAAGGATCCAAAGAAGCCTATAAGATATTGTCTGAGCGTCTCCTTAATTACACATAAAAGGAAGTGTAGGAGAGGATGAGAGAGGTTGGAAATAATCATTTTTAATTTGGTCTTTGATCATGTAATTATTGAACAATTATGGTGTGGAATTACATTATTTTGGTATGTTTGAAGACTATGGTCTTCTACCAATTGTGGCATGGTGTGATTGTTTAGTTGTAATGATATTCTTGCCATCAAGGTTTGAATCCCATGGGGTGGTAATTTAAAAATTGACAATTTATATTAGGGATGAGGTCCCCCATTCGTGACCTCACCAGTTCATAGCTCTGAATCAAAATCATTTACCCCTCTTAATTAAAAAAGATAAGACCATGTACTTGTAGATTTCACATGACACTTTTGGTTGCCATGTATAATTTCATTATAAAAAATGTGAAATGCCACCAAATAATGGTAGGAAATTCCATCTCAAGTCTTATTATTTATGTCAACTTACAAATGTAAAAACACACAATCTTTATTTATTACATAATGAAAACATGTATAGTAGTAAATGTTGTGTATGTAAAAATGTGGGCAACTATCACAATAATCGTATATGTATTCTACTCAATTAATGCATTCAATGGTATCTTTGGATGTTTAACAAATGGAAAAATACAAATAACTTGTATGGTAGTGAAAGGACTAGCTGAAATGAGCACTTTTTGTTTTGTATACTATAACAATGTATTGTAGTTCACCTTCATATTTTATAACAACCATTAGTTTGAGTTAACATGGGATTTGAATATATTCATACATTTTGAATAGAAAATGCATGTAATAGATGTAGGTTGAAAAACATAGTGGGTTGTGACTTCTCAATTCTTTTTCAATGCTCAAGGGTGTAGAGTTTAGGGTAGACTTGTAGTGTGGGGGATAACATAAAAGTAACCAGATGGAGTTGAGGGTTGACTATCTAATTGGTTTGTTGTGTGTAGTGAGTTATAAAAGATTATGCAGGTTGTAGGTCTTATAGCATGCAATATTTTCCAACATCTAATTACACATAGAGAGACGTATGCTTGTAATGAAAGTCTTTTGTTATTTGGACATTGAGAATTTAATGAAAGGTACCTTCAAAATTTATAATAACTCTTAGGTAGACTAAAGTTTATATTTCAATCCAGCATCAACCAAAAACTATTTTCATTTTAGTTTTGTTCTTGTTTAGTTCTTGTCCTACTCAAGTTGGTAGATTTAGCATATTTTCTCACCGGACCTTGTAGCTCTATGTTTCATTATGGGTCACATGTTCATTTTCCATTCTCTGAAGATTTCAAGATGATTGGATCATTTTGAAACAAGTTATCGCTTATGGATTAAGTGATAGTTTATAGAACAGAGCATTTGAGTAGTTTCGAGCCTAATGGCTAGTTTTGTCTCTTATAGGTCCTTCCCGTAACTAGCAGATCCTTTTGGCAAGTTCTGAATTGTTCTAAGGAGTGTCCCCGACCTTAATTTAGGTCCACATTTCATTATATGCACCTTCCAAGAAGAAATTCAAATTTAAGGCCAACCTATTTAACGCACACGTTACATTTCCTTCATCAAAGATTGTAATGATCTTTGGCCGACATGGAAGATTCTAGATTCCTGGATATGATATAAATCATTATAATTGATCATTAGGACAACAAGTAGAATGAATATTAGATATGATATGTAATTGTAGACATCCAAATTTGATTGCCCCCATATAATCAAATTTACCTCTTTATTCATCCATTTTGTCAATATTAATTTATTTAATTAATATTGCACTTCTCGCCTAAGGTTCTTAAAGTATTTAATTTAACAATTAAACACTTTATCTTGTACCTTTTTCCTCCTACATTTTCCACTTGCTTCTAATATCTCAATAATTATCTTAATCAAGTATTTGCACAAAATTAATCAAAGTCATTAGCCACTTTTAGCACCACTTTTTAGTCAACATTTTCATTTTCCTTTCATGGCATTGACCCTCTTTCCCATGTGAGTTTTCATTCACTTTTATTCATCCTAGGTCTCTCTCCTTCCCTTGTGAATTTTTAATTCACATTTTATCTTTCCAATAATTCCAAAACATTGGACTTGTCACCTCATTCACATCTGACCAATTCCTACCTTTTTGGAGACCCTCTCTTATACATTAGATTCTCCTAAGAATGTTAATTTTTAATTCACATTTATTTCTCCAACCACTTTCTCTTTTCCCATGGAGATTTTTGAGGAATTCCAAAATTCCTCAAATTTCACTTTCATTCTCACTTGGGGACAAGAAGTTCTTTTTTGAGGAAATATTCTCACTCCCCAAGGTACTTGGAAGGTACTTTTCCTTCCTCCACATCATGTACTTTCCTTCCATGTCACCTACACATCATCTCACCCTTAGCCACTTCACATTCCACATGTCAAAATGTGAGGGCTTGTGAGTCCTCAACTCACCTTAGCCCTTCATCTTGGCCTTGTTGGATAAATCTCAACCATTGAATTCTCTAGAGAATTCAAATTCCTCTATAAATACCCCCTCGTCTAAGGCATTTACAACACTTAGTCATTTTGCAACTAAATGTTGTCATTTTGAACACTCAATTCACAAACATCTCATTCATTTAGCCAAGCCATTTTTGTCATTTGCACTATCATCAAGTCATATTTTCAATCTTGCATCTAACCATCCAAGGAGCACAAAAGCATTCAAAATCAAGGGCCAACCAAGGAGTTTTCAGCAGCAAAGAAGGTATAAGTAGATTACAATCTTCATTTTATCTTGTTTCTTTGCTTTATTATTCCTTAGGCTAATCTTGAGGTGTCCCTTTGTGTTTTTCCTCATTGCATTTTAGTTATTTTGCACATTTAGAACTGGACTAGCGTTTAGAACCACATTTTTGCCATGCCCGGTGGGATGCACAAATGGGTTCCTATATTTAAAGTTTGTTGTTATTGAGATTGTCTCCAAGAACAGGTCGTAGAGGGGTGATTACACCCTCTAGTTACTATAGAAGGGCGACTACGCCCTCTATTTTGCTACAGAGGGGTGACTACGCCCTCTTGGTGACTACAGAAGGGTGACTACACCCTCTGTTTCACTGTAGAGGGGAGATTACGCCCTCTATTTCACTGGAGAGGGGCGATTATGCCCTCTCTTTTATTGCAGAAAGGCAATTGCACCCTCTTTTTTACTATAGAAAGGTGATTATGCCCTATGTTTTACTATAGAAAGGCGATTACGCCCTCTGTTTCACTGTAGAAGGGTGACTATGCCCTTGTTTGGATTTTGGTTTACTAACATTTTACTGCAAGAGGGGCGACTACACCCTTGTTTGGATTTTGGTTTACTAACATTTTACTGCAAGAGGGGCGACTACACCCTTGTTTGGATTTTAGTTTACTAACGTTTTACTGCAGAGGGGCAACTATGACCTTGTTTGGATTTTGGCTTACTAACATTTTACTGTAGAGGAGTGACTACACCCTTATTTGGATTCTTGGCTTACAAACATTTCACTATAGAAAGGTGACTACGCCATCTATTTTACTGTAGAAAGGAAATTACGCCCTTCTTTTTACTGCAGAGGGGTGACTACAATTTTGGATTCACCGCAGAGGGGTGACTATGCCCTCCCGGTTACTATAGAGGGGTTACTACACCCCAAAATAATACATTTTGAGAGGTAAAACGACCATTTTAGCTTCATTTTTGCTCCCATTTTTTGTTGTTTTTTATATCCTAACCCCCTAACATTGTTTCTTGCAAAGATATTTGTATTTTTGCTAATATTTTTGTAGCATATTCTTGTGTAATTGATGAAGAATGCAGGATAAGACAACTAACATTTCATTGCAGGGCTATCCATTTGCTTAGATTTTAAAAGTTATCCTTGTTGTTTTCGTTAATCTAAGAACAAAGTTTAATTAAGGGAATTAATATTCATTGCTTGCTATGTCTATCTTTTTTGGTGTTACCCCAAAGGGGGCATTAGTTTTTTTTCACTTTCCCCTTGCACTTCATGTGAGCCTGGGGAGTAGCCAAAAATGATTAGTGTCTTCTTTCTAGTGGGACCTGCTTGGGGATTTCATCACCCAAGTGATGATCCCAACCATGCATAGTGGAAGGGTATACAAAGGGGGAAGAGTGAAAGCTATACCTCAATCTAGTTGTGTCGTAATTGGTGGAGCGTCAAAGCTAGGGTGATACCTAGATAGATGTGAAGTGTTGGTCTGAGCCCTTCAGTATCTCATTGGGGTTCCCGACTCATGCTTATGACAGGCCGGTGTTCACAGTTGTGCCTCATGTACTGAGAGTATATCGAGGAATCCCTAGAAACCTTGTGCATCCTAGATTAAGACCTCTTTGGCCATACCCTTAACACTAATCATAGGATTGTGTTTGCTTTAAATTATTTTCTTGTGATAAACCAGCAATTTTTTTGACAAATTGGCTTTATTATTATCATTTTAAAGTCCCTTCCATAGTCATTTTCATCAAACCAAGTCCCTATTCACTATAGAAGGGTGACTACAGCCTTTGATTTACTACAAAAGGGTGACTACGCCCTCTGATTCACTGCAAAAGGGAAACTATGCCCTCCTATTTACTATAAAGGGGCAAATTTTCCCTCTTGAACAACTGAAATCACCCCATTTGGCTTCGTTTAGCCTCTAACCCTTTATCTAATCATCCTAAGCCTATGTTTTGTCATTCTCAACCTCTGAAAAACTCTATTTAATCATTCTAAACCTCCATTTTATCATTCTAAATCTTCATTTCATCCCCAAAACTCTCATTTAACCATCCTAACTCTCCTTTTATTATCCCAAACGTCCATACATTGTTTCTCTCAATTCGTCCACTCATTTTGAGTTTTTTAGTAATCCATTCGAAAAGCCCATATCATCACCTAGTGATTTTGATTCACCAAAATTTTACCATTTGCATCACGTAACCCATACCTCATAAACACCACTCATCATCAAATCACCTTAACCTTGTGTTAAACAGTGGTTACCCCAAATTGACCATAGCACTTGAATTTGATTGTTATCCTTCATATTAGTCATTAACTTTGACCCAAATCAATTTACTTCCATCTTGAGGTAAATTCGGTGTCATAAGTTATCATCCTCAGACCAAATCAATCCATTTCTATCTTGAGGTGGATTCAGTGTCATGATCATCCACTTGATCAATCAATGCTCTAGGTCACTAAGGGTAATTCTCTTTAACTAAATTCAAGGTCCCTCACATCTTTCATCATATAATCATACCCATCCAATCATTCAAATTTATTGAACCCAATCATTCAATCAAATCATTCACACTTATCCAATTACCTAATCAATCCAATCACATCCAATCAAAATCTGATCCAATCAAAATCCAATCCAATCCAATCTATCCAATCAAAAACCCAATCCAATCCAATCTATCCAATCAAAATCTAATCCACTCAAAAACCCCAATCCAATCCAATCTATCCAATCAAAATCCCATCCAATCAAAAACCCAATCTCATCCAATAAAAATCCCATCTCACCCAATCAAAATTGAACCATTCATCAAGGAAATATTTATAATCTACCCATATCACATTTGCATGCCCGTTCAAACTAGGTCACAAGTCAAGAAACAAATGACACAACAACAAGGTCAAAATTCCCAAGCGAACATGTCTCAAGACCTTAATAACAACACAAATCCTACCAATGGTGTGAATGTTGCTCAAGATCCTAACAAAGGAGTAAACATCTCCCAAGATCCTCATAATGCAACTTCATCACACTCCAACACCAAAAATAAAAACAACTCAACACATGGTGAAGAGAGTATGGCTAATCAACCCAAACTCATGCTTGAGGAACATTTCAGTAATCTCGCCAATGTACAAATGGTTGACCATCTGTTCAAAAAACATGGGGAAGAAATCTTGGCCCATCTAATTGAAAAGGGTGTCAAACATCCATTAGGTGTTGACTTATCCAAATATAGGAGCTCCACATATAATATACCCCAAGGTTCACAAAATGTACCAGATGGTTCATACATCCCCAATGTTCCTCGAGTAGAGGGTTGGCATCAACCTGAATTTGGAAATGTTGTTCTATATTATGTTAACCACCCTCCACATGCTCCAATATCAATTATGGGGGCTCCTCAAGTTCCTGATCCTATTAATCCTTTCACCTATAGTATGCCACAAAATTTTCCACAACCTATGCCATTAATGCTAACAACACCACCCCTTTCGAGTTGACCTCCCATCAATGTTGAGGGAAACCCTTTTACCACATTGCTTCCACCTCTAGGGGCCACAAATCTACCACCACTTCTATATACATCTAAACAACCTCATCAATCTAACCTACCACCTCAATTACCTCCACAAGGTACATCCCAACCAAATGTTTCAGTTGGTACCCAACAACCTCCTTTGCAGAATGCCTCTACATTATCTCAACCACCTCATCAACAACAACCCCCATAGAATGCATTCGTTTCGTTACAACAACCACCATACCAATCGCAAGGCAATCCATCCCGGCCACTTATCCAGACCATACCCCCATTCCTCGCATCCATTTTATGTCCACAAGCTCAACCACAACACAACATCCCATCTCAGCTTGCATAGTAATCAACATCATAACAGAAACCTCCTCAGCATTATTACTATCATAATCAGTAGCAGTTCTAGCAACAACCGCTCTATATGGCCTCCCAACAATCACAACAGTATCCTCAATACCAACAAACCAGTCCGCAATATCACACTCAAGCTCATCAGCATTCGGTTACACATTCTTATCAAACAAATCCATACTATACCACAGAACAACAACCTCCATACCAACAAATACCCTCGACACATCAACAGGGAACACCATCCTATCATTATCAAAATCCTTACATCTATCTTCAGACATTATCTCAAAAAAATCCACAATCATCATATCATCCCTATCCATCCAACCCACAAACCTTAATTACACAACCAGTCAACATGGATCTATTGGAAATAAAAGCTGCTTTGAAAGATCTCCAAGCAAGGACTGGTAAAAAGTCCTTTAAATTTGAAGATATATTTCCCTATCCATTTGATCTGTTCATCTCACTAATTCCCTTACCAAAGCACTTTGAGATACCAAAGTTTGACAGATACAAGGGAAAGAAAGATCCAAAGGCTCACTTGCAAGAGTTTTACTCCTAGTGTCAAGAAGTTATGCACAATGAAACTACCTCTTACAGTTGTTTCCATGAAGCTTCATAGGTAATTCCCTAGAATGGTTCATGGGTCCAAAATGAGGGTCCATAAAGTCCTTCACAGATCTTTCAGAAAAATTTGTTGCCTACTTCTCCTTCAATTTGGAAAATGATACTAATACTTTGGACCTTCTTAAGGAGAAGCAACATGAAGGTGAAACCTTTGCTAGCTACCTTCAAATGTGGCAAGCACTTGCAAGCCAAATGAAAACCCCTCTCAAAGAGAAAGACATGGTCACTCTCTTTGTGGAAAACTCACATCCTAACATGGCTCACAACTTCAGATTGCACTATGTTACCACTTTCACTGAAATAGTGGAAAAAGGACCTATCCTTGAATGTGCCCTTATTGCCAAAGGGCACATCAAGATACATAACCATGACAAATAAAGTCCATCCAGTGATAATTCATGCTTTTGGAACAAGAACAAAAATGCAGTGAATGATGGTGTCATTGACACAAAACATGTTCAAGTGGCTAACACGTCTCAGAGGGAACCACCATCTGTACCTAATGCCATATTTGTGCCACATGGGGCATCTCGTCCTTCTCAACAATCAAACCAAAACAACCAAGGGAATGGAAATTTCCAATATACTCAATTAGAAGAACCCTTGAGTGTGATCTTCAATAAGATGTTATAGGTCAACTATCCAATCACATACCCCATCACCAAACCACTTGATGAATCCAAACCTAAACTAGCTCGTTTAGGGAGAATGAATATTGTGAATTCCATAAGATAACAAGGCACACTCTAAATAAGCGTCAAGGTCTCAAAAACTATGTCCAAGATCTTATTGATCGAGGAGATATCAAAGTCAACACTAGTCAAGCTTCATCATCCAATTTTCAATTTGTAAATATATAAAAATTCCTTCCCCAACCATAACCAAGGCGCGAGTACCTCTAACAATAATCCACAAGATAACATCACAAACAACATAAGCTATAAGAATGTACCTCTCGATTATGATGGTTTTGTCCATTACATTGAATAGGTAGACCTTCATGTGTTTGTGATACATGTTAAAGCTAAAGATCCCTAATGTGTTGTTGCCACCCAACAATCTTGCATTATGGTCCCTGCAACCTCCACATCCACCCAATCAAATCATGTAAACTCTCAATATAGCTTTCTTGATCATTTAGGAAAGACCCCTACTCAGATCTCAATCTTAGATCTGCTTAAATCTTCTCCCATACATCATGAAATACTCAATAGAGCTTTACAAGATACTCACGTACCGAATGACATTGATCCTACACATTTTTTAGGCCTTAGTAGGACACTTGGTTTTGTCTTCTTAGCTACACTTTAGTTAGAATGACATGCCAAATATTGATGCCAATCACAACATTCCCTTGCACATTTTATGACAGGCAACTAGGGCTGCAATAAATGCTTCTCCATCATCTTGAGATGATTTCTCATATTTAGAATCAGAGAAAGAATTTGTTTTATTCTTCTTCTCCTTCTTGCAATCTTTTCTAATGTGACCAGTTTCACCATAGTTCCAACATCTTTCCTAGGAATTCTTACCAAGAGACTTAGATCTCCTCAAAGACTGTGACTTAGATTTATTTCCTTTCCTTTTTCCTCTCTCCTTTGCTTTTCCATGATTTGCAAGAGCCTTCTTGTCCATCTCAGAAGAATTTCTTCATAGCTCTTCAAATAATAATGAGGCCAAAACCTCATCTATCTTGAAGGTGGAAGTAGTGCTTCGAATAGCCATTACTAGGTCAACCCAAGAGTCCAACAATGAACACAAAAGGAGCATGCAATGGTATTGTTCATCAATCTTGTCTCTAACGGAACCTAGTTGTGCAACCAAAATGTTAAAAAAGTTTAGATGATCTGCCACAAATCCTCCATCTTCCATTTTCAAAGAATACATATTATTTCTCAGGAAAATCATGTTTATCAGGGATTTTGCCTAATAGACATCACTAATGAGTACATGAAATAACACTTTAATTAATCCTTTTTATGTTTTCAAATACTTTATTATATATTAATTAACTATGTTGGTGTTAGACTATATGCTTGAATGTTTGCTTGTTTTTGCGTTATATCTAACTAATTGGAGTATATAATAGATGCTTTCTAATGATGATTAATGATGAAGTGATTGTGCACATTAAGATCTTTTGTTGTCATAATATCAATATCTTTGAGGATTATGTTAGGTTGAGTAAATGTTGAATTCATGAGGTGGATGAGTTAAACACCATGTTTAACAAACTTGAAATCTGTCTTGCTCTTGATCTCTCCAACTAGCTCTTCGTGAGTGTTTCTGAATTGACTTCTTCAGTCAATTTGAGAACTTTTGGTTCAGCTATTATCATGTGGCAGATTTCTTTATGGCACTTTCAGTTTTGTTTAAGTTTAGTTTTTTCCGCTTTGTATCTTGGCAAGTTGTGCAAATTTTTGTATTCAAATAAGTGGATATTCTTATAAATATCCATCCCTAGTTTTAGTTTCGGAGTTAGTTAATCTTTCGCTTTAGCACTATAATGTTTGTAATCTGTACTTTTTTTCTTCTCACCTATTTTGGCCAATTCGAATGCAAATAACGAGTTGATTTGAATCTCGGTGTTTAAGGTCCCACTAGAGGAAGAGTAGGATCCACTCAAACAAAGGAGGTGACCTTGTGTTCTATTCTTTGATTCAGTTGATTTCTATTTAATGAATGTCAATTGGGAAATTAGTAACTTTGATCTTCACTTAGTCATTATTAGTGACTGAAATTAATTCTTATATTAAGTTCATTTTGTTTTCAAGATGGTTTATTATGCTTTACTATAGATTAATATTCACTCATTTACTATAGATTTAATTACTGTTCATAGGAATTAAACTCATTGATTATTTTCAAATGCATGTCGTTTTAATGGAAGAGACAATAATAACTTGTGGAAAGATGAAACAGATGCTTGTTTGGAATTTGTTCATGGAATTTAGTATTATTACTTTCTAGGTTAATATTTTTTTTTGCAATTGTAAATATATTCCTTTTTACAAATGTAAATAGATTGCCTTTTCAAGTACATTTCAATTCTGAATTTCAGATTAAAAGTAAATTCAATTTTTAACTTAATTCTTTCATGAACCAATTGTAATTAAGTCAAGTGAAATATAAGTTGAGTTATTGGAGTCTAAACAATTGCTAGTTAAGAAATAAATTAGGATTAAGTCTTTAGAATTAGTTAGAAACTAGTCGTTAATATTAGGTTTTGAGAGCTCCTGAAAGAGCTAAATCATGACCAAAAGTTGAATTGTTTATAGTACAAAACTCCCCCAATTCATGGAAACCCCCTTATCACATACAACTCTAAGACACACTTGGTTCGATAATTGAAATATTAAATGATGCAAGAAGTGACATCAACAAACTTGCACATCAATCACCAAGCTTCTTCCATAGAGAAGCATAATTTTTCTCTTCATGGACATTAAGGAGGATGGAATCAGCTAAATAGAGTCTAATAGGAAACTTGGCTTTCCTATCCATGAGATCCCACTCCTCTTGTTTCATGCCTTGTCGCATGGTCCCAAAAACTGTAAGCCATAGATCATAGTCTACAAGCATGTCTTCCATTTTGAGCTTCCAAAGTTCAAAATTAACATTGTTAAATTTATCCATGTCAATCCTCCCATATGTGTTTGCCATCTATTTCTTGTTACAAGGTAATGAAACACACACTTCTACAAAACTCCAACTGAAACAAATATCAACTCAAAATACCCTTCCAACCCAACAAAGGAACCAAGGCTGACTAGGCTCTAATACCAATTGAAAAGAAGCCATGTGAGTGTAGACAAGTTCCTACTATAATCAAATTAGGGGAGAGTTACAAAATTTCATTATAACACCTCTAAATAGTTACAACAAGAGAAGCACATAGAGAATAAATGAATAGGACATCAACAACACATATGATAGTGACACCAAATATCTGTGGGGAAAACCCTTTCGAGTAAAAATCCCACCCTCCAAAAGTACAATACTATTTTGTTACTTCAAAAGAATTTACAATACAACCCCAATTACAAATCCTTCTTCTACAAGTGCTTAAAAAATGAACACTTGTTCTGGAGTGATATCTGCAACACTTCGTTACCTACAAACAACCTATGCATTCTACAATATAAGGCATACATGTTTTATATAGAATACAAACCAAGAGAAGCTTCTAGAAGAGGATGGGAATCCAAATGTCCCACACAATAGACGTTCATTTGGACACTTGTACTCAATTCCCTTAAACCTCTCACAATTGTTATACATGCAAATATTCTCTCTCCTAGCTTGGGTGCCCAAAATGTGCTCATAATTGATTATGATAGATGCTTTACAAATGTGATAGAATATGTTATATATAAGTTTTTCTTAGAACTTTTCATAGAATATGTAAGAAAATCTAGATCATAACTAACTAAAAATAGTTGATTCTCTTACATCCTATCATAACCCAACATGGGCGCCAACTTTCTCCATGCATGAAGATCCCTTATGATGTGTCATAGAATCTATCATTGGTCAAATATTCTAATATGGGATACATATGTACACTTGGGATGATTATGTGTCATTCAATCACTTCCAACGGGGATCCCACCCAGTCGACGAGTCCCAATTTATGACATGACACCATAGGGATTTAAATAATACAAATAAATACAATAACACATCAATTAAATCAATATTAGGACTCTAAGATTGAGACATCTTAATCCAAATAGGAAATTCGATCTGATGTCTTATTTTTTTGCTAGCTTGCTTATGAATGAAAGAAAAAAGTTGACATTTAAATCATTTGAGCTCAACAATTTTTAATGTAGTAGTCAATGGTATTGAATAAACTAATTGCATACATGGTATTGAATAGAGTATAGCAATAAATGTTATGTGTGTGTATATATGTGGGTAGCTATTTTTCTCATAATGAATACTTACAAATGAATAATGGTGTTAAATCCTATTTGTAATAGTACAAATGGAATTTCACTATCTTCATCTGATTGCAACAAAAAATTTAAAACATGCTCACATTATTTACAGTGTTGGAAAACACATTTCCCCCTGTGAGTTATTTCCTTAAGAAAATTTTGTGTTTCCTATGCACCAAGAATGTATTGAAGTCCACCATTAAATTTTATTTTGTATGATTGAAAAAATATATGCTAAGTTCATATAGAAAATGATGAAATACATTTTCGAACTTTAACTAGTTGTAACACTTACAACTTTTTTACATATTATAGCCAACCATAGATGTGTAATTTAAAAGGGAAAGTGATTTTTCTACTAATGAATGTTGTTGAGGTGGTTGGCACACCTAACAAGGTGTGTAGTGACACATCTCCTTGGGGATGGTTACATTTGACAAAAGTGTGAGTAAGATCCACTTATTACAAGATGCATTCAAATATTTAATTTTAATCTCTGACAAATAGTTATGATGTTGATTGGAAAGTGGAATGTTTTAATCAATCTCAGAAAGGTTGTACAGACGAGGTACCCTTGTTTTAGGAGAACATTGAATGTTGAGGCAGTGACATTGTTGGTAATTGATTGTGAACTTCAATTACTCTTTCCTACCAATTCATCAGTTAGAATTCTTTACAATTTCATTTATAAAATATCATTTTTGGTACAAATATGTTGATTTGACACTATATCATTCCTTCAATTCAGGTTGAGAATCGAGGAGATTATAATGCTCATGTTGTAGTCCACAATGAAGTGGAAGAGGTAGGAGAGGGTGACCGTAAGGATGAGGAGGGTATGAATGAAGCACAGGGTGATGTGGAGGATGGGGAGGTAGATATAATAACATAATTAGTGCATCATTTGGTTGTGTATATATGTAGTGCATTAAATTTATTTTAATATCAAATATACTAGTAGGAAATGCCACCTAAAGTCTTACTATGTATGCTAGCTTGCTTATAAATGAAAGAAAAAAGTTAACATTTAAATCATTTGAGCTTAATAATTTTTAATATAGCATTCAATGGTATTGAATAGAGTATAGCAATAAATGTTATGTGTATGTATATATGTGGGAAACTATTTTTCTCATCATGGATACTTTAAAGATGAATAATGGTGTTAAATGCTATTTGTAATAGTAAAAATGGCATTTCACTATCAATTATTTCCTTATGAATTTTTTTTGTTTCATATGCACCAAGAATGTAATGAAGTCCACCTTCAAATTTTAGAACAACAGTTTGGTATAGTCAAATTGGCATTTCATTATCTTCATCTGATTGCAATAAAAAAAGGCTCATTTTATTTGCAGTGTTAGAAAACACACTATCCCTCGCTCTTTTAGAGGAAGAAAGTGGAAGAAAGGGTAATTTTGAAATCTACTTTTTAACATGTATTTTCATATTATAAATGAATAGGTTTCATGCATTAGAATTTTATGTGACATTTACATTCCTACCATTGCAAGGAAAGGATGGAAAAGAAAGTGATGGGTGTGAGCAAGTCAGTGTCCATTTGGGACAGGAAAATGTGCCTCGATAGGGCAACACAAAAGAAATGGTTCCTAGGGAGGATATCATTTTACTCAAAAAAAAATTGAGAAATAGGAATCTCTTCATCCTACTACATTGATGTAATAAGATGATGATATTCTAATTTCTCATTTTTTGGCAAGGAAACGAAAAAATCAGGCCTTCACCTTATTGGTGACATTTCTTGTATAGAGTTTTCAATATCTTGAATACTTTTATGTGTCATTGCCATCAGTTTTTGCTCAAATTTTAGAGTGTCTTTCCAATTAGACAATGCAGATGTTTCTTTGGACATTTTTTTTCCAAAATTTGTTTGTGTTTCTAGATAAGACTTTCATCTCTCCACCCAACTGATTCTCTTTCTCTCCACTTAGATTTTATTTTTCCTTTTCATTATCATCTATTTCCAATTGTATTTATCTTCCACATGTACATATCAATGATTTCATTCTATATATATCATACTACCTTATGGGTGAAGCCACAATAGTGGTTTAAAATTTGATGGAGGAAGGAAAATTGAGAAAAAATGACACTATGGAAAAAAAATTGATTCTAGGGATTCATACAAACTTGAAGGTTCGCATGAACCAAAAATGGATTCAGTCAAAATAGGGTTTGAGTGAACCCATTCAATGATTTTTCCACCCAAAAATAAATCAAAATACATGTAACTAGGTTGGTTTGGTCGAACCAAGGTTCGACCAAACCTTGGTTTTCTCGACCCCTGGGGTTGGAGCGAACCCCCCCTAAAACCTGATTCTCTCCTTCAAACATAAACAAAACCTAATTTTTTATGCTTTGAAGGTTGGTTTGAGGGGGAAAATGGAGGATTCTTCACAAAACCAACTAGAATCAAGTAGTCCTAAGAATGAGCTATCCAATGAATATAATTTTAATATGTTTTGATTTCATTATGTGTTTGTTTTTTTGGTTTTATTAAACATAGGTTTTTCATCGAAAATGAAGGTTTTGTTCTGTACATGTGGAAAAATAGCAGATTATAAAAAAAATTGAAAAATATGAGCGCACTAGATATTGAAGTCCTTGATCAAACAAAAATAAATAAATTGAATTTTGATATATAAAAAAAAAAGTTGCACGTTATACTGTCGTGCTATGTCTAAATAGTAATTGGTTTGACCTTGAAACTTGATTAAAGAAAAAATATTCAATAAAAACATATCTAACTAGGTGGAAGAACTAGATATTGGAGTTTCAAATCTAAATTCAAAAGAATTCAATTTTTATCCTTCATGGAAAAAACATTATGCATTATACGGTGTGCGTCACTTTTTTAAAATGTTGTTTTATGAAAAAGCCAATTTTCCTGGGAGATGGAAAAGGAAGTGCAATTTGATTCCAAAACTTTTGAAAAAAATATTTTTAAAATCTTCAGACAAAATGGGAGGATACTCTAGTTTGCATCATCTTCAAATTCATTATGGTTTAGCCGCTATAGGTGCCCGAATGTGAACCTTTAGTTAAAAATAATAATTTCAGTGTCCAATTTGGCCAAAAATTGTAAACCACTATTGTGGGATCACCCTAAATATTTTTTTCCATCCATATGTTAATTGTTGACTATAGTCATTTATATTGATGGGTTTGTTATAGGTTGAAGGTGTTGAAAGTGCAATGGTCAAAGTAGAGACTTCCTACAACCCTCTTATTGCATGTACAATAGTAAGGATTCGTGCAAGTGGAATCACCCCACCATCAATGCCAAGGATCCAAAGAAGCCTATAAGATATTGTCTGAGTGTCTCCTTAATTGCACATAAAAGGAAGTGTAGGAGAGCATGAGAGTGGTTGAGAATAATCATTTGTTAATTTGGTCTTTGATCATGTAATTATTGAACAATTATGGCATGGAATTACATTATTATGGTATGTTTGAAGACTATGGTCTTCTACCAATTGTGGCATGGTGTGATTGTTAAGTTGTAATGCTATTCTTTCCATCAAGGTTCAAATCCCATGAGGTGGTAATTTACAAATTGACAATTTATATTAGGGATGAGGTCCCCCATTCGTGACCTCACTAGTTCATAGCTCTGAATCAAAATCATTTACCCCTCTTAATCAAAAAAGATAAGACCATGTACTTGTAGATTTCACATGACACTTTTGGTTGCCATGTAAAATTTCATTATAAAAAATGTGAAATTCCACCAAATAATGGTAGGAAATTCCATCTCAAGTCTTATTATTTATGTCAACTTACAAATGTAAAAACACACAATCTTTATTTATTACATAATGAAAACATGTATAGCAGTAAATGTTGTGTATGTAGAAATGTGGGCAACTATCACAATCATCATATATGAATTCTACTCAATTAATGTACTCAATGGTATCTTTGGATGTTTAATAAATGGAAAAATACAAATAACCTGTATGGTAGTGAAAGGACTAGCTGAAATGAGCACTTTTTGTTTTGTACACTATAACAATGTATTGCAGTTCACCTTCATATTTTATAACAACCATTAGTTTGAGTAAACACTGGATTTGAATATATTCATACATTTGGAATAGAAGATGCATGTAATAGATGTAGGTTGAAAAAAATAGTGGGTTGTGACTTACCTCTCAATTCTTGTTCAATGCTCAAGGGTGTAGAGTTCAGGGTAGAATTGTAGTGTGGGGGATAACATAAAAGTAACCAGATGGAGCTAGGGGTTGAATAACTAATTGGTTTGTTGTGTGTAGTGAGTTATAAAAGAGTATGCAGGTTGTAGGTCTAATAGCATGCAATATTTTCCAACATCTAATTATACATAGAGAGACGTATGCTTGTAATGAAAATATTTTGTTATTTGGACATTGAGAATTTAATGAAAGGTACCTTCAAAATTTATAATAACTCTTAGGTAGACTAAAGTTTATATTTCAATTTGGCATCAACCAAAAACTATTTTCATTTTATTTTTGTTCTTGTTTAGTTCTTGTTGTGCTCAAGTTGGCAGATTTAGCATATTTTCTCACCAAACCTTGAAGATCTATGTTTCATTATGGGTCACATGTTCATTTTATATTATCCCATGATTTCAAGATGATTGGATCATTTTCAAACAAGTTATCACTTCTAAATTAACTGATAGTTTCTAGAATAGAGCATTTGAGTAGTTTCAAGCCTAATGGCTAGTTTTGTCTCTTGTGGGTCCTTCCTGTAACTTGTGGATCCTTGCGGCATGTTCTGAATTGTTATAAGGAGTGTCCATGACCTTAATTTAGGTGCACACATCATCCTATTCACCTTCCAAGAAGAAATTCAAATTTAAGGCCGACCTATTTGATGCACACATTACATTTCCTTCATCAAAGATTGTAATGATCTTTGGCTGACATGGAATATTCTAGATCCCTGGATGTGATATAACTCATTGTAACTAATCATTAGGACAACAAGTAGAATGAATATTATATTTGATATGTAATTGTAGACATCCAAATTTGATCTCCCACATACGATCAAATTTACCTCTTTATTCATCCATTTCGTCAATATTAATTTATTTAATTAATATTACACTTCCTGCCTAAGGTTCTTAAACTATTTAATTTAACAATTAAACACTTTATCTTTTACCTTTTTCCTCTCTAAATTAAATAAATACATGAATTTATTTAATTTAGTCATTTTAACCTTTTTGAATTAAAATCAATTTAAAATTCTTCTTTTCTCTCTCGTTGTCACATCCTCCATAATCCCTCTCTAGTCTGGATTAATTTAATTAATTCATGATTAGGATGTACTTCCTCTTAATCATGCATTAACATCACATCCTCCTACATTTGCCACTTGCTTCTAATCTCTCATTAATTATCTTAATCAAGTATTTGCACAACCTTAATCAAAGTCATTAGCCACTTTTAGCACCACTTTTTAGTCAACCTTTTCATTTTCCTTTCTTGGCATTGACCCTCTTTCCCATGTGAATTTTTAATTCATTTTTATTCATCCTAGGTCTCTCTCCTTCCCATGTGAATTTTTAATTCACATTTTATCTTTCCAATACTTCCAGAACATTGGACTTGTCACCTCATTCACATGTGACCAATTCCCACCTTTTTGGAAACCCTCTCTTATCCATTAGATTCTCCTACGAATGTGAATTTTTAATTCACATTTATTTCTCCAACCACTTTCTCTTTTCCCATGGAGATTTCTGAGGAATTCCAAAATTCCTCAAATGTCATTTTCATTCTCACTTGGGGACAAGTAGTTCTTTTTCAAGGAAATATTCTCACTCCCAAAGGTACTTGGAAGGTACTTTTCCTTCCTCCACATCATGTACTCTCCTTCCATGTTACCTACACATCATCTCACCCTTAGCCACTTCACATTCCACATGTCAAAATGTGAGGGCTTGTGAGTCCTCAACTCACCTTAGCCCTTCATCTTGGCCTTGTTGGATAAATCGCAACCATTGAATTCTCTAGAGAATTCAAATTCCTCTATAAATACCCCCTCGTTTAAGGCTTTTACAACACTTAGTGATTTTGCAACTAAATGTTGTCATTTTGAACACTCAATTCACAAACATCTCATTCATTTAGCCAATCCATTCTTGTCATTTTCTATATCATCAAGTCATATTGTCAATCTTGCATCTAGCCATCTAAGGAGCACACAAGCATTCAAAATTAAGGGCCAACCAAGGAGTTTTTAGCAGCAAATAAGGTATAAGCAAATTACAATCTTCATTTTATCTTGTTTCTTTGCTTTATTATTCCTTAGGCTAATCTTGAGGTGTCCCTTTGTGTTTTTCCTCATTGCATTTTAGCTATTTTGCATATTTAGAACTAGACTAGCATTTAGAACCACATTTTTGGCATGCCCGGTGGGACCCACAAGTGGGTTCCTGTATTTACAATTTGTTGTTGTTGAGATTGTTTGGAGGAATAGGTCACAAAGGGGTGACTACACCCTCTAGTTAATATAGAAGGGCGACTACACCCTCTATTTTACTACAGAGGGGTGACTATGCCCTCTTAGTGACTATAGAAGGGTGATTACACCCTTTGTTTCACTGTAGAGGGGTGATTATGCCTTCTATTTCACTGGAGAGGGGCAATTACACCCTCTATTTTATTGCAGAAAGGAAATTATGCCCTCTATTTTACTGTAGAAAGGAAATTACGTCCTCTGTTTCACTGCAGAAGGGTGACTACACCCTTGTTTGGATTTTGGTTTACTAATGTTTACTGCAAGAGGGGTGACTACACCCTTATTTGGATTTTCGTTTACTAACATTTTACTGCAAAGGGGCGATTACCCCCTTATTTGGATTTTGGCTTACTAACATTTTACTGCAGACAGGCAACTACGCCCTTATTTGGATTTTGGCTTACTAGCTTTTTACTGCAAAGGGGTGACTACACCCTTGTTTGGATTTTTGGCTTACTAACATTTCACTGTAGAAAGGTGACTATGCGCTCTTGGTGGGTGTAGAAAGGAAATTACGCCCTCTCTTTTACTATTGAAAGGCGATTACAATTTCTATTTTACTACAAAAAGGAAACTACGCACTTCTTTTGACTTCAGAGGGGTGACTACACCCTTGAGTTCACTGGAGAGAATTGACTACACCCTCCCGATTACTACAAAGGGGTGACTACACCCCAAAACAACACATTTTGAGAGGTAAAACGACCATTTTAGCTTCAGTTTTGCTCCCATTTTTTGTTGTTTTCATATCCTAACCCCCTAACATTGTTTCTTGCAAGGATATTTGTATTTTTACTAATATTTTGTAGCATATTCTTGTGTAATTGATGAAGAACGCAGGATAAGACAGCTAAGATTTGATTGCAGAGCTATCCATTTGCTTAGATTTTAAAAGTTATCCTTGTTTTCATTAATCTAAGAACATAGTTTAATTAAGGGAAATAATATTCATTGCTTGCTGTGTCTATCTTTTTTGGTGTTACCAGAAAGTGTGCATTAGTTTTTTTTCAATTTCCACTTGCACTTCATGTGAGCTTGGGGAGTAGTTGGAAATGATTAGTGTCTTCTTTCTAGTAGGACCTACTTAGGGATTTCATCACCCAAGTGATGATTCAAACCACACATACCGGTAGGGTATACAAAAAGGGGAGAGCGAAAGCTATACCTCAATCTAGTTGCATCGTAATTGGTGGAGTGTCGAAGCTAGGGTGATACCTAGATAGATGTGAAGAGTTGGTCTAAGCCCTTCAGTATCTCATTGGGGTTCTCGACTCACACTTATGATGTGGGCTAGTGTTCATGGTTGTGCCTCAATTACCAAAAGTATATCGAGGAATCCCTAGAAACCTTGTGCATCCTAGATTAAGACCTCATTGGCGATACCCTTAACACTAATCATAGGATTGTGTTTGCTTGAAAGTGTTTTCTTGTGAGAAACGAGTAAACTTTTTGAAAATTTGGCCTTATTATTATCATTTTAAAGTCCTTGCCATAGTCATTTTCATCAAACCAAGTCCCTGCTCACTACAGAAGGGTGACTACACCCTCTAATTTACTACAAAAGGGCATCTACACCCTCTCATTCCTTGCAAAAGGGAAACTATGCACTCCTATTTACTGCAGAGGGACGAATTTTCCCTCTTGAATAGTCGAAATCACCCCATTTGGCTCTGTTTATCCTCTAACCCTTTATATAATCATCCAAAGCCTATGATTTGTCAATCCAAACCTCTAAAAAACTTCGTTTAATCATTCTAAACCTCCATTTTATCATTCTAAATCTTCGTTTAGCCCCAAAAACTCTTGTTTAACAATCCTAAATCTCCATTTATTATCCCAAATGTCCATACATTGGTTCTCTCAATCCATCTACTCATTTTGAATTTTTTCGGTAATTCATTCGGAAAGCCCATATCATCACCTAGTGAACTTGATTCACCAAAATTTTACCATTTGCATCACATAACACATACCTTATAAACACCACTCATCATCAAATCACCTTAACCTTGTGTTAAACAGTGGTTACCCCAAATTGACCATAGCACTTGAATTTGATTGTTATCCTTCATATTAGTCATTAACTTTGACCCAAATCAATTTACTTCCATCTTGAGGTAAATTCAGTGTCATAAGTTATCATCCTTGGACCAAATCAATCTTTTTCTATCTTGAGGTAGATTCAGTATCATGATCATCCACTTGATTAATCGATGCTCTAGGTCACTAAGGGTAATTCTCTGACTAAATTCAAGGTCCCTCACATATTTCATCATATAATCATACCCATCCAATAATTCAAGTCTATTGAACGCAATCATTCGATCAAAACATTCACACTTATCCAATTACCTAATCAATCCAATCACATCCAATCAAAATCTGATCTAATCAAAATCCAATCCAATCTAATCTATCCAATCAAAATTTGATACAATCAAAAACACAATCCAATCCAATCTATCCAAACAAAATTCGATCCACTCAAAAAACCCAATCCAATCCAATCTATCCAATCAAAATCCCATCCAATCAAAAAACCAATCAAAATCCAATCAAAATCCCATCTCACCCAATCAAAATTGAACCATTCATCAAAGACATCTTTATAATCCACCCATAGCACATTTTCATGCCCTTTCAAACTAGGTCACAAGTCAAGAAGCAAATGGCACAACAACAAGGTCAAAATTCCCAAGCAAACATGTCTCAAGACCTTAATAACAACACAGATCCTACCAATGGTGTGAATGTTACTCAAAATCCTAACAATGGAGTAAACATCTCCCAACATCCTCATAATGGCACTTCATCACACTCAAACACCAAAAATCAGAACAACTCACCACATGGTGAAGAGAGTATGGCTAATCAACCCAAACTCATGCTTGAGGAACATTTTAGTAATCCCACCATTGTATAAATGGCTAACCATCTGTTCAAAAACAATGGGGAGGAAATCTTGGCCCACCTAATTGAAAAGGGTGTCAAACATCCATCAGGTGTTGACTTATCCAAATATAGGAGCTCCACATCTAATATGCCCCAAGGTTAACAAAATGTACGAGATGGTTCATACATCCCTAATGTTCCTCCAATAGAGGCTTGGCATCAACCTGAATTTGGAAATGTTGTTCTATATTATGTTAACCACCCGCCGCACACTCCAATATTAGTTATGGGGGCTCCTCAAGTTCTTGATCCCAATAATCCTTTCGCCTATGGTATGTCACAAAATCTTCCACAACCTATGCCATTAATGCTAACACCACCCATTTTGAGTCGACCTTCCGTCAACATTGAGGGAAACCCTTTTACCACATTGCTTCCACCTCCAAGGGCCAAAAATATACCACCACTTCC
Source organism: Sequoia sempervirens (assembly GCA_007258455.2). Lineage (NCBI taxonomy): Eukaryota > Viridiplantae > Streptophyta > Pinopsida > Cupressales > Cupressaceae > Sequoia > Sequoia sempervirens. Next base: position 9,442,193 of record VDFB02000002.1, read on the forward strand.
ATATACATCTCAACAACCTCATCAATCTAACCTACCACCTCAATTACCTGCACAAGGTACATCCCAACCAAATGTTTTGGTTGGTACCCAACAACATCCTTTACATAATGCCTCTACATTATCTCAACCACCTTATCAATAACAACCCCCACAAAATTCTTTAGTTTCATTACAACAACCACCATACCAATCACAAGGCAATCCATCCCGGCTACTCGCCTAGACCATATCCCCATTCCTCGCATCCATTTTATGTGCACAAGCTCAACCACAACACAACATCCCATCTCCGCTTGCAAAGCAATCAACATCACAACAAAAACCTCCTCAGCATTATTACTATCATAACCAATAGCAGCTCCAGCAACAACCGCTCTATGTGGCCTCCCGACAATCACAACAGTATCCTCAATACCAAAAAACCAATCCGCAATATCACATTCAAGCTCCTCAGCTTTCAGTCGCACATTCTTATAAAACAAATCTGTACTATACCACACAATAAAAACCTCCATACCAACAAATGCCCTCGACACATCAACAGGGAACACCATCCTCTCATTATCAAAATCCTTACATCCATCTTCAGACATTATCTTAAAAAAATCCACAATCATCATATCATCCCTATCCATCCAACCCACCAACCTTAATGACACAACCAGTCAACATGGATCTATTGGAAATAAAAGATGCTTTGAAAGATCTCCAAGTAAGGACTGGTAAAAAATCCTTTAAATTTGAAGATATATGTCCCTATCCATTTGATCCGTCCATCTCACTAATTTCCTTCCCAAAGCACTTTGAGATACCAAAGTTTGACAGATACAAGGGAAACAAAGATCCAGAGGCTCACTTGTAAGAGTTTTACTCCTAGTGTCAAGAAGTTATGCACAATGAAAACTACCTCTTACAGTTGTTTCCACAAAGCTTAGCAGGTAATGCCCTAGAATGGTTCATGGGTCTAGAATGAGGGTCCATAAAATCCTTCACATACCTTTTAGAAAAAAATGTTTCCTACTTCTCCTTTAATTTGGAAAATGATACTGATACTTTAGACCTTCTTAAGGAGAAGCAACGTGAAGGTGAAAACTTTGCTAGCTACCTTCAAAGGTGGCAAGCACTTGCAAGCTGAATGAAAAACCCTCTCAAAGAGAAAGACATGGTCACTCTCTTTGTGGAAAACTCACATCTTGACATGGCTCACAACTTTAGATTACACTATGTTACCACTTTCACTGAAATAGTGGAAAAAATACCTATCCTTGAATGTGCCCTTATTTCCAAAGGGCACATCAAGATACATAACCATGACAAAGAAAGGCCATCCAGTGATAATTCATGCTTTTTGAACAAGAACAAAAATGTAGTGAATGATGGTGTCACTGACACAAAACATGTTCAGGTGGCTAACACATCTCAAAGGAAACCACCATCTGTACCTAATGCCATATTTGTACCACATAAGGCATCTTGTCCTTCTCAACAATCAAACCAAAACAACCAAGGGAATGGAAAATGCCAATATATTGAATTAGGAAAACCCTTGAGTGGCATCTTCAATAAGATGTTATAGGTCAACTATCCAATCATGCACCCTATCACCAAACCACTTGATGAATCCAAACCCAAACTAGCTCATTTAGGAGAATGAATATTGCGAATTCCATAAGATAAAAAGGAACACTCTAAATAAGTGTGAAGGTCTCAAAAACTATGTCCAAGGTCTTATTGATCGAGGAGATATCAAAGTCAACACCAATCAAGCTTCATCATCCAATGCTCAATTTGCAAATATATCAAAATTCCTTCCCCAACCATAACCAAGGCATGAGTACCTCTAACAATAATCCCCAAGACAACATCACAAACAACATAAGCTATAAGAATGTACCTCTCGATTATGATGGTATGGTCCTTTACATTAAACAGGTAGAACTTCGTGTGTCTGTGATACATGTTAAAGCTAAAGATCCCTAATGTGTTGTTGCCACCCGACGATCTCGCATTATGGTCCCTGTAGCCTCCACATCTTCCCAATAAAATCTTGTAAACTCTCAGCATAGCATTCTTGATCACTTAGGAAAGACCCCTTGTTAGATCTCAATCTTAGATCTGCTTAAGTCTTCTCCCGTACATCAGGAAATACTCAATAGAGCTTTACAAGAAACTCACATACCAAATGACATCGATCCTACACATTTTCAGGCCTTAGTAGGACACTTGTCTTTATCTTATTAGCTACACTTTAGTCAGAATGACATGCCAAATATTGATGCCAATCACAACCATCCCTTGCACATTGATGCCCTCAATCTATGTACTCTGAAATTCATAAAATAGGTGGGGTATACTCTAGCAGATTTAAATAATCAAATCATCATGATCAAGGCTTATGATAATGTAGAGATAAATTTTGAAGGAACTATCAGTCTTCCTATCTAGGTTGGACCTATTGTTCAGTACACTACCTACCATGTCCTAGATCTGGACTTACCATATAATCTCCTCCTTGGCTTCCCATGGCTCCATGCTATGCAATCTATCCCTTCCACGTACCATCAATTCCTAAAATTCCTTGTTAATAGAGAAGAAATCACCATTTATGTCAATCCACAACAATTTGAATACTGTTGTGCTTTAGAAGTGTCATTTCCCCATTTACATTATTGTCCTGGTGTCGAAATCGGGGCATCTCAATCATCACCCATCAATCCATCATCCACCACAACAACCACCCCATCTTCCAATACCAATCCTATAGCCACAAAAGTCTAGATCATCGATAATGGGTGTGGTGAATATGAAATGCATACTACTTTAAATGTAGCAACCCTACCATCATCACCTCATGTGTACAGGAAACCTTCACATGTTAATCCAAAGGAAGACAAAACTATCACCTTTAGTGCAAAGAACATCCCCACTACCACTTTTAGGTCTCCTAGTATAAAGATAGATGCACCAAAAGAAGATATCAATCAGTGGGTATATCGTGAAGAACCCCAACCAGATCCTCCTCTAAAGGAATACTTCCAAGGAGCATACCCTTGGTTATCTAAGCTCACAAAAAAAGCATAACTACCAAGGTAGGGGCTTAGGCAAGGAAGAACAGGGCTGGTTGCAACCTATTGATGTATCAAAGCTACCATGAAATATAGGCCTCAGATACGATAGAAAGAAAAAATGGCCTACAACATCATCTAACACCTCTAGTAGTGTTACTATGGATGATGGTCCATTGGAAGACATACCCGAGGAAGAATCCATCATACATGCATACGATGATGTAGATAACATAGACCTATCATCCATGTTCAAATGCCTATATGTTTGTACCATTAACCAATCCCTTCGCCATCATAAACTCATTAATTGGGACCTATGCGATAGTACACCTGCCAATATCTCCCTAGATACATATGTCAACCTCATGGGATTAGGGGAGGATGAGCACTCCAGTCGTAAAAATAAAAACAAGAACGAAAAGTGGTCATCTAGTGAAAACCTACCCGAGGCACTTCCTGACCTAGAAAAAGTAAAAATAAATGATGCATCCGATAGTAAAAACCTCGAAGAGGCACTAGAGAATGGATATGTTCATCTTCCCCTTGTGGGAACTCAATTATACACACAGTCACCCTTCTTAATTGAAGAAACTCAATAAGTTAATCTGGGTACTATTGAAATCCCTAAGATCACCTATGTAGCCAAATCACTCTCAGAGCAAGAATATGCAGTCATTGTTCAGGTACTCCAAGAGGGTATCATTGACTTTGCTTGGTCATATTCAGACATGCTAGTTTTACATCCTGCTTTAGTGGTTCATCATCTAGATGTTCATCCAAATTCCAAGCTTGTCAAATAGAAGCTTAGAAAAATGCATCCATAGTTAGCATTATTAGTCAAGAAGGAATTAGAGAAATTACTAGATGTCAGTTTTATCATACCAATTGACTACTCTGATTGGATCTCCAACATAGTAGATTTTTCCAAACCAAACAGAGACATTCAGATTTGCACAGACTTTTGAGATCTTAACAAAGCCTATCCAAAACACAACTTCGCATTTCCCAACACTAACATGTTGGTCGATCTTACTATAGGACATGAGATGTTATCTTTTATGGATGGTTTCTCTAGTTATAATCAGATCCAAATTGCAACTAAAGACCAACACAAAACTACTTTTATGACGCCTTGGGGTACTTTTTGTTACAATGTTATGCCCTTTGGCCTCAAAAATGTAGGGGTAACATATCAGAGGGAAATGACTGTCATCTTCCATGACCTCATCCATATCATCATGGAGGATTATGTTGATGATTTACTAGGAAAATCTAGGACCCGAGTAGAGCATCCTGCCATCTTAAAAAAGATCTTTGAATGGTTGGAACATTAGAAGTTGTGATTAAATCCAAAAAAGTGTGTCTTTGGTGTTACGCCAAGGAAAATTTTGGGTTTCATAGTCTCACGAAGGGGCATTGAAGTAGATCCTACCAAGGTGAAAGCTATTCTAGACATGCCATCCCTGCGCAAAGTGAAACAATTGAGAAGTCTTCAAGGGAAACTATAATCCATCCGTCGGTTCATAGCCCAACTTGCAGATAAGTGCCATTCATTCACCCATCTCTTGAAAAAGGATGTTGCATTCAGATGGAACCAACAATGTTAGATAGGTTTTGATAAGATCAAGGAATACTTAGCTCATCCACCCATCTTAATGGCACTAATTCCAAGGAAATCCCTCTTGATTTACATCTCTACCACTTCAGTCGCATTGGGGGCATTGTTGGCACAAAATGATGAATGATCAAAAGAAAGAGCAATCTACTACATCAGTCAAACACTAGTTGGGTATGAACTAAACTATTCACCCATGGAGAAAGCCTGCCTTGCAGTGGTCTTCAATACACAAAAACTTTGAAATTACATGCTCATCCATCCAATCATATTAATAGCAAAAATTGATCCACTAAAGTATTTGTTATCTAGAACCACTTTGACTGGTCGCATGGCTAAGTGGGTCATGCTCCTAAGTGAATTTGACATAGAGTACATGGATCACAAGCCATAAAGGGAGAAGTCATAGCTGATTAGTTGGTCGAAGCACCGACAGTGGATGCTTATCCTCTAGTCACTGAATTTCCAGATGAAGAGGTTTTCACAGTTATAGAAACACCTGTGTAGATATTGTATTTTGACAGTTCATATACTCATAATGGATTAGGTGCAGGAATTTTATTGGTTACTCCGCAAAGTGAATACATTCCAAAATCAATCAGGATAGCATTCCCATGTACCAACAACATAGCAGAGTATGAAGCCCTCCTCACAAGCCTCTAAATTGTAAAGCAGTGGCACATAACTCACTTGAGAGTCTCTAGTGATTTATTGTTGGTCATTAAGAAAGTTAATGATGAATTCCTAACAAAAGATGATAAGTTGTTACCATACAAACACATGATGGATGAATTCAAGAAATATTTCACCTTCATACAATTTGACCAAATTTCGAGGGTGCAAAACAAAGTAGTTGATACAATGGCTACTATTGGCTCCCTAATTGACATACCTAACGATCGAACAAAATGTGAGTTCCTTGTGGAACAACTTTTAATCCCAACATATGATATCTTAGAGATCGACATGGTGTGTGACATTGTAGGTCCCACTTCCCCATGGTACCAAGACATATATACTTATTTGCATGATGATATTTTACACCTAGACCTCACATGAAATCAACAAAAATCCTTTATTCAATGTTCAGCCCAATACATTATCATTGGCGATACACTTTATTTTTCATGGGTATGATGGAACCCTCCTTAGGTGTCTGAATAAGACCAAATTGCATACTGCACTAACGAAGGTACATAGTGGTTTCTACAGGGCCCATTCAAATGGTATGGCCTTGGTCAAAAGGATTCTCCAAGCTAGATATTATTGGCCTACATTAGAGCATGACGCTTGTGAATTCATGAAGAAATTCCTTCCCTGCTAGCAACATGTAGATTTGATTCATGCTCCAACACATGACCTTCAACCCCTCTTAGCACCATGGCCCTTCTCTCAATGGGTTTTTGACTTGATTCAAAATATTTACTCACCCTCTTCCAATGGTCATACATTCATAATTACTACCACTAAATACTTTACCAAGTGGGTGGAAGCAATGCCACTCTCACAAATCACTGGTGCTCAAATTTCAAAATTCATTCTTTACCATATTCTTTGTAGATGTGGTATTCCATCCACCATCCTATCTGATAATGGAAAACCTTTTAAAAACCAGGCCATGAAAGATCTTTGTGACACCTTTCACATCTAGCATCGTTGGTCAACTCCTTATTACCCCCAGGGTAATGGACAAGTAGAAAAAACCAACAAGACCCTTATCTACATCCTTAAGAAGGTTGTCAATAACAATGGTGAAGATTGGCACCTCTATATCCATCCTACCCTTGGGGCATATCGAACATGCATCCACACCCCTACATGCACCACCCCCTATTCTTTAGTGTATGGTGTAGAAGCCATCTTGCTAATTGAAGTTGAGATCCCATTGCTATGGATTTCTCTAAAGAACCTTATCAGTGAGGAGGATGCCTGTGTTCCATGACTTGCACAATTAGAGTTGCTTGATGAAAGATGAATAAAAGCCTATGATCATCTGCAAGCATATCAAAACCACCTCAAGCATAATTACAACAAGAAGGCTCATCCTCGACAATTCTAGGTTGGTGATCTTGTCCTTAAATAGAACCACTGTACTTAGCAGGACTGTGATAAGAAAGGAAAATTTGAAGCAAATTAGTTGGGTCCTTATATCATAGCTGCTAAATATGGATCTGGGGCATATAGACTTGCTACCCTTGAAGAACCTATCAATATCATGCATCTAAAGAGGTTCTACACCTAAATCCACTTGGTAACCCTACTTGAAAAAAAAAATAGCAAAAATCCAAAAATAGTAAAGAGAAATAAATTCGTCCTATGGTGAAAACCACTTTTGGTGGCACCTTGGATAAGTACAGGTGGTGAAAACCTAGTAATAGACATCATCAGTAAAAGGATTAATCATTATCTACCCTGCATCCTAGTTACTTTATGACTTCATCCATCCTATCTTAACACCCTCTCCCATCCTATCCTTGGTTTCTTGGTATATTCTTATTGAGCATTAGACGATCCACATTAGATATCCCTCATCCTAAGCTTTTCATTATCCCACTATGAGCTTGTATCGTTCATCTAATTTTTGGTGGGTTTGTGTCATCATATAGGATCATCCATTGTGTCAGTCTCCATCTTGATCTCATCTTGTTACTTTGGTCTTCTCATGCTTCGTTGAACTATGTTGCCCCTGTGCTTCCACTTAGGCAAGGTTGATCATTTGATCTGCCCCTGGGGCATTTTTTACCATCCCATGATGGTCATCCATCATCTATCTTCATCACCTCCTTTTTGATTTTTTCCATAGTCAGTTGTCATTTGTATTTTTTGAACTACATTTCCCCTACGCTTCCACATAGGAAAGGTTGATCATTTGATCCTTCCCCAGGGCATTTACGTGTCATGTTTTGTGTCATTCATCATTAGTAACCATTGTCTTCTTTCCACTTTATCCATAGTCTTTTCAAGAACTACGAGGGCTCTGTGCTTTCACATAAGCAAGGCTAATCTCTGATTGGCCCCCAAGCCCCTAGGTTTGTAGGATGTGCTAGATGTTTGTCTTGCATTGTGCCACTAATCTATGCCCTTATCTAGCTAGTTGTTAACAAATGAGATCTGCTAACATCTGCAAATCTAATTGGTTCTGAATATCCCATGTCATATCGATCTTTTAGTTTAGTATCCATCATCAGTTTCAACAGAATGCATCCTTCCTAATAGACCTTATCAACCTCATCCATCCTCTTGATCTTATGGCAAGGGATGTTTGAAATTTGATTGTGATCTCTTGATGCATATGGTTTTTGTTTATCATTTGAGCTTCCTATTACAATTAGTTAGGATCACCATAATCTATCATATTATGGTGTGTTTTGGCTAGTTTACATAGGGGCATATCTTGATCTTTTATTATTGTTGTTTGTTGGGTTGTCCCACGTAGTACCCACCAAGATCCATGTGATCTTGTGTTACGTTGGGGAATCCCTTTGTACTTGTGGTTATCCCAATGCCTGGCCTGACCAAATTTCACTACTTTGGGGTGTTGGAATAGCCTTCTTATTTGTGTTTTTTTTTCATGCATTAGGTACTAACTCACCTTGGTTTTCTATACCTTGGCACTTAGTGTCTTATGCTACAGAAAAAATCAGTGCTCCGAAGACGGAAAAACATATTAGGATTACATTTCATCATCTGTTGCATTGCGTTCAACCTATGATTTAGGTTGTGCAAATACTTTACCCCAATCTCTCCCATTCTTCTTAGGATACTCAAAAAAAAATTCACAGGTGCCAAATTACACCCATTTTCCACAATCACTACATCTTCAATTATCATGTCAATCCTTATTGACACTTATGACCATCTGTTATTCCCTTTCATTTACTATTTGCATTATTAATTCAATACAAATTACAATTGCATTATCACATATTAGGTTTATTCTACTAATCACACATATGTCGCCACCTGCATCACAACATGTTACATCCATGCATATGCCACCTACATCACATGTTAGATCCACGTATATGCCACCTACATCACAACATGTTAGATCCATGCATACACCACCTACATCACAATGTGTTAGATCCATGCATATGCCACCTACATCACATGTTAGATCCATGCATACACCACATGCATCACGTGTTAGATCCATGCATACATCGCCACCTGCATCATAATGTGTTAGATCCATGCATACATTGCCACCCACATCACAAAGTGTTAGACTCATAATACATCACATCCTACACATATAAAACATTCATAAACAAGCCATCATAAAAATATACATACATCAAATAAGCATCCATACACATAAGTCATCATAGATATAACATATGCACACATCATATCACCATATGAATATCTGCACTAATAAAATCATCCATATTCCACAAATGCATAAACACGATCATCCATCCAATGCATGAACATGGTGTCAATAAGGGCTATCATGTATCATATATAAATATACCAAAAGTACAAAGTACATCTCATCATCATGACTATCACATGAATAATATCATAATAATGTCATCGATGTCATCATGTCTATAACCATCGAGTACAAGAATCATCAAGATCAAAATACCAGTATAATGTCCTATAAATAACCATTGTCACTATGGCCTATCCATCCAACTTGCACCTGTCAAAAACTCAGTATCCTATCATCTCCCAAATGAACTACCCATGTCTGATCTCTGTGGTGAATCAAGTACTGATCTCCTACCTAGTGAAACACCTAGTGAATCACTGAAACCTCGGGTCCACATACCCAATGACTGGGATGGCATTGGCATATGTGGTGTCTATTGAACATACTAGAATGTTCGATGTGTCAGGTCTAGAATTGCATGGTAATACATGGCCATCCAAAATCTAGCCTCCCTCACATTCTCCTCTCACTTAGCAACCTAGATACGAGCAAAATTTTTCTCTTGATGATACCTATCCTAATCTCTAGTGATTAATCTCGTCTCCTGCTCCTAGGCCTCCTGGGATAGTCGTAACTGCGCCATCTCTACCTGAACCTAATCTCTCATCTCCTCAAAAACCACTGCCCTAGCCACTATTGCATCCCTCTCCCTTTGTAACCCCCGTGTATCTATCCCTATATAATCACTGACCTGCACTAACTATAACTAAGCCACTGTTGTGTCTGACTCTCCCTATAATGTTTTCATCTGTATCTCTGCAGTATCTCTCTCCCTCTGTGCGGCCTGTGACTGATCCACCACTACATCCCTATCCCTCTGAAGCTCTTGTACTCTCAAAACTATTGCATCTCACTCTCTCTGCAATGACGATACCTCTGAAACTTCCTCCTCTATCCTCTAAAGAGACTGTATATGTGCGTCTTCCAACTCTCTCTCACTCTACAACACCTAAACTCACACCTATGCCACATCCCTCTCTAACTCCACCGCCCGCACCTGTGCCTACGCTACATCTCTCTCTATCTACATAATACGGTCCTGCTCCCTCACCTATCTCTCTCTCTCTCTTGCATCAACCCCATATCTCCAACTGTCTACTCCAAACAATGCACTCTATTCTATAGCTCATCTCTCTCCCACTAAAGATCATCCATCTATTTCCCAATGCATACTGACACATGATCTGTCATCCCCTCTAACTCCCCCCTAGCTTGTAACATAACAATCTCTACCTGTAGTTTGTCACGGTCCCAACTGACAGCAGCCAACTCATCCTGTATCCCATGTATGATAGTTTTCAGTGTCTCTCTCTCCCTCCCCATCACCTCTACCTATATAGTTAAGAGTTCAACCATAAGTCCATAATATTTCTGACCTACTACCAATACTCTTGATAGCTTAACTCTGAGTTTGATCACCTTTACCTCTGCTATCCTCAACCTCTGATCTATGACTCAAAGTCTCTTTGTAGTGTCTCTCGACTAAGCAATAGGATCCCCTAAGGTAATGAAAAGAACCATCACCAATGGCTCTGCATCCATAATATCCATATCTAGAACATCTCCATCTATCTCCATAGTATCATTGCCCCCTACACTCCTGCTCCTACTGAGTCTCTAGGTCCTCCAAATTGGGGTAGACTCAAACTCTTTGTGGCTAACCATGCCTCCTCACTCTCATCAGTCTCCTTGGTTCTCCTATCTCCAACTCCTCATCCTCGCTCTCCCCTATCTCTATAATGAGAGGCCCCTACCCTACCACAATTTGCACCCCCTCGATCGTCTCCTACTCTCCATCCTCTCTGACTGACTCTTGGACTCAATCTCCTCTCAGGCTCCATCTTGTTGTCCACCCCCTCCCATGTCCTACTCTATCATGATTTTAACCCCCCTCTATCATCTCCTACTTACCATCCTCTCTAACTGACTCCTGGCCTCAATTTCCTCTTAGGCTCCATCCTACTGTCCACCCCCTCCCATCTCCTCCTGCTCTATCATGATCTGCACCCTCCTCTATCATCTCCCACTCACCATCCTCTCTGACTAACTCCTGGCCTTCATATCCTCCTAGCCTCCATCTTGGAGTCCATCCCCTCCCACCTCCCCTTGCTCAGCATGTACCAACACTCTCCTCTATTATACCCTACCTCCTATACTAGTCTACTGAACAACTCCACCCTTCACTATGTGTATCATCTCCACCTCTGGCTCATCGTGTCCTCCTGCATCTGACTCCATGTCTATGCCACCTTCCTATCCTACTGCCTCTCTCCCATCCATGAATCCTACTATCTCCACCTCCACTATCTCCTCCTCCTCCTCCTCTCTAGCTATCCAACTACCTCCATCCCACCCCCTCCTCTGCCCTGCTGACCCACACCCTCTGCATCTTCCTGTTGTCCTACTCCTCTCCCCTCTCCTCCCCTCTACACCTATCTCCTCCTATCTTTGCCCTCTCTCACCTCCTGGCACTCATCCTCTAATCAAAATCCTACAGCTACTACAATAGGCACCAATGGTGTAACCCTCTCCCATTGATGGTTGCACCAACATCAGTCATATCATCCTATCACTCATGCATCCTCCACCCCAACATCTCTCCCTAGGTAGGGTACTTTCACTATCATCACCCATGCCACTCTAACCTCCCTCAATCTAAAATTGGGCCCTAATGATCACTCTCTGGTGAGTTGAAAAAACCTCATGGGCACATCCAGAATATCTTGTATCAGCCCAAACTATCTCACCACCTTGTCTGGTCAATACATATCCACTATGTGTTGCTAACTCCCAATCAGGACACACTGACTCATAAAGCAACCTCTCTGCTTCTCCTCCTCCCCCCTCCATCCCCTGAAGTGTTGATACATATATGGCCACCATAATATGTCTCTTTCCTACAACCCATCTATCACCCTCCTTCATCTCTCCATATCTCCTGACATCTCATACCATAAAATCCATTCCCTCACCTCTCCATACCCCCATTCCATCGACTCCCTATCATCCTCATCTCCCTCCCTAACCACTACAAGTCTAGTCACCATAATATGCTCCCATGCCCACACCTATGGAAGGGTCGTGTGTGTCAAACTCACTACGTTCCAGTAGAAAATCACATGCATGTCCCTATACAACTATGCTAAGACACAGGTACCCCATGAGATCTATCCCTCATGCCACTCGACAATATGTTGAATTGTCTCCATAAACCAAAAACTGTAAAACCACCTGCTATGATCCAGTAATAGTATTCCACTAATCAAACCACATAAAAAAAATGGTAGGGGTGGTACCCCCACTGTCAAACATCTATCTAGATCCCACTACTGACCCTTGTAGGGGTAGATCCTCAATTCCAAATAACACTGCCATAGTGTGATCTAACTTGGCCCCTCTCAATGCCACATCACTAACCAATATCCCCGCTATCGGCAACTTCAGGATGTACCATACATCCTCCAGTGTCACCATCATCTCTAGTATCAATAGATGAAATGTCAATGTCTCTGAGCTCCATCTCTTTATCAAAGCCATCAGCATCACTCGATGTGCCCTCATCACCGACACATGTAAAAAGTGTAGTAACTCCACATGATCTAGCGCTACGTGATCCATGCCTGTCATGACCGCTAGGGTCATCGTCAACACCACCGACCACCGCTCATGTTTCTGTAATCATCTAAAACCCTGCATCCATATTACCCACTTGTTAGTACACCATATTCCTAGCCCCAGGACATTTCCTATTTTCTTCTTTTATCTAATTTTTTCTCTTTCTTCTTCTTGCTTTGAATAATGGGTCTTCCTACTTAGCCATCTTCCCCTTTTGCAGTTGTAACCACCCTAGGGTGAGTCCACCCCAACATTTAGGTGACTTCATCCCAGGCTAGGGAAATTCCACCCTAAGTCAAGGCATATGTGCCCTAGCTTGAGGCGACTCCACCCTATGTCAAGGTGGATACACCCCAACTCAGGGCAACTCCACCCTGTGTTGGCATAGATGCACCCCAGCTCAAGGTGATTCTACCTTGGATTAGGAAAGATGCACCCCAACTTGAGGCAAATCTACCCCATGCCAGGGCGAATGCGCCCAACCTCTGGGGCGACTCCACCTTGATCCTGGGTGAATGTGCCCCAACTCGAGGGTGCCTCCACCTAGGCCAGGGAGGATACGCTTAGTGCCCGAGGTGACTTCACCCCGAGCTAGGGCAGGTGCACCCCAGCTCAGGGCAGATATGCCCCACCCTCGAGGTGACCTTTCCTAGAGCGGGGATGGACAAGCCCCAACTCAAGGTAACCCAGCCCTGAGTCATGGCAGATATGCCCCAACTTGGGGTGAAAGCACCTCACCCTGGTGCAACTCTGCCCCAAGCAGAGGTGGATGCACCCTAACTTGGGGTTACTCCGCCCTGGGCTGAGGCTGCTATGCCTCGAGTTTGGGGAAATTCAACCCTCCAACCCCCATCCTCGCCCCTCTAAATATCCTTTTTTTATCCCTTTTCTTGCCAAACAAAAAAAACCATTTTTTTTTATTTTACCTTTCCAATAAAACCCATGTTTTACATTTTTATTTAACTATGCTAAAACATGCTAAATGTTTAAAATACACGAGAGCACTTTTATTACTCACCTGGTGGAGCACTGCGAAGTAGGTCTAGTGTCTCCATACCTCGTCAACTTAGTGAATGATCTTTGAATCATAATCCTATGACATCATTTCTCCTTCTCCTCTTGCTCTCCTCTCCTCATTGATTTTGAATGCTTGTGTGCTCCTTGGATGGCTAGATGCAAGATTGACAATATGACTTGATGATAGTGCAAATGACAAGAATAGTTTGGCTAAATGAATGAGATGTTTGTGAATTGAGTGTTCAAAATGACAGTATTTAATTACAAAATGACTAAGTGTTGTAAATGCCTTAGAGGAAGGGGTATTTATAAAGGAATTTGAATTCTCTAGAGAATTCAATGGTTGATATTTATCCAACAAGGCCAAGATGAAGGGCTAAGGTGATTTGAGTACTCACAAGCCCTCACATTTTGACATGTGGAATGTGAAATAGCTAAGCTTGAGATGATGTGTAGGTGATGTGGAAGGAGAGTACATGATGGAGGAAGGACAAGTACCTTCCAAAGTACCTTGGGGAGTGAGAATATTTCCTCAAAAAGGAAATTATTGTCCCCAATTGAGAATGAAAGTGACATTTGAGGAATTTTGGAATTCCTCAAAAATATCCATGGGAAAAGAGAAAGTGGTTGGAGAAATAAATGTGAATTAAAAATTCACATTCTTAGGAGAATCTAATGGATAAGAGAGGGTCTCCAAAAAGGTGGGAATTGGTCACATGTGGATGAGGTGACAAGTCCAATGTTCTAGAAGTCTTGAAAAGATAAAATGTGAATTAAAAATTCACATGGGAATGAGAGAGACCTAGGATGAATAAAAGTGAATTAAAATTCACATGGGGAAGAGGGTCAATTCCAAGAAAGGCAAACAACTTTGATTAAGGTTGTGCAAATACTTGATTAAGACAATTAATGAGAGATTAGAAGCAAGTGGAAAATGTAGGAGGATGTGACATTAATCCTTGATTACGAGGATGCACATCCTAATCATGAATTAATTAAATTAATCTAGACTAGAGAGAGATTATGGAGGATATGACAAGGAGAGAGAAAAGAAGAATTTTAAATTGAATTTAATTCAAAAAGGTTAAAATTACTAAATTAAATAAATTGATGTATTTATTTAATTTAGAGAGCAAAAAGGTACAAGATAAAGTGTTTAATTGTTAAATTAAATACTTTAAGAATGTTAGGCAAGAAGTGTAATATTAATTAAAAAATTAATATTGACAGAATGGATGAATAAAGAGGTAAATTTGATCATATGGGAGTGATCAAATTTGGATGTCTACAGTAATATTTTAGCTCGTATTAAGGAGCATATAGGAATACTATATTTTGAGCATGTTGTATCAAGCCTATGAACCCAGATGTTGCCAGTTGATTATAACTAAATTTTTTGATAATATGAATGTTTGAATCTACACTTGCCTCCATATTACAAGTGTATTTTTTTGTGTAAATCTCGCTGAATGGTCTAGACTATTCTCTTTGATGAATCTCCTACCATGATTGCACAAAATTGGTATCAGATCAAGATTCATTCTATGAGATATCATCAGAGTTTGTAGAGATCTGTTGAAGATTTGTTATGGGGTGGTAGATTGAGGATCTAACTTGTGGTTGTAAAATACTTGTGTAAAGATGGCAAGAAGAAGAAATGGTAGAGGAAATGGAGCATGCAAAATTGTAGACCCAACTATGATGGAGATGTTGAGAGGAATTTTTGCTAGATTAGAAGCAGTCAAAATGGCCCATAGGAGAGGTTGACTAGTTGATGATGTGAGTGATGAAGAGGTAGAAGAACAGGAAGAAAAGAAAAGAGAAAATCAACCTAGCTTGGATCAGGGAGAATAGAGGTTCATAAGAGCTCTAACCAGAGTACATACTAAACCACATTTCAATCCACCAGATTAGAGTGGTAAGTTGGATTCAAATGAATTACTTGATTAGATAATTGACATGAAGTATTTTGATTTTGAGGGTACTATTAAAGAAAAGAAGGTGAAATTTTCTTGTAAAAAGTTGAAAGGTCATGCATCCCTTTGGTAGGAACATTTGCAGAAAGATAGGAAAATAAGAGGAAAGGAGAAGATAAAATAATGGGATTGGTTGGTGAATAAGTTAAAGATGAAGTTTATGCCCGCAGACTATCATATCAGTTTGTTTCCAAAGTTGTAAAATTTGG
This sequence comes from Sequoia sempervirens, assembly GCA_007258455.2. Taxonomy (NCBI): domain Eukaryota; kingdom Viridiplantae; phylum Streptophyta; class Pinopsida; order Cupressales; family Cupressaceae; genus Sequoia; species Sequoia sempervirens. The sequence continues at coordinate 9,458,137 of VDFB02000002.1, forward strand.
AGCAGAAGGAGTCACGTGTGACAGAGTATATTGAGGAGTTTTACAAGTTGAATATCACATCTAGACATTCAGAGGATGAGGTTGAGCAAGTAGCCAGATATGTGAATGGCTTGAAGTTGTCCATATAGGATGAGATTAGTTTCATCAAGTTTTTGAGTGTGGAAGAAGCATATCAATGTGCCCTAAAAGTAGAAGAGAAGCTAAACAAAAGACATGAGCAGAGATAGAGAGGAAGAAGTGGAATATTTCAAAGAGGGAGAACTTTTATTGGATGAGGAAGAGGATATTTTGTAGATTAGAATAAAGATAAGGAAGTTAGTAAGAATGGTAATTCATACTATAGAGATGATGGAAACTCTTACCAAAGAGGAGGATATGGTGGTTACTAGAATCAGGTTATAGAAAAGATGATAGAGGACAAGAGAAAAGAGTATTCAAGGGAACTTGTTTTAAGTGTGCTGGAGAAGGACATAAATCATTTGAATGTAATCAAGAAGAGACAAGCAGAAGGACAAAGAATAGTAGCAGAACAACCTTTGTTGAGGAGGATCATGCTAGATCATGCAATAAACCTGAAGAGGGATAAATGTTGGTGAACATAAGAGTATTATGTCAAAGTGAGATGTAGCAGGAACCATTATAGAGAAAGAATTTTTTCCAAACTAGATGCAAGGTAGCTAGTAAATGTTGCAAAGTGATTGTTGATAGTGGGAGCTCTAAGAACCTGGTTTCTGAAGAAATGGTGACCAAATTGAAGTTATAAATATTGAAACACTCAAAGCCCTATCAGATAGCATGGATTCAAGATGAGCATAAGATACTGGTAAGTGAAAAATCTCTGGTGAAATTTAAGATAGGAAATTATCATGATGAAGTTCTATGTGATATCATTCCTATGGATGTAGTATGATAGACATGCTATTCATGATGGAAATAAGAAGAAATATACCATTGTTGCTATTGGGATGAAGACAAATTTGTTTCCATTGGAGGATGTTCGTAAAGTTGAGGTTTGTATGAATGCTAGAATTTGTTTGGTTGATGGAAGGAAATTTTTGGATGGACTAAGACATGAGAACATGTGCTATGCCTTGGTTCCTAAGAAGGCTAAAGACTTGAAGCATGTAGAGGAACAACTAGAGGAGATAAAGGAGTTGCAAGTAGAATATGAAGGTATCATTTCAGATAATGTACCTAATGGATTTCCACCTATGAGGAGTATTAGTCATTGCATGGATTTAATTCTTGGAGCTATTTTTCCTAATAAAGTAGCACACCAGATGACACTAGCAAATAATGAAGAGTTGAGTAGAAAAGTGCAAGAGTTGATGAGGAAGGGTTTGATCAAAGAAAGCTTAAGTCCTTGTGTAGTACCTACTATTCTAACACCTAATAAGGATGGAAAATGGAGGATGTGTTCATACACTAGAGCCATAAACCAAATCATAGTGAAGTATAGATTTCCTTTTCCCTGGATGGATGACATTATGGATTGTTTGAGTGGAGCTAAATACTTTACAAATATAAATTCGAAAAGTGGATATCATTAGATTAGAATTAGAGAAGGGGATGAGTGGAAGACAACATTCAAGACAAATGAAGGATGGTTGGTGTTGCCTTTTAGACTAAAAATTGCATTGAGTACTTTCATGAGGCTGATGAATGAGGCGTTGAAGTAATTCTTGGGTAAGTTTATTATTTTCTACTTGGATGACATCTTGATTTTCAGTAAGACTAGAGAAGCACATTTGTTGCATATAAGACAATTTTTGCAGAGGTTGAGAGAAGATCAGTTGTTGATAAACATTAAGAAATGTAGTTTCATGAAAGAAGAATTGGTATATTTGGGATTTGTGATATCTGAGGATGGATTGAAGATGGATATTTAGAAGGTAAGAGAAATTATTGAATGGCCTACACTCGAAGGAATTGGAGAGGTAAGACCATTTCATGGATTGGCTATTTTCTACTAGGAGTTCATTATGAATTTAATTTCTATTTGCAGTACTACGATAGAAAAAATGAGAGGGGATAGGAAATATTTTAGGTGGACATCAAGAGCAAACCAGAGTTTTGAGTTGTTGAAATAGAAGGTGACTGAGTAGCCTATGTTGGCTTTAGAAAAATTTAGTAAGGTATTTTAGGTAGACTGTGATACAAGTTGAAATGCAATTGGAGCAGTATTAAGTCAAGAAGGAAGACCAATAGCTTATTTCAGTGAGAAATTGAATGATGCTAGGAGAAGGTATTCAATATATGACTAGGATTTTTATGACATAGTTCAAGCCTTGAAGAAGTGGAGACATTACTTGTTTCCTAAGGATTTTGTATTGTATACAAATCATTAGGCATTGTAGTATTTGAACAATTAAGGTAAGTTGAATCAGAGACATATGAGATGGGTGGAATTCTTGCAAAGTTTTACTTTTTCTTTGAAACATACGAGTAGAAAGTCAAATAGAGTTGTTGATGCCTTAAGTAGGAAAAGGAATTTACTGGAAGAGATGAGAGGGAGGGTATTAGGCTTTGATGAATTGAAGAACTTGTATGAGGAAGACTTGGATTTTGTAGAACCTTGGAGAGCTTGTAAAGAACCAGTCTTGGAGGATAGAAGTTAGTGGTTGGATTATTTCATTCAGGAGGATATGTTGTTTAGAGGGAATCATTTGTTTATACCATAGAGTTCCATGAGGGATAGTTTGGTGAAAGAAAAAATAGTGGAGGATTGGTAAGACACTTTAGAATTGATAAGATAGTAGAATTGGTAAGTAAGAATTACTTTTGGCCACAGATTCATAAGGATGTTAGGAAATTTGTGTAGATTTGCAGAGTTTGTCAAGTTGAAAAAGGGAGTAGTCAAAATGTTGGATTGCATAAGCCTTTGATAGTTTCAGAGAGACCTTGGGAGGATATCAACGTGTATTTCATACTTAGCTTGTCAAAGACACATAGAGGTAATGATTCTATATTTGTGGTGTTGGATAGATTTTCTAAAATGGTATATTTTGTACCTTGTAAGAAGACAATGAATGTAGTACATATAGCAAACTTTTTTTTGAAGGAAGTGGTCAGATTGCATGGATTAATTAGGATTTTTCTTTTAGATAGAGATACAAAGGTTTTTGGTTACTTTTGGAGGACACTTTGGAAGAAGTTAAAGACAAATTTAATGTTTAGTTCTAATTTTCACCTACAAAATCATGGAAACACAGAGGTAGTAAACAAGCGTTTGGGGAATTTGTTGAGATGTTTGGTTGGGGAGAAGATTGAAAGTTGGGATTTAGTCCTTGCACAAGCAGAGTTTTCTTACAATAATTCATTGAACAGGAGTATCAGAAAGACACCTTTTGAGATTGTTATTGGAGTTCATCCTATAGGTATATCAAAGTTGTGAGACATTAGTAAGGAAGATAAAAGGAGTGTAGAAGTGGAGGAATTTGTAAAAAATATGAATAAATTGCATACTCAAGTAAAGCATCAATTGGAAGATATGAACCAGAAGTATAAGGAGCGTGCAGATGAAAGGAGTAGACATAAGGAGTTTGAAGTTGGAGGTGAAGTGATGGTTCATTTGAGAAAGGAAAGATTTATAGTTTTCACATACAATAAGCTCAAGATGAGGAAGTTTAAACCCTATAATATTTTGAAGAAATTTGATTTAGGAATTGCATATGAAGTAGAGTTACCATATGGCATGGGTATGTCACCTATATTCAACATTGTAGATATACATTAGTACCATGAAGCAAAATTTAGTGAAGACAATAAAGAAAAATTGGAGAAATAGTTTCCTAAACAACAATCAGATGAGATAGAAGAAATTTTTGATACTAGAGATGAGAGGAAAACACATAGAAGACAGTACAAAGAATATCTTGTGAAGTGGAAAGACAGACTAGTGGAGGATTCTTCTTGGATTTATTAGGTTGAGGTAGACCATATTAGTTTTCATTTTTCCACAGAAAAGTGAGGGAATCACTTTTCAAATAACCTTAGATGTCTAATGTAAGAGAATCCTTAGTTCTTTACAATTCTACATCAACCAAAAAAAAAATTGTTTTTTTTTGTTCTTGTTCAGTTCTTTTTTGTTCAAGTTGAAAAATTATGCATATTTTCTCATTGAACCTTGCAGATCTATGTTTCATTATGGACATGTTCATTTTCCCTTATCCCAATATTTCAGGATGCTTGGATCTTTTTCCATCAAGTTATTGCTTCTAGATTAAGTGACAGTTTCTAGAACAGAGCATCCGAGCAGTTTTGAGCCTAACAGCTAGTTTTATCTCTTGTGGATCCTTATTATAACTTGTGAATCCTTGTGGCATGTTTTGAATTGTTCTGAGGAGTGTCACCAACCTTAATTTAGGTCCATATTTCATCCTACGCAACTGCCGAGAAGAAATTCAAATTTAATACCAACCTATTTCAGGCACACATTATGTTTCCTTCATTGGTTATTGTAATGATCTTTGGCCGACATGAAATATTTTGGATCCCTAGATGTGATATAAATCATTATAACTGATCATTAGGACAGCAAGTAGAATGAATATTAGATTTGATATGTAAGATTGCAGCTCGTATTAAGGAGCATATAGGAATACTATATTTTGAGCATGTTGTATCAGGCTTGTGAGCCCCATTTGCAAACTTGGATGTTGTCAACTGATTTTAACTAAAATTTCTAATAATATGAATGTTTGAATCTACATTTACCTCCATATCCTGAGTAGCTTCTATTGTGTAACTCTTGTTGCATGGTCGAGAATATTCTCTTTAAGAACCCTCCTACTGTGAATGCACTAGTTAGATTCTTGGAAACACTCATTTTTTAATGTCTCCATGCACCCTTCTTCATAGGAAACACCTTCCATTATTGTGTTTGTTTTCTCAACTTAATGTCTTTTATAGTGCATCTCTCTTCAATGAGAGTTAAGCTCCTTTTCTTTTGACCATGACAACTTCTTCTTATCTTTTAATTCCTTTTCTAATTGGTTAATTTTAGTCTTTGGTTATTTTTATCCACTTTTAACACTTCCAACTATTTCTTTTACATCTACAAATTGGTCATCAATATGTTTTTCCTCATCCCCACTACTCTTACCTCTTAACACCCCATGCTATTCCTTTTCATGATCTTCTAACTTCCTTTTCATATCTTTTACTTCAAGATTTAGATAAGTTTCTCCCTCAACAATCCTTAGGACAAAAACATCCCTTTCTTGGATATATTTTATAATTTCTTGAATATTTGTATGTACCTTTGTAGCTATTTCTAGGTGAGTTTTTATAGTGTCTTTATCATTAGACTATGTAGATGTTTCTTTTGAAAATATCATTAAGGAACTTGTCTACCTTTTTAGATGAGACTTTCACACCTCCACCCAATTAATTCTCTTTTTCAGCACTTAGATATATTTTTTCCTTTTCCTTATCATCCATTTCTAATTGTATGTGTTCCATGGAATTTCGAACTTCCATAGTACTTGGCTCCATTTGTTCAAATCCACTTATAGAATAATCTCTCTTTCTTTTCTTGCAAAAATTCATACACAATACAAAACCTTTTGAGTTAATCCACTTCTACATTTCCATTTTCCTGTTGGACATACTACACATGCTCCTAGCTCAACTTCTCATGAGAAAGAAGAATCTCTTCAGTCAATACATTATCTATCTCATTCACTTTGGTTAGGTTCTTCCCAAGTGTTTTGAGAGAAAATTCCTTTTCCATTACATACTTTCTAGTATGTCCTCTTTTTTTATTACAAGCATCTCATAGAATTCTCATAACTAGTTTTTTGGGGTTTTTCTCTGATTTGTTGTAGGCAAAGGGATTAAGAAAACCAGGAATGGCTACTTTGGCATGATGTTTTCCATTGATGTCAATAGTTGAACATCATGTTTCTCTTGTCAAAGGGTTTGTGATTGAAGTTGATGTTGATGCATTCAATGCTACAAGGTCTTTGATATCATGATTTAAGGTGCTTGTTTATTCATGATTCCTATTCAAAGAGTCTGTAATGTCCAAAGTTGGAGATGAACAAGGTATTTTATTCCAATGTTATGGAAGGTGAGTTATTTGGTATTTCTTGGTGTTGCAGTGCTTGCACATTCAGTTTGTTGGTAGTGATAGCAGTGTAGCAAAAAATTTCTTCAAGGTGTGTTGTCTTGATGCAAACTAAAGCTTCATCTTCATAGTGGTAATGCTTGATGTATCCTTTAACTTTCATGTAAATAAAAAGCTTCATGTTGACTATGTCAAAATGTAATTTTTGTTCATTTAGGTGGTCTATGTTCAAGACACAATATCTTGCATCTATGGTATGATCTAAGTGGATAGATGCAAATTTGCACCCCTTGCACAAATTCCCCTTTTGAATACCCTACCCTTAGAAAATAAAATTTGAAGGAAAAATTCCACATCACCCACTTGCCTTCCATCAACTTGGCACATGTTTTGTGTGTTGGTGGGGAAATTTTCATCAGGGATGTGAGCACAACACACAAACATATGTACACTATGCTATCATCCCTAAAAAATTCCTACCTTTGGAGTCCACAATGATGTTACACTCCTTATTGGGATGAATTTTAATGCCTCTATGTGACCAATCGATCCAAAAATGACTTCTTTCCCTCTCATTTTGGCCTTTAAAGGCATTCATTTCACACTCACTTCATCTTTTTTACATCCCTTAGCATTTTCATTCCATCCTTCACATCTTCTCATAATTCTAGTGGCTTTCAAAACTCCATTGAGCATTGCAATAGCTTGTTACTCCATTCACTCCATCTTTGTTCATGTGGTGCTGCCATAGAAGTTGCGAGCTTGGAGTCTTGAGAGACCTCCCTTCATCAATGCTATGGTTGTGGTGACTTTTCCAAGTTTGTTTATTACATTCTCCCTTCATTGGCCTTGAGAGCCTTTGGGTGGAGGTGGTAACACTTCACTTCTCCTTTTATGGTTTGGTAGAGTAGCATAGCATTCTTTAGTAGTGTTCAATCTCTCTTTCTTCTTTCCTTTATTGTATTTTCTACTCCATTACTTTTCTGGCTATCTGTGGAGGTGAAAACACCAAAGTGGGGGTTTGACAAAGGAAAACCACTATACAACCCAAAAAAAATTCCCTCCTTTCTTGTGTGTAGGTGAACGTGTACATGGAACTTGGTGGAAAACTGGTGCTTTGGTGAGTTAATATTCATCACCCTTGTTTTTATCTACTTACTTTATCATTTTCATACTTTATTATTCAGTTCATTTCATTAAAGTTAGTTAACTAGGTTGTTAGTAGGTTTCTAGTGGTTTTCTTATTGCATTTTTTGTTTTCTAGTTGTATGAATGCCAATGCACTAGAGAGATGCCAATGCACCATACTGTCATCCCAGACCTACACTTCCATCCTCGAATAGAGAGTTATCTAAGGTGCATTTTGGACTCCAGAAACTGGCTCATCTAGCTCCAATTATATTTTTAGGTTTCTAGAGTGACAAAAGCAATTATAAGTGATCTACATTCTTGATCCTCATCCCAAAACACCCATTAGAGTGAAGTAAGTTAGGGAAGCCCTCTTCTCTTGGCTCTCCATGACCTAGAGCCTTGGTGTGGTTGGTCCCCCTCTCTTACATTTTTGGTGAACCTAACATGAACAACGTCTATCCATTTGCTTGTGTTGAGACTTATTCTCCACATCTGGTGACTATTTTCATCCTAACTGTTGTGAAGGTTTATGAGCATCACAACCCAGTCCAAAAATTCTAGGTACATTGTTAGGAGAAGTGTGTGACACTTATCGATGGAAAAGGTGAAGGTCATTTCTAGTTTCACCTCTAATTTTTCAACTAGTCTAGCTAATGACATTACCACTAGTTTTCCTACAAGTTTTTTCTATAGAAAAAGATGATGTTGTGCATATCCATATGGAAAACCTTTTGGAATTAGATAACAGATTGTCAGAACTTGTGAATCATTTGGAGAGAGCATTGTGCATGGTGAGTGTTGCTAGGATCACTAGAGAGGTGATACATCTACTAGGAAAGGATTAGATGGGTATAGTTTTTGCGTGGAATTTCCAATCTAACTAAAGCTTATATCCCCTCATATAATCCTAGATCCACCTGAGGAAAGTTCTTGATCACTATGAAAAACAAATAAGTGCTTCAATTCCTACCACATCTGTATGCATGGCTGAAATAGGCCCCTCGATTAGTTTTTTTTATTCTTAATGAAGGCCTAACACTATCAAGGTAAGTAAAATACCCCTTGGTTTTAGCTTCACCCCTCCTACTTCCCTTGGTGGTGGAGGTTCTGGTGGAATGAGTGGTGGTGACTTTGGTAGCGGAGGTGACATTGGTGGAGGTGGCTTTGGTGGAGGCCATGTTGCCAGTTTTTGTAGTGGATGTGACATCAATGGAGGCCCTATTGGTGGTGGAGGCCCCATTGGTGGTCATGGTGGTGGCTCCAGAGGTGGATCTAGAGGTGGTTCTAGTGGCAGTGGTTTTGGAGGTTCCACTAGGCCTTTTTCATCCTCCGACCCTATCCTAAATGCCCTTCTTTAGAACATAGGTTGGATGCATAGCCAATTGGTGAGCCTTTCTTAGGCCTTCACCCAACCCATTTTTAAACCTTTCTTTTGACATAACCCATTGTCAATAGCAATCTTGAGTACTCCCTTCCCACAAGGAATGGATATTTGCAAGTTTGAGAAGTATGGCAGTAAAGAGAATCTAAAAACACATGTGTAAGCCTTTAATGCCATGTGTACATATTTATTCCATCATGATGCTTTGATGAAAAAACTATTTCCTTGATCTCTCAAGGATACAACACTTTAGTGGTACTTCTCCTTTCCTGAAAACTCTATTCTCATTTGACCAACTTGTGAATTAGTTTCTTTGATAGTTCCAAGCTAACATTGGTCAAAAGATGACCTCCTTAGATCTCATCTAATGTAAGTAGGGGGATAACGATAAGATAAATGATTTCATAGCGTGATACCAGGTGCTCTTTTCATAGATCTCACACCCATTGCCCAACTCTGATGTGTAGAAGGTATCCATAGGTAACCTACAAAGAGCTTGATAGGAGAAAGTTTCCCTAATGAAATGCCCTTCTTTTGCACATTTGTGTGCCATGTTGCAAGAATACGAACAAACGATAGTCTTGTACAAGGGATCTTCCTCGTGCTCCCATTCAAAAGGAAAATATATTGTATCTATCTTAGGAAAAGGTAAAGTTGTTTTGAATGTAGTTGCCACAAAAAATGATAATAGCCTCAGATGCAACAAGAATTTCACAAAGCTAGCAAAATCTTATTCTTCCATCTTGCAAAATTTGTTGAAGGAAAAGATCATAACTTTGGAGAACCCTCGACCTCTTAAGGAACTTTATCCTAATTGGTATGATGCAAATGCATTTCTTTGGGTACCATAGGGTTAACGAGCATGATACCAAGCATTGTATGCACTTGCATCACGAGATATAGGATCACATCAATGACATTACCATTTGTCTCGATGGGACAAAGCAAAATGAAAATAAATCAGTAGTGAAGGTCAATAGTGAGTTGTAGATTTACATGGACCCATTTCCGTCTCACTCTATGAACTTGATTATTGACCCCTCTGATTCTTCTACTCAGCCCTCAATACACATTAATATGATCATGATTAGTCCTTCCCTATAGCCTGGGACTAGTTTTCCAGATGTGGCATTCACGTTGTAGGACATTCCCTTGAATAACAAGCCCTCTCCCCTCTACATTCCGACTTGCCTCAATGGAAACATTGTGAAAGGGATCCTAGTTGACCCTAGAAGCTGAGTGAATGTTATTACAAAGGAGAAATTTTGGTTAAATTCATTGCAGAGGGAGGATTATGAAGAAAAAAATTATACCATTCATACACACAACAGTCTCTCCCTTAATCCATATGGATCAATAAATCTTTCCTAGTTGAAGCTAGGGATGTGGATACAACCTTTGATGTCATTCAATAATTTTATTTGTTTAGAGTAAATTTAGGTATCCCAAGGCTAGCTTCCATGAATGGAATTGCTTCCATCATTCATAAGTGTTTAAAATTATCCCACGAAGGTGTTTTTCATGTCATGCATGACACTAGATATTGACCACTAGTATTCATTGGATCATTTTTGGATGGCCTAGTTTGGTTTACTTCCCCATAGAATGGACCTACTTTATCAAAACTATGTGAAGTATAAAAATGGGGACAAAGTACAATCAAAATTGACCCCTCTGATAATGCAACAACAAGCTGCCTTCTCTTCTCAAAAGGGAGAGGAGATGCTTGCCCATCCTCAAGGTGCCTCTTCTACTCCCCTTTCTAAAGATGAGCTTTGGATGTCTACTCCTAGATTCCACATAAGAAATTTGATGCTGCATAATTGGTGTAAAGCCAAGATTAGTATATCAAACCTTCCTATTATGCCTCCTAGACCATGACCCTACCTTTATAGTAGGAGGAAAGGTCCTCATGGGGTGTCCTCTATATCTTAGCCTCTACAACCTCTTACCTCTCCTGATCCTAAAGCGGTGAATGGGAAGAGGCCCTCTACTAAGGCACTAGAGCCGAATCCCTCACTATTTCTCAATCTCTTCCTCTTGCTCCCATCCAGGAATATATCCCTCTACTAGAGATAGTTGTGATGGACACTCCTATGGCCTAGCATGAGCCTTCTATCCTGTTCCATCTCCCAGAGTCATAGAAACTACCTTGTACATGAGCGTAAGCATTGGAAAAAGGCTCTGGTGGCTAAGCAAGCTAGTTTGCAGAGGAACGAAGGGGAGATGACCACCCTTGTTTCATGGCCTCCTATTGTGTTCTCCTCTCACATCCCCTCTATTTTTGTTCAATCAAATTTGATTATACTCCTGGATCCTACTATAAGCATGAATGCACTGACCCTAAAAAGGTGCAGTTGTTTATGACTCCTTTAGCCGAGCCACCTCTTTTGATGTTCCTTCTAGACATCCCACCATTCCCTAAACCCATGGACATGCCAAACACCTTGATAGTGTCTATCATAGTTTTATCCACTTCCTCCATGCCTCTTGCCTCATTTGTGGGGAGTTCACATCCCTTGATGAAGTAGAAGTTAGAGGTTGGCCCTTCTAGGAGGGTGTAGGAGGAGACCACCTTCTTCATAAAGTGGTCCTGCATTAGCATGTGTTGTCCTAGTGATAGAGAAAGTACTTACTTCCCCTGATTTTTTCACTACTCTCAAGTCACTCGATGTGCCTAGTAGTGAGTCTTGGTCATTGTCCTCCTCGTCCATTGAGGTAATGCATGTCACTCATATGAATTTCATGTTTAACTCTTTGGATGAGGTCCCAGGCTTGTCAGTGATCTTCATGAAATCATTGACCATTGCTCCACAAGAGCTGAGTGGAAAAGACCTTGCAGGGCCTTTTCCATTGGCCTTTGTTGTGGGAGGGTCAAAATCTCCCCCCTTTAATATTCCACCACTACAGGCTCATCCACATTCCCCATATAATGATCTAGATTGGGAAGTAGATGACCTCTTGGTCAATGAGTGTTAGGGGGTTCCTCTTCTTTACCTTTAGATTAGGTGTGTGGTTGTTGTGATGTGTTCCCCCATGCTTTCGTTATGTTTTCTTTGATGACCCTTTTAACCCTTGTAGGTTCTTGGATATAAGAGTGATTATGTGTCCTAAAATTCCTCTATTTGTGGCATTATTCTTCCTCTATTATGTGTATTGATTTTTATAAAATTGGGGATGATGCAAAGTGTTGGGGGAATTTAGGATTCCCTTCCATGTTGACCCAAATTTGTAATTTTTATTTTGTCTTCTCATGCATTCTTCATATGGTCTGATATATTGGGGGGTTGATGATAATTCATCTATATACTATTACTATACTTACATATATTTATGAGTAGCTCTAACCCTAAAATATCAGATCACCCTTGTGTCCTTTGTCTATGATGTTATTGTTTCTTTTTACATTTTGGTTATCTTTCTCTCTTCTTTCCTTGATTTGTGATGTTGTGGTTTCATTTGTTTTCCCTTGTGTTTGCGACAATATCAATATGGTGACATCTTACTATGTCCCTCAAGCCACAACATCACTTTTTCATTCTTTCTTTTCTCTCCTTAAGATGTCGTCTGCCTCTGCATTGAACACACATCACCCTAAGGGGGGCTACCATGTTATCTTTGATTTTTGGAAAATGTATTCATTTCTAATGATTATTCTCTCAAAAATCCTTGCAAAATTTTTCAAAAATCACATTCTCAACAAGAACCCCATAGCAAAGTGTGTTTCCTTCATCATGGGTTTGCAAAGAAAGAACTTGAAGAATTTTCATCCAAGGAGGGAGAAAAATTTCCTATGAGAGAAGCGTTGATCTTCCTCTTGTGAGGGGCCATTTTCTTCCTTTTGGATTTCTTGATGAAGTGAAGATATTTTGAAAGGATTCCTTGATGGTGAATTGATTTTTGAAAAAATATTCTTCAACTTCATAAATACCGCTTCCATTGAGTGGACCCCTCTTCTTTTGAAGGGTTCCTGAGGGACCCCTTTGAATTACTTCCAATATTTTGACTAACTGAGTGACTATCTGCTTATTTTCCTATGTTGCTACTTTTTTTTCTCTAACATGTTTTATCTACGGATTAACATGTTGCTTTGTAGGTGCACCTCTGAAGTTGGTCCAACTCTGTGGAGTCCCCTTTCACTATGCTTCCTTCATGAGAAAGTACTTGGGGGAATTCCTTCTTTGCAAGTATGAGGTCCTATGAAGCACTTGCATCTTGGAAGATTTTTCCATCATTGGTCTACGGGCCTTTGATTTACTTTTTTCAACTTCATAGTTCTGCAAAGCTATATAGTCCTTTTGTTTGAACCTCCTAAGGAGAGAGTACATGTGGGGTCCTTTTCCTGCCCTATGTGTTCAATCTCATCAAATTGTGGTCTACTTCCTTGATGGTTTAGGTATACATATCTAACTCTTCAATCTAATTTATTGAACACTCATCAATACTTGTGCTCACTAAAGTGGGGGAAAATGTATAGGAGTGAATTTGTACCCCTATTTCCCTTTTGCATATCCTCACCTTAGAAAATCAAATCTGAAGGTGAAATTCCAAATTGGCCACTTTCCTTCCATCCACTTGGCATGTGTTTTGTGTGTCAGTGGGGGGATTTTTGCCATGGACATGAACACGAAACATGGATGTCTACACAATGTGCTGCCATCCTTGACAGATTATTGCCTCTAGATTCCACAGGGATGTTACACTTCTCATTGGGACAATTTGTAATGCCTCTGTGTGACCAACCAACCTAAAAATGACTTGTTTCCCTCTCATTTTGGACTTCAAAGGAATTCATTTCACACTGACTTCATCCTTTTCACATTCGTTAGAATTTTCATTCCATCCTTCACATCTTCTCAGAATTCTAGCAGCTTTCACAACTCGATTAAGCATTGTAGTAGCTAGTTACTCCATTCACTCCATCTTTGTTTATGTAGGCTGCCATAGAAGTTGCAAGCTTAGAGTCTTGTGAGGCCTCTGCACATCACCATTGGGGCTATGGAGACTTTTCCAAGTTTTTTCCTTGCATTCTCCCTTCATTGGCCTTTAGAACCTTTGGATGGAGGTGGTAATGGTTTACTTCTCCTTTTGTGGCTTGGTAGAGTAGCATAACATTCTTTAGTAGTGTTCAATCTCTCTTTCTTCTTTCCTTTATCGTACTTCTACTATGTTACTTTTCTGGCTATCTATGGAGGTGGAAACACCAAAGCGAGGGTTTGACTAAGGAAAACCCCTAACATCCGAAACAATTTTCCCTTCTTTCTTGTGTGTAGGTGAACATGTGCATCGAGCTCGCTAGCATACTAGCGCTTTAGTGAGTTGATATTCAGTACGCTTGTTTTTATCTACTTTATCATTTTTGTACTTTACTTTTCATACTTTATCATTCTGTTCATTTCATCAAAGTTATTAATCTAGTCTGTTAGTAGGTTTCTCATGGTTTTCTTACTACATTTTACATTTTCTGGTTGTATGGAAGCCAACACACCAGAGAGACACTAGCGTGTTGTGTTGTCATCCTAGACTCATGCTTCCATCCTCAGACAGAGAGTTGTTTGAGGTGCAGTTTGGACTCCAAAAACTGGCTCATCTAGCCTCAATTATATTTTTGGGTCTATAGAGTGATAGAATAACTTGTGAGTGCTCTTCATTCTCAATCCTCATCCCAAAACACCTGTTAGAGTGAGGTAAGTTAGGGCATCCCTCCGCTCTCGACTCTTCATGACCTGGAGCCTTGGTGTGTTTGGTACCCCTCTCTTACACTAAGTTTCAAAGGTAATAAGACAAGCATATGATTTCATTAGGGTTATCTTCATGGTTTGTAACTTAGTTCTTAAACCCTAATTGAAGTTTAGTTTGCAATAAGATAGAAGGATTTACTTTATGTGGTATTTCCTTAGTGACTTGGTATCAGTGGTCATGCACAACTTAAAACATGACTTAAGGGGTTAATCTCTATTCATTAACCGACCCCTCCACCTTTGGTAACTTGCTTGATAGGTCAAATCTCCAATTGCTACCATTCATATTAAAATCAATGGCTATATTTAATTGTATTCAAGGTCGGTTTATAAAATCAAAGGTCAATTTTTAAAAGTTACCAACAACTATCTCTCGAAGGTTTAATTTGATAGATAGTTGTTTGTTTGTGCATTGTGTGACTATTTTTTATCAATGGAAATGATGAAGGTGCCAAACTGAATATCAATGATTGATATTTATAGTTCGTTTGGATTCCAATGGGTAGTTGATGCAAATTGGATGTTGATATGAATTTAGTTTGGTGAGTATGGCTTTGAAGTGAGAGGAATGACAGACAGGTATAACAGTTTTTTATGACCTAAATATGATGATTGCTAGTGGATTAAGTTAGATTTCATAACAATGTTTTTTAGATTGATGAAATAATGCTATGATAAGTGAAAATAAGGGAGATGAATTTTTTTAGAGTAGTGACTTTTTTGGAAATGGAGTAACCCTCTGAGTCTTTTCAAATTTTCCCAAAGTGATGTTTAGCTAGTGAGGCTTGGTTTAGTAGTGAGGCATGATATTTAGCCAATGATGCTTGTTTTTTAGACAATGAGGCACACAACTTGTAACTTGTAAGGTTTTAGCCAATGAGGATTGTTGTTTAGCCAATGAGGCACACAACTTGTAATCTATAAGATTTTGGCCAATGAGGCCTAATGAAACTTATTTTTAAAGTGATTTTTTGCCCTTTTAGGGTTTTCCACTCACAAACCTTGTGTTATGTCTCCTCTTGGCAGTTTATCTAATTGTTATTTATTTATTTTATGTTTTTTCAAGTATTATGTTCTAATTTTCATGTCATTGTAACTCCCTCAACATTTAGTTTCTATAATGTTTGAAGTGTTTTCAATGGGTTGCTTTGCATAAGACAAGTGAATTAAGTATTGAAAATTTATTTCTAATTAGACCATTGATTTATCCCCCATCTTAGTGGTCTTGTGCTTTCAAAAGTGGTATCAGAGCATTAGGTTCCTTGCACAAGTTTAATCAACTTAGGATATCTTGGTACTAGAGTATTTATTATGGCTAATCAGGAAGGTTTTTTTACTTCTAAAGAACCACTATTTGATGGTCTTGGTTTTGTTTTTTGGAAATTTAGAATGGAGTCCTACTTATCCTCTCTAGGTTATGATGTTTGGTAAACTACTGAAACTAAATATACTGCTACTAAGGAACCTTCCACTATAGATGAGAAAAATTCCTATGAGTGTAATGCCAAGGAAAAAAATGCCATATGTTGTGGATTGACCAATGATATACTTGTTAATATTATGGATTGTAAACCTACAAAGACTATGTGGAATAAGTTATCTAGTATCTATTAGAATGATGACAAAGTCAAGGAAGCCAAGTTACAAACCTTTAGAGCTAAATTTTAAGAATTAAGAATGAATGAAGATGATAAGGTTGTTCATTACCTCTTATGAGTTCCAGTGATAGTTAATGCTATATGTGGTTTTGGCTAGTCCTTGGAAGAAAAAAATAGTTGTCAAGAAGGTACTAAGATCATTAACATATAAGTATGATTCCAAGGTATCTACTGTAGAAGAGAGGGAAATAAATAAACTTATCTTAGATGAACTTCATGGCACATTTACACCTTATGAGATGAGAATTTGTAATGATGAATCTACAAGAAAAGAGGTTGCCTTTAAATTTTTCAAAAAGGACAAAGTGATCAATTCTAATTTAGAGAAACTGAATGACAATGAATCCAAGTTTGTAAGCAAAGTAAAAAAATGGTCAATAAAGTATAAAGGGAAGCTTCCATTCAAGTGTTTCAGTTGTAGTAAGATTGGAGATTATGATACTAAATGTCCCTATAAATATCCTTAAAGTGATGAGGAGAACAATAGGAGACAAGGAATGAAGAAATAGTTTACTCCTAAAAGGAAAAAAACTTTTTCAAAAAGAAGAAAATTCTATTCATTAAGGATGTTGATATAATAGATAGTTGTTCAGGAGGTTCTATTGAATAAGAAGAGGAAACTTTTTTTATGACTAATGTTAGTGAAAATGAGAAATAAAAGAGTGAAGATCAATCTGATAGTAACGAAGAAGAGGTTGATTTTGTGAGAGAATTGAGATGTGCTCTTGTTGAAATAAAAAGAATTAAAAAGGAGGTAGTAGTGTAAAGAAATTAGACCTAGAAGGATACTAAAAATTTGATCAACAGGGTTAATGAGTCTGAAAAATTACTTGTAGATATAAAGCTTGAACTTGAAGAGAATAAGAGGGTATGTGCAAGATCATCATGGAAAAAATAGGCCCTTAAGTGGCAAAAAATTCAGAAAAATCAAATTTAGGCAACTTGATGTAAAAATTTGAATAAGTTATCTATATTATTTCAAAAATATGTAAGAATAGAATATGTAATAAATTCAATGTATTTTCTAAACTACTAGGTTTATTGAAAAAATAAAAACATCTATTTGGTAAAAATTTAAAATTTTAATGTAGTAGTACTTAAATTTTAGGGAAAAAATAAGAAGTAGGTGTTTGTCTGACCACCCTAACCACAATAAAATGATAATATTTTTTTATAAGATTTTAGATATAAGTAGAGGACTCATGTACGAATGTGATGCATATCTTTTTGTAATTTTTTTCCAAGTAAATAATTAATTATGATTTTTTTATTACAACATTTAAAAAATATAAAAACTTGTATGTCTAACCACCTTAACTTGGTCAAAACTTCATGAAATTCATTTTTTTTCTTTAATCCTATAGTATGCAAAACATAGAACCTGATGCATGTTTTACATTCAAAAAATGTGATACCATTTGAAAGCTATAGATGTTTTTCAATCAACCTATCAGTTAGGACTTTAGTTGTAATTCAAATAGAAAATGAATAATAATTATTTATTAAATTCAAAGTAAAGCATAATTTATATTGGTGGAAAGCTAAGAATCTCCTTTAAAAACCCTTTTCATTTCATTAATTTTGGGAAAAAAATAAGTTGTTAGCCACATACCCTACAAATACCCATCATATTGCCACTTTTTTGCCCATCATGATCCTGCACATACCCAAGAGGATTGTAGAAGTCACCAAAATGGAGTTAGACACTAAAGAAAAAGAGTGTTATACTTTAGAGGGAAAAGTTTTGGCTTTGAGGAAAATGCTAGATATCTATGATAGCAATGAAAAGTTAGTAGATCTCTTGGGTAAGCAAAAATATCACAAGGATACTACTAGTTTAGGCTTTGAAAAAGGACATAGTTCAAAGGTCAAAGAAACTCCTAGGAAGAAGATTGATCTAAACTACTATTCTGCTACTCCTAAGGTTGAAGACAAGAAGAAGACAAAAGAAAGTACTCCTACACAAGCCACCAACAACAAGTTCAAAAAATTCTTTCATTCAGGATAGTATCAAATGACCAGGTTTGAAAACTCTTTCCATGGTTATTGCTATTCATGTTATGAATTTTGTCATAGAGCAATAGAGTGTTGGATGAATGAAAGAAAAGTTGGTTGGAAAAAGAGTCCTTAGGAATGGTCAAATATATGAGATAATGTCCTATGTTATAAATGAAACCATCTAGGTCATATTGCAAGGTTTTTTAGGACACAAGTAAAAATGGAATTTTTTTTATTTTCAAGAGACTATAATTCTTTTGTTCCTCCTGTTGGTTACAAGGTCATATTGTATAGATGCCATAATTTTGGACATAAAGCACTATTTTGTAAGAGTAATCTGGTAAAACCTTTTATTAATCATAAGAAAATAGGCACTATGAATGTTTGGAGAAGAAAACAAGAGAAAGAGAAGAAATAATTTAAGCTTGTGCATACTGCACAAGTGACATCTATAATTGCATAAATAGAAGCATGAGGTGGTGCAGGAGCACGCTGTTCAATGAATGTATTCAAAAGGAAAAAAATGTATTTTTATTTGTAAAGCAATGTAAAATCATGTAAATATTTGTAAGAGGTCATATTCAATGTATTTAAAGTCTTTAGCAGGTCCTTAGGAGGACAAAAGATGGAAAAAGCAAGAATTTGTAAAATTGCTAAAAATTGTCAATAGTGTAAAAGATGCAACAAGCAAGAAAATTAGGAATACCAAAGGTCATGAGGTATTTTGGGTAGTTTTATTTGATGGAAGAAGTTGTAGAGCCTTTAAAAGCATGGTAAAGGCATGGAAGAGATCAACTTTGTATTCTTGTAATCAAATTTTTAAATAAAGTCCCCTGTTCTACAATTTTTTGAGTTTTATCTTATTTTACCAGTCCTTGTATGGACTGTACTAAGATATAGAAGTTATAATTTTATTTTTTTTATAGGGAAGTGAATCAACCATCATTTAGAAGTATTTTGAAGAGGCTTATTCAGTTTTAGGAGGTTTTTGAGAAACAAGAATTTAGTAAACCCTCAAAATTAGGTTTTGAGAGTCTTTTAAAGAATAAAGCCTCCATCCCATCGATGTAGGGATATTTGATCTATGGGATGGATTGAATAAAGTTTATTTTTGTGTTTTTATTGTATGTGTGTGGTGGCAGAATAGTGGAAGGTAAAATTGTAGAAATATGGTTGTTGCTCTGTAGATTTTCAGAATTTTCATGCATGTAAATGATGCCTCCAAGTGGTGACATGAAGAATTGGTGATGGAAAGGGGTAAAAGGTGGTGGATTATGTTTATTCAGGCTTATTACAATGTGTTGGAAGCATATTCAATTAATTTTGAGGTTTGTAATGGGTATTTTTATTGAATCCGCATTCTTTTGTGTTGATAAAGCCTATAATTAAGGGGTTCAAAGACTAGTGTGTATTTGAGCACTTTAGCCCCTAAGAATTGATGATTCTTGAGTTTTGTCACATGAATGAAGACTGTGGTTATTTAATGGATTGGAGTTGGTTTGTTGTGAGTTGTTTCACAAAAGTAACCTAATTGAGTACATTTTCAGCAGTAAAGTTTAGTTTTCTAAAGATTGTTTCAAAACAATGTTATTTGAATTTGAGATATGTTATTATTGACTGAAATGGGTACCTTGAACAATGAATTGCTTAAGGATTTTTTTATAAATATTGCTTAATATACCCACTTTTTTAATGTTGCTATGCTACTAGAAGATTAGTGATTGAATGCTTGAAACTGTCTTACTGATGGAACAATAATTTGGATGATTAAATCTTCCTAGAATCTAACAAAGTAAAGGTGTTAAAAATGTACTAAAGGGTTGGGGAGGATTCTATTGGTAAATCTTATTGAATTTGATGCTTTGGGAAATGTTTAACTAGTGTACAAGATGGTGTGTTGACTAATAGTAAGGGTGTCACTATGAAACAATAAATGGAAAAGATGTTTATGATATGAAATTGACCTAAGGAAGTTGTTTAGGATATTTCAAAGTTTGGTTAAAGGATTGAATCAAGAATAAGTGAATGATTGTCTTTGGGTCTTGGGAAATAATGTGGAAAGAAGAATTCCTTAGTGAATAATGAAAGAATGGATTGTTTCAGAGATTCAAATCAGGTTTTTGTGTCAATTTGATGTTGATAATGGTTTGGATTATGGTTTTGGTGAAATTGGAATACTGACTTGTCTTGAAGCTTTGTAGAATGAAGAATCAAGTGAAATTGTGTGAGATTTTGGTGAACGAAATAAAGAATTCTAGGTGTTTTGTATTTGGTTTTCTCCATGGGAAGTTTGGGTTAGTAGAACCCTAATGGATTTTTTTTTGTGAATAGATGCTCCTGCATCATGAGGTTAGGCAGAGATTTTTATAATTTTATTATACAAACCCCGTAGACAATAACAAAGAGGTTGTATATCAGTCATAGTATGTTTTTGATATGTAATAGTGTAGAGACAATGCATTTGCATGTGTTCAGTAGTTTTTTGGCATCAGGTTTTATCATTAATATCAAAATCATTTATGTCACATGTTTTTAGTTGGACATGATCTTAGTTGATCTCGGGTTCTTTGTTGATTGTTCACTGAATGATCAATTGTTGTATATATGTCTAATAGTAGTATAGTATTGATGTCAAAGATGCTCAAGTGACAAGTGGTAGCAAGAATGCATTTTTGTCAAATCCTACCTTGTATCAAGGTACATAATGAGTATGTGATAGCAATATTATTATTGATATATCAGTGGTTCTAGTCATCAATCATAATGTCATAGGATGTGCTTATCATAAAGATCAGTTCATGTCTAGTGCAGGAGCACCATGTTACATTAAAGCCTCCATGAGGCCAATTTGTAAATGATTTGTTAAGGAGATCTTATGGTTCATTCAATAAGGTCTTTTAAGACCATTACAATGTGTTTAAGTTAGTTTATGGGTGTTTAGATAGGGTATGTGGTCATTGTATCAAATTTGCAAAAAGTGAAAATGTTGTCAATTGAGGTCCACAATAGGTTTTAGGTGTTTTTTCATTGGAATAAGGTCATAGTAGACCACTTGTGATGTAAATTGAGTCTATTGGGTTTATTTTGTAAAAGTTGCATAGATTGGTAAAAGTGTCAAATGTTGTAAAATTGGAAAATTGGAAAATTGCAACAATAAGAATATGAAGGATCAAAAGTCATGTAGAAGTTATTGAGTTGGCTGTAGGTAGTTGAAAAAAGTTTTAAAATTCATAAATATCCTCAATGCATCATTGTAATGGGGTGGTGGAAGATTTATTTAAAGTTTGAAATGAAGAAACCCTTATTTTCTTTATTTTACATGCCTTCATCCCTATTTTGATGTTTTGTATGGAAGATATGGCCCTGATCATGGAATGAGACTGAATTGATGTGTTAATGGTTTGAGTCCTCTTTATTTTGAAACAATTTTCATTTAATTTTATAAGGAATGTAAGAGATATTATGGTTTTTTTGAAAGATGTCTAAAACCATGCATTAGGATAAACAATGGACAAGTTTAATTGTGTTTCTATGATTTTAGCTAATGGAAATTGTTGAGAATTTGTGAAATGGTTCTTCAATGTGTATACTTACATGTCCTAAGTCAAAAGGTTGTGGAGTTATGGTTTTCTATTGAAACCATGATTTCCTAGGACTATATTTATGCATGTTCTAGCTAGTACAGTAGAATAAATAGAGGGTTTTGTTGTTTTTTTATTGAATTTAACATCCATCATAAGGGGAAGTGTTTGGGAACAATGTCAAGGTGTATTGGAAACCCTTTTCAATCTAGGTTTTTTCAAAGTAATCAATATTGGAGTGTATATCCCTTAAATGGTCATGACTGTGTTTCTTCTATGGTAGATAGGTAAAGAAGGTAAAGTAAGGGTTTTGAATGCTTAATTCTAAAACCTAGTATTACAAAAATTGCAAATGTTTGGACTTAATATTATGGAATGTGGTGAACCTTCTTCAAATTTGGGATTAGATGAAACTAAAGGTGTTGAGCCCATCTATACTACTGCCCTGTTATGACAGAGTTGACTATTGAAGGAAAACAGTGTTTGGTAAGATTTGTAGTACTCCATGTTGTATGGTGTGTAAAATATTGAAGGTCATTTGTGTGAGTGTCATGAAAGTATGTAAAATAGTGATGAATGTTAGAGGGTCCCAAATGGTGTCCAAGTTGACAATTTTTGTATTGTTTCAAGAAACCTAAATAGGCCTAAAAGGTAGGCGACAATCATTATTTAGTAGTGTTGTTACAAAAAAAAGTTATCCCAATTTTTGAAATGTCTTAGAATCCCTTAAAAGGTGTCCAAATATCTCTTCACAGTTATGTGTTGAGGTCTACAATAAATGTTATGGTTGATAGTTTCTTGTAGGATGGTTATTAGGAGTTTGACAGTTAATGAAGAAATGATCAATAAGATAAAGGGGCAGAATTTGGTCAGTATTTGTTTTGGTTGAGTTAGAGTTCATGAGGTGCAAGAGGGAAATTTGTGTCCTTGTTTGGGCTAGAGAAGTTGAAAAATCAAGATTTTTCCTTTGTAGAGATCATTTTTGAGAGAATATTTCTTGTAAACTTGAAGAAGAAGAATGGATTGAGTCCATAGTTGAGGAATATGCATTCATGTGATTGATGTGAACCAATTAGCACTGTATCAATTGGTATCAGAGCTCAAAAGGTACTAGGAAAATATTTTTTTGGTTGTGTGTTTATGGTTGTGTGCAGGCTAGTGGCCAAAAGACTAGGTAAGGCAAAGAAGTTGAGAAGAAAGGTTAAAGGGACTTGCTTAGAGAAGAATATGGATTTGTTGAGAAGATACCAGTAGGTTGAGGGAATAGAAAGGAGAAGAAACAAAAGAGGAAACAAGAAGAAATAGAGATGGAGAGGAAAAGAGAGAAAGTAAACCAGTTGGAGGTTGAACAAAATATCAAAGAGTTAGAGCAAGTTTGGGAGCTATTGAAGGAGATACAAGAGGAGATTATATAGTTACATGAGAAAAAAAAATCTAGTTGGAACTTACCAATCAAGAAAAGGGTCACATGGCCTATTGAGAAGATTATGTTGAGAAGAAAACAAGAAGAGAAGATGAAGCCCCTGTTAAAGGAAGAACAAAGAAAACAAGTTGAAGAGATTGTTGATAATGAAGAGTTCAAGCAAGTGGAAGGAGAAGAGCACTTAGAGTTTGAAGGCCTTGAATACATAAAGACACCAAGTGTAAAGGAAGATTCAATGGTGAAGAAAGAAGGAAAAGATGAGTTGGTGATCAAATATGATAAAGAGAAGGGAAAAGATGGATTGGAATTTTAGATACAATGTGGGCTACCAAGGTATGAGAATACAATGCTTACTTCATTGTTTCATAAGAATTTTAATGGATTTTTTCAGTTTTCTCCAAGTAAAAACTTAAAATTGTGATGAGGTAGTAGATGTAGACATTATGGTTGGTAGAACAGAAGGCAAACCAAGGTGTATATTTTTTGGATGAGTTTGAGCATGTACATGATGATAAGGTTGAAGGAAGACACATTTTTCTTATTGTGTTTGTAATTTCAAGGAGTAAACCAAGAGTCAAGATGATGATACGTTTCAAGGAAGACACTCATCTCAAGGAACCAGATTTATACCACTCACAAATTTTTGTGCCTACAAGTGATGGTGAAGATACTTTTCTTTTTGTGGTTTCTTTACTCTTGGCTACCTACCTCAAGGGACTTGAATTTCTTTTTCAAGGGGATTTTGGTGTAAGAGCACCATGTTGCATTCAAGCCTCCATGAGGCCAATTTGTAAATAAGTGGCTAAGGAGTGCTTAGGGGTCATTCAATAAGCTCTTCCAAGACCATTACAATGGGTTTAAGTCATTTGATGGGTGTTTGGATAGGGTATGTGGTCATTGTATCCAATTTGAAAAAAGTAAAAAATGTTGTCAATTAAGGTCCACAATAGGTTTTAGGTGTTTTTTCATAAGAATAAGGTCATAGTAGACCACTTGTGATACAAATTGAGTCTATTCGGTTCATTTTGTAAAAGTTGCATAGACTGGTAAAAGTGTCAAATGTTGCAAAATTGCAAAATTGCAAAATTTCAACAATAAGAATATGAAGGGTCAAGAGTCATGTAGAAGTTGTTGAGTCAGTTGTAGGAAGTTGAAACAAGCTAGAAAAGGCATGAATAGCCTCAATGCATCATTGTAAGGGGGTGGTGGAAGATGTATTTGAAGTTTGAAATGAAGAAACCCTTATTTTCTTTATTTTCCACACATTCATCCCCATTCTGATGCTTTGTATGAAAAATATGGCCCTAATCATGGCATGAGAATAAATGGATGTGTTAATGGTTTGAGTCTTCTTTATTTTTCAACAAGTTTCATTTATTTTTTATTGAGTAATGTAAGAGATATTGTGGTTTTTGTGAAAGATTCTTGAAACCCTGCATTAGGGTAAACAATGGACAAGTTTAATTATGTTTCTATGATTTTAGACAATGGAAATTGTTGAAAATTTGTGAAATGGTTCTTCAATGTGTATACTTACTTGTTCTAATTTTGTAGGTTGTGGAGTTATGGTTTTCTATTGAAATCATGATGCCCTAGGATTGTATTTATGCATGTTCTAGTTGGTACAATAGAATAAACAATGGGTTTTTTTTGTTGAATTTAACATCCATCATAAGGGGAAGTGTTTGGGAATAGTGTCAAGGTTTATTGGGGGCCCTTTTCAGTCTAGGTTTTGTCAATGTAATCAAGATTGGATTGTATAACCCTTAAATGGTCATGACTATGTTTCTTCTATGGTAAACTAGTAAAGAAGGTAAAGTAAGGGTTTTGAATGCTTAATTGTAAAACCTAGTGATTACAATTAGTGCAAATGTTTGGAGTTAATATTATTGAATGTGGTGAACCTTCATCAAAGTTGGGATTCGATGAAACTAAAGGTGTTGAGCCCATCTAGACTACTGCCCTATTATGAAAAATTTGACTATTGAATGAAAATGATGTTTGGTAAGATTTGTAGTACTCCATGTTGCATGGTGTGTAAATTCTTGAAGGTTATTTGTTTGAGTTTCATGAAATTTTGTAAAATAGTGATGAAGGTCAGAGGGTCCCAAATGGTGTCCAAGTTGACAAGTTTTGCATTGTTTCAGGAAACCTAAATAGGCCTAAAAGGTATGGGACAATCATTATTTAGTGGCGTTGTTACAAAAAAAAGTTATCCCAATTTTTTATGTCTTAGAATCCCTTAAAAAGTGTCCAAAAATCTCTTCATAGTTTTGAGTTCAGTTCTACAATAAAATCTATGGATGACAATTTCTTGTAGGATGGCTACTAGGACTTTGAAAATTAATGAAGAAATGGTCAATAAGATGAAGAGGAAAAATTTGGCCAGTTTTATTTTGGTTGAGGTAGAGTTCATGAGGTGCAAGAAGGACATTTGTGTCCTTTTTTGGGTCAGAGAAGTTAAAAATGCAAGATTTTTCCTTTGTAGAGATCATTTTCTAGAGAATATTTCTTGTAAACTTGAAGAAGAATGTATTGAGTCCATAGTTGAGGAATATACATTCATGTGATTGATGTGAACCCCTTAGCACTACATCAATTTCATCTTCATCTCATGATGTTTTGTTTTTGATAGTTGGTTGTATTATAAGGTATTCACCCAATATGGAAGAACTAGTGTGTTATCCTCTTGACAAAGAAACATTGGATATTGAGCATAAAGTTATTCAAAGGACTATGTATGCTTCAAGAACATCATGAATAGAATCAAGCTATAATCATGTCAAAGTTTCTTCATTTATCATGAGTATCAAGGATTTTCTATTGACATCTCATGCATATCAAGGTCTTGTTATTGTTTTTTCTAAGGTGTTTGAACATGATTTGTGGTTAAAAATCATCCTTCCAATGGGGAGTGGCTTAACTATTTCCATGTGTAGTGAATGTGTTCTAGATTAGAAAGTAAAATTTTACACTTTTCAAGTGCCATGACAAGAATTCTCACTATGTTCAGTACTATACATACATTGATAATGTTTGCATTTCAATGATCAATGTGAATATTTTGACATTGGTAGTCAGTGCTATGTACACTTGCTTCATTCACAAGACAATGACATTTCATAGTGTGACAGTGGCTTGATAATATTAGTGGTTAGCTACAACATAATTATCTAATAAATTTATAAAGTGTTATTTTGAAGTAACATTTTTAAGTCACATTACATCCTTATGATACTATGTATAATCAATGGATAGTAACTTGTTCAATGAGGTTTGGACAATGATAGTGGATAATGGTTTGTGTGGTGAAGTTGAATAATGAATACATAGCTAAGTGGTATTAACTTACTTTTATACTTAGTTAAGTGGTTAAACATGATACTCAATAAGTATGGGTGTACAAATTTCTTGAGTTAACATCAACACCAAAAGAAAGATCATAGTGTCTATGCCTTGCAAGCCTTATGTGGTAGTCCTCAAGGTAGTTTAGAGATATACACCTATAGGAGTCTTCATATGTTTGATAAATGAACAAGTTTGTCATAGGCCTAAAAGAGATAGTGGTGTGAGTGATATTGATAGAGTAAGGAAAAAGTATCCTATTCTCCTAACTATGAACAAAGTACACTCATATCAATAAAGGTCCTCATGAGAATCAATAGAATTTCAAGTGGCTACAATACCAAAAGATGTAGTATCACAATGTGGTATTTTGAGTAATGATGTTTTGAGCATTCCTTGATGGAGTGATAGTGATCTTTCCTCATTTTGAAATGCTTATCTTGCATACTATTCAGCTCAATTTCAAGGTTATAGTGATCAGTGTTGTATGGCTTCTATGATGTAGATAGTTTGTACTCACAGTAGTTGCTTGTGATCTATTGAATGAGATAGTGGTTGCTTGATTCTAATAGTTTCATAAGGGAAAATGTTCTTTTCTCTTCTTGCATGGTCCCATGCATAGTTGGTTTCTCTTTCACTGTCATTTCTTGCATAGTTATGTTTTGTCTTGAATATGAAAGGGCCCAGTAACAACAATGAGTATGTAGATGATAATATGATATATACTTATACTTATTTTACCTCTTTCAAGTGTCATGAATGATGTTGTATCAATTTGATGATAGTATTCTTTTTAAATCTTTCATACCTTAGTATTGACAGTTATATACATTCAATTGCTTTAAAAGTAAGTGACAATATGCAGATGATACAAGATGATGGTTATGATATAGTGTTATATGCATAATGGAGGTGTGGTAGTCTACTCATGCTATTGGTATACACCTTACACATTTTGATAGGTTTGGAATATAAGTTGATAGTGGTTTCATACTCATTTATGTGTTTTCTTTAGAGATCTTACTATGTCTGATTGGTTAGTGATGTGTCGATTGATGATTTTTATGATAGTGCTACACTATTCTCTCAGTCCTATTAGTATTTGATGCTTCAAAATTTATTGTTCATTCAGGTTGATGTTTTCAATACACAATGTTGTGGCATTCCATGTTTTCTCTTACACAATACAATGTTCTTTATGTGTTTTGTTCCTTTATGTACCATGTTGTTAGTGCTATTACCAGTCGCAGGGGTAGTATGATGTGTATCTTGAGAATTCCAAGGGTAGTATCAATGTTGGGCTTTATATTGATTTGTGATGGTGTCATCATTGCTTTGGAAGTGCTATGATATAGGTTTAAATATGTCATTGACAATGTGTAGAAACACCAAGTTACAAGACTAACAATGATTCACTCTCAACCTTTCAACTAGGCACCAACATGGAGATAAGGCCTCAACTTTGTATTCATGACTTATTTTCCTTCATTATGGACCCAAACCCTAGGAACAATCTTAAGAGACCCAAAAAAACTTGTTGTGAATGATTTCAAAGCCCAACCCTTTGACTTAGACACAAAACCAATTTTTCACCTTAACTAGGCTACTAGCCCAACTAGGCCTCTAGCGAAGGATTTTTGACTTTGCACTCAAACATTCCAAAGGAACCTCCAAAATAATAATTGAACTAGATGTGGTTTTTAATGATACATAACATACTAGATTCTTGATGGCACTTGTTTTGGAGCACACCAATCAAAAATCTGTTGTTTCCTCAAATTTAGGCCTAATTAGCCCTCTTTTTCAAAGCAACACATCTTTAAACTCAACCCCTGACAATGAAACTTTCAGAAGTCCCTTAAAATGACTCCAAACCAAGGAATCCAAGTTTTTAGACCTCTATGACACATCTAACATGCTCAAACACAAACCCCTCCTTAACTTGCCTCAAAAAGTAGGGCTTCTTGAAAACTAACTTTCCAATCACTTCCAAAACTTGCTCATCGACTCTACACCATTAGGAAAAAATATTTAGTCTATCTCAACTCAAAAACATGCCCCTCATTAAGGCAGATCTTTTGCTGCTATACCCTAGCCTCCATCTTCAAGCACTTTTCCCTTTGACAACTTGGTGTACACCTTGATATTCTTCCTTCCTGCATATTAGTTGGTTAAATATGTATAATACATGTTAGGAATGATCCATTTCATAGGTCACAGCAGCATTTTACCTTGAAATGGATCAATCATCTATGAAAACTTCAAAATTAGTGAAAAATCTACACTTTTTTTAGGACAGTCAGCAATATAATGCAAAGAACTGATTATAAATGTGTGTTAGATAATTCAAGAGGTTAATTGAAAGTAAATACAGGTTATTGAACCATCCAATTGATTAGAAATTCAAAAGGAATCAATAGATCATCAAAAAGACTCAAAAAAATGCAAGTAAATAGTGTTTTTTAACTATTTCCTAAAGCAGTCCGTACAGTCACTTCTCCAAAAGCCCAACCTCCATAAAAATGATTATTTTGGCTTTTTATATCCTTTCCGTAACTGATCCAACCGTTTGGAATTGATTAAGTTGCATAAAATTGATTAAAACTCAAAAAACTACTTTCCCGCCCAAAGTGAAATTCAAAAATCTGAATTTTACAATCTTGAAATTTATTAGAATCTACCACCTAAAAACTATTGGATCTTCAATATCCAACTTTATTTGACCTAATTAAAGCATTAGATTAATAATTAAAGCCCTATGACATGATAATCTCAATTACATAGCATTTTGGTCCTAGGGTCCTTATCAGGACCCTTAGGATAGTTGACTCTCTTAACACATTGATCCTTTCCAAATGCCATTATAGGCTTTAAAAGGTCATAGTTGATGTTTTGATATGCTAGATAGGTCCTCCTGACCCTTGCAAACTTCTGACCTTTGAAGAACTCCTTGAAGGCCTTGGGTGCTCTTGCACCATTCTCCCCAAGAAAAAAAGATATCTTGCCCCAAGAAGTGTCCCATGTGTTGCCACAAAAAGACCCCTTTCTCTCATATGTTTTCATCTTCCAATGAGAAGGTATGTAGTCTCCCAAAGTCATTGTATTCCTCTTTTGCCAATCTGCACTCTTGACATAATCAAAACATTGATGAGACTGCCCTCTTAGCTGTTTGATCACAGCCTGCCCTTGTACCCTGTTTCTACCTTCATTCCCCTGATTTCCTTGTGAAAAGATACCATCACTATCACCCTCAATTATAGGGAATTCAATATTCCCCACCTTAATACTGTCCAAGTCCCACAAATTCTGATTTTTAGGACTGTGTGCTTCAAATCTCTGCTGTAGCTTACTATTTATCGACCAACCAATACCTTCCTCAGTCCTACCCTACTCATTTACCTGCAAATGCTTCTCAAAACAGATTACAAAGTTCTCATTATACTGCTTGAAAGGAAAAGGAACCAATTTATATCTACTAGCATCTTTATGAACCAAATATGTATTATGGAATCCATCATGCAATGTCCTTCTAGCATACTGCCATGGTCTTCCCAAGATGATATGACCACAAGTCATTGGAACGACATCACAAAGCACCCTATCATGATATGATCCAATTGAGAAATCAACAAAAGCTCTCTTACCAATCTCTACATGTTGTACTTGTGTTACCCAAGTGGCCTTGTAGGGAGTAGGATGATCAAATGTTTCAATCCCCAACTTGGTTATCATATCAAGTGAAACTAAATTGCTATGTGACCCTGAATCTATGAGCAATCTGCATATTTTACCATGACTGAGATAATTAGTCTTAGAGATAGTTACCTTTGGCTCTTGATGAAGTCTTTCTCCTTGCTTGACCATAAGAAACTCACCATTAGTCATAGGGTGGTATCGCTCTCTAAATGCTGGGTCTACTACTGCTGGAACTACTGGTTCAGGGTCAACCACAGGAACGTATGCATCTGGCTCTTAACTGATGGATCATATGCTGCTCTAGCCTCTGCTGCTAGCTCTGGCTATGGTATAATAGTATATGCCATGAATTTTTTTGATTCCTCCTTCTTGTCTTCTTCTTCTTGTACCAAGTTAGCTCTCCTATCTCTGCCTCTATTAGCTTGTTCCCATTTAGGACACTTGAAGGAAGGATGCCCTGGTTCATTGCAATTGAAACATCTACCTGTGAATGGTCCTCTACCTTGCCAAATCTACCTCCTCCTCTAGGAGTGTAGCCACCTCTTTGATCAGAAAATACCTCTTTACCTTTGTCATTGTTGCTTTGTCCTTGTTCTCTATTACCTCTGCCCCTGTTTGAACTACCTCCTCTTCCACCATTGTTTGATCTTTCTTGCTTCCTCTTCACCTTTTCTTCTGTTCTAATGGCCAACTAAAAACATTCTCCCAATGTCCCTGGCAATTGCAAACAAATCTCATCTTGTAGATTGTACCTCAAGCCATTGATGTACTTGGCTATTTTCTCATCCTCTTCTTCATAAACTCCTCTAATACTAAGCTTGTGAAATTGCTCAGTATAGGACATAACATCCAAGTCCTTTTTCTTTAATTTTTCCTCATCCTTTTCACATGAATGGTATAATCAGATGGTAGAAACTTCTCCTTCACCAAACTCTTCATCCTTACCCATGTAGAGACTTTTTCCAATCCTCTAGCCAACCTATCATTTTGAAAACTTATCCACCATTTCAATGTTGTGCCTCTCAACTTGGTTTTAGCAAACTTAACCTTCCTCTCTTCATCCATCTCCTCAAACTCAAAGTAGTTTTCTAAGGCATCAAGCCATCCCAACACCTCTTCACTATCCATCTTCCCTTGATATATAGGCAAGTCTATGTGGCTCTTTCCTCCATGACCTTGTACTGCCTTCAACAATCTTAGTAACCTCCTTTCCTCAGGGTCCTCTATCTCATCTCTTGTTGTTCTTGATTTACCCTCATGCTCTTCATCGACTCCTCTCAAGGTTATTTATCATGGTCTCTCTCTCCCTTCTCCATTTCCTTTCTTCTCTTGCTCTAGCCTGCTCTCTTGCTACTTCTTGTTCCCTTCTTTCTCTTCTCTCCTTTCCAAGATTTCCTTCAACTCTTCCAACTCTCTTACCAATTGGTTTTTTGGTGCCATTACTGATTCTCCAATCCCTAAAGGACCTACTCACTACTCTGATACCACTCTGATGCAGAGGGTCAGGGACTTTGAAAGAAACACCAAGTTACAAGACTAACAATGATTCACTCTCAACCTTTCAACTAGGCACCAACATGGAGATAAGGCCTCAACTTTGCATTCATGACTTATTTTCCTTCCTTATGGACCCAAACCCTAGGAACAATCTTAAGAGACCCAAAAAAACTTTTTTTGAATGATTTCAAACCCCAACCCTCTGAATTAGACACAAAACCAATTTTTCACCTTAACTAGGCTACTAGCCCAACTAGGCCTCTAGCGAAGGATTTTTGACTTTGCACTCAAAATTTCCAAAGGAACCTCCAAACTAATGATTGAACTAGATGTGGTTTGTGATGATACATAGCATACTATATTCTTTATGCCACTTGTTTTGGAGCACACCAATCAAAAATCTGTTGTTTCCTCAAATTTAGGCCTAATTAGCCCTCTTTTTCAAAGAAACCCCTCTTTAAACTCAACCCCTGACCATGAAAATTTCAACAGTCCCTTAAAATGACTCAAAACCAAGGAATCCAAGTTTTTAGACCTCTATGACACCTCTAACATGCTCAAACACAAACCCCTCCTTAATTTGCCTCAAAAAGTAGGGCTTCTTGAAAACTAACTTTCCAATCACTTCCAGAACTTTTTCATTGACTCTACACCATTAGGACAACATATTTGGTCCATCCCAACTCAAAAACATGCCCCTCATTAAGGCAGATCTTCTGCTGCTATACCCTAGCCTCCATCTTCAAGCACTTTTCCCTTTGACAACTTGGTGTACACCTTGATATTCTTCCTTCCTAAACATTAGTTGGTTAAATCTGTATGATACATGTTAGGAATTATCCATTTCACAGGTCACAACATCATTTTACCTTGAAATGGATCAATCATCAATGAAAAACCTCAAAATTAGTGAAAAATCTACACTTTTTTTAGGACAGTCAGCAATATAATGCAAAGAACTGATTATAAACATGTATCAGATCATTCAAGAGGTTAATTGAAAGTAAATACAGGTTGTTGAACCATACAATTGATTAGAAATTCAAAAGGAATCAATAGATCATCAAAAATACTCAAAAAAATGCAAGTAAACAATGTTTTTTCACTATTTCCTGTAGCAGTTCGTACAATCACTTCTCCAAATGCCCAACCTCCGTAAAAATGATTATTTTTCCTTTTTATATCCTTTCCCCAACTGATCCAACCATTTGGGATTGATCAAGTTCCATAAAAGTGATTAAAACTCAAAAAACTACTTTCCCGCCCAAAGTGAAATTCAAAAATCTGAATTTTACAATCTTGAAACTTATTAAAATCTACCACCTAAAAACTATTGGATCTTCAATATCCAACTTTATTTGACCTAATTAAAGAATTATATTACTAATTAAAGCCCTATAACATGATAATCCCAATTACATAGCATTTTGGTCCTAGGGTCCTTATCAGGACCCGTAGGATAGTTGACTCTCTTAACACATTCATCCTTTCCAAATGCTATTATAGGCTTTAAAAGGTCATAGTTGATGTTTTTATATGCTGGATAGGTCCTCCTAACCCTTGCAAACTTCTGACCTTTGAAGAACTCCTTGAAGGCCTTGGTTGCTCCTGCACCATGTTGTCGGGATTTGATGATAGTATTCTTTTTCAATCTTTCATACCTTAGTATTGATAGTTATATACATTCAGTTGCTTTAAAAGTAAGTGAAAACATGCAGATGATACAAGATGATTGCTATGATATAGTGTTATATGCATAATGGAGTTGTGGTAGTCTACTCATGCTATTGGTATACACCTTACACATTTTGATAGGTTTGGAATATAAGTTGATAGTGGTTATGTACTCATTTATGTGTTTTCTTTAGAGATCTTACTATGTATGATTGGTTAGTGATGTGTTGGTTGATGATTTTTATGATAGTGCTACACTATTCTTTCAGTTCTATTGGTATTTGATGCTTTAAAATTTATTGTTCAGTCAAGTTGATGTTTTCAATACACAATGTTGTGGCATTCCTTGTTTTCTCTTACACAATACAATGTTCTTTATGTCTTTTGTTCCTTTATGTATCATGTTGTTAGTGCTATTACCAATGGCAAGGGTAGTATGATGTGTATCTTGAGAATTCCAAGGGTAGTATCAGTGTTGGGCTTTATATTGCTTCGTGATGGTGTCATCTTTGCTTTGGCAATGCTATGATATAGGTTTAAATATGTCATTGACAATGTGTAGAAAAGGTGATTATTTTTGTCTCTCTATAAAGCTCATTTATAGGGGGGTGATTTTTTTTTAACCTAGGGTCCTTTTTCATTTGATGTCAAAGGGGGAGCAATAAGGTGCAAAATTGGTTGACATCAATGCCAAAGGGGGTGTTTTTTGGCATGATGTTTGTCATTGATTTCAATAGTTGAAATTCATGTTGCTCTTGTTAAAGGATTTGTGCTTGAAGTTGATGTTCATGAATTCATTGTTACAAGTTCTTTAATGTCATGTTTCAAGGTGCTTGTTTAGTCATGATTCCTATTCAAATATTTTTTGATGTACAAAGTTGGAGATGCATAAGGTGTTTGATGCCAATGTTATGCAAGGTGAGTTGTTTGGTATTGATTGGTGTCACAGTGCTTGCACATTTAATATGTTGATAGTGGTAGAAGTGCAACACAATGTTTCTTCATGGTGTGTGGTGTTGATGAAAACTAAAGCTTCATCTTCATAGTGGTAATGCTTGATGCATCCTTTAAATTTCATGTCAATAGAAGGCTTCATGTAGACTATGTCAGAATGTAATTTTAATTCATTCAGGTGGTCTATGTTCAAGAAACAATATCTTGCATCTATGGTATGATATGAGTTTCAAAGTTCATAACACAAGCATATGATTTCATTAGGGTTATCTTCATGGTTTGTAACTTAGTTCTTAAACCCTAAATGAAGTTTAGTTTGTAATAATATGAAGGATTTACTTTATGTTTTATTTCCTCAGTGACTTGGTATCATTGGTCATGCTCAACTTAAAACATGAATTAAGGGGTTAATCTATGTTCATTAACTGGCCCTTCCACCTTTGGTAACTTGCTTGATAGGTCAAATATTCAATTGATACTATTCATATTAAAATGAATGGCTATTATTTAATTGTATTTAAGGTGATTTTATAAAATCAAAGGTCAATTTTTAAAAGTTACCAAAAACTATTTATCAAAGGTTTAATTTGATAGGTAGTTTCTTGTTTGTGCATTGTGTAACTATTTTGGATCAATGGGCACCATGAAGGTGCCAAACTGAAGATCAGTGAATGATATTTATAGTCTGTTTGGATTCCAATGGGTAGTTGATGTGAATTGGAGGTTGATATGAATTTTTTTTGGTGAGTATGGTTTTGATGTGAGAGGAATGATAGATAGGTATAACAGTATTCATTTTTTGTATTAAATGGTATGTAGTATTTTATGATATGAAGATAATGATTTATAGTGGAGTAAGTGAGATTTTAGAATTGTGTTTTTCAAATTAATGAAATAATGCTATGATAAGTGTAAATAAGGGAGATCAAGTTTTGTTAGAGCTATGACTTTTCTGGAAACATTACAACCCTCTAACTTTTTTCAAATTTTCCTAAAGTGATACTTAGCCAGTGAGGCTTGGTTTTCTAGTGAAGCATGATATTTAGCTAGTGAGGCACACAACTTGTAACATATAAGGTTTTGGCTAGTGAGGCCTAATGAAACTTATTTTCATAGTGGTTTTTCACCCTTATAGGTTTTCCACTCATAAACCTTGTGTTATGTCTCCTCTTGGTGGTTTATCATATTGTGCTTGATTGGATATCTTTGTTCACGTATTATGTTTTGATTTTCATGTCATTGTAACTGACTCAACATTTAGTTTCTATAATGTTTGATGTGTTTTCAATGGGTTGCTTTATATAAGGAAAGTGAGTTAAGTATTGGAATTTGATTTCTAATTATACCAATGATTCACCTTCCCCCTCCTAGTGGTCATGTACTCCAATAGGCTATTCTTTTCATGCTAGTTATGAGAAATAGGACTAAGAAAGGGTTTTGTTAGATAACGCACTATGATTAACTATGCATCATATGCCAAAATTTACATAAGTGATTAACTAATGATTATTTGTCTTTCTTTGATATAAGTGAATATTGATTGTAGTTCTTTGAATTACTAAAATGGTGCTATAATTTTTCAATGTACACATTTGAAAATGTAGTGTGTTTTATGTACCATTTCAAGTGAGTGTTAAAAAACCATTGTGTGTCTTCAAACTTGCAATTTTCCATACATAAACACAATATAGTGAAATGATCTACTCATTTACAATGCACACCTACACATGTAAATGTATGAGTATGTCATGAGAAAAAAAGAGGTTGGAAAAGTTGTTGTGTTAGGAAACATAGTGTTATTAACATTTTTCATAAAAGCAAAAAACACAAAAAATAGAGCATGAGTTATTGTTTTTCTAGGAATATTGGGTCCTTTATCTTCAAATAATTAAACAACAACATATTTTAATGATGCTAGAACCCCACAAATATTTTATTAATTTAAAATAGTGAATTGTTATGATAATTTTGTGATAATGAAAATAAAGATTGTAGAAAACTTAGATATAGCTGCAATTATGTTTACATTAAAATATTCCAAGGCGTATCAGAAGCATCTTGGAGGGGACAACCTCCTCAATACCAAAACAATAATATAACATACAATTACAAGTTGTTATCTTTCTTTAAGCATTAGTAAAAGAAAACATCATATGGAAAAACTATTTGCCACCCATCATAACTAACTATCAAAACTGCTTGCAAGTGGATCCTCATTAGATTCACTATTTTCATTTTTGGCCTCATTCAAACAACGAGGGAATCCTAAGCCAATATCATAAATAAGCATTTGATTTCTCAATAGATTTGGAATGTGATGGTCTATAAATGCGCAGAGGGAATGAAACATCAGCTATATATCTCATTCAACATGTGGCTCGAATACATGACCATGCAATTCCATTGCATGGTCGAAAAAAATAGGACCATCATCTTATAGGCTACTAGTAAATGCTACTCTTACACATCTCACTTATGAGAATGATTGAAGCAATGGACATGTAAAGATACCACTGAGTGGGTATATGCTAGATTAATAAGTTATTTCACTTAATTAATTACATCATATTGGTTAATTAATTAAGTCATTTATCACTTTAGTTACTTCAGCTAAACTTAGGCACATTAATAATTAATTATTTATTAATTATTAAGTGTGGACACTAGGGTTTCCTTTTAGGGTTTCCTTTAGGGTTATGCATACATTTCTTTTATAAAGCAATTCATCTCATGTAATTTCTTAATTCCTGAATAATATCAATTTGTACATCTTCATGAAAATCTTTTCTTTTTTATTGTTTTTCTCTTTTGTGGAAGGTTTTTTTTGGTTTGCATGTTTGATCTTGGTTTCTAACATGGTATCAGAGCCTTGATATGTAGCCCCTTCTCAAATTTTTGGAGAAATTCAATTACAAAGCACATTTGGGGTTCCTCAAGGGATCCGACCTTGAGCATTTTTTTGGTGCATTTTGGAGCAAAACGAACACCACCATCACGTTTGCAACACCCAAAAACCCTAAGATCACCTATCTTTTTTCTCAAATTCGAGCAGTTGCGATAAAAGGAAAAATGTTTTTAGAGGCACAAAAATTCATACAGATATGAGCACCTCAATTTGTGTGCACATAGGTATAGGGGCTATTATTCTAGTTTTTATAAAAAAAATTCTCCATCATTAAAAAAAACTATATATAAGTTGCAAGTTTTTTTAATTTTTACACTGCATGTTCAAAGTTTTGAATGCATATTTCAAAAAAAAAAAAAAAAAGGGCCATTGACAGGCTAGCATAGGTTTGTGTTGGCCATATAGGCCATGGCCCCCCTATAAAAATCATTGGGGGCTTATTAAGCTAACGAACCTTTCACACCAGTCAGTGGTGCCATTCAACCACTCGTGGCTCCCCACTCTAGCAGTTGCTTCAAATTCTCAAACAGCCTTCACAAAATTTGATGCAGGTATAGAAATTTGACAACTCAATGAATATTTAAGTGAACCATGCATATTGACAATTGGGAATTTTTTTTCTGGCAGGGGGGCAACTTTTTTCGGTGACGGTCAAATGGCCATCAAAGTTTTGCTTAGTAAGTGCTAACATCAACATGAAATTAGCGGTCGTACGGTTCTCCTAGCCCCCCTCCTAGTCCCCATTTTCCCTAAAGGAGTATTTTTTTTTCTTTTTTGCATAACTTGGGCATATAGAGTCAAAATTGGGAAAACGAGATATTTCCAGAAAGTTGGTTCTGAGCACTATCCTGTGGTATAGTTTATTATTTAGTATTTTTCTATTTAGTTTCATTTATTTCTATTTGAATTCAAATGTTCATTTATGGCTTCTGAGCTCATAAATTTTTGCCACGATCTCCAATTTTCACCATCTTTGCAACATTGGAAAGGTATTTTGGAGCTCTATGTTGTTGTCCATGCACTTTTTTCTGTATCTGTCCCAGTTGATCATTATTCTAGATTTGTCCTTATGGGTGTTTTGGAGATTACTTGGATGTTTTGGAAGTTGGAAGGGTGAAACTTGAATCTTTGCACTTATTTCAGTATCACATCATTCAATAATCTACTGTTGCTTCACAGATTCTAGGGTTGTTCCAGTTTGTGAGTTTTCCAGTGTTCCGTGGCACTAGGTTTGTTGTTGCTTTATCATGATTCCTTGAGTCAATTAGTGACTCTCATTTGGTTTCAGTAGTAAACAGAAGTATATTTCCTTGCTTGTTGGATTTAGGTTCTAGTGTTACTCCATAGTGATCTTCTAGTGCTTCTTTGCAGTAGGTCATCTCATTGTAGGGGGGTTTTGTCCCACTGGGTTTTTATTCTCTACCTCATTCATTGCATTTGTAAATGGGTACCTGATTAGGCCTTGTTGTTGGGACCCATCTTTTCTTTCATGAATATTTTACTTAGTGTTTTAGCTGCTTCCTAAGTTCATCTTAAGGGGGGGTGTTAGAGTAATAAGTTATTTCACTTAATTAGTTACATCATATTGGTTAATTAATTAAGTCACTTATCACTTTAGTTGCTTAAGCTAAACTTAGGCACATTAATAATTAATTATTTATTAATTATTAAGTGTTCATAGTAGGGTTTCCTTTAGGGTTATGTATACATTGCTTTTATAAAGCAATTCATCTCATGTAATTTCTTAATTCTTGAATAATATCAATTTGCACATCTTCATGCAAAGCTTTGATTTTTTATTGTTTTTCTCTTTTGTTGAAGGTTTTTTCTAGTTTGCATGTCTGATCTTGGTTTCTATCTATATATACCCTCATCAACATCATAAATTTCTAATGCTTCATCTAGTTATGTTGTATTGACCATGGAATTCCACACATACTTTACACACAAAATGTGGAGTAGATTTTGGTTTCTCAATAGGTCCATAGAATTGGAGAGGAAAGCACATGCTATATCATCCCCAAAATAGTAGACCATGGGATCCATCAACATCGAAAATATGTCGACCTTGTGGATTGCATTCTCAATAGTTTGACAATTGAAGTTGAAAATAGAATGTAGCCTATTTGTCATGAATGGGCCACTAATTTTTTTCTTAGATTTGCTAGGAAGGTGGCCTATGTGAATCCTTGATTTCAACATCTTGAGTTCTACTATCAGTAACAGATAACTCTACATGAATGTAGAAAAAAAAAATTCTTGAACTACTACTTCATCCGCTAATTCTCTAAAAAAATAAATATCACAATGTATTTATGAAAATAAAAGGTCTTAGTTACACTAATACTATTTTCCAAAACTAGAGATTGGGAAACACTAGGTGTTATAAAAACTACATCCCACTTACTATTGTAAAACCCTCTACACACAACAACCAATTTGGTTACTCACCCATCATCTCAATTTGGATATTTTTATGCTTCCTACACTAGTAACTCCTCCCCTTGATCTCCAACACTTGGCTTTGAACATACAGAAAGAGACAACCAAAAACTCATTGTGTTATCATGCCTACTATTATTTTTAGGAAGGGACAAATGGAAATGGAAAGCTAAAGGGAGAAGGTAGTAGAATGTATGGAATGAAAAAGGAATCTTCCCTCAAAGCACTTGAAATGGCTAATAAGGAAAAGGAAAAACTAGATCTAAGTGTAGGGAAATAGAATCAATTGGGTGGAGACATGAAAATCTTATCTGAAAATGTAGACAAGTTTTGCAAATAAATTGTTAAAAGAAACATCTAAATTATGTAATCATAAATACACTCTCAATGTTGGGAAAAAATAAACTGCAAAGGTACATAAGATTATTCAAGAAATTTAAAACTCTATCCAAGAAATGGATTTTTTTTCCTAAGCACTGGTGAGGAAGTAGCTTATCTAAAGCTTCAAGGTGCTTAAAATTAGAGGTTGGAAAATATTGGGTGTTATAAATACTAGAAGGAAAAATAAAATTTTTGTACCATTGTACCCTTACCTGTACCTGTATCTGAAGCCATACCCAAACCAAAAACTTACCCCTCTATTCTCCAACACTTAGCTTTGAACGTACACAAAGAGACAACCAAAAAACCATTATGTTTTCCTACCTGCTATTATTTTGGGAAATGGGTAAATTGCAATGAAAAATTAAAGGGAGAAAGTACTAGAATGTATGGAATGTGATAAGAAGCACCCCAAAGTGAATAAGATAGATAATGTATTGACTGAAGAGATTCTTCTTGGGCTTAAAATTTTGAGGAAGGAGTGAGTGAAGTATGTGCAATGGGAAAATGACCATACAAAATTGGAGGTAGAAGTATTAGAATGTATGAAATGAAAAAATAATCTACCCTAGAAACACTTGACAAGAAGTAGATCAAAGTGAATATGAGACAAATAATGTATTGATTGAAAAAATTCTTCCTGCTCTATTTTTTGTGTTTTTTGCTTTTAAGAAAATGTTAACAACACTATGTTTTCTAACACAACCATTTTTCCAACCTCCTTTTTCTCATAACATACTCGTGCATTTACATGTGTAGGTGTGCATTTCAAATTAGAAGATCATTTAACTATACTGTGTTTGTGTATGGAAAATTGCAAGTTTGAAGACACATGATGATTTTTTAACAGTCACTTGAAATGGTATAGAAAAAAACACTATATTTTCTAACATGTACGTTGTAAAATTATAGGATCCTTTTAGTAATTCAAATAACTACAATCAATATTCTCTTATATCAAAGAAAGAAAAATAACCATTAGTTAATCACTTATGTAAAATTTGGCATATGATGCATAGTTAAGCATAGTGTGTTACTTAACATAACCATTTTTCAGACATATTTCTCATAACTAGTATGAAAATCATATCCACTCTTGCTGTGCTTAATCCCTTCACCTACAACAAATCAAACAAAAAACCAAAAAAAAATTGATGAGAATTCTATGAGATGCTAGTAATAAAAAATAAGAGGATGTACTAGAAAGTATGTAATGAAAAAAGAATCTTCTCTAAAAGCACTTGGGAAGAATCTAAGCAAACCAAATGAGATAGATAATGTATTGACTAAAGAGATTCTTCTTGCTCATGAGAAGTTGAGGAACAAGCATGTGCAATATGTGCAACAAGAAAATGGCAATGCAAAAGTGGATTAACTCAAAAGGTTTTGCATTGCATCTAAATTTTTGCAAAAAAATAAAGAGAGATATGATGTTATAATTGGAGTTGAATAAATGAAGCTAAGAATTCTTGAAGTTAGAAATTCCATGGAACAAATACAATCATAAATAGATGATAAAGAAAGGAAAAACTAGATCTAAGTTCAAAAAAAGAGATTCAGTTGGGTGGAGGCATGAAAGTCTTATCTAAAAAGGTAGAAAATTTCTCTAATGGGCTTTTCAAAAGAAAAATCTGTATAGTCTAATGATAGATATACTATAAAAAATCACCTAAAAAAAACAACAAAGGTACATAAAACTATTCAATAAATTCCAAACTGTATCAAAGAAAGGGGTGCTATTGTCCTAAGGGTTGATGAGGGAACACATTATCTAAAGCTTAAAGTAAAAGATATGAAAAAGAAGTTAGAATCTATCATGAAAAGGAATAAAAGGGGGTGTTAAGAGGTAAGAGTAGTGGGGATGAGAAAAAAAATACCGATGATCAATTTGTAGATGCAAAAGCAATAGTTGGAAGTGTTGAAAGTGGAGAAAAATAACTGAAGACTAAAATTAACCAATTAGAAAAGGGATTAAAAGAAAAGAATAAGTTGTCATGGTCAAAATAAAAGGAGGTCAACGTTGTTCGAAGAGAGCTATAATATATAAGATAGTAAGTTGAGAAAACAAAGAAAATAATGGAAATTGTTTCCCACAAAGAAGGGCACATGAAGACATTATAGAATGAGTGTTTCCAAGAATCTGACACAGTTCCCAAGTTGGAGGATGATATGATGCTCCTCGAGACTTGATTAGGAAATGTTCAATTTACCTATAATGGTCCTACAAAGCATTTTGATAGCCCAAAATTCAAAGGTATTGTTGCAAAACTTATAAAAGTTAAAGATGCCACAACAATTGCTACATTAGAGGTTGGTGGTATTGGGATTAAGGTGTCTCAACCTTAGAGTCCTAGGAATAGGCATCCCACTTTGGAATCTATGACATGTGAAAAATTATATGACACCTCATAAGGTATCTTTGAATGCATAGGTGAAAGTTGGCACCCAAGTTGGGTTATGACATGATGTAAGATAATCAGCTATTTTTAGCCAGTTATGACAAATTGTCTTACAGTTGTAAGTGTTGTAGCTATGATAGATTCTATCATAGTTGTAAGATATGTAAGACATCTGTCATAAGATATTTTTATCATATTATAGGCACCCATTATAGGCACCCAAGCATGGAAGAAGAATATTTGCACGTTTGACATTTGTCAGGGGTGTAAGCGAGTATGTAACATGTGTCCAAATGCATGTCTAAGGCATTAGAAATTGTTGCATATGGATTTGGATGTCTGTCACCTTCTAGATGCTTCTTGGATCTTGTATCACTCTATTTAGTGAGTTCCTTGAGTTGTAGAATGCATTTTTTTTTGCAGGTAGTGAAGTGATTCTAGTATTACTTTAGAACAGGTGTTCGTGTTGAAGCACTTGTTGAAGAAGGTTGTACTTGGTGATATATTGTATTCATTATTTGAAATAATAATGATAATATTATGTTTTTGAAGGGTGGGGTTTTTTACCCAAAATGGTTTTCCCCACATATGTTTGGTGTCACTATTTTATGCTTTATTGTTGTTCTACTTTTTTTATTCTATGTATGAGCTTCTCTTATTGTAGCAGTAAAATGTGTTAAACAGAATTTTGTAACTCTCCTCTATTTAGATTACTATAGGAAGTTTTTTTTTCTCACCCGACTTCCTTTCAGTTGGTATTGAAGTCTGGCTAGCATTGGTTCCT
Organism: Sequoia sempervirens; assembly: GCA_007258455.2. Classification (NCBI taxonomy): domain Eukaryota; kingdom Viridiplantae; phylum Streptophyta; class Pinopsida; order Cupressales; family Cupressaceae; genus Sequoia; species Sequoia sempervirens. The sequence goes on from VDFB02000002.1 coordinate 9,501,197, forward strand.
TTGTTGGATAGAAGGGTTTTTTGAGATAATCTATGTTTCAATGGGAGTTTTGTAGAAAGAGTGTATTTCATGACCTTTTTGTAGGAAAGAGATGGAATGGAAGGCACATCAAGGAGGATTGAAATGGAAAAATTTAATAATGGGAATTTTGAATTGTGAAAGCTCAAAATGGAAGACATGTTAGTAGACTGATACTTATATCTTGCAATTTCTAGAACCAAACCTTTAGGAATGAAACAAGAGGATTGGGATCTCATGGATAGGAAAACCAAGGGTCTTATTAGACTCTGTTTGGATGATTTCATTCTCTTGAATGTCCATGAAGAGAAAACTTTTGCTTCCCTATGGAAGAAGATTGGCGATATCTATTAGGCTAAATCCCTAGTAAACAAGGTTTTTCCTAAGAAATATGTATTATCTGAAAATGGAAGATGGAGGATCTATTGCAAATCACTTGAACTCTTTTAACACGTTGGTTGCACAACTGGGTTCTATTGGAGACAAAATAGATGAACAAGACTATTGCATGCTCCTTTTATGTTCGTTGCTAGACTCTTGGGATCACATGGTAGTGGCTATTGGAAGAACAACTTCCACCTTTAATATGGATGAGGTTGTTGCCTCATTACTATCTAAGGAGATGCGAAGGAAGTCTTCTAAGATGGCCAAAGAGTCTCTTGTAGTTTATGGTAGACCAAAACAGAGAAGCAAAGAGAAAGAAAATAAATCTAAGTCAAAGTCTTTGAGGAGATTAAAATATTCAAGTAAGAAATCTAAGGAAAAATATTAGAATTGTGGTGAAGTTGGTCACATTCAAAAATATTTCAAGAATGAGAAGAAGAAGAAAAACAAGTATTTCTTTGATTTTGAATTTGAGAAATCATCACAAGATGATGGAGAAGCTCTTATTGTAGCCTTGGGATCCCATGCATCATATGATGTGTGGTTGATAGATTCAAGTGCACACTTTCACATGAATTCTCATAGAGATTGGTTCTCAAAGTATGAGGAGTACAATGACAGAGAGGTGTACATGGGTGATGAGTTTCACTTGAAGATTTTTGGTCATGGAAGAGTCAAAATCAGATTTCCTTTAAGGGAAGAGTGAAGATGATTGATGGTGTCTTTCATATCCAAAGTTTGGCATGAAACTTTATTTCTGTAAGTAAATTGAATAATTCAGGAGTGCAAGTTGTTTTCTCTAGTTGAGGATGCAAGATGATAAGAGGAGTTATGGTGTTAGCTAAGGGTGTTTGTATTTGCACTCTATTTCAGCTTGATGCATGCACTGTACAGTGCACTAGTTCTTATGATGTAGCAAAGAAGATACCTTTGAATTCTTCATCCTCACCATTAGATGGTGTAGAAAAGAAGTGTGTTGCAGGTACATCTGATGGCCATTCATTTTGGGTACCTAAGGGTGCTCATTCCATGGAAATGAAGCTTCCTATAGAGAAGACAATGTCATGGCACCAACGACTTTGTCACATTGGTGAGAAGGGTCTTAGGACCATAAAAAATATGAGCCTTGTTGAAAACCTTGATGATTGTAATCTCAAGTTTGACTATTGTGAACATTGTGTATATGGAAAACAACACTGGATGTTTCTTTTTACTCTAGTTCTCATAAGTCTTCCGAGGTTTTGGACTATGTACATTTAGATGTTTTTGGTCTTGTAAATGTTCATTATCAAAATATGCATATTTTATTTCTTTCATAGATGATTATAGTAGATGGACATTTGTTTATTTCCTCATAATTAAAGCTGAATTATTTAGTTGGTTTAAGGAGTTTAAGGCCTTGGTAGAAAATCAGACTAGTAGAAAGATTAAGTGTTTGAGAACTAATAATGGTGGTGATTTTTATTCCATAGAAGTTGAAAAGTTATGTAAACAACATGAGATTGAGAGACATAAGAAAAATCCCTATACTCCACATCAAAATGGAGTTGTAGAGAGGATGAACAAAATGTTGATGGAGAGGGCTAGGAGTATGTTGAGTGGTGCTAGCCCCAAAGTAAAATTTTGGGATGAAGCAGTAGCCACTGCATGTTATTTGATCAAAATATAGATCTCCTACATCAATTCTTGTTGGAAAGACACCCATGGAGGTGTGGTATAGTAAATATCCTTCGATGAGACATCTTAGAGTATTTGGTTACGAAGCTTATGCTTATGTTTTGATTGAGAAGATGTCTAAGTTGGAGAACAAGGATGTTAGGTGTATCTTTATCAGCTATGGTGTTGGTGTAAAATGGTACAAGCTTTAGGATCAAGAAGCATAGGAGGTTCTCTATAGAAGAAGAGTGATCTTTAGAGAGATGAAACCTTCCTTTGTTGAGCTACAACTAAAGAAAAAGGAGAAACAAAAGAAGGAGGTGGTTCATATTCCACCTACTTTGAAGAAAGAAGAACCAAGTAATCCTATTGGACCTGATGATGATGAGAGCTCAAGTAGCTCTAAAATTTTTGAAGAAGAAGGAGAACCTCAACCTCGGCCTTTGAGGATGTCTACATGAGTTAGGCAACAACCAGAAAGGTTTGGATATTCATTATTGGATTCTAGTTTCATATTTTCCTTGATTACTAATATTGATGAGCCTAGGAATGTTAGAGAGGCTATGGGTATGAATGATTCAGATTCCTAGAAGCAACTCATGGATGAGATGGCTTCATTAAAGAAAAATAAGACTTGGGATTTGGTACCTTTTCTTGCTAGACATAAACTTGCTGGTTGTAAATGGGTCTTTAAGAAAAAGTGTGGTCTTGATGGCAGTGTTGAGAAGTATAAGGCACAGTTGGTCACTAAGGGGTTTTCCTAAGTGGAGGCAATTGATTATGGGGAGATATTCTCTCTTGTAGAAAAGTTGACATGTATCCAGATTTTATTGTCATTTTCAATTGCATATGACTTAGAAGTGGAATAGATGGATGTGAAGACAATGTTCCTTCATGATGATTTGGAGGAAGAGATTTAAATGTCACAGCCAAATAATTTCATTGAAAAAGGTAAATAAAATGGGTTTACAAACTGAAGAAGTCTCTTTATGGTTTGAAATAGTCTCCTAGAATGTGGTATCAAAAGTTTGATATCTATATGTTTTCATTGGGATCTCAGAGATCTAAATCTGACCATTGTGTGTGTTTTAAAACTGATAATGGTCCCATTCTCATTATTTTCCTATATGTAGATGATACATTGTTTATTGGGAATGGTAAAAGTATGATTTCAGATTTAAAGTTTTAATTGTAAGAATAGTTTGAAATGAAAGACCTAGGTGTAGCTAGGTACATTGTAGGAATGGAAATCAAGAGAGACAGAGCTAATAGAAAGCTTTAGTTAATCCAAAGTAAGTATGTGAAATCTTTCTTAGAGAGATTTAACATGGTAGATTGTAGAAATTTAGTTGTTCCTATGATGTTGGGGATTAAAAATTTTGTGAATGATTTTCCAAAGTCTCTTATTGAGATGGAGGACATGACCAAAGTACCGTATGAAAGTGTAGTTGGTAGTTCGATGTATCTAATGGTGTGTATAAGACCAAACATCACCCAAGTAGTGGGAGTCCTTAGCCATTTTATGGCTAATCCTAGATGGGTGCATTGGGATGTTGTTAAGAGAGTGTTCAAATATTTATAGGGTACTTCCGAGTATGCCTTGTGTTTTCATGGTTATTCTATTGGACCTCAGCATTATGTGAGCATTCGAGGATATGTGGATTCAAATTGGGTAGGTGACATTAGTAGTACAAGATCCATCAATGGTTATCTATTTATGATGTGTGGTGGTGCTATTAGTTGGATGAGTAAGTGGCAAGCTATAGTCACATTTTCCACAATAGAGGTAGATTATATGGTAGCAACTCATGCATGTAAGGAAGCCATTTGGCTTAAGAGATTGTGTTCCAATATTGATTTAGATGCACTAGAGATTACTTTTTGTGGAGACAATCAAAGTGTGATTTTCCTAGCAAAGAATCCTACCTTTCATGCTAGAAAAAAAGCACATTGATGTTTAGTATAATTTTGTTCGAGATATGGTATAAGATGGAATGGTGAACCCAGAGAAGGTTGACACTATAGTGAATGTTGCAGATGCACTAACAAAACTAGTGAGCATAGAAATGTTCTGAAAGTGTTTTGATTCTATGGACCTTGTGGCCCTAAGCAGATGATTTTTTATGACTCTTTGCAGGTCTTCGACAAGTGGGAGAATGTTAGGATTAAGGTGTCTCAACCTTAGAGTCCTAACATTGATTTATTTGATGTAATTTAATGTATTTATTTGTATTATTTCAATGCCTATGCTATCATATCACTAATTGGAACCCACAAGTTGGGTGCCATCCCCATTGGAGGTAATTGGATGACACATCATCATCCCAAGTAGACATAGGCATCCCACTTTGGAATTTATGACATATGAAAAATTCTATGGTACATCATTAGGCATCTTTGAATGCATGGGTGAAAGTTGGCACCGAAGTTGGGTTATGATAGGATGTAATAGAATTAGCTATTTTTAGCCAATTATGATAGATTCTCTTACAAATGTAAGTGTTGTCAGCTATGACATATTCTATTATAGTTGTAAGATATGTAAGACATCTGTCATAAGCTATTTTTATCATATTCTAGGTACCCAAGCTTGGAATAAGAATATTTTCATGTTTGGCATTTATCGGGGGTGTAAGGGAATATGTCACATTTGTCCAAATGCATGTCTAAGGAATTGGAAATTGTGCCAAGTGGATTTGGACACCCCTTAGCATCTAGATGCTTCTTGAAGCTTGTATCACTCTATTTAGTGAGTTCCTTGAGTTGTAGAATGCATAGTTTGTTTGTAGGTAATGAATTGCTACCAGTATTACTCTAGAAGAGGTGTTCATGTTGAAGCACTTGTTGAAGAAGGTTGTACTTGGTGATATCTTGTATTCATTATTTGAAATAATAAAGATAGTAATGTGTTTTTTGGAGGGTGGGGTTTTTTACTCGAAAGGAATTTTTTTCTTTCTTGTTGTTCTACTTCCATTATTCTATGTATGTGCTTCTCTTATTGTAACAGTAAAAGGTGTTAAACAAAATTTTGTAACTCTCCTCTTCTTAGATTAGTGTAGGAAGTTGTTTCCACTCACCCAACTTCCTTTCAAGTGGAGGAGGGAAGTTTTCTAATGTTGTAGTGGATACAGAATAAATAGGAAAGCTACTACATTAAATAGGACATCTACAAAGAATAGTAACGGTTATCCCTTTAAAGAAAATCCAAGACCATACTATTTCATCAACAACTCAACAATCAATAGCCAAATTGGTGGGCAATGGAAATGCAAGGATGACACTATCTCCTATTGTATATGAAGATGAAATTGAAGCAGCTATGCAATTTGTATTTTGTAGTGCATTTTTTTGTAGCAATATAGATGTTGCAAAGGAGATTCCTTATCACAGAGATATGCAATCTCCAACTATAACTCTTGAAGGGGACATTTTTAGCCAAGTGATCTTCTTATTGGTGGAAGTCACAAGAAAGGAGGTGAATTGTTACGGTGACTTCATGCATTGTCTGAGGAAGAGTCTCAACATGTTATTCATCAAAACATGTGAGCAAGAATTGAAGAAAAAATTGCAACATGGTTGCCATTGGAAAAAGGGATTTCAAATTTGAAATCTCACCTAGACTTGAAGTTGTATGATATTTCTCTTTTTAAAAATAGACATCACAAAAATGAGCATCGTACATTGATTGATTGGTTGCTAGAGTGGAAAAACCTACAAATGTGCAAGCTCAAAGCATTAACAAAAGAAGAACATCACAATACTTGTGCTCCTCAACTTGGTTCCCTTCAAAAGGAAATGCAAGATTATAGTTTCATTTTAAATATTAATATTTACAAAATTTTAGAATTAACATATAAAAGGTAATGCTTTACATAAGAATAAGAGAGTGGTAGTTGGGATTTTTTACCATGGCCCTTGTACTGGGAGAAGGGAGAGGTTTTTCAAATTCTATTGTATTGAATAAATGAGATGTTTGGAATCTGTGCATGTTTCACTAAATCATCTACCAACATATCACATGTGTTTTCCAACTTGCAAGTATTCAATGCTTTTTTTACCATCATATGACGAAATTGAATCACAAGATTTAGTCTACCTAAGAGTTATTAAATTTTAAGGAACTTTTCATTAAATTCTTAATGTCCAAATAACAAAAGATTTTCATTACAACCATACTCTCTACATATAGTTGGATGTTGGAAAAAACTACATGATATAAAATCTACAACCCACATACTCTAGTATAACCTTTTACACAAAACAAACCAATTAGTTGGCTAGCCCCCAACTCCATCTGGTTACCTTTATGTTATCCCCCACACTACAATTCCATCTCGAACTGTACACCCTTGAGCACCAAACAAGAATTGAGAAGTAAATCACAACCCACAGTGTTTTTCACCCTGCAACTATTATGTGCATTTTTGTTCCAAACATATGAAGATATTCAATGCAATGTTTACTTAAACTAAGGTTTGTTATAAAATATGAAGGTGAACTTCAATACATTGTTATAGTCTACAAAATAGAAAGTTCCCATTGGAGCAAGCCATTTCACTATCATACAAATTCTTTTTGTTTTTGCATTTATCAAACATCCAAAGATACAATTGAAGACCATAATTGATTAGAATGAATATATGATGAGAGTGATAGTTTCTCACATTTGTTTATAATGAAATTTTACATGGCAAGAAAAAGTGTCATATTAAATCTACAAGAACCATGTCTTATCTTTTTTTAATTAAGAGGGGTAAATTCTTTTGACTTGGAGAATTGATTGTTTCAAAAAAAATTTCTTTTTTCAAAAACTCTTGAAATTTTATTAGGGGTCTATTCTTTACAAATTTATTTGTGAGCTAAAAATAGTGATAAAAAATAAAACATTTGTTAATTAGGGTTTTTCTAGAATTCCTCATTTTTGGCAGCAAATCAAGAAATTTTTATATTTTTGGAAAGATCTTGAAATTTTAGTAGGGTTCTATTCTTTTTATTTTTTATTTTTGGTTCCAAAAAAATTTCTAAAAATCAAATTTATTTTGACTAGGTGAAAACATTGAAATTACAATCTAGTGATAAGCACACTTTTCATTTACATCTATTTTGTTACATCATAAATTATTTTCTAATCTTTGTAGGAGTTTTATGGTGATTATCAGATCTTTTTTTTTTTTAATTTTAGTATAATCCTTTAATATTAGTGATAAATTATATTGTTAGGGGTTTTCTTTGTTGTTGGTTTTGTCAATGAGAAAAACGTAAACTCTTCAAAGGAAAATTGGATCAAGTGGATAGAAATTTGGAGCTAAATAAAATAAAGGTGCACAATTTTCAACTCATATCTTTATCTTAATCTTTTTTACATCACATTGCAATTTGGATCTAAAAAGACTAAGTGTTCATTGCTTGGTGATCTTGTTTGTGCTTAAAGGTGTGTATGCTCTTCCTTCACATTTTGATGATCTTGGGAATCAAAATCACTATTCAAAACTCTAATTTTCACATCATACATTTCAATTTCTAAGGTTAATTATTAACATTGTGTGTGTGATCAAATTCATGTGTATGGTCTCTCCTCACATTACCATATGATCTTGGATATCAAAAGAATTATTTGTATCACTTTTGTGCAACTTTCTTAGGGGGGCTACCAAGGGAAGTGATCACTCTATGGGTGACCTCAATTATATCATTCTAATGGAGCATAAATCTAGTAGGAGATGATTCGAAATACATACCTCTTGGAAGTGAATCTTGTTGAAATCCCCAAAGAACCTTATCCCATTGGGAAGTGAAGGTGGGGTGTAGGTTACCCTCTCCACTCTAATATTTAGCATTATTCTCCTTTCAAATTCATGGAGTTGGGCCTCACATACCTTCAAGGTATATAAAGGACATACCTGGATCCCTGTGCATCCTAGTTTAAGACCATTGGCCAATCTACCGACTTGAATAATTGCTAGGTTTTTCTTGTTCTTGGAAGTGTCTTCTTATCATAATCATTTGCATTACATCTTGCATCAAATCCTATCTTATTAGTGTGAATGTGTATTCAATATATAAATCTTAATCTACCAAGAAAAAACATAAACCTACCTAAAACCATGGATCAAGATGAGCCTAACATATCACCCATATTCCATCTAATACCTCAATATATTTTTGAATTTCTCCTTGCAAACTACTTTAACAATCACATAAAATCCACGATCATGTGTCCCATAAGTAGATTCCCAGAGATCCTAAACACCATCCAATCCACCTGATGGAACCTTAATTCTCATGTCCCATCTTAAAATCTTGTTTCATTTAGGAGGGTTTTTGAATTTATTTCCTTAAAATCAATTAAGCATTCTATTTGGCTGTTCACTCCCTATTGCCCATTTTCGTCACTATTTTAATATTTTCTATTAGGTAGTTGGTTCCCTCATCATGAGTTCAGAAAGCTTTGTTATAATGATTTTGGGGTTCTTGAGTTTTTATTTATCTATCGTATCATCCTAGGTGTTGGTGTAATTATATGTCTTGTACCTTGTCCTAGGTCATGATTACACCTTAGTTAAGTTTACTTAGGGACCACATAGGAGGTTGTTGGAGATTTTCCACTTTTGGTAGACTTGACATGTCATTATCACATCACTTCCACCTTTTGTGGACACATCATGTGATTATTTCTCCACCTTTTGTGGGTGATCCACCTTTTGTGGAGATTATCACATTATCCCTTCCCACTTTAGGTGGAGTGATAACTTTTCATTGTTGTCTCATGTCATAAGATTACGACACTTGTCATAATCTTATGCCCTCCTATGTTCTCACCTTGGCTATATAACCAAGGGGTTTCCTATGCAATTATTGTAACATTCTATTATCTCATATTATTGATAGAATACCGTTTATTCTTGTCATATTCTCTCTCTTTTTTGTGCTTTCTATTAAGCCTCTAGATCTTGGGTGGCTACCTTCATAGCCAATTCTTACATGGTATCAGAGCTATTGGAGTGCCTTTAGTTAGTCTTTTGGAGAGATTCTTGGAGGGTTCCATTTTTGGCCTTGTATTGTAGGTGCATATTGGGAGCTTGTTGCATCAGATCTGAGCTTGCCATTGCGTTCGGAGTGTCTGAGATAGTCAGATTTGCCTTTTATTTCATCTTAGTTGGACATTAGAGGCCAAATCTGCAAGGGTTGAAGATTGGAGGTGGTTGCCAAATCCAGGAGGTAGCTGCCACTTTGGAGCACTTTCAGCTGAAAAGGACCTCGCCATCGTGCTCAGAAGGGCCAAGAACCTATAAATTGACTGCCAATTTGTCCAAATCGGAGCAAGTTATCCGTCGAGGAAAAAAAATTTTGCTGGTCGAGCCATACGGCCCAGCCATTATTGCAGTCAGTATGATTTTTATTTTTCAAAACATTTATTCTGCAAAATTATTTTCAAAAAAAAATTATTCAATTTTTTTTTTTAATTTATTTCGCAGTTTTTAATTGCTATTGTAAATTTTTTTTCAAAAAAAATTAAAAAAAAATTCTGAGCAAGGTACACAGAGTACCCTACCTGCATCTAGTACCGGAGGGTACTATCTGTACCATGCGGGCCCCACTGGCAGCCATGTGGCCTACGATCGTGGCCACCGTGAACCCACACGTCCCCTCCAACGGTGACCGGCAGCCGACAGCGGCCAGTTTTTATTCCATGCGGCAATATTCAACGGCGGTGAATGAATATTCTTCCGAATATTCCATCACAAAACTCCATCAATTTCTGCAGAATATTCCGTCACTAAAAATCGCATATTCCATCAACATTCCACAGCTAAAGGCGACGCCGACAGTGACGGTCAAACGACCATCAATTTTAACCCTGTAGTTTTCGACGTCCAGAAAATCGTCAAATTTAATGCCATGAACAGCTGACGTCAGCACTCCGTCAGCGACCTTTTGAAATTTTTAGACCCCCTCACGGTTGAGCTTTCTGATTTTGCAGTTCATTTTCAAAGGCTCATATCTTGGTCATTTTGAGGCCTTTTTTGGTGCAATTTTTTTTGATTTGGACTAATTTTTTGTGTACATCACAATGGTGAAGTTATTTTATAATTTTGGTTCACGTATTTTTCAGAAAATTGGATTTTTCTCAGGTGTTGCTCGATTGTCACCATTTTTGCAACTTCCAGGGCTCCGTTCAAGCTCATACGAACTCCTTTTCAGGTGCCATTTTTTTTGAAAGTGCATGATTTTTTCTGAACTTAACAGTGGTGCTATTAGTTTGTAGTGATTGTGATCAAAAATTTTACTTTCAGCAGTTGGTCATTTTTGGCCTATTTTGGCATTTGTAAAGATAAGATCTTAGTTTGGTCTTTTATATTAGTTATTTGAGTCTGTTGTAGCCTACTTAAGGCTTTTGTAAAACATTGAAAATTAGAATCCCACTTTGCTTGGCTTGCAAGTGGCCATTGTACACACACTAGTTATAAAGTGCCAAATCATCTTTTTGGGGGGTTCTTTGATTGAGTGAATTTGGGGGAGTGTCTTGAGTGATTGTGCCTCTCTCTCTATCTTGTTCTCTTTCATTTTTCTGCTATGGGTTCTCCTAAGTTTCCCTTGTTAACTCCAGATAATTATGCTTCTTGGAAAATTGATGCATGGAGTAAGTTAATGGAAAAAGGATTGACTCATTATATTGATGGAACCGTTGTTGCACCATCTGATCCTCAAGCTAATCCTGTTGCTCATTTGGATTGGCTCACTAAAAATACTATGGCTCTTGGAACATTAAGAAAATATGTATCAAAAGATCTGATCTTTCAAATTGATAAGTGTAAAACAATTAAAGAAGGTTAGGAAAAGTTTGGTCAATTGTATCGCCAAGTTGATGAGATTAGAGGTTATCATCTTGACAATGATCTCACAATGTTAGATCCCAAGAATTTTGATACAATCCAAGACTATGTCACTAAGGCAAATGAGCTAAGAGTACAGCTTAAGGATTGTGGCATTGATAAGAAGGATGCACAGTTGGTCTACAATTTGTTGGGAAAACTTCCATCAGAATATGTAGCATTTGTTTCTAGCTTCCAAACCCATCGCTTGACAATTGGTAGTTCTTTCACTATGCCATCATTTGATGCTTTTACAAAAATGTTGATGTTAGAGCAAGCAAAGTTGATAAGCATGGGGATTCTCAAGTCTTCAAAGTCCAAGGCTTTGGTGGCTAATCAAGGGAATCAAAGGACTCAAGGAAAGGGTTCCAATAAGAAGCAGAATCAATCTTCACTAAAGCCACAAGGAGAGAACCAACAATCTACTCCTCCACAACAAAGCTCAACTTCATCTTCTTCAAAGAAGTATAATAATTCAAGCAAGAGGGAGCAACCAACATGTGCATATTGCAAAAAGTTTGGTCATGAGGAACATCGTTGTTATGTTAAACAAATTAATGAGTTGAAACATATCCTTAAGAAGAACAACATCAACTTGCCAGCTGCATATCAAGAGAAGGACTCATCCCCTTCCACTTCTTCTAAGGGAAAAGGAACAAATCTCATGGAAACAACATCTAGCTCATCTCCTTCATCTCAACATGATAAACATAAGGGGAAAGCATTTCTTGTAGTTGCAGATTCCAATACAGATCAGTGGATCCTTTATTCAGGAGATTCGCATCATATGACTTCATCCAAGGATATGTACTCTTCATTTGATTCTTGTTCATCACCACCCATTTTGATGGCCAACAACACATCTTTGGTAGTTTTTGGGAAGGGTTCTATTGACGTTGAAGGTGGAGTATTTAATGATGTTCTATGTGTGCCTACTTTGTCAAGGAATATCCTTTCCATCTATTAGATTACACATAGTGGTACAGGCAAGAGTGTAGAGTTCACACCATATTCTGTCATTTTTTGGGATTTGCATAGCAAGGCTCTTGTTGCAGTTGGGGAGGTTGATGATCATTCTCAGTTCTACACCTTCTCATATTTTGCTCCTATTGATAATTTAGTTCACCCTAGTGTGGACACACTTGAGGAGATTGAGTATGGTTACTTGAATCTTGGAGTGCTCTCTACTCCTGAGGTTCTTGAACCTATTGTTGATACTCCATCTCCTATATTGACTGATGTACCTGATGATACTTGTGTTTTGATAGTTTCAGTGCCTTGTGATTTAGTACAATAGTGTATACCTTGTCTTCCAGCAACAGCTTCATGGGATGACTACTTGACAAACATTGGTAGTTTGTTTGTGGAGTCCTACATTGCAGATTTGGGAGACACATATGATTACTTACATCTTCTCTTTGATGAAGGTGATTCTTCTTTAGTTGTTGCAAGGGAACACTCTGACCCTCCTCTACATGATCAATCTTTCGAGGTTGATGTGATTGTGGATGCATATGTACAACAGTTGGAGGAGGCCACTTTCTCTTTTGAGGAGACATTGTCTTTGGAGTATGTTCTACCTTCATCCTTGCTAGATCTCGAGTTGTCTTTTTCAATAGATGAGAGTGTTGTTGCAAAGGGGTTCTCACAGTTTCCAGGAAGTGACTACACCATTACAACTTCACATGGCTTGGGAAAGGAATCTTTCAGCATCAACATAGGGACATTTGAGCAGCTTTCAGAGACTTCTTACATTTTGAGGGTTCTTCCTTCTTCACTTGTGGATTGGGGAGACTTCATTCATACACCTTTGGTATTGTTTCTTCCCAAGGGGAGGAACGTTGTTTAACATTTTTGGAGTAGCTTCTTCATTCCTTCTCGAGCATCTTCCATGGGTGATCATTGTACATTGAGGGGGGGCTACCTTGTCTCTCTTCTCCTCTTGTATGGGGGGGACTTTTTCCTCACATGGGGTTTTTTCCTTCTCATGCTATGTTCATAGGATTTTGTATTTCATCTCTCTTTTGGGGGGTAGTTTTTTCCCACTAGGTTTTTCTATCTTTCTCCGCTTTATGAGAGATTGTATTTCATTTGTACATGGGTACCTAACATGGCCTAGTAGCCGGGACCCATCTTGCATTGTTTGCATTTGTGTACATTCTCCCTAAGTTGCACTTAAGGGGGGCTGTTGGTGTAATTATATGTCTTGTACCTTGTCCTAGGTCATGATTACACCTTAGTTAAGTTTACTTATGGACCACATAGGAGGTTGTTGGAGATTTTCCACTTTTGGTGGACTTGACATGTCATTATTACATCACTTCCACCTTTTGTGGACACATCATGTGATTATCTCTCCACCTTTTGTGGGTGATCCACCTTTTGTGGAGATTATCACATTATCCCTTCCCACTTTAGGTGGAGTGATAACTTTTCATTGTTGTCTCAAGTCATAAGATTACAACACTTGTCATAATCTTATGCCCTCCTATGTTCTCACCTTGGCTATATAACCAAGGGGTTTCCTATGTAATTATTGTAACATTCTATTATCTCATATTATTGATAGAATACAGTTTATTCTTGTCACATTATCTCTCTCTTTTGTGCTTTCTATTAAGCCTCTAGATCTTGGGTGGCTACCTTCATAGCCAATTCTTACACTAGGAAGTCCCCTCCATTAAAACAACTTATTGAGCACATGCATTAAATTTCCACTTAAGTTTACTGTATCTTAAGTCTTTATCAGTCATTGTTGATCATTTTGGAATTGTATGTTTTAAACTAGTGATGAGCAATGAGGTGATATCTCTTTGATATCGCTCATCACAAATTGTTCTTTGAACTTCTGATTGTAATTAGTGATGAGTGAAGTTCTTAAGGGATTTCTTATCACTAATGATTTTTGAATTCTTAAAGCTGTAATAGCAATAAGAGATGATCTCTCAATTTATGATCACAATTTTATCACTCATCGCCAATATGTTGTGAAGAGATTGTTTGCAATTAGCAATGAGTGAGATGATGAATTTCCAATTGTATCACATCTCATGAATTTTTTTTGAGTGCTAAAGTTATGATTACCAATGAGTGATATGGTCCCTTATGAGGAGTTTCCTCTTGCTAACTTGATTACATTCTATTTGTAATATCTTTTGCACCATTGATTGTTATTGAGGTGTACATGTCAAACTGTGGTTCTTACATCTCTTGTCACTAATGGAAGTCAAGATGCAAATTTGAACTAGTGAGGAGTGATGGATATGGATGAGATTGACAAACCAACCTTAAATCTAAAGGGCTAAGATTGTATTGCATGAGGTACTTGCATTGTTGATAAAGATGGACAAGAATGAACTAAATCAGTGATTGGCGACAACTACTACATGAAGAGGCAACGTGGAAAAATCCTAAGGATTTTGTATAAAGCAGAAAGAAAAGTAGTGAGGTGAATTATTGACCATTGATATAGTTTTAAAGCTAAAGGATCAACGATCAAGGTTTAAAACTGAATGGCTAATTATTAGTTCACTCACACAAACTTACTATCAAATATTAATAGTGACATTCTCCCCTCTCGACCATAACAGAAAGTAGATATCTATTTTATCATGCATCCTAATTCACTGGCTAGTGGAAAGAATACCAAAGACTAAAGAATTTGCAAGGAAAGCTCCAGAAATTATCTGCAAGTAGGGTGACATAACTTTCATCTAGGTAAGCAAAACTGACACTTCTTTTAATTAAGGTAGTAAGGTGAATTCCCTTGAAAGATGATAAGAAAATTGGTGGAAAGTGCAATTTAGTCTTTTCTATTGATTTCAATTTGATAATTGAGCACTATCTAAATTATAAAGAAAGTTGTCATGTTCAACAATAGAGTTTTATTCTGTCATAATTGTGAAGGGTTTTGTTTGGCCATAAGGAATTGAAATCCCTAGTCTCCATTTGCATTACAAGCATGAGTGACCCAAAGCCTAGTGAATCTAGTGTTAGATCAGAAAGGAAACCAAAGCAAAAAAGGGTCAAAAGACTTAAAACTCAACATGCTTTAGTTGAAGTTGATCCTAAACTAGTAGCTATGTTTAAACCTTTGCTTGGTACCCCTATGGCTTTCACAAGGTCCATAAGTGAAAACAAGGAAATTGAAAGGTTTATGCAAGAAAATTCTATAGGTATCAAAGAGGGAGGGTCACAAATTGGTAAAAGGCCCACAAGACAAGTTGTTACCACTAGGTTAATTGATAATGTTGGCAAAATTAGTGAGAAACCCCAGCCCCAGAGTGGATGGAAATTGTTTTGGTATGCCTTCAATAGGTGAAATTCTAGTCAACCTACATGTTATTTGTGGAGATTAACTTAATGATGGAGCTAGCAAGGAACTATGACCCTATTGATAGGAAAATAAAGAGTGAGAAGGGTGACATAATTCTAGAGGTGACAAGATAAAATGGTGGATGTGTTTGGGCTGAATCCCAATTACACTGGAAGTTTTAGGCATGCTGACTTGTATGTTGAATATCAAGGGAGAAAATTTGTATACAGAGAAGTAAAACTTGTGCGACATAGAAGGAGAAAGAAAAAAATCACTATTCAAGATGCTGAGCCTTTTGAGTGTGAGGAATTTGAAGATTATTTCAAAAAAACTTATTATTGTCTAAACCAAGTGCTAGCTCAGGATTTTGAGGTTAGAATAGCCCTAATTTGTTGGTGATAGTAGCAGATATACAAGAATATAATCAAAACACTGGTTTTGATTATGCTAATTTTGTTGCTCAACATATGCATGAGAATTTTCTCAATTTGAAAAGGGGAAGTGCTCCCTCTATCTTTCCCTCATTATTCCTTACTAATGCACATGCTCTTGTGGGAAGGAGATTATGAGTGGAAAAGGAAATTAAATTTTAGGATTGTGAATAGTGAAAATGAGGCCATCCCTATGCAAATGTGGACATACATTTGGGATCATAATTGCTCCAATTCCAACTACATCTTGTTTTCCAATGTTGTAAGAAATGGTATCTTAGAGTCATTGGGTGTGGCACCTAGATTCAGACTTTCTCTAGAGATCAGAATGTTATGTTCCCAAAGGATATGTCAGGCTCTACAGCAACACATAATTGGGCCAGCTGGTTTCTACATTTAGAATATACTTTTATCATGGTTTATGGAGCTAAAGTGGCACCCCATTGTTTACCCTTGTATGTATAAGACAAATTGGCTCTCATGGAGCTCATGTGGAAAATGGAGGTTATGGATTATGAAATGTTTAGAAAGGATAGAAAGGGCTCTTTGGTATATCCCCAATGTTCTTTTGCTTATTTTAAGGTCACTGCCCTCAAAGGGTATGATAAATTGGGAATTATGGTGAATAATCTCAGAATGACTATAGATGAGGTCATATTTTTTGATCCAAAAGGATTTGTGGTAGGGAAAAGAAGACAAAAGAACTTAGGCATCATACATCATGATTTTTTCTATAAAAATGATGTACTAAGGAATTTGACAAGTGATGAGGAGAAGATTATGAAAAATAATTCCTTCTACATCAGCCCATATAGTGAAATTGCAAACCCCTTGGAGAGGGCCTTTACTATGGTAAGGAATTGTCAGTCTGGTGGATTTAAAGTAAAAGCAAAGGAGGTTGTAGATAGATCCCAGGTCCTCTTAGAGAAACAATGAAAAAAATAGGCTATGGATATCCCAAAATGGCTTGAAGATGTGTAGGGGGTCAAGGAAGAACAAGTGGTAGAACATGTGCCAGGAAATGAGGAAATTGAGCAGAAATTTCCCCTTCCTCATATTGAGGAGACTGATAGTACAGATGTTCCTCTTGATAGGATTGTCCAATGGCAATATGATAGAGAAAATGATGATGGTCCAAAGAGTTTCAAGAGTTTATGATTCAATAGTGGAGTAAGGAAATAAAAGAGAAACCAGAAGCAACTCGGGTCAATGTTGAACCTTCTCATTGGGAGGAAGCTAAAACTACAACCATTACTCCTACTGAAGCTTGAATAATTGTTAAAGATAGTGGAATCATGTTATTACCAGGATGAACTATCACAACTACCATAGCATATGACGCAATTAGAAGAGATCCTCAAGCTTTGATATCTAAAGATCAGTTTGAGAATAAAGTATTTGGTTCTATATATATTCCAAAACTACATACCCTTGAAATTTGGTCTATGACACCTAATACTAGCAAACATGAAGTTGCTAGGCCTATTGAGGAAGTCATTGGTTCACTAGTGGTCAAAAGAGCTACTAACATAACTCCAATCCAGGAAGCTAAATTAACTACACATGTTGCAATGCTTAGTGTGGACACTGCACATATTTCTCAAAATAAATATGAATCTTTAGTCAAAGAATGTAATAAGGCTTTGAATGAATTGAGTTGAATGGGAGATACCATTCAAGCTACCCAAAATACAATGACTCGGCCTTCTTCCTCTTCTTCATTTGATATGTCTACATAAGATAGGGAAAATTTGGCCCTCATAATTAACGATTTGAGAGGAAAGTTAACTACTGTAGAGGAAAATGTCAAGCAGGCCAAATTAGAGATAGTTAGGGTGGCCAATGAAATTTTTAGAGATGTACTTAAGCATAGGGTTACCAAGTTGGTCCATAGGGCTAATGATGTATGGGCCACATATAAACACATTCATGAAGCAAATACAAAATATCTGCAAGTACATGATGCCTTTAGGAATGAGTGGAATAATTGGATTGCTAGGGAAAGTTCTTTGAAATAAATGATGCCAAAAATAAAGGAGGATCCTGAGGCACCCACACATATTCCTAACATCTTGAATACTATTGAATCAATAAATGAGGTAACTACTTTCCATGGAAAGTTGGGAATACAACACCAAAGCAAGTTGAAAATATTCAAGGAAATGGAGGATCGTGGCATGCCTCAAATATTGAATTTAAAAGGTGAATTACATCCATTTGAAACCTAGAAGGAAGATTTGGGAGGGTTGTTTGAAGTGGCTATGATGTATTTTTTTGTCACCGATTATATCTTGTTCAATTCAAATATTGATATGATGGTGGAGATTGAAACAAAGATGGATATATTTGTTAAGGAAGCCAATATTTTAATTGATGCAAGGTACTCCTAGTATACTACTAAGGTGGAGGATTTATTGAATGTTAAATGTCCCACTGAAGAAGAATACAATATTTGGTTGGAGAGATATACAAAATGAATAAGAAGAATAATGGATAGGAGGAGAATAATACATAGCCTGAAAACAATACAGATTAGGCTTTTGATGTAACATGGTAAAATATTATTCTATCCTTAAAACTCAAAGTGATTAGCATGTGGTTATAATGTAGATTAACACATTTTGACCTTTTGTTACTTTCTGTGCCTTCCTTCATAAGTTTTGTTGTTTTGATTTTCTTATAGTTGGAATTTTGAGCACATGGAGAATATTTATAACTATTGTAACAAAATAATCATGTCTTTTAAGGTCGGACCTATTTTCCATAGAGAGATGAGGATAATTATGTTTATTTTCTCCACCTGAAGACTCAAGCGTAACTAGGAAGGAAATATTGTTGCGAGTGGTCCTATGAGATCATGACATATGTGCTATCTGGTTTGAGGCTTGTTTTTCTCCTTCATCTCTATAAGAAGGAATTCAGGACCAAAAGCACAAGAGTTAGAAAATTTTGAGTTGATATTGTCAGTGTTATCAAGAAAAATACGAAGCAAGTTTTGGAGTCTTTGTTTTAAGTTTATTTTGGAGTTCATACTTATGCATGTAAGACTGATAAATGGTATAGCATTTTATAATACAAATTAATATTAGTTTCATGGTTATTCTCTCTCCTTGTATGTGTGTTATGAGTTATGATTGAAAGTAGTCAAGGATTTATTTCCCTTGTCTCTTTCATTATCTGATGGATGTTCAGTTCCATTTTTTCCTATCGATTCAATGAATTGATGCAAATGCTTATATGAGAGTGATAACTTCTAATTACTATGTGCTAGGATATTTGTAAGAAGTGATCATCCTAAAAGTCACAGAGAAATTTTTTAATGCAAGATTTCATGGGATTATATTTGTTATTATTTGAATTGTTATCAGGTTATGTCAAAGGGTAACGACTTCGTGCTCTAGATTAGGACAGTGGTTCATGTGGGATATTAATGTTACATTTACAATGTTGATTCATTAACTACTAAATCTTTTAACCATAAAATTTGAAGAGGAACACTATTGTTATTCATTCTTTTAGGTGTCTACTCTCTCATATTCAGCTCATATAACATTAACATAATAAGTTATCAACTTATTTAATGTTACTATTAAGTGGTATCATGAGAGGTATTTGTTATTAACAATGTATTTGATTTTAAGTATGAAAGGTCTTTAGGTATACATTATGGGATCACCCTCCCAGGTTTCACAGAGCCCAAATATTAGGAATAGAAGTTTAGCAACTTCAATTTGTTTGTTGGCCAATCCCTTTAGTATTACCGATAATTGGAAATGGAAAAATCCATAGGTATTTCTAGAGATCAGTTTGGTTCTTAAAAAATAACCAAAACCACCATTGAAACTTATACCCAAGTCGTGTCAACCTACAACTCATCCTTTTCCTCCATTGACAAGGGAAACTAAAATTTCTTCCATGTTCAAGCAACACCCATCCATATCCATATCTCATGCACTTCACATCCTAGTCAACCCATCATCAAGTACAATAGGTCCATCAAAATATCACCAAAGAACACCATCAAAAGAAAACCAAATGCAACCCTCAAAGGAACACCAAAATTCAACTTCAAAGGAATACAAGAATTGATGCAAAATCCTATTTCACAAAATGTTAGTCCTAGTCTTCTAGCTCTGCCCACTTTCACCTCATCCATCCCATGTTTATCCACCTCACCCATTTCATGTTTTCCCACTTGCATAACACCTATAGAAATTCAACCATGCCACTCAATTGACCTCATTGATCCAAAGAATGACATCATATATCCCCTTTATGTCAAGATCAAAGAACCTATTGGCACTTTCAAATTTTGCAAATTTGAGATGCCCATTTCAAAATTCTGCCTCTGCACTTACAAAAGTGCACCTAATGAATATGTCTGAATGACCTACTTTGGAGGGTCATAATTTGATGCCCATTGATTTTTGTGAAAAATACCTTTGTAGAAATACTCATGTGTCCTATATGAACATGCATATCAATTTTCAGCTTCCCACGATAAGTTTTATCAGGGTTTCAAAAAGTGAAGCTAGAGGGTTTTGTCACTTTTTTGCAGTTTGGTAACTTTCATTTCTGCAAAGTTGCCTCCCATTTGAGCTTTCATTTTGCAACTAGTTGATCATCAAGAGAAAAAAAAATTTGTTCTACATTATCTATGCCAATATGAGCTCACATGTCAATTTTCAAAACTTCACGAGTTGATTTGCTATTTATAGCAGATCAAAACCAAATGGAATTTCTTGAGTTTTTCACTAAAACCTTTATGAGAAGCCAACTTCGAGTGTCAATAACTTTTGATGGGAGATGTTTCAAGCCAATACCTCTTGTACACATGCTCACTATACCAAAATTTTCTACTGTGTCTAGTGGCAGATCGCCAAGAGCTGATTTGATATTTTTGCAACGAGCTGATTTCATCAGTTTCAATTGATTCAGAACAACTGTTTATTCCAAAATGTTTGAGTAAAATTTGAAAGTGCATAATTTTTTCCTCATGATTGATTTCTCTGATCCATCTATTCCATTACATTCTTGGGTTTGATGTCTACAAGCTTGCAAGTTTTTATAGCTTCAGAAGGTCATTTGCCAAGTTTTCAAGGCTGATTCTCAAGCCAACTTGGCCAATTTTCACCATTCTGCAAAAGTGCCTGAAAGCAAGTTTTAGTGAAAACCCAGTTCATGTTTTCACTCCAGAAGCACTCAGAAGCTGTCTTAGATGAATTTGAGCATGAAATTTGTTTGAAAATGATTTTTTTTAGCCAGACCCACATGAGGACCCAAGATGCTTTGCACGAAAGTGAATTTCTGGGTGTTGCATTATGGCAATCACTTCAAGTAAACTGATTTGAAGAGGTCAACATATAGGGGTGCACAATCATAATTACCTTCAAAGGTTTGAATACAGAGCAGGTCCTACCTTTTACTTTAGTATGAAGTTTAAGGAATGAGCATAGGTGATGTTTCATAAAACAACCTTTTAGGAGGTAATGGGGCAACCATAGTGGTTTGATGAGTTGCAAATGCTATTTCCAAATATATATATATATATATATATATATATATATATATATGTTTAATTAAGGTAGAATGATGGGTGATATGTAGAGATCATCTTAAGTCAAGTGAAATTTTGCTTAATCCTAAAGGGTTGGTGAAATTGGATAGAGCCACAATATTTTAAGTCTTAATATGTTGTTAGAGGAACTGCAAGACATTGAAATAGTAGTCTTTTTGAATGAAGACTTTGTTTAGGTGAACTGAGGATGTGGAAACATGAGAAATAGAGTGTATAAAGGTGGTGCCTAGCTTGAGTTATTACAGGGGATCAAGAAACAAACTTTTACTGAGATTCTCAAATCAAAACAAGTTTTGAAGCTTTCAAAGTCCCAGGCTGAACATAACCAATTTGATGCTACAAGGTAAAAGTTCATGCGCCTATGAGAAGCTGCTATGTAGTGCACCTCAGATGATTTGAGTTGTTTTGATAACCTTTTCTCTCAGAAGGTGGAATCATTTTTCAGCTCTTTATAATGAAATAAAGAATCAACCAAATGAGAACAAAACAAATGATTTGGAGAAAATTAAAAAATGCATTACTAGAATAGCTGTGCAAAATAAAACACACCCAATGTATCATTTCAGGAAAGGCTACTAGATATAGAATTTCCTAAAGGGGAAGAAGATGAGCTGGAGGGAGCTAGAATAAAATGGTAGACCTTCACGCAATTTGAGTGCGCTGAGGAAGGATCTAAAAAACCATTCATATAAGTGGCTCAGTGTATTGACTATTTAAATGGGGAATGTGTAAAAAGGAATGACAAGAGATTAATTTCGTGTGAGAAAATACAAGCATGCAGCCAAAGGTTACATGAAGCAGATTTATTTAAAATATTTGAAACTTTTGAGTAAATGTAACTAATTCCAACCTGAATATTTACAAAAGAATATTTTGAAAGGTCGTAGAAATTTTTTAACAAACGTGATCAGCTAGTTTTCATACGCATTGAAATAAGAGAGTTTTGAAACAAGGAGAAAATTTCAAGAAAAAGCAATGCAGGCACCGACACTTGAGTATTGCAGGGTATGCACAAATTCCAAGCATTCTCAATAGTAGAAGGAGATTTTCCAAGGAACGACTTGGAGCAGAGGAAATACCTCTTGAAAAGTAGCAAATAGAAAGTGACATGTTGAATATTCTTTAGAAACCTTCAAGCTAGCACAAATTGGCATATGTAAAGATTAATGGAATGCTATCCTACAAGCTCTGAGGATAGATGCAAGAGATTTTAAAATGGGCAGAGATGAATTAAGATTGAGGCGCCATCGAAAAGGGGAGTTTTTTATGTAGAAGGAAACCTTTGCTAGCTATAGGAGAAAATGCCTTTATGCTTGATACTTGTAGAGCACCCACAGCCACAATGCCATGAAAGGTGTTTGATATAAACATAGGGTGATGTGCAGGAATCACCAATAGTGAGAAGAGATTCAAAGAGTAGCCAACACTTCTTTGAGGGCTTGCAAGTAGTTTATGGGGCTGCCATCATTTCTAGCGATGAAAATAGAGGAAACCTGCCACAATGGAAAAGTAGAAGTTATAGATTAGATGAATGTGGTTGTAATACAATGAAAAGAGGATTAGGGAAAAATCTAACATAGAAGATGCAAGATGAGATTGATGGCAGAAAAAATGAAGATGCAATCCAGCCAAATCTCAACGGTTCCCCGCCAAATCAAAATCAAAAGGTGCTCACTTTTTATTTATCGTGAGATAGCGAGCTACTACCACGTGTATGGTGGTCCCGACAAGAACTAATGAAGGCTGAATAGTTTAATATTTTAAAAGGTCTCCATTTTTTCTTTCAGAAGGAAAAATAATTAAAGCGAACACATGGCCCGATGGAGTATATCATTTTAAAGATGAAAGGGGAAAATATTTGGTGGGCATGGGATAAATTTTTGTTGATCAGGTGAGGTTCGTGCATCAGGTTCAACATTAAATGAATTTTTTAAAAGGTAGAAAGTAACGATAAAACATTTAAATTTTTTAAATTTTTTGATGAAATAAAATAGCCCAATGAGAATTAATGAATGGTGGACCGAGGGTATTATAAGTGCACGGGTAAACCAAGGTATAGGCCATTATTATATTTGTTGAGGGTAAAATGTTGTTGCCTTTGTGAATAAATATTTCAGGTGCAATATTTTAGTGAAATTGCATGGGAGAGAAGTGAGGTGTCATTTAAATATGGAGATGAATTTTGTATGTGGTTCCATGAGTCCCTTTATAAGGTGAAATGTTTTATATTGTTGGGAGATAAATGTGAGCAGAAATATTAAAGTATGAGACTCTAATATTTGGAAGTGAATAAAAGTAATGTGCAACAAATGTAAGGGGAAAAATAGAATTTTCACAGGCAAAGAGGCATTTTTCACACAGCAGGTAGAATCAAATGGAATTCTATCACATGGGCATATTTTATGTTGAAGAACAACTAACAGCAAAGGAAAATGAAAAGGAAAATTCAGTTGGAGGACAGAGGAGAGGTGCTTTGAGTAGTTTATTGATCGATGGTGAATTGAGATTCTAGATGGCATCTCCGGATCAGCTTTGAGGCTTCTTCTGAATCTTCTCTTCTTCTATTTCTTCTCTTCTCTTCTCATTATTCAGCTAGAGATTAAGTTTAGGTTTTGGGGTTTTGTTTGAGGTTGGGGTAGATAGAGAATTCTAAATTCTATGTCATATTGAGTCTGTAAGTCGTAATTGCTGATTTTATGAGCAAATACAACCAGTTTGTGCAAATAAACCATGAATGTCTTCAAATTTTTTTCACATTCATGAATATCTTCAAATTGTCTCCATACTTGTACAATTTGATCATATGAATTCAATAATACAAATTATCTTTAAGTTTTTCATCTCAAATTTCATGAGATTGTGTTATTTGTTTATGGGTCCATTTCAAAGAAATGGTTAAATACTTTGAGAAGATAACAGTGATTTCAAGTATGCAGGTTGGATTGGGTAAGGAGAGTTTGATTGATAATAGGAGTGGGATTGTTGGTGTAAGGAACTAATAGTTCATGCAAGGCATTAACAATTTAAATCCACTGGTTGAATGTCATTTGTTGATGAATTCTTTTTATTTGTTTGACTCCATGGCCTAGAATTAGGCACTGATTTATCTTGCAACTTAGTGCATCTCAAAAACATTTTATAAATTTTCAAAATAATTTTAAGTCCCTATGTGTTATAGTGTTGTGGTTATCTCATGCTCCAAATAGTTGATATTACTAATGAACAACCAATTCTATTCAGTATTATCCTATTATGTTGAGCTATTAAATGAGATTATCTATTGTTGTTAAGGGATCACCCTCCTGGGTCTTGTAGAGCCCAAAGTGTTGGAGGTCTTTAAAATCCTCATCAGTTGGTCTAGGTCCTTTGAGCTGTCCTTGATTGGAATTGGAAATTCCATAGGTAAATTAGAAGACCAACCTGGTTACAGTAAAAGAAACCAACAAAATGGCAACTCTATTGGGGACAACTCTGAATCTCCAAGTGCAGACTGCTTAGTTAGAGAGTCATATTATTGTTTTCCATTTTGAGTTTAGTTCAAATGTTGAATGATCTCAAGCCTGGAGAAAGATAATTGTTGCAGTGAACCTGATTGATTTCAAGATCTGTGGTACTCTGCTGGTGGAAGGAACTCAAAAATAAATTTGCATGTGAAAGAACTTCTTGTTGTTCGAAGTTCAGTTCTCTAAGAAAAGAGGTGGAAATTTTTTTAGAAGAAATTGTTGAAGATTTAAAGAATATAGTTCCAGATCTACAATATTTCCAGAACAATTTGTAGCAGCTACAATGTTTCCACGTATTTTTCACATATTTGAACATCTTAGAGAGAAATTGTGGTTCCCTATTGAGTGATTTAGCACTAATTAAGGGAAAGGATAATAAATTCAAGTTAGCACCCTTCCATTTACTAGATCTGTTGAATGTAATTGCAAGTTCCATTGAAAGGTTTTGTCTAGTGCTCAAATATTTCATAATTTAGATCATTAGAATGCATTTTTGTATCTTAGAGATTTCCATCCATTTGCATTGTCAGCAATTGTTATTGTAATCCTTTATTTGTTCATGGTCATGTTTATGCACAATTAATGAGTCCTGATTTGTAAGAATACCCATGGATTATCAAGGTAAAATAGTCATACCTGTAAATACCTTGGTTTGGCTTGTTAATAAATGTCAAAAGTATAATGATATTCAAGCATCTAATACCCCAAAGTGTAAGAACCCAAGAGTTAATAAGCCTAGGTTCAGTCTTGAAAGAAGGCCTGAAGAAATGGATGAAAGACACCAAATGTTTCCACAAGCCTAGTTAAGAGACCATCAAACTGTTTCTACTTGTCAAGTTGTTGTACCTTATGTCAATTCCTTTGACCCATTGTATGCTCAGTTAGATTTTTCATGGTTTGATTACAAAATTCAAAGTATTCCAACTTAAGACTACAAGAAGATGTTGAGATTTGATGGATATAATGTTTGTGAAGGAAGTGCACATGTCAAAAGCTTTTCCAGCTTCATTGAGAAACATTCATTTGAATATCAGGATATGTGGATGAGATTCTTTGTTAGATCCCTTGAAGCAAGAGCTCGGGATTTGTATTTGAGTTTTCCTAAGAAGTCATTTCCTTGCTGGGATGAATTAGTGAATGCTTATAGAAAAGAGTTTGCAAGAGATCCCTATGAACGTGTCATAAGGTTAAAGTAGATCAAGAAACAAGATGAAGAGTCAAGTGTTGATTTCATTCATAGATTTGTTGTTGCCTTGTCACTAATCCTAGACAATTTTAGACCTAGCACATCATATTGTATTCATATGTATTTTGAAGCTTATGAAGAAGGATCTAGTGCATTGTTAAAAGAGTTTGAAATATTGAGTATGCAAATGGCTTACATAGTCTTGGACAGTTTGGAGAAGCAAAGGAATGAATATATGCAAAGCTTGTTATCTTCAATTGTTAGTAAACATGTTGATGAAATAAGCAACTATGTGAATGCGAATGATCAAAGGTCTTCAAACAGGTGCATAGTTGAGAAGGTAGAAGATGAAAAAAATGCATCATCAGATGATGAGAAAGTTGTTAATGAACAACTTATAGAAGAAGTATACCAAACTGACAATCAGTAGCCGAGTCTTCCAAGCCACAAACATGATGAAGGATATCAGTTGGACTTATTCTTTGAAGAAGAGAAGTGCAATCAGCAATGTTGTAATACAAATGACCATGCCAATCTTACAAGGGTTGAATGTAGCTTTGGTATAAATCTCCATGATGAGACATTTGAATTTGCTGACTTAGGGAATTCTCTTGAGTACATCAGTTTACCAGCTACAAGTGACAGAGTATGTGATGAACTTTAGTTTGAAAGATCAACTGCAAGCAATTGCAATGAGGAAACCATTGATGGTTTTCAGTTTGATAGAGAAGATGTTTATGTCTACCCTCAAGAGGATGAAAATGACAAACTCAATGAGGACATCCAGTCCAATGTTGAAATACAAAGAGATGTGGATTGTTGTTATGACAGCCTAGTGGTGAGCAAGGATGGACAAGTGGATGGTTTTTTCTCTTTGATAGATTGTGACCATGTTCCTAACAATGTTGTTAACAATTCAATCTCCTATGATTGGGGAGACCCTATTTATGATCAGCCAATTGAGTTTTCAGACCTTGATGATGATGATGTTTTGGCATACCTTGATTTTCAATTTGATAATGTATCTAATTCAAGTGAAGATCAAGAAGAGGAAATAATTGAAGGAATAGATCAAAATAGTGATCTATTAAGTTGTGAACAAATCTCAGATCTATTGACCACTAAATATGCATCTTTTGTCTTTAACAATGAAAATGATCTTCATGGTGTAAAGTACAATGCAAGTGAATCTGATTCTTCATCAAATTATGAACCAGCTGATCATGATGATAATAATGAGGATAAAGACAAGTGGCTATATGATGGAAATGATGCAATGCATGATGATTATGAAAGTGAGCATGTTGATGCAAACTCAAGGATTTGTTTTGATGAGTTTGAAGCAGCAAATGACTATGAAGATTGTGCATCTAATGAGCCAAGTTTTGAAAAATTTGATGCAGATTTAAACAAGTCTTTGTTTGTTGACTTGAATGAGCCTAGCCATGAGTCTTTTCATGTGGATGTAGAGGTTTATTTTGATGAGAAATCAGAGTATGATTCTGCACCAGAATTGCTTGTTGTTGAGCAAGCTTGTGATATTGTAAAGGTTGATACCTTATGTTCAGAAGATGACTGTATGACTACAAATGATGATGAGTCAAAAATCTCTGATGACTTTCAATACCAGCATGATGAAGAGCAAGTATAGAGTGTGCTAATGCATGAGTTTATATCTTTGAATACACTTGAAGATAGTTTGCATGATGAGCTAGATCTTTTGGCAAGTTCTTGTGATGGTATAAATTTTGATGTGCAAACTAATGATCGGATTGAGCATAACGGTTCTAGCCATGTAGCAGAAATTGAGTGCTATTTTTGTCAATTGGAAGAAGTTTTCATAAAATGTGGCAATGAGCAAGATATTGAGGAATGTTGTTTAAATTTTGAGAATGATGTAAATGATGAATATGATAGCTTGTTGCCACATGACAATCAACATTTGGAAAGTATGTCTGACTTTCAAATGCATAGTGATTATGAACATGTTGATGATGTTGTATATGATGGCCTGTTGAGAGGTATTAGCATGTTCAATCAAGCACATGGTTGTGATCAAATTGTGCTTTCATATGGTCTTGATCCCCATTTTCAAATCTTGCCACTTGATACAAAATTAAAGAACAAAGAAAGTGGCAATGATGTGGCCTATTTGATTTGGTTGCCAATTAATGACAAAGATAAATAGAGAGCAAGTTCTCACTTGCATAAAGGCAGCCTGATACTTGTGTTTGTAGTGGTTCGATTACATATGTTGTTATGGTTTGATAGAGGAAAACATGAGTTGAGGGAGATTAGTTCTTTTTACAAAATTTTTTTTAACAAAGGTAAATGTTGACTCCCCTTTTTCATTTGGTGGCTTGGGGTCACTAGATGAGTTTTAAAAAGAAGAATGAATAAAGGAGCAGTTGTGGACACTTGATTGACTCAATTTTTTTGGTCTACTCCCCAGAGATACGGAATCTTGCTATTCCCACAGGGGGCATACATCCCTAGTCAGAGCCACTATTAACACTTTCAAATTTTGCAAATTTGAGATGCCCATTTCAAAAAAATTCCTCTGCACTTACAGAAGTGCACCTGATGAATATGCTTGAATGACCTACTTTGGAGGGTCATAATTTGATGCCCATTGATTTTTGTGAAAAATCCCTTTGCAGAAACACTTATGTGTCCTATGTGAACGTGCATATCAATTTTCACCTTCCCATGATAAGTTTTATCAGGATTTCGAAAAGTGAAGCTAGAGGGTTTTGTCACTTTTCTATAGTTTGCTAACTTTCATTTCTACAAAGTTGCCTCCCATTTGAGCTTGCATTTTGTAACCAGTTGATCGTCAAGCGAAAACAAATGTTTTTCAACATTCTCTATACCAAGATGAGCTCACATGTCATTTTTGTAGAGCTTCATGAGTTGATTTGCTATTTTTAGCAAATCAAAACCAAATGGAATTTCTTTAGTTTTGCACTGAAACCTTTCTAAGAAGCCAACTTTGAGTGTTAATAAATTTTGATGGGAGATGTTTCAAGCCAATCCCTCTTGCACACATGCTCAACGTACTAAAATGTTCTATTGTGTCTAGTGGCAGCTTGCCAAGAGCTGATTTGATATTTTTGCAATGAGTTGATTTCATTAGTTTCAATTGATTCAGAGCAGGTGTTTATTGCAAAAAATTTGACTAAGAAACTTTGACAATGAATAATTTTTGCCTCGTGATTGATTTCTTAGATCCTTATTTTGCATTACATTCTCGGGTCTAATTTCTATAAGCTTGCAAGTTTTTATAGCTTCACAAGGTCATTTGCCTAGTTTTCAAGGCTGATTCTCGAGCCAACTTGGCCAGTTTTCACCATTCTGCAAAAGTGCCTGAAAGCAAGTTTAAGTGAAAACCCAATTCGTGTTTTCACTCCAGAAGCACTCAGAAACTATCTCAGATGAATTTGAGAATGAAATGTTTTTGAAAATGATTTTTTTTAGCCAGGCCCACATGAGGACCCAACATGCTTTGCACGATAGTGAATTTCTGGGTGTTGCAATATGGCAATCACTTCAAGTAAATTGATTTGAAGAGGTCAGCATATAGGGGTGCACAATCATAATTACCTTCAAAGGTTTGAATAAAGAGTAGGCCGTACCTTTTACTTTAGTATGAAGTTTAATGAATGAGCATAGGTGATGTTTCATAAAACAACCTTTCAAGCGGTAATGGGGCAACAATAGTGGTTTGATGAGATGAAAATTCCATTTCTGAATATATATAAGTTTAATTAAGGTAGAATGATGGGTAATATGTAGAGATCATCTTAAGTCAGGTGAAAGTTTGCTTATTCCTAAAGGGTTGTTGAAATTGGATAGAGCCACAACATTTTAAGTCTTAATATGTTGTTAGAGGAACTGCAAGACATTGAAATAGCAAAGTATTTTTGAATGAGGACTTTGTTTAGGTGAATTGAGGATGTAGAAACATGAGAAACATAGTGTATAAAGGTGGTGTCTAGCTTGAGTTAGTACAGGGGATCAAGAAACAAACTTCTACTGAGATTCTCAAATCAAAACAAGTTTTGAAGCTTTCAAAGTCCCAAGCTGAACATAAACTATTTGATGCTACAAGGTAAAATCTCATGTCCCTATGAGAAGCTACTGTGGAGTGCACCTCAGATGAGTTGAGTTGTTTTGATAACCTTTTCACTCAAAAGGTGGAATCATTTTTCAGCTCTTTATAATGAAATAAAGAATCAAGCAAATGAGAACAAAAAAATGATTTGGAGAAAATGAAAAAATGCATTACTGGAATAGCTGTGCAAAATAAAACACACCCAATGTATCATTTTAGGAAAGACTACCAGAGGCAAAATTTCCTAAAGAGGAAGAAGATGAGCTGGAGGGAGCTAGAATAAAATGGTAGACCTTCACGTAGTTTGAGTGCGTTGCGGAAGGGTCTAAAGAACCATTCACATAAGTGGCTTAGTGTATTGACTATTAAAATGGGGAATGTGCAAAAAGGAATGACAAGAGATGAATTTCATGTCAGAAAATACAAGCATTCGGCCAAAGGTTACATGAAGCAGATTTGTTGAAAATATTTGAAACTTTCAAGCAAATGTAACTAATGCAAACCTGCATATTCACAAAAGAATATGTTGAAAAGGTCATAGAAACTTTTTAGCAAACGTGATCAACTAGTTTTCATACGTATTGAAATAAGAGAGTTTTGAAAAAAGGAGAAACTTTCAAGCAAAAGAAATGCAGGCATTGACACTTGAAAATTGCAGGGTATGCATAAATTCCAAGCATTCACAATAGTAAAAGGATATTTTCCAAGGTGCGGCTTGGAGTAGAGGAAATTCCTCTTGAAAAGAAGCAAATACAAAGTGACATGTTGAATATGCTTTAGAAACCTTCAAGCCAGCGTAGATTGGCATATGTAAAGATGAATGGAACGCCATATTACAAGCTCTGAGGATAGATGCAAGAGCTTTTAAAATGGGAAGAGATGGATTAAGATTGAGTCGCCATTGAAAAGGGGATTTTTCTATGTTGAAGGAAACCTTTTCCAACTATAGGAAAAATGCCTTTATGCTTGATACTTGTAGAGCACCCACAACCACAATGCAATAAAAGGTGTCTGATATAAACACAGGGTGTTGCACAGGAATCTCCAATAGTGAGAAGAGATTCAAAGAGTAGCCAACACTTCTTTGAGGGCTCGCTAGTAGTTTATGGGGCTGCCATCATTTCCAGCAATGAAAACGGTGGAAACCTGTTGCCATGGCCAAGTAGAAGGTATAGAGTAGATGAATGTGTTTGTAATGCAATGAAAAGAGGATTAGGGAAAAATGTAATGCAAAAGATGCAAGATGAGATCGATGGCAGAAAAATGAAGATACAATCCAGCCAAATCTCAATGGTTCCCTGCTAAATCGCAATCAAAAGGTGCTCACTTTTTATTTATCACGAGATAGCAAGCTACTGCCACGTGTATGGTGGTCCCGACAGGAACAAATGAAGGTTGAATAGTTTAATATTTTAAAAGGTCTCCATTTTTTCTTTTAGAAGGAAAAATAATTAAAGTGAACACATGGCCTGATGGAGTATATCATTTTAAAGATGAAAAGGGAAAATATTTGGTGGGCCTAGGAGAAATTTTTGTTGATCAGGTGAGGTTCGTGCATTGGGTTCAACATTAAATGAGTTTTTTAAAAGGCAGAAAGTAAGGATAAAAAATTTAAATGTTTTAAACTTTCTGATGAAATAAAATAGCCTGATGAGAATTAATTAATGGTGGACCTAGGGTATTATAAGTGCACGGGTAAAATATTTTACCCAGTGGATTTAGCTGCAAAATATTTTAAATGGGTAAATGTTTAAAAAATAAAGGTAAAGTACGTGTAAACCAGGGTAAAGGCCATTATTAAATCTATTGAAGGTAAAATGTTTTTGCCTCTGTGAATAAATATTTCAAGTGAAATATTTTAGTGAAATTGCATGGGAGAGGCAGTGAGGTGCCATTTAAATATGGAGATGAATATTTTATGTGGTTCCATGAGTCCCTTTATAAGGTGAATTTTTTTGTATTGTTGGGAGATAAATGTGAGCAGAAATATTAAAGTATGAGACTTTAATATTTGGAAGTGAATAAAAGTAATGTGTAGCAAATGTAAAGGGAAATAAGAATTTTCATGGGCAAAGAGGCATTTTTCACATAGTAGGTAGAATTGAGTAGAATTCTATCACATGGGCATATTTTCCATTGAAGAACAACTAACAACAAAGGAAAATGAAGAGGAAAATTCAATTGGAGGAGAGAGGAGAGATGCTTGGAGTAGTTTGTTGATTGGTAGTGAATTGAGATTCCAGATGGCATCTCCGGATCAACTTTGAGGCTTCTTCTGAATCTTCTCTTCTTCTATTTTCTTCTCTTCTCTTCTCATTATTCATCTAGAGATTAAGTTCAGGTTCTGGGGTTTTGTATGAGGCTGGGGTAGATAGAGAATTGTAAATTCTAAGTCATATTGAGTCTGTAAGCTATAATTTCTAATTTTTTGAGCAAATATAGCCAGTTTGTGCAAATAAACCATGAATGTCTCCAAATTGTTTTCACATTCATGAATATCTTCAAATTGTTTTCACATTCATGAATATCTTTAAATTGTCTCCATACTTGTATAGTTTAATCATATGAATTCAATAATACAAAGTATCTTTGAGTTTGGTATCTCAAATTTCATGAGATTGTGTTAGTTGTTTAGGGGTCTATTTCAAAGAATGGTTAAATACTTTGAGCAGATAACAATGATTTCAAGTGTGCAGGTTGGATTGGGTAAGGAGAGTTTGATTGATAATAGGAGTGGGATTGTTGGTGTAAGGCACTAACAGTTGATGCAAGGAATTAACAATTTAAATCCACTGGTTAAATGTCATTTGCTGATGAATTCTTTTTATGTGTTTGACTCCATGGCCTAGAATTAGGCACTAATTTATCTTGGAGCTTAGTGCATCTCAGAAACATTTAATAAATTCAAAATCATTTTAAATCCCTATGTGTTATAGTGTTTTGGTTATCTCATGCTCCAAATAGTTGATATTACTGATGAACAACCAATTCTATTCAGTATTATCCTATTATGTTGAGCTATTAAATGAGATTATCTGTTGTTGTTAAGGGATCACCCTCCTGGGTCTTGCAGAGCCCAAAGTGTAGGAGGTCTTTAAAATCCTCATCAGTTGGTCAAGGTCCTTTGAGCTGCCCTTGATTGGAATTGGCAATTCCATAGGTAAATTAGAAGACCAACCTGGTTATAGTAAAACAAGCCAACAATACCCCTATCATGATCCCATTCCATCTCCTGATTCCATTCCATATCATGACCCCATACCATCTCATGATCTAAGTCTCTCAACTCCATACCATAATCCTAGTACATCAACTCTATTGCTTGATCCTATACCATCTCATAATCCTACCATATCCAACCCATTAATGATCCTAGCATATCCACCTCATATCATGATCCTATCATACCACCTCCATGGCATGATCCTAGTCCATGACAAGAACAAATCTTTCCATCCATTACCTCTCAGGACCCCCAAGGTATAAACATTTCCTTCACATCACATGATAATCCTAATCCTTCACAAGATCCCATTCATGAACCACAAACATATGAGCTTGGTTCATCCACCTTTATAAAACTTGATTTTCTCCTAGAATACCACATGTTTTCCACATCCAACACTCCTCAAGATGGTATTTTTCTTGCTTCACAAGCAAAAAGTATTTCATTAGTAATAAAATTATTCAAAAGATGAATTATCAAGGCAAAGGGTTGGGCCTTCATGAACAAGGTTTACTTGAACACCCTAATATTAAAACACATCTAAATTATTATAAGACAATCATAAGACTTTCCTCATCCTCTAGATCTTCCTGGGTCCTTACATGCCCAAGTTTATTATCCCAACCTCCCCATTTTAATCCTTAAAATTTCACAACCCTTCAAGGTGTGTGCCAATGTTTATCTTACCCACATTCCTCATAATGAATCCATTCCATACTTCCATCCAACCTTCATCCCTCATTCCATACCTTTAATCCAATATTTTGATTGAATCATTAACCCCCTTCTCCCTACCCCTATCCATTCCATTATATTTACCAATTTTCCTACCAACGTCTTTGAGTGGGAACATGTTAGCCTTGGTATATAAGAAACATTTAGTCAATGGAGTACTATCTTCCACAAAGAACACTTGATTCCTTCATTAATATCCATAAATATTCATTATCTTCCATTTCCATGAGCTCCCATTTCCATGAGCTTTTATATCCATTCATATCCACTATCTTTCACATCCATCCATCTACCATTGCTTGTACACTTGGGAGCAATAATTTTCCATTTGTACAATACTTTATCCTATATTCACTTAGCCATCATATTCCTTCATTTATATTTCATGCTAGCCACTTTATCCATCCACCTTCCTTTTATCTTGCATAAATTATTGGGGAGAAATAAAAAGAACAAGTATCTAATGCATGCTTTATACCATGCATGTCTTCCATCATCCATATCACTTGTCCTCCATCTCATGTTTCCTTTCATATCCATTTCTTCCATATCCATATCATGTCCTTATCACTTTTCATACTTATCCCTTGGCATACCTCTTCGCATGGGGGCATGTTATTACTTTGACATGTGATCATTGAAGTCCTCCATAGGTCCTCTATTTATCCTTTGTCTTTGACTCAAAAAATTTGGGTTTCCTTGTCATTGGTTCCCTCCACCCATAGCATTCCATATCTTGATCCATCTATCTTCATCCACCATCTAGGGTGTATCCTTACATGTGCTATCATTAACCCATATCTTATATCTCCATACCATCCACTTCCCTTGATGAGACAAGTGCCTCCCAAGCACACATAGAAGATCAAACAAATACCTTGGATCTAAGTGAACACAATGCTAATCAAGATCCTAATGATCCTCCATCACCCACTATCGACCCCATTGCAAGTACTCCATAATATCCTATTGGTCTTTCCACCCTGATTCATGAATGTTCCTTCTTAGAACAACAACAACCGTTATCTTCTTCATCCAATAAGGAACTCATGTCTAGTGTTTCACCTACACCTAGTCCCATTGTCCACTACACACTCCAAAATAGGAACCACCAAGGTAAATATCTAGACCTTCATGAACAAGGTATTTTGGAGCCCATCCATGTCAAAGTCCCTTCATGCTCTTATGGCCTTGGACATACACCCCAGGACACCAATCTCAAGATGTTGGTACTTCCTCCATGCCTCATAAGTCCCCTTTCCATCATGAAGCCTATCATACACCTAAAACATATATTTCCATCCCTCCTCCATCATCCTAAAGATGTCAAAAGCATGTGACCATACAGTTTCCACCATCAACTCTACCACCATTTCTTCCAACTCCTAATATCCCTCCATCCACTCTACCACCATTACTCCCAATAGGTCTAATATCCCTACCATTCAATCCTCTTATCCATTTATCCATAAATCCTCTAAACATCTTAATCATGACCAATCAATGCACACATTGTCTAAACTTAAAGCTTCCACTCATTCCACCAAACCCAAGGGATTCCAAAATAAAAATTTGGATGCCTCTACACATAAAGTCAAAAATTCTAAAGGTCCTAATGCCTTAGCATACGATTGCAAAATGTCAAAGATAAGTACATATAAAATCTATATAAGCCCATATCTCCAAAAGAAAAGTCTAAAATAAAAATGGCTTGGGTCCCTAAGAAAAAAGAAATCAAGTCAAATGAGGCATCCACATCACAAAAATCCCAACCATCCCCTTCCATCCAAAATGCACATTCCATTCAAAAATATCAAATTCCTAACACCCACAAGAAAAATAACAGTCATAGAAATACTAAGTCTATGTGGATACCTAAAGCACTTCATCCACCGTATCCTAAGCAAACAGTTTCATTGCTTCCTACACCTTGTCCACATCAAAAGCTTCAACGTTTATCATAGTGTGTGCAACCATTGGTCATGGTTCCCCTCCATTCACAACAAATCCACATAACTCCTTCTCCTCATCCTTCACTCATTATCCTACATATCTACCCCACCATCTTCCTATGGTCCATGCTTTTTGCTAAGCCTCCCCATTCATCTTTTTCATAAGTACCATATAATCCCTATCATCTTCCCTACATAATCTGCATCATAATCCACATCATAATCCATCATCTACCTACTCCATATCCCTTTCATGTCATCCGTTATCAACATTTATGAGCATAATGAAATTTGATATGGTCAATGCAATGGCATCCATCCCTAGTGGGACTATCACCTTTCATGCAACTAGACACTTGAGTCCCTCCTATCCAAAAGTCAAAAAGTAAAGTAAAAAATAAATAAAAAGAATTAAAAAAAATAGTGAAGATAAATCCGATCCATATCCATCCATAGCTCCTTTATTTTTTAGCTTGACTAAGAAATAAGATCTTGTTTATCATTATCATTTACATTTTAATTTATCATTGCATTCTAATTGTTACAAGAAAGAAATTTAAACAAAGCATAAATTCTTTAACATTGTAAAACATTGGGCTTTAGTGAACATCATGAGCAAAGGATTCTTGTTAATTAAAGTTGACATCTAACATAGCTTGACCCAAATCTTTAGTAATTTATCACAATTGAAAGAATAAAGAAAAAAATCAAACTATTGTGCCTTGATGGATACATCTTTCCTAATCATAAACCTACCTTGATCTTTCAAACAATAAATAACTTTATCATATCTCTTCGTAGAAGGTATTGTTGTTGTTATCTTGTTCAACATGTTGTCTTTTTCCTTATTGATCCTTATCATATGCATTAGCATTTTAATTTTTCATTATCATGATCTTGCATATTTATCATTATCATTTTGCACATGCATGAGATTTTGTGCTTTATCTTAAGTCTGGTCTCTTGTTTTGATCATTATCATTATCTTTTTATATCTTTTCTTTTCTTGTCACATTCCGAGGAAGCTTGAGGATCTCTACACCTTGTTGTGTATGAAGGAGAGTGAGGAGTGGGGCATGAGTCTTTCTTGTGTGTGTATCAATTTAGTCCATCTGATGAGATTACAAAAAGAATAACCAATAACAAAGAGTGATTCATTCTGCTCTATGATTAAAAAATGTGCACTTCATAGCCTTTCCATTCTATTAATTTCCTTATCCATCCTTTCATATCATTTCCTCCCATATCGAATACATTTCATAAGCCATTTATAGGATTTTTTTGCATCTAATGAATGCATTGCATTCCTTTCTTCTTTGCATCCACGTAGGTC
The DNA here is from genome assembly GCA_007258455.2 of Sequoia sempervirens. Taxonomy (NCBI): domain Eukaryota; kingdom Viridiplantae; phylum Streptophyta; class Pinopsida; order Cupressales; family Cupressaceae; genus Sequoia; species Sequoia sempervirens. The sequence continues at coordinate 9,538,501 of VDFB02000002.1, forward strand.
ATTCATATTTCTAAATCTCACATATAATTTTCTATCTATAACTTAAACATACATTCATCTATCATATCAAGATCAAGATCAAGGAAATATAAAGGTTATGCAATCAAAGTCTGTGGGCAACAACCATATCAAGAGTCCATGTTCAAGGTGACTTTGTTTCATTTCATGCATGCAATATCTTCTAGCTCTTAGACACAATTGAGGTTTGATGTTGAATGTGGTTTGGATCTAATGCTTCCTTTCTTATCTATTTTTTGCATTAAACACTAAGGATATGAAAAAATGAGTATAAATGGTGTAAAGAAGATACTCTAGAAACATGATATATCAAGGTAAGCATAATAAGTGACCTTAGGAGTGGTATATTAATGTAAGCTCAATATCTAGCTATAGGAGTGATATATTTTATTGTATTTTCAATGTGTAATTCTAGGACTATCATATGCTAGTGTAGGCTCAAGGTGTAACTATAGAATCATAGTACCATCAAAAGAAAACCAAAAGAAATGTAGTTTCATAGTAATGGAATGCCATGACAATCCATATTGCTAGCTTGCTACTATATGGATTGTCATGGAATTCCATCACCATGGGGCCACATTTCTTTGAGGCATTTTATCAAACAATTCAGTACCTTGTCTATATTATTTCTTACTATTATGATTTGATAGATTTTTTCCAAGCATCTCTAGCTTGTTTAAAAGCACTAATTTAGGCTTTTAGCCATAGCAGTAGGAGCATCCATGGCATTATTTCTATCCTGTGTCAACAAATGAAGTTTGATTTTATTTCATTTTTTTTTGTGAGTTGAATTTCATATTTTGTCATGTGAAATTCAAAATTTGGAGTGCATTTTAGTATCATGTTATGTTGGATTTTAAATTTTCAATTTGGAGCAAATTTGGTCAAAACAAGATAAGGAAAGAAATGGAGATTATGTTTTAAAAGCGAAAATATTGAAAAGAAAGAGGAAGGAATGGGTTATTGGAGGTTACCAATTAGATTTATAACTACAAATTTTGAATTCCAAGGCTCCTAAAAAATAGGCAATCAAGAGGCGGACACCCAAGTTGGGAAAAAGTTGATTTTTGCTTTCATGGAAAAATCTAGAAAACCACCAAAGCACTGCCAACCATTCACAACATGTTTTGGAGTTTTTAAAGAATATTTTATTCAATTTGATTAATGAAAATTAATTTAATTTGGAGTTACAAGAGATGAGAACTGATTTTTTGAAGATGGGATTGGAATGAATGTAAATGCAATTTAAATGAATTCACATTTCATTTCATTTGGGTTGGAGTTGTTTAAAAAAAAATGAATTCATTTTTGAGAGAAAATTTTCTCTAGAATATAGAGAACACATAAGAAAGACATAGAATACCTTCAAGGAGATGGTTTGATGGTGTTGTTATAGATTGGGGATTGATTATAGACTTTTGAACATCACCCTATGTTGCGGGTGCTTGTGTTGGGTTGGTTGTGAGAAGTTTTGATGTTGCAAGTGCTGGAGAGTATTTTGTGTTGCAAGAATTTGATTTGTTGCTGCAAATCCTTTTTTTTTTCCTTTTCCTAGGGTATTGTAAGGGCTTGTTTCAGCCATAGAACTTTTGATCTGACTGTAATTTCATTTGAGATTAAATTGAAATTGGAGTTGTTGGTTGCAAGTTGCAAACCAAAGTTGCATATTGTTGCAATGAAATTATTTTTCTTTTGTGAAGACTGTTTCTTAGTATTGTGTGGGATATTTAGAATTAATTTCCATTGTATAATTTATTTTAATTAGATCCATACATTAGTGGTATCAAAAAAATTTGATCCTGAGAGTGTAAATAGACCACCGAAGAGAGGCAGTTTACACCGGGACTTATGAATTGTTATGTTACAGAGATGTATGCCAAGGGAGCCCCACATGGTAGGGGTAGAGGAAGAGGAATAAGATATAATTTTTTTAGGAATGATGATTTAAGATATTTGAGAAGGAAGGTTCAAACTCTACAAGAAGAGATAAGGAGAGGATTTGCAAGAATGAGAGACCGAAGAAGTGATGAAGAAGAAGAAGAAGAAGAAATTTCAAAGGATGCTAACCTAAATAATGAGAAAAGAGAGGAAGTTGTAGTAGTTGCAAATGAACCACTATTGAGGGCTTGGAAAAAAATGGGAAAGAGATTGAATATGGATACTCCTACTTTCAATGGGAGTTTGAATATTGAGTAATTGATAGATTAGCTTAGTGAAATGGAAGAGTATTTCAAATTTAAAGAGATAGAGGGTCCTGATAAAGTGAGATTTTCCAAGAAAAGGCTGAAAGGGAATGCCTCAATATGGTGGAGAGAGGTCCAATTAGAAAGGGGAACAAGAGGAAAATATAAGATTAACAAATGGGATAAGATGGTGGAAAAATTAAAAAGACAATTTATACCTATAGACTATGAATTGGACTTGCTCAAGAGGATGCAAGGTTTGAAGCAAGGAAACAAGAGTGTAAAAGAAAAGACAGGAATTCCATAGAATTATTATAAGGATTGGACATTCAAAAAAATCAAGAAAAAGGTTTCAAGATACATAAATGGGTTAAGATCAAGCATTCAAGAAGAAATGACACTTATCAGAGTTGTGACAATGGAAGATGCTTATCAAACAACATTGAAGGTAGAAGAAAGAGTAAACAAGAGGTTTGAGAATTAAAAAAAGGGAAAGGATAGAGATTATGCACATCAAAAAGAGGATGAACAACAGGTTAGAGACATTAAGGACAACAAGGATGAAAGATGTGAAAACTCAAGCAAGTTCCGTGATCAAAATTTTAGAGGAAGAGGAAGATCGGGTAGAGAATTTGAAAGAGGAAATTTTAAACTAACTTGTTTTAAGTGTGGGAAAGAGGATCACAAATCATATGAGTGTCCTCGTGAAGAGGAAAGACAAATAAGAAGAACTGAAAATAAGAATAGAGTAGCAAACATAAATGGAGAAGATGCACATTCAACACATTCAAAAGAAGTGGAAAAAGGTGAAGCCTTGATGACGAGAAGAGTTTTGATGAATGAAAATAGTGAACCCATTCAAAGGAGGAGATTTTTCATAAAATATGCAAATGCAAAGTTAAAGTTTGTAAAGTCATTATTGATGGTGGTAGTACTGATAATATTGTTTCTATAGAGATGGTTGAGAAGTTGTAGTTGGAGAGAAAGAGGCACCCACATCTACAAAGGATCTCATGGTTGTAGGATGGTCACAAAGTGTTGGTAAATGAAAAATGTGTGGTAAGATTTAAGATTGGAAGTTATTATGATGAAGTATTGTGTGATGTTATGAAAATTGATTTTTTTCATTTGTTTTTGGGTAGAAAGTGGCAATTTGATAGGAAAGTAGTACATGATGGATGTGTGAACACTTATAGTTTGACGAAGGATGGAGTTCATCATAAGTTGAAGTTATTGGATGAGAGAGGAGGCAAGGTATGTAGCAAGGTTGGAATTTATTTTGTTAATGATTTGAAATAGTCAGAGAAAAATGTATGAAGGTGAGGAGGATAATTTTCTAATGCGATTAGAAGCAATTTAAAGAGAGTGGAATGAGAAAATTTTGGCTAATGCAAAGGTTGCAGCAAAAGGTAAAGATGTAATTTCAGATTTTAGTACATGTTTTGATGATATTGAGAAGTTAAAAGTAGATTCAAAGGTTGCAGCAATAAATCTTGGAAGTAGATGAGAGTGGTAAACAAACTGAGGTGAAAATGAATTTTTCTTATGATTGTTTTATTGAAAGTATTGACGATGAAGATTCCTTGATAATAGAGCTTGACTATTTGTTACAAAAAGTGGAGAATGAATCTATGGATTGTGGTACTAACACTGAATTAGGTACTGAAAATAAAATTGCAGCAGAAGTATGTCTTTCTAAAGGAATAATAGGAGTGACAAACCACATAGAAAACCAGGTAAAGGAGAAGGAAAAAGGTATAGCAAAAAGAGAGGTAATACATGATTTTTTTTTAATTGAAGAGAGAGATATAAGTACATTTGATTATTCTAATTTTGATAAATCGCATTAGTGGGAAGTTAATTTTGATAACACAAGTTTCATGAGGAGTATAAAAAGAGGAAAGTTGAGAGTGACTACTAATGTGAAGTTGCAGAATCAGTTGAGCAGGAAATTTATAGTGAGCAAAGAGGAGAAATGGATCCAAGACACACATAAAATTCACAAATGTTTATGAGGTTCACTCATGAAACATTTATTTTCTATTGTGGGTGTCTGATGCAGGAGCATCCATGGCATTATTGCTATCTTGTGTCAACAAATGAAGTTTGATTTTATTTCAATTTTGTTATGAGTTGAATTTCATATTTTTTCATGTGAAATTCAAATTTTGGAGTGCATTTGACTATCATGTCATGTTGAATTTTGAAATTTAAATTTGGAGCAAATTTGGTCAAAAAAAGATAAGGAAAGATAGTAGAGAATATGTTTTAAAAGCGAAAATCTTGAAAAGAAAGAGGAAGGTGTGGGTTATCGGAGGTTAACAATCAGATTTATAACTCCAAAATTTGAATTCTAAGGCTCCTTAAAAATAGGGAATCAGGAGGTGGATGCCCAAGTTGGGAAAAGCTGATTTTTGCTTTCATGGAAAAATATAGAAAGCCATCAAAGCATCGCCAACCATTCACAAATTGTTTTGGAGTTTTAAAGCATATTTTATTCAATTTGATTAATGAAAAATAATTTAATTGGGAGTTACAAGACATGGGAATTGATTTTTTGAAGATGGAATTGGAATGAATGGAAATGCAATTGAAATTAATTCACATTTGATTTCATTTGGGCTGGAGTTGTTTAACAAAAATTGAATTTATTTTTGAGAGCAAGTTTTCTCTAGAATACAAAGAAGACACATGAAAGACATATCATACCTCTAGGAACATGATTTGATGGTGTTGTTGCAGATTGGGGATTTATTATAGAGTTATGAACATCACACTTTGTTGTATATGCTTGTATTGGGTTGGTTGTGAGAAGTTTTGTTGTTACAGGTGTTGGAGAGTATTTTGTGTTGCAAGAATTTGATTTGCTGCTGCAAATCCTTTTTTTTTGGTATTTTCCTCAGGTATTGTAAGAGCTTTTTGAAGCCATAGACCTTTTGGTCTAATTGTAATTTCATTTGAGGAGATTAAATTAAAATTGGAGTTGTTTGTTGCAAGTTGCAAACCAAAGTTGCATATTGTTGCAAATAATTTATGTTTCTTTTGCGAAGAGTTTTTCTTAGTATTGTATGATCTATTTAGAATTAATTTCCATTGTAGAATTTATTTCAATTAGCTCCATATATTAAAGAACTATTTGATAAAATGCTTTGGTATAAATGTATGAAAAATGTGGTAGCATAGACAAGGTCGTGAACTATTTGAAAAAATTCCTTAAAGAAATGTGGTCACATGGTGATGGAATAACATGACAATCCATATAACAAAAAGGAAGCAATATAGATTTTCATGGAATTCCATCACCATGAGACTACATTCTTTTAGGGAATTTTTCTCAAATAATTCACTAGCTTTTCTATGCTACCAAATTTTTCATACATGTCTACCAAAGAATTTTATCAAATAGTTCATTGTCTTGCTGTTATAGCTAAAAGCCTAAAATAGGTAATTTTGAACAAGCTACAAATGCTTGGAAAAAATCTATCAAAGCATAATAGTAAATATGGATTGCCATGGCATTCCATCACCATGAGACCACATTTCTTTGAGGCATTTCTTCAAATAGTTCGTTGCCTTGTCTATGGCTTGTCGTGGTATTCCATCACCATGAGATCACATTTATTTGAGGATTTTTTTCAAATACTTCAATGCCCTGTCTATGTTATTTCTTACTATTATTATTTGATATATTTTTTCAATGCATCCATAGCTTGTTCTCAAGCACCTGTTTTGGGATTTTAGCCATAGTAGCAAGGCAATCAACTATTTGATAAAATGCTTTGGTATAAATGTACAAAAAATATGGTAGCATAGATAAGTCAATGAACTATTTGAATAAAATCCTCAAATAAATGTGGTCTCATGGTGATGGAATTCCATGATAAGAAAATTGTTATGGATTTTCAAGGAATTCCATCACCATGAGCACATTTATTTGAGGCATTTTTTCAAACAGTTCATTTCCCTATCTATGGCTTGTCATGGAATTCCAATCACGATGAGACCACATTTCTTTGAGGCATGTTTTCAAATAATTTAGTGCCTTGTCTATGTTTCTTAATGTTATGCTTTGATAGATTTTTTCCAAGTATCCATAGTTTGTTTGAAAGCACATTTTTTTAGGCTTTTATCCATGGCAGAAAGGTAGTGAGTTATTTGATAAAATGATTTGGTAGACATATAGGAAAAATATGGTAGCATAGAAAAGGCAGAAAATAGTTTAAAAAATGCCTCAAAGAAATGTGGTCTCATGGAATGCCATGACAAACACATACAATTGGTAGTTGCTCCTAGTTATTAGTTATGCAATGTGAAGTAGTTGCATAACTGCTTAGGTTGACTTTGTAAAAGCTATATTGTAGTTTAAATTTTTTCATCTATTAGCCTCTTGTTACTAGTTATGCAATGTGAAGTAATTATTTGTGTTTGAAACATGTGCAATGCAATGTAACCTGTGATATGAATATAAACTACAAAAAACTATTTTCTATAATACAATAGTTAAACTCTTTATTTTATTTACTCTTTATGTGAAGATATGTTGTCTTGAAATAAAATCATCTTCTTGGGGTTGAATTTGAGCATGTGTAGGTTTCCAAGAAGATTGAGCGGGGGTTGGTGTGTGACAAGTATATTGAACATGTTGGTATCTTCATGTAGAAAAGGTATTTGGGTAAAAACTAGCTATATTATCATTGTGATATGGATGATAGGAGGGTATATGAGAAAAAAATTCATGAAATGGAGGATGGTATTTAGAAGGATTATCAATGATACAACAAATTAAACTATATTCTTTACTGGTTAACACAAGATATGACATTAAAAAATGCATACTTTTTGCACAAAGTTAATGAGAATAGGACAAAAATTAAACCGAAAAGATATCATCACTAAATTGCATCAACTATCTTGATATATTTGAACAATAAATAACAATGAGAAGGTAAAATAATTTATATTTATTCATCAAAAAGTGTTACATATAGTTTTCCATGATTGAAAATGGAGTTACAAATCTACTCCAACATGAAAGAACATTAAAAAAAAGGTGGATTACATTGCCAAGAGAGTAATAACTTAATTATAATATGACCTTAAGATTGCTTATAAGATACTCAATAAATTTCTAGATGATAAGAACATGTGTTCAGAAATGAAAAACAAGTGTTCACATAAGCTTGCTAGGTCAAATGTTCTTGGGCATCCAAAATTGTCATCCCTACTTTCCCATAAAAGTAGCCATGATTGCACATGAAATGAGCCTACACGTATAAAAATACCTTGCATGTGTTGGAACCCTCATCACATGGGTCTCACGACTGTCATATCCCATCATATCAGTTTTCATAGTCAACTATTACGTTTTTCATAGATTGTCATAGAAGGTGTCATAATTTGTCATAGTGCCTGACATAGCAACATATGCCAATGCCATAAATCTAGCCTATAATCTAGGTCCTCCAAAGTGGACACCTACCTCCACTTATTTAGCTTATAATAATTACATGTCACTTTCCATACAAGATTCCACATCACCAATGGGTTCTAGAAAGTGACAACACATTTGGTAGGCTAATAAACATTATAATATGAATAAATACATTTGTAGTGTAGTAAAATTTACTCCTTATATTTTCACACTTTTTTTGGGCCCTCCTAATTAAATTGAGCTTAATTATTCCTTAATAAACCCTATTATGCATCTACAAGCCTAATAAATCACATTTTCTGAAGGGGGATTCCAATAGTAATTAATGCCAGCACATAACACTTTGCCTTGAGTAATGTGTGTTCCAAGAATAGGGAATTGGGACCCATTCGCCCATGGGTTAATGGATCCTCCCTAGGCCTTGGAACCTAAATTTAAATTGTATTTTTGGTAGTATTTTAATGTCCCCGAATTCACATTTTAATGTCATCTTGTAATGTTTAATTTCTTGTAAATTAAGGTTACATACCTAATAAATACAAGGTTATTTTATCAAATCAATCCTATAAATTTTCAAGTCTAATCACAAGAGAAAATTTTATGAGGAAGTGAATTCAAGAGAAAAATTATTAGTGATTTATTGCAGCATTCAAGATCTCAAGAATCATGTTGAATTCTTCTTGCATCATGAATTTTTTGGAGCTAACATTGTGATGTAGGTTTAAAAGATAATGTCAAAACATTCAAATCTAAATTCAAATAATCAAGATCCACATCCATTGAAGCCATTTCATGCATGTTGCAGACCTTCCATGATCTCCATTATCAAGGTTTATTAAGGGTTTGTTGAATTGCATCATATATTTTTTCATTCTTCATTCCTTTCATGCTTTATTCATTTAATTTCAAGGTTTAATTACCGAAATGGGTTTTGACCAAGGAAAACACTCATTCACCAAAAAAAAGAAATTCCCTCTTATGGTTGTGTTGAAAATCTTAGGTTGAAGAAGGCTTGAAGACCTCTTAAAGAGAAAGATTGGAAAAGTTGTCAAATCATGGAACCTCACTTACAAATCTAATTTCTAACATTCTGACACTAAAAATTGTGGAATTTGGAAGTGTAGACATAGGACCCAAGGCTTCTAAAAGATTGTTGAAATACTTGACAAAAGACCCATTCATCCATGGGTGAATGTGATTTATATTGTTGTGGAAAGTTTGAATTGGCATAATTAGGTTGATTTTCTATTTTAGCTCTTTTTCCAAAAGTGTTGTTCAACCTTATACACCCATCCTCAGTCATAAGGAAAGTAGAAGATTCACACATTGGGTTGACTCACCTAAGGTTTGCAAGCTAATTATTTGTGTGGATCTCTTTTCCTAATAGAAATTGAAGATTAGGTCCATCATACCCCTACTTTCCTCTTCCAATTTTGGTGAACCTAATTTTCACCTTTTCATTTTGGTGAACTTGGCATTCCTACACTATAGATTTTCTGAATTTGGAGTCCATTTCAACACTAGGTCTACTTTGTATTCTTTTGCATTAGTTTGCATTTCATTAGATCTCTCAAAATTGCATTATTTTATTTGCATTTTAGAGTGTTAAAGTGCATTTTAGCATACTTAAAAATCTCAAAATTCATAAAGATCTGCATAGTGTTAGATTCATTTTGCATAGTGCATTCATAACATTGCATGATCAATCACTTAAATCAAAAAATTGAATCAAAATTGCATCAAAATTAGGTCATTTTGTTTCTCATTTAGCATCATTTTACACTTGCATATAACCCTGATTTTCCAAAATTCTGAAACTATAACTACCTATTTGCATCTAGAATCTGAAAGAACAAACATAAACTAAAAAATTTGTAACTTAATTTTTCAAAACCTTGAAGAAAGACCCATTTTACCATGAGTAAATGAGTCCTTGATAAGGGATTTTTCTGAAATTCTAAGCATTAAAAACCCTCTTTCTGCATTCTCTATTCATGTATTCAATTTCTTGAATTGTTGTTTTATGAAATTGTTTACATTAAGCTTAACTTGGTCAATTTTGTGCATTGTTTGAATTTAAAATCACATTTTAAAAAGACATCATTTTTTCAGTTTTTGCATAGCATAATTAGAAATTTATCTTGTTTTAAATATGAAATTTCTGATATGTGGTTGTCATTGATGTCAACACTTTTGGAATTAATGTCTTTAAGGTTGTGTATGTCAAGGATATTGAGAAAATTTTAATAAAATAAGTTGCAGGTTGTCAATAGTGTAGTGAAGTTCGAGATCATGGCTAGCTCAGTATATTGATGATAAGAGGTTGTAGATTAAAGGGTTTGTTGACAAGTATTTCTAGTTTATCCACATGAATTTTTAGAGGTTCACATGAAGATTTGATTGAGTTATGAGTATATGTGTTATGATTGTTGTTTTTTTGCTTTAGTTGGTGTTCCTGAAAGAAGATGATGTGATTCTAGTAATTTTATTTGTTGTGGATGCTTCAATGGTGATTCATGATGCTTGTGGACATTTTTACATTATGTTCTATTTGTTTTTTGGTCTGCATTGATCATTGTGTTCGTGATTGGTTATTTTCTTTTGAGTTCATGTTTTTCATGATCACAACCGACTAGATGAGTATAGCGTATTGCGGATATTTGAGGAATAATTGTTTAAGGTGTTTTGAAACTACATTCAATTTGCTACAAATTCTATTCTTACATATTTTTAAAATAATATAGATAACTTATTCAAATTTTTACATCAAGTTTCCTAACTCTAATTTTTTTGAATTTTTTGCCACTTAAGGGCCTATTTTTTCCATGATGATCTTGCACGTACCCACTATTTTTTTAGTTCAAAGTCTTCTGGATGTAATCCGAATATGATTGTAAGACAGTGAGTCTTCCTTTGGGTAGTAAGCCTTTTGTATTTGAGTAGTGAGCTCTAGGAAGTATGCCTAAATGCATGTGCATTCCCCATTTATAATTATTTTATACTTTTAATAGAATATAATCTTGTTGATTAACCTCCACCATGGTTTTTCCCCTAACAAGGTTTCCACATAAAAAATATTGGTGTTATGTGTGTTTTTGATGTGGTGATGGTTTATGCTTTCATTTTTATTTATCAGATCTGAGAACAAGTTTAATACGTAAAATTTATGTGACAACTGATTCACCCCTCCTCTTAGTTGCCTACCCTTGTGTTGTGAAAAATGGGTATCAGAGCAAGTTCCTTAGAAGAATTTTAATAGCTTGAGGTGATCCAGTATGGTGACATATAAGAAGTATAGTCTAAGACTTGATGGAACTAATTATTCTCTATGTAAGACTTGAATGGAGTGTCATCTGAGATGCATTAGTGAACCTTACTAGACAATTACAAAGAATAGGTATATCATCCCACAGAATGGTCCTTCTACAGTAGGTGAGATTAAGGAAGCCGAGTACAATATTAGGGCTAAGGAAGAATTGTTGAGTGCTCTGATTGATTTTGAGATGACAAATGTAATGGAGCTGAAGACTACTTATGAGATCTATAAAAATTTGGAAACTTGTATGAAATTGATACCCATGTGAAGATTGCTAAGCTGCAAAGCCTGAAAGGGAAATATGAAATGTTGAGAATGGGTGAAGATGAGAACATCACTTCTTTTATGCAGAGAGTGAATGAAATTGTGTGTAGTATCAGATGTGTTAGTGGAACATTGGAAGAATCAGAGATTATATCTAAAGTTCTTAGATCCTTTCCTACTACATACAAACACAAAGCTATTGCTATTAAGGAGATTCGGATTGTGACAAATGTAACCAGAGACATGTTGATTGGTAAGCTTACTACTTTTCAGTTAAGTGAGCTTGGTTAATCTCTTCCTAAGACAAAATCTACATTCAAGCTACTATCTCTAGAAAAGATAAGCAAATATATGATCTGGGAGAAAGTTCTTCAAGAAAAATGTCCAAGTATGAGCAAGAAATGAGAGATATTGAAGAAGAAGAGAAAAAACTAGATGAGCTTGAAGCACTTATTGTCAAGAGGTTAGCCAAAGGAGAAGGTAAGTATAAAGGGAAATTTCCTCTTAAATGTTTTTCTTGTAATAAGATAGGTCATTTTGCCTCAAGGTGTCTGGAAAGAGTTCTTAAGCCAAGACCTAACAAGCCTAGATTCCAAAGAAAGTGTTATTATGTTGATGAAGGTGTGATAGATGATGAATCTGATAAAGGAAATTTAAGTGTGGATGAATGGGTGTTTATTGCTATCAAGGAAAATGATCTAGTACCTATTGAATTTGCTAGTTGCACAAATGTGGAGAAAGATCTAGCTGCCAGAGTTGAAGAAAAAGATGAATGGGTGATTGATAGTGGATGCTCTCATCACATGATAGGTGATAAAAGTAAATTTGTGAGCTTGGAAAAGTATGATGGTGGTGTTGTAAGATTTGGTGATGATGAAGCTAGTGTAATATATGGTAGGGGATCCATTTATATTGATGATAAGCATAATACTAATGATGTTCTATATGTGGAAGGTTTGAAGCATAATCTCCTAAGTATTGGATAGATGGTTGACAAGGGATACAATCTTCAATTCAAGAATGGAAAGTGTAGAATACTGGGGAGTTCCAGAAATGTGATTGCATCTGGTAAAAAAAAAAGGTAATATCTTTCACCTAAATTCTATTAGTAAAAGTTGTTTAATTTCTCAAGTTGATGAAAGTTGGTTGTGGCATAGCAGAATACATGTCATGTAAACTTTGATAATATTATCAAGATAAGTTCTACTCAGGAATTGAGAGATCTTCCTAAGTTGATAAAACCTACTAATGCTATATGCAAGGAATTTCAGGAAAGAAAACTAGAGTTTCATTCTGGAGAAAACAACATTGTTCAAATGAAGTGTTGGAGCTTGTGCATACTTACTTGTGTGGTCCTTCTAGAGTCGAAAGTTTACAAGGAGATAGGTATTTTGTGTTACTTATTGATGATTATATTAGATTGATGTGGGTTACTTTCTTAAGGGAAAAATGTGAAGCTCTAGAGAAATTCAATATTTTTAAGGCTATGGTTGAGGTAGAGACATGTCTAAAGATTAAATGTCTGAGATGAAATAGAGGTGCTGAATTCACTTCTTGTGAGTTTAATTCTTTTTGTGAAGAAAATGGGATAAAGAGAAAATTATCTACCCTGCGGACCCCTCAGCAAAATGGAGTTGTTGAAAGGAAGAATATGACAATTCAAGAAGCTGCTAGGACCATTATGTGGAAGGAAATGTTTCACATATCTACTAGAGAGAAGTTGTGAGTACTACTGTTTACACTCTCAACTGGGTACATGTCAAAGGTGATACCAGTAAGACTCCTTATGAGCTATGGTATGGTCATAAGCCTACTATTAGATACTTCAAAATATTTGGGAGTAAATTCTATATCAAAAGAGATGAAGATATAGGAAATTTTGATGCTAGAAGTGATGAAGGAATCTTTCTTGGTTACTCTACTAAAAGAAAATCCTACTGGTGCTACAATAAGAGATTGAGGAAGTAAATGAAAGTGATAATGCAAAGGTTGATGAAGACACAGTTAGACCATCCAGAGCCTACAAATATGATTCAAGTGATCATAATGATAGCTCAGATAAAGGAAAGAAATTTTAGACTATAAATCAAGTTTAGATCATTCGGGTGAAGCGGGAAAATAAAGAGGAAGGAACTAGTGAAAGTGCAGAAGTGAGATCACAAGATATTGAAGTCCAAGAACACCCTAATACTCCATGGTATGTAAGACTAAATCATTCAGAAGATCATATTACTAGTGATAAGAACAAAGGTGTTCAAACTAGGAGAGGAATTGTAGAAGAATAGTGTTTGATCTCAAAGACTGATCCTAATAGTGTCAATGAAGCAAGTAAATATGAACATTGGGTGGAAGAAATGAAAGAATAACTATTGCAATTTGAGGAGAATGATACATGGATTCTTGTTCCTAGACCTAAGGACAAAAATTGTAATTGGAGATAAATGGGTCTTTTAGAACAAACTGAATGAGCAAGGTGAAGTTGTTAGAAATAAAGCAAGACTTGTGTGTAAAGGATATTCTCAAAGGAAGTAATTGACTTTGAAGAAAAAATTTCTCCTATTGCTAGGATTGAAGTTGTGAGACTATTTCTTGCTTATGCTACTTACAAAAATTCAAGGTTTATTAGATGGATGTCAAGTCAACATTTCTAAATGGTGAACTGGAAGAAGAAGTGTATATTGAGCAACCTGATGGATTTCAATTGACTAATCAAGGAGATATGGTTTTTCAATTGAAGAAATCATTGTATGGACTTAAGCAAGCCCCAAGATCATGATATGCCAGATTGGAAAAATATTTGTTGAAGCTTGGATTTAATAAAGGTGTTGTTGATAGTAATTTTTATTTCATGATAAAGATTTGATTATTGAAGTTTTTGTTGATGATATAATTTTTGGAGGAGATGATAGTCTGTGCATGAAGTGTGCTGATGAGATGTAGAGTGAGTTTGAGATGTTTATGATTGGAGAAATGAAATTCTTTTTGGAATTGAAAATTAATCAACTAGATAGAGGGATCTTTATATCTTAGCCAAAGTATGTGAAAGAATTTCTAAAGAAATTTGGTATGGAAGATTCAAAGCTAGTTGGTACACCTATGGTGACCCGATGTAAGTTAATACAAGATGATGATTCTCCTAAAAAAAAATAGACTAGATACAGATCCATGATTGGTGGATTGCACTATTTGACTCAAGCTAGACCTGATATCATGAATGTCGTATGCATTGTTGTAAGATTTCAAGTTGATCCTAAGGAATCTCATGTGACATCTGTGAAGTGGATTTTTAGGTACTTGAAGGGGATAGTTGATTTTGGCCTATGGTATCCTAAAACAGATGACCTTCCTTTGAGTGCTTTTAGTGATGCTAATTGGGTAGGATATGTGAATGACATAAAGAGTACTAGTGGTGGTGAATTTTTATTGGGAAAGAAGTTGATTTGATGGTTAAGTAAGAACTAGAATGCCATTTCTTTATCTATTGTAGAGGAAAAATACATTGTTGTTGCTAAAAATTGTACTCAAGTATTGTGGATGAAGAAAATGTTAAAAGATATTAGAGTTGTGTATGATGAACCTATTGCTATATTCTATGATAATTCAAGTGTAATTAACATTTCTAAGAATCTGGTGCTGCATTCAAAAACCAAGCATATATATATCAAGTTTCACTTTTTGAGAGAGAAGGTGAGTGAAAAAGAAGTCAGATTGGAGTATGTGCCCACTAAGGAAAAAATGTAGATATCTTTACCAAAACCTTTCCTAAGGATACTTTTGAGTATCTCAAAGGGAAGCTAGGGGTGATTACCCCTCCTAATCAGAATTAAGATGCATTGACTTGCATTAGTCTGTGCATTTCATAGTCATATCTTGTGATCTAGATTGATGTTGAGGTGGCTGCTACATAGGGGGAGTAGTCACATGTTCAAAAATGTAGTTCAGATCTTGTGTGGAGAAATATAATGTGTATCTTTCTCATTGATTTCAAAAGGGGAGAAGAGTCATGTGAAAAATTGTGAAAGAGATAAGGAGAAAAGAGTCAAAATCTAAGGGGGAGAAAGTGCTAAGAGAAAGTTGCATTGATGGTGTTTTTCATGTCATGTGTTGCCATCAATGCCAAAGGGGGATATTGTTGGATATTACTGATATGTGGTTGTCATTAATGTCAACAATTTTGGCGTTAACGTCTTTAAGGCTGTATATGTCGAGGATATTGAGAAAATTGTAATAAAATAAGTTGCAGGTTTTCAATAGTGTAGTGAAGTTTAGCATGGTGGCTAGCTCAGTATATTTATGATAAGAGGTTGTGGATTAAAGGGCTTGTTGAAAAATATATCAAGTTTATCCACATGAATTTTCAAAGGCTCTCATGAAGATTTGATTGAGTTATGAGTATTTGTGTTCTAATAGTTGCTCTGTTGCTTTAGTTGGTGTTCCTAAAAGAAGATGATGTGATTCTAGTAATTTGATTTGTTGTGAATGCTTCTATTGTGATTCATGATGCTTTTGGATGTTTCTAGATCATGCTCTATCTATGTTGTTGGTCTGCATTGATCGTTGTGTTCACGATTGGTGATTTTCTTTGGTGAGTTCATGTTTTTCATGATCATGGCCGACTAGATGAGTATAGCATGTTGAAGATATTCAAGGCATAATTTTTTAAGGTGTTTCATTTTTGATAAATCTTGTTTTCATTCCCTACTATGTTTTGGCCAACATTGTTTGGTGTGCATTGATAATTGTTTATTGAATGGGGTTGACTATTTGTACAAATTTTTTATTTTGTTGGGCTAGCATGTAGTTGATGTTATCCTTAGTTGCGGATATAAATGATCGATTGTTTATACCATTTTGAAGGCATGGTGTGTGATGTATGTTTAGTTCTGTGTGCAAATAATGTTCTAATCTTTCAAAGGAAGAAGTAAAGTGTGAAGAAGAGTGAGTAGAGGAAAGTGTTTATGTGCTTAACCTGGACTGTAATCAGGCATTAGAAGATGCTATTTTCTCAATTCAAAATATTATGGATGTAATACGAATGTGACTAGAAGACAATAAGTCTTCCTTTGGGCAGTAAGCCTTTTGTATTTGAGCAGTGAGCTCTAGGTAGTGTGCTTGAATGCATGCACATTTCCAATTTATAATTCTTTTATACTTTTAATAGAGTATAATCTTGTGGATTAACCTCCACTATGGTTTTTCCCCTAACAGGGTTTCCATGTAAAAAAATATTGGTGTTATGTGTGTTTTTGATGTGGTGATGGTTTATGCTTTCATGTTTATTTATCATATCCAAATTTTTTTTTCATAAGTATAAATGTATGACAACTGATTCACCCCCCCTTCTTAGTTGTTTTCCCTTGTGTTTCCAACAAAAAACCCTCTTTCTGCATCATGTATTCCTGTATTCAATTTCCTAAATTGTTGTTTTCTAAAATTGTTTACATTAAGCTTAACTTGGTCAATTTCGTGCTTTTTTTGAATTTAAAATTACATTTTAAAAAGACTTCATTTTTAGGTTTTTGCATAGTATAATAAAAAAATTATCTTGTTTGAAATATGAAAATTTCTATCTCTTTTTACATATTGTTGGTTATTCTTTGCATCATTATCTAATCTAGGTTTGTTGAAACTTGTATGAGCTTCACCACTTGGTGTCCTATTTCCAATACTCTAGTGAGATGTGCTCTAGACTCATGTCATCTCACGCTTCTACATTTGTCATGGATCTTGGGTTCTCTAACTCTTTCACTCATAGTGTTCACACTAGTCAATCCATCATGGACCATATATTTGATACCACATTCCCTATGTTAGTGTAATTAATTAATTATTACACTAGCATAAGTTAACTTAGGTCTTGCATTTAATTAATTAATTCCTAGGTTACATTATTAGATAAATCATTTAATAAATAGGGAAATATTCCCTTCCATGTTTGTTGGATAAGATTCCTTCTAGAAGATGATTTGTCCTTCTAGAACTTATCTCAACATTTAATAATCATCTAGATAGGTTTCACATGTTGTTAGATCAAGACACATGGCAACATCTCATGCATCTTAGGTTTTTTATTTATTTCCTATATAATCAGGCATCTTGTTCATTTGTAATATATCAATATCAATCTTATATCATAATATCAATATAGAATCTTTAATCAACATTCCATAGTTGCAACACTTCTCTTTGTGGTTGATTATCTTTCATGGCTAGGGTTTTACATTGAAGATTCTAGAGCTTCAGGGACTATCCATCCATAATCTCAACATGGTATCAAAGCTAGTCCATTGAAACATCAACCCTTGATCCAGGAAGTTGGAGTGCAAGATTCTTGCAGGCTTGGAGTTTTATGTTGTATGCTAGTTGGTTCTACTCGGGAGCCAAGCTAATTTCTGGTGCAGATTAGGCTCTCTTTGACCTCTCCATTGCATCCAGAAGGCCTCAAAACCCATATATTGCCTATTCATTTTCCAAAATTAGAGTAGTTTGAACTAGGAGCCTTTGAAGTACAATCTAGGGTTTTCATTTTTTGTTCAAATCCATACATGTTTGCAGGAAAAAATCTTCCCTCTCTATCCTCCATCAAGACAAACTTTTTTAGAAAAATCAAAAAAAAATTATGGCTTTTATTGTGCATTTTTTTCTATAGTTCTCAGAAAAAATCAAAATCTACAAAGTTCGACCTCCAAATTTATTCACTAGTCAACAGAAAAATTAATATTTTTGGCTATAGTTTATGGGGTTTCATTTTCTATCGACATTTTAATTAAATTTGAATTGCAAATTATGTTGCAATATTTAAATTTTTCTGTCGGCATACACCAACAGTCTGCCAACCTCGATTGCCTTCGTCATCATTTGCATCATCCGATCGGCCCCATCACTGGACTCTACTTGCCAGCCGTTCACTTATCGGCGATCATCCATTCACCATTGACATCTATCGACATCACCTCGGCGTCACTCCGTGGGCCCTCCACATGCCGTCGGTGTTCTTCCTGACTCCCGTCTATCGGTGTTGTTCCCATTCTGGCCGTTGTTCCCCACCGAAGGTTCTCCATTCACCCACGCCTCAGTCCCATCAGTAACTGGGGGATCTGCTAGTCTTCGGTGGTGTATCCTCCATGGACCGCGCCACCCATTCTGCTGCCGACGAGCCACTCTACCGCTGCTTATCTAATGACATATTTTTTTTAAACTGCCAGCTAGCCCCTCGGTCATATCAGCGACCGAGGGCTGATTTTTTTCCCTGAGGTGTTTGTTTTTTGCGCCTATTTAGCTAGTTGAATTCAAATTGCAGTTTTTCTTCCGAAGGCCATATCTTCATGCCATAGTATCAAAATTTTGCAAACGAGATACCAATGGAAAAAGAATTTAGAGCACTATCCATTGGTGCCATCTATTTTGTAGGATTTTTCTGCTATCAAATTCTAAAGTCAACTAAAGTCAACCCTTCATTCTGGTCTTAGAAGCACATCTCTTCGCATCAAATTGTTAGATTTTGGTGATTCCAGCAGCATTGGGGAGATATTTCAGTGCTTTTCCTCATCATTCCACTCAGTTTCTTTGGTTTCAGCTCTAGGTATCTTCTATTAGTTTTTTGCAATTTGGTGCATTTTCCTAATTACTGAGACATCCTGAAGCTTGAAGAAGAATTTCTTGATCTTGAAGGCATATTTTCAGTTGTACATCATATTTGGAAGTCTTTCTTTGCTATTGAAGGTCAATTTTTTTGTTTTTGTGGAGAAATTTCATTATGGGGCTTGCATATTATTCTCCTTTGACTATGTTGCACAACGGCAACTATCAGCAATGGCGAGATGGGATCTGCCACCATCTTCATTCACTTGATTTGTTGCAACATCTATTTGGTATAGTTCCCCATCTGAGTGAAGGTATTCATGAATTTTCTTGGAGTTCCAACAGGTAAACTATTTTGGAAATTATTGAGATGCAAATTGATTATGATGTTTTGAATGCTATTGATCATTGTGAATGTCCTCACATTCTTTGGACTAAGCTTTGGGAGATCTATGGAGATTCAGATACTCCACCATTTCTCGATGGTCATGATTCAAAATGTCATTCTTCATATCAAGTCCCCTATGATGATATTGTTGTGCAGGAGGTTGATTACGTTGATCTTTCCGAAGAGGTTGACAAGGTTTCTTCCGGTGCTTCTTCTTCATCAGAGATAGTTGGTATCCCTTCACATTCCATGATTCCTTGTCCAAAAGCATTGATTGAGGCTTCCACTATCATCATCCATCAGGACACATTTATTTTTTCATAATTGACATCACAGGATGGCTTCATTTCAGGTATCACTAACTTGGCTACTTCTATAGGTTTGGAGAACATTCTTGAGGGGATATCACTCCTCTATTCAGATTTGGCTTTGGACAATTGTTTTGAGTCTCATTCCTATGTCTCAACCTTGATTGGAAATCTAGAGACTATCTTGGAGGCACTTGGTTTCTCTTCAAAGATTTCATATCTGAGACTTCTTCCCTGTCATTCCATTTAGGATTTGAGGTTTCTTCAGCATCTACCATTGGATTGGCTTCAAGCTTCTTTCAGTGGTTTTGAGGACACTTCATTCATGGGGGGCTATCAAGTCTCCATCAGATCCATCATATCCATTCCATCTTTGTCTTTAGATATTGTTCAACATTGGTTTCCACATCATCTTGGTTTGTCACTCTCTTCATTTATTGTGGCATCTTCATCATCAGGCAAGGAGACATTTGAGTAGAGTTCAGAGACATCGATCTCTTCATTGATTATGGCATCTTCATCATCAGGAAAGGAGACATTTGAGTAGAGTTTAGAGACATCATCGACATCCACCTTCATCCCTCCTTTCAATTCCTATCCAGAATGGGAAGCATCTCTACACTTGCACTTGGTTTTGTTTCTTCTGAAAGGGAGACAAGTTGTTTGTCGACATTGGATCATGTTCTATCTTCAGGAACTTACCTTTCTTGCAGGTGATCTTATCTTCTAGGGGGGCTATATAGTCTCTCTATATTGTATCCATGTGATAGATGGTGTACTTGGGGGGTATTTGGGAGTCCACCATCCTTCCCATTCTCACATTTTTTCCTTTTCATCTCCTTTTTGGAGAGGGGTTTTGTTCCCACTGGGTTTTCCCCTTTTCTCCTATGGTGGGAGATTTTTTGCATCTTCATGTACATGGGTACCTAAAATGGCCTCATAGCTGGGACACATCACCATCATCGTTCATCTCTGCATAATCATTGCATTTTCCTCCCTAAGTTGAACTTATGGGGGGGTGTTAGTGTAATTAATTAATTATTGCACTAGCATAAGTTAACTTAGGTATTGCATTTAATTAATTAAGTCCTAGGTTGCATTATTAGATAAATCATTTAATAAATAGGGAAATATTCCCTTCCTTGTTGGTGGGATAAGATTCCTTATAGAAGATGAGTTGCCCTTCTAGAACTTATCTCAACATTTAATAATCATCTAGATAGGGTTCAAATGTTGTCACATGTTGTTAGATCAAGACACATGGAAACATCTCATGCATCTTAGGTTTTCTTTATTGCCTATATAATCAGGCATCTTGTTCATTTGTAATATATCAATATCAATCTTATATCATAATATCAATATAGAATCTTTAATCAACATTCCATAGTTGCAACACATCTCTTTGTGGTTGATTATCTTTCATGGCTAGGGTCGTACATTGAAGATTTCGGAGCTTCAGGGACTATGCATCCATAATCTACCAAAAATCGCTACTACTATTGTTCAATCAATGGTTTCTTGATGTAGATCAGAGTGGAGGTTGTTTAAACAAACATAATTCAATAAACTTTGAACAATTTTTCCACTCACAAAACCCTAACTTGTCTCTTTACTCACCAATTCCTCAAGTTGCCTTGTAGCATTCCAAAGAGTGAATTTTGATCATATATTTCAAATACAAATTCAAATCCACAAAATAATCACCATCTTGAATACCCTTTATGCTCTAATTTGACATACCAAATTTTTACATATACTTGTTTTGTAACATCAACTCCTAAAATTGATTGCTACACTACCAAAAAGCCTAATTAGGTTGGTTTCTCAAAGAAACTTTGTGAAACTCAATTCCAAAACCACCAAACTTCATTCCACTACTCTTCATAGGTCACATAAGCTTTGAATTCACAAATTTTATAAATTGAAACACCCCCAAATTCACCAAACTTAAAAATCCCATTTAGACCTATTTAGGCTTGTTTTAAGGGGGGTCATTGAATGTATATACTCCAGACCTCAAATCTCTTCACCAACACTCTAGAAATATAAAATTAATTCTTCACATGCATATTTTATCAACTATAATGATCTCCTAACAATTCTTCAACAAAACCCTACTCCTATGCTTCACTTTTTCTTGAAAACATGAAGAAAACCAACTAGTACATCAACCTAATTTACCCAAAACCTAATTCCTACTTCTACCAACCATAAAATCATGAAAATCAACCTATCTAAAACCATTCCACTGATTTCTAGAGGATTCCATTGGTGGAATGGTCATTTACTCCATGTTTACACTCTCAAACCCTTAAAATCAAGGTTTTAAGACCGTTCTTAGTAATTTGGCTCTAAAAACTTTCTAACTTGATGAAATCAACTCAAATAAAAAAAAAAATACTCTTAGTTCATGCCACCATAAAATTCAAATCACTTTAGATCGATATCACTCAATACGGAACCATACAGAGGCCTGTAGTAACAAATTTGTATAAGAGATTGTAGGAAGCAAAGACTTCTTTTTTGTTTGAACACCAGAAATGACCTCCAGAAGATTTCCTTGAAGTTTGCAAGGTATTTTTAATCTTTCACCACCAAAAACCAATGTTTCATAACTATCTTTTGAACTTATGACTATTCAACTTCCCAAAATCACCAAAAATGCAAATGTTCCATAGCAACTTTGCAACTTTTTTTGCAAAATTTAACATGATTCCCAACCAAACCAATGAGACTTATTACATTTAAAATGGTATAAATAGACCTTATTAAACCAAAAAATACTCAAGCATCCAAAAATCCCACATTTGACCATATTTACAAAGTTTGACTAGGTGCCCCTGCACCATACACCCAAACAAAAGAGGAATTCAAGTCCCCTTGAGGAGTGTGCTACAAAAATACATGTTTGATGACATCATACTCTGACCTTCAAGTGTTATCTTCATCTAGTAATCCCTTCCATTGAACCTAGTATTGAAGATTTGTATTGTTCTTTGCATTAGGATACTCTTTGTTGCCTATAAATTGATCCAACTTCATTTGTTGACCTGATGGATGTTCTTTGTCTCTTCCCTCATCTGAGAACATTATTGAACCTACTTGAGTACCTGCAAACATACCTCTACCATCTTTACCATGAATTGTCTTCTTCTTTACTTTAACTGTGTTCTTGGACTTATCCACCTTCCTTTGCAACTCACCTTCAATATTCTCACATGTGCTCCCATTCTCACCCTTCTATTTTAGTACACCTACAACTATTGCCTCATCATACAAATTAACTTCTAACATAAAAGAATGATCAACATCTTCTTGTGCAAAAAATGAATGCAATACCTATTTTACCTTCTTAGCAACATACTCACTCTTACCTTTCATCTGTCCCATCTGTTGATCTTCCCTTATGACTATTGCTTTATCAGGTTTACAAACCCCCGATATGAAATGACAACCCTCAATTTTACCAATCTCATATCTACCAATCCTTTAATGACCACTATCCTCTTTGGAAAACAATGAACAAAACACTTTTTCCATCACCACCTAAATGTGCTTCTTATCCCACTCTTAAATCTCCATAATTAATTCATCCTTGACCTTCTCAATATGAATTTTTTTCATTAACTCAATATCATTTCCTTCCAAAAATCAATTCACTCTTCAAGTCTACTATTTTGATACCTTTGGTAGGAGTGGTGACAAACTTTGTAGGCTTCTCTTCCTCTAGCTTTACAAACTCCTTCCTACTTAACATTATCACATTAGGCTTTATGATCTTCCCTTTATCATCTTCTTTCAAGGGTGTCAATGTATAAGAGATTCCATCATTTTATATCTCATAAGTGTTGCTTCTACCCTCATGCAAGGCATTATACCAAATTTCCATGGTCTCCCTAACAACAAGTGGCACACATCCATAGGCAACAGGTCACATAGAATCTTATCCTGATACCCTCCTATATTGAACTCAACCCAAGCTTGCTCATTGACCAAGACAGGCTAACCCTCATTCAACCAAGAAATTTTATACAGAGTAACATGTTGTATCTTCTCTAACTTAAGTTTTCCAACCATTTCAATGGATGACATATTATCAATACCGTCTAAATCAACTACAACCTTACATACCTTTCCCATGCACTTGCAAGTTGTCTTGAAAAGTTTTCTTCTTTTTGACAACTCCTTCTCCTTTGATGCTTTGATGAGTGTTCTTCTAACCATTAAGGATTATCCAACTTTTGAAGCAACATATTGCATTTAAGAGTTTACACTCTCATTATCATCTTCTTGCACCAATTGAACTCTCTTTTCACCATCATGTGAAGTAGAAGGTTGTTTATGTGGGTACTTCCATGCTTGATGACCAAATTGAGTGCAATGATAACATCTTCTAGAGAAGGTATTTGAACCTCTACCTTGTCGTCCAAATCTACCTCTTAAACCTAATCCACTGCCCCTAAATCCACCTCTTTGATCAACAACTTGTTCTTGACCTTTTCTTACATCTTCTTGGTCCCCATAGGACTGCCTTGAGTTGGAAAGTGAACCTCTACCTATAGAGTTGTTGCCTCTACCTCTACTTTGTCTCTCTTTCCTTCTCTTCAAATTTTCTTCTGCTCCAATAGTCAACTAAAAATATTCTTCAACCATTCTAGGAGTGGAAAGACTCAATTCATCTTGAATTTGAAATCTCAATCCATTCATATACCTTGCTATCTTCTCAACTTCATGTTCAACATGACCTGATCTAATGCTCAATTTGTGAAACTCCTCAGTGTAAGCCATGGAATCCATCTCTTTTTTCTTGACATTTTGTAGCTTTCTAAAAGTTTGAATTGCATATTCACCTGACAAGAATTGACTCTTAACCTTAGACACCATCCTATCCCATGAATTTATTTTTTCTTTTCCCTTTCTCTCTCTCTCCTCTTGCACATAGTTCCACCAAGTTAAGGAAGGGATTTTAAATTTGGTTTTTGCAAAGTTTACTTTTTTTATTCTGCTACCTTCTTGTATTCAAAATAATTATCTAGTACATCAACCCAATCCAACACTTCTTCTGCATCCAACTTTCCACTATACATTGACAATTCTATTTTCACCTCAGAAGCATCTCCTTTGATAGCCTTCAACATCTTAACCATCATTATTTCATTAGGGTCCAACTCATCATCACCTTAGACTCCTCTTGAAGGGTTTTCATTGTCACCCTCTTCCTCTTCCTCTCGATCACTCTCATCTTCAGTGGCCTTACCTCTTCTTTGGTTTGTTTCCAATGCTACAAGTCTTGCTAAAATTTCTTCTTGAGACTCCATCATCCTTGTTTCTCTAGCAATGAATCCACTTCCTTTAGAAGGCATCGTGTCCTTCAATTTGAAACTTTTCCCTCTTCAAACTTCAACCTTTTCCCTTCAAAAGACCAAAACCTATGCTTTGATATCAATTTGATGCATAGCAGGGTAGAGGTTGTTTAAACAAACATAATTCAATCAAATTTGAACAATTTTTCTACTCACAAAACCCTATCTTGGCTTTTTCCTCACCAATTCCTCAAGTTGCCTTGTAGCATTCCAAACAGTGAATTTTGACCATATCTTGCAATGACAACTTCAAACCCACAAAAGAATCACCATCTAGAATACCCTTTATGCTCTACTTTGGCATATAAAATTTGTACACATACTTGTTTTGTAACATCAACTCCTAAAATTGATTGCTATGCAGCCACAAAGCATAATTAGGCATGTTTCTCAAAGCAAATTTATAAAACTCAATTCCAAAACCACCAAACTTCATTCTAGTGCTCTTCATAGGTCACATAAGGTCCAAATTCACAACTTTTATCAATTAAAACATGCCTAATTTCACCAAACTTCAAAATCCCATTTAGACCTATTTAGGCTTGTTTTAAGGGGTTTTATTGAATCTATATACTCTAGGCCTCAAATCCCTTGAAAAACACTCTGTACACATTAAATTAAGTCTGCACATGCATATTTTATTAAATACAATGGCCTCCTACCAATTCGTCAACAAATGCATACTCTTATGCTTCACTTTTGCTTGAAAACATGAAGAAAACCAACTAGGGCATCAACCTAATTTTCCCAAAACCTCATCCCTGCTCCTGCCAACCCTACAATCATGGAAATCAACCTATCTAACACAATTCCATAGATTTTTAGAGGATCCCATTGGTGGAATGGTCATTTACTCCATGTTTACACTCCCAAACCCTCAAAATTAGGGTTTTTAGACCGTCCTTAGTAATTTGGCTCTAAAAACATTCTAACTTGATGAAATCAAATTAAAAAAAAAAATGAAAAAACTCTTAATTCATGCCACCATGAAATTCAAATAACTTTAGATCAATATCACTCAATACAAAACCATTACAGAGGCTTATAACAACAAATTTGCACAAGATATTGCATGAAACAAAGACTTATTTATTGTTTGAACACCAAAAATGACCTCCAGAAGATTGCCTCAAAGTTTGCAAGGCCTTTTTAAAATTTTACCACCAAAAAACAATAGTTCATAACTATCTTTTGAACTTATGACTATTCAACTTCCCAAAAGCACCAAAAATGCAAATGTTGCATAGCAACTTTGCAACTTTTTATTGCAAAATTTAACATGACTCCCAATCAACCCATTGAGACTTATTATATTGAAAATGGTATAAATAGACCTTATTACACCACACAAGACTCAAACAACCAAAAATATCACATTTAACCATATTTACAAAGTTTGACTAGGTACCCCTACACCATTTCTCATGTCCCTCATGACGAACTAAGACAAATGAATGAAGAATTTGAGAAGTTACAAAACTTTGTGAGTTTTTATTACATTGTTGATACTAAATTCCTTCCTTAGATAAAATGAGAAAGATGATTGATCATGAAAATGGAATATAGACTATCTGTAGCATAGCCCACATCATTGATAAACATGTTCCTATAGAAATTATTTATGCTCAATCTTTGGGGTGTACTCAATATCAAAAGGTGGAATTAAAATTCCTCCTCCTCAAATTGTGGCCCCTATTCTTACATATACCAATCCTCACATTACTAAAAACATGCAACCAATTAGCAATGTCAGTACTACCTTAGGTATTTCCACTAGAAATCCTCTTAGCTCTGTGCATTCAAATCTCATATCTCCTAATCCATCTCCCCTTACCAACTTACAATTCACTTGTCCTCCAAACATATATATACCTCCATCTCACAACACATCCAATTGTTGCATCCTTAACCAATTGCTACAAATTGTTTCATCCCTCCAAAAACAAATTGCTACATTAAACTAAAACCAAAATGGCCTACCTTCACAATATATCAAAAGAAGCCCATTGTCCTTGGAGATATTGAGAACAAAAATGCCACGAGGTATAGAGATTCTTCACTTTGAGAAATATGGTGGGAAAGGAGACCCTAGGAACCATATTGACTCATACACATCCCTATGTAGCAACTTAATTTTTTAATACAAAATCTTGGCTAAATTCTTCCCCAGGTCCTTGAGGGATAATACCTTGGAGTGGTTTTCTCCTTGCTGAATAACTCAATTTAAAAATTCAAGGAACTTTTGATGCCTTCCTCAAACATTTCCAAATGCACATGGGTCCTAAGATGACCTTAACTTATTTAATGACTGTATTAATAGAAAAAGTATCCATTTTACCTTAATTTAGCATTAATTAATATTAAAATGAGCTTAATGTTGCCTTAATTTAGTGAATTGTAATGTGTTTTACACATTCACATTAAGTTTAGAGTCCTTTTTAACTAAATTGACTTAATTGTGCCTTATTCAAGGTGTTGTAAAGTGTAACTTTACACTTTCACACTAATCTAGGGATTTATCAATTAATTGAGGTCAATTTTCCTTAATTTTCCATTTTGATTCTAATCCAAGCCTAATTAAATGCAAATTCTGAGGGATAAAACAAGAAATTCATAAATGATATTACACAACACTTAATTTTAGAAGGTTTGTGTCCTAGGTTAGTGATCTAGGACTCATTCATCACATGGAGAATGGGTCCTCACTAGGTCTTAGGACCCTATCTTCATATAAAATTTCACATTTCCCAAAGGGTGTCCCAGGTGAGTGACCTAGACATAGAAAATGGGTCCTCACTTAGAACTAGGACCCCTCCTTGAAATATGTTTTTGGTGGTATTTTATTGATTTCAAATCCAATATTTTATGTCAGCTTCTCCTATTTGAATTTTGAGAATTAATGTTGAAGATATGTATAAATACAAGGTTATTTCACTATGCTTCATAACTAAGACTTTCATGAGATCAAGAATTTTTCAAAAGATTATTATAGGAGCTTTTAAGAGAATTTTCAAGGAATTCAAGGGAAGATTCATAGAAGATTAGTGTAGCAATCAAGGTTCATTTCATCATGTCAAAGGAATAATGCATCATGCATGTTGTTGAGCTAATGTGTTGATGTAGCATTCATGATCAATCAAGCATATTCAAATGAATTGTTTCACATCAAGTTCATGATTAAGAGCTAAATTCATTGATGAAACTTCATGCTAAGTTTTAGATTTGTTATCTAAGGTTTCAAATAAGCTGTGGTGATTTGTGACATTGCATTTTGTTCATTCATTATTCCTTTCCTGTTCCATTTCATTACAAGGTTTAATTACCAAAATGGGTTTGACCAAGGAAAATCCCTATTCCATAACTAACAACATTTTTCTCCCCTTTGATGTGTGATTTCAAGTTTTAGGTTGAAGATCATTAGGAGAAAAATTGCAAAAGTTGTCAAAGTTATCAAAGTTGCAAAGAAAGTTGTCAAATCATGGAAACTAAGCTACATGATTTATTTCTGGCTTTTTGATAGTTCCTGACTAGAATCTAGGAGTGCAGACTAAGAGGAACATAACCTAGAAATAGATTTTCCAGAGCCTTAGCTAGGGCCTATTCACTATAGGGAGAATGAGTCCTCAGTGATGTCCAAAAAATCACTTTTTGCAATAGGTACACAATATTTAACTCTCTTAAGACCTACCTTTTAATTATTATATCAATTAGGTTTAATTTTTGTTACTCATTTACACATTATTACTTACATATTGAATTAAATATAGAAGAATTGGGTTCATCATTAGTTTTCATTTTGGTGAACCACCTATTTTTCTAATTTTCAATGACATGCAAATACAGGATGATGAAGAGGTCACTAATTTCATAGCACGATACCAATTTCTTTATTCACAAATAAATATTAAGATTCCTAATGCCGACCTTCAAAAATGTTTATTTCCAATGTTCAAAACAAAATACAAGATAAACATGAGATGTTAAAATTTACCTCATTTACACACTTTTGTACAACCCTTTGTGATTATCAAAATTTAGTCAGTAGTTGTGAAGTGAAAACTCCCTCTACCCATCCTAAAAAATCTGAATCCACCTCTCAAAACAACATACAACGTTTCAAGAAAACAAATAAGGGATTTATCCAACTCAATTCCCCTCAACCAACCTAAGAAGTTGACTCCCAAGTGGCTTCCATAAAGATGACAAATCCATATCACTTTTTGGAAAAGTTTAGAAACTTTACCCCATTACTCGATACCCTTCATTCCATCAAGTTGTAGCTCTTAAAAACAATAACTTAATTTCCTTACCTCCTATTAGAACTCTTGATCCTACTACGTCTTTACTTCCAAACTATAACCAAAATACCTCTTGTCATTATCATTGTCAAAATGGACATGATATAGAACTATGTATGTGTCTTAAAAATGTTGTACAATACCTCATTGATTCTAATCATATTCAAATTGGTGGTGCCAATGATAAAAGTAATAATTTTTTTCCCCTCCCAAACAAAATTTACAAATCTTTACCAATCCTATGCCAAATCATAACATCTCCTTTGTCAAAGCTAGTGAAACTAAAAATGATGTAATGAATGTTGACACAAATGATGAAAACATAACAAATAATGATGAAAATCATATGGATACCATGATTGTAATCATTAAAGTTCAACCTCATAAGGGACAAACCAAAATAACCCTTGGCATTGCATTCTCACCAAATGAAAAAATTAAACATGCACCCAATGGCCCTCTTTAAATAATGGGAATAATCAATGACAAGCCTACTAATGGGATATTAGTTGATCCTATATGTGTAGAGAATAACATCAATGAAGAATTCTTATTTGTTCCTGAAAGTTACCAAGACTCTTATGAACAAGCAAAAGAATGGATCAAAATGAATAATTGTTTTGGTTTCCCTATGATAGGTTCAATAACTCACCCTCTAAAAGTTTGGACAAAAACAATTACTTGTATCATTCTCCATCATCCCATCATCAAACCACTTTTGTGTGAAGTTAGGCTATCCATGGATTTTCTCCATGAATTTCATCTCATCGATTGTGCATAAGTTCTTAAAGTTTCCATTTGGAAATGATATCCTTGTTTTACACCATAGTGGCTTTAATCCTATATCTTCCTGTGGGAATTTATCATTGGATTTCTTTTAGCCCTAATCTATGGAACCAATTAAGCCCTGTGAAGATTTCTTTTTCAAATCCTACCCAAAATTCAAAACCAAGTGCATAGAAGAGTTATCCCTTATCAACATACCTCAACCTATGATTAAGCTTCCTATTATTGATGAGATGATGATTAAACCAAATGCCCTTGCAAGTACCCAAGACAATTCAGCAATGAATCCTTCACCTATTTCCTATAAGAGACCAATAGATATGAGTCTTGTTGTGCCTCCTAAAGTAATTTTTTTTACAAATTTAAAGATAAATTGGTTGAACAACCTTCCATGGTTCCTTCTGTTCCTCCATTATGGGAAGAAATTAAACATATGGTTGATAAAATCACTCCTACATAGTCATAACTTGAAAACCGTACAAAAATAAATTGCAATGATAGAGAGCGTAGGCATAGATTTTGTGCTATTACTCATAAGTTACAAGAACAAGTTGAATCAAAAACTCAAAGTAAAACAATAACTCAAGAAAAACATGATGATTCAACACCTTCACCACAACAAAAATAACAAGAAGAACAGGAACCTTCAATGGATATTATCATTAGGCCTCCCATTGCTATTAATTTAGATGATGATGAGCTAGAGATTGACAAAATTTATGAGGAAGTGCATAATGGGATAAATTTATTATTTTCCTCTTCCATCTACTTAAATTATAACAACCATGATGATCCTCCTAAAAAGAGTGACTCACAAGGTGATGAACCTAGTGATGCTCCTAGTACGAAACTTGTCATTGTCCATTTGTCTAGTCATCCACCTTCCACATATGCTATGTTGCAAGAGTTCACCCTTGGTCTCATTATACTGTGTAGCACAACACTTGATTTCTTGACATGGCTTAACTGCCTCCCATGGATCTTGTATAAATATGGTGGTTGTATCAAGCATTAAGAGGTCGATCTTTTGGTGCAACAAAAACTACAACGAACAAATGGTATCAGAGCTGAGGTCATCGGTTTGAGCCCCTCTCTTGTACTGGGGGGATTGTTGCAAGAGTTCACCCTTAGGTCTTGTAATGCTGCCCCATCGTCGAACCCCAAAGGACAACAACACAATAATTACCGCAATTTTTTTTTTTTTTAAATACACATAACATACATGTAATACACATTAAGTCATAACATGAATTCATTAAAGTAAATTCACTAACACATACATCCCTTGGGGTACACGAAGAGTCATTACGCAACTTAGATCCATACAACAGCAATAAAGAATAGAATCCAAATATATAAAGTAAACAATAACAAATATAACACACATATGAAAATTCATTGATAAAAAGCCATCTGCACATAAATACAACACATTAAATAACAATCACCATGGCCAATATCCACACAAGGTTTAATGTTACATTACATTACAGTACAATGTTTAAGAAGTACAATGATACAAGAGTGTTCCAAATATGAATGGAAACCATACACAAGATACCATGATACAAATAATTAGAGAAATACAAGTATCAAAACTGGATCCAAGACATATACAACTTTGGAGTCGCTGCAACAGCACCAATCCACACTTCTCGATCCTTGACTGGGGACCCAATGGGGTGCTTAGCACGTTCCACCCGACCATGTGAGTTCGAAGACCCACCCCCCGTGCTAGGAGCTAACAAGAAAGAGACCTCAACCAAGAACATCCAAACAGGGCACCACAAAACTCAACGTCACACAATGGTATCGTAACACTCAGGAATTACAATGACATAATCAACCACATCCAAGAGTCATAAATCTCATCACATAATTCAAAGCAATAACCAGTAACCAAATAACCAAAGGATGATTATGAAGCACCTCCAATAAACTGCATTAATAAACATGACACAATTCCAAATTGCAATAACCAATCTAACAACATCATATCACAGTACCACAAGGGTACAAGGTCAAAACCCAAACATCCACAAGATTTATACAAGACCAAAGAATACACCAAAGATCAAATAGGGTAAAACCATAAATCAATTCAAAACAACTATGTTTCATCAGTTCAAGACAAAGAACCACTTCCAGAGGGTTTCCAAACAAGCAACATAATAAGGAGTGTTAAGAGAGTGTCATCGCTGTGGCTTAATGGATTCTCCTAGGCTACCACTGCTCGCGGAGTCGCAGCCTCCGTCACCCGACGAATTATCCGGGGAGCAACCCTAAAGTAGCTAGGAGCGCCTCCGTATGGTTATCCGGACTACCTATATCTCAAGGTGCTGCTCCATAGAAGTTGCTCATGCGAGATCATTAACCTTTCGCCCGGGAACAAGGTAGCGATCTCTTGCCAACCCATGGCTAGCTATCAATCCCCTTTAGCACGTGATAGCACTAAAGCGGTGGGCCAGAGGGCATCAATTATCTTTTTAATGTGATTCTACCCACCCTAGTTAATTATTTAAATTATCACTTATTAGAGATTCAACTACTTGAGGGCTATCCACGAAGCCCTTTGTCATGGAAGCCGCCCATAGAGCCACTCTCTCTCTCCTGGAGCCTCAAAACATAAAGAGCCAAAGATCCAAGGGTTGTACAAGCTTTGGCAAGGAACGGGCTGTATACTTGAGGCGGCATGCAAGGCGGTGCCCATCTTGCCACTTAAAATTGCATAATCAAAATCTCCATGATTCCCATACAACCCTTTCAAAAAACATGAAACCAAAACACTTGCCACAACAAGGGCACATAAAAGGAGGAACATTAACCAATAGTAAAATAAACCTCTGGAAGATTCTCAAAAAGTTACATTAGGGTTTCCCCATCAAGGAACTGACAGCAATAATTGCAAGACCTCAAAGAACTATTTCCAATATAAATATAATGAGCAAATACACCAAAATAAGATCAACAACTCCACTCAACAACACCAACAACTTCGATACGAACTAAATCGAGAATCCAAGGGAAACCTCTATTTTCTCCTCTCGGAATACCCATAATTCAAAGAACTTTTCAATTTGACTCATCAAGTAGAACCATCAATCATGACACAGTTAACATTAACCAATTTTCCACTTAGGTAAAGAACAAAAGAACATATACTGGTTCCCAACGAATAGCAACATAAATAAAATGAGAGAAAAACTCCAACTCAAAAATCAACTTAGGAAAAGTCACATTGAAAGAATCCATAAAACCACACAATCCATTCAATAAGAAGTACCTTGAAACATTTAAAAAGAACATTAGTTTAAAGATCAATCATTTCCAACATTTAAGGATAGCACAATATTGCGAAGTGAAAATAAAATCTAATGGTTTAAGCCATAAGACACTATTC
This sequence comes from Sequoia sempervirens, assembly GCA_007258455.2. NCBI lineage: Eukaryota > Viridiplantae > Streptophyta > Pinopsida > Cupressales > Cupressaceae > Sequoia > Sequoia sempervirens. The sequence continues at coordinate 9,571,843 of VDFB02000002.1, forward strand.
ACAAGTATACTCTTTCAAACACAAATATATTCCAATTTACACATTATAACAACAATCTTCCTTCGAAGATCAACCCACTCAAACCAACAATTTGATCCTGATATCAATCACAAGTATTTTCTAGAACTATTCTTATAGAAACCCCACAAATCAACTATTAAAAGAATATGAGGGAAATTGACTTAGAAAAGATCATCTAATTTTATTCATTTACATAAACCCTTTGTTTAACTAAATATAATTAATCAAAACATTTATCGAATCAACAATCATTCACTAGCCTTTATCGTAATACCCAACTATTTAAAGTTTTCAAATTTATTTACTTCCATTTATCTTATAAATCAATTCTCCCACCTAAACAGAAATAATCCTTATCGCCAATATTATTTACATACATCAACAACATACAAAACTCTACTTTTCATTATTTCTAAGTTAACTATCCCACTTGAAACTAATCAAATTGAGAATAAACTAATCTATCAATGTTACCCAAATTATTAACATAACGAAACTCTCTCTCTAATCACTTTACTAACCTACTCAATAACATAATACCTAACTTAACTACCTAATAATTCTAATTTTATAACTCCTATAAATAAATCATTTTCTAAATATAAACACATTAATTACAAAGTCTTAAGGAATAATTCCATACAAGGAAACCATCAAACACATCAACCTTGAAGAACACTATCTTAAAACCGCCGACCAATAATCAAAGGCAACGACTTTAAAACACATTTACTCACACATTGTAACCATAAAGACCTTCCTTTAATTTAAGCATTATTTCAACGTTTTTACCACTTATTTTAATTAAGAGAGTATTTACTACAAATAATTATATTTAAAATAACTATATCATTTATAAGATAACCAACTCCATCAACTGTTTTAACACGAATTCTAATTATAACTTTAAAATGTAACACTAAGATGACAATTCTATAATTTACAACTTTATTATAATACTAAAATTGTGGCCATTGCGTTAGCTGCGCCTTGGTAGTTTTGATGATGAGTATCTAATTCTGAGGACTCGATGGGCCAACAAAGATTGCTTAAAACCATTTAACGTTTTAATCGATTATCACATTTTAAATTAATTAACCTATGAACCTGGGATTTATCCTCACTTTAAAATAACTTTATCATTAACCTTCAAGTAAAAGAAACTATGTAAATGTAGAATCGCTTATCTTCTTTAGTGAACCCTAAAACTTAATTAACCATACAAATCGATTTACTTTAACTAAATACATAGTTCATTTATCTACAACAAAATTAAATACCTAATTCAATAATGTTTATTCCGTTAAAATCTTTTGTTAAATAATATTTTACTAAGCAACCTATCGAAATAACCATTTTTTCTTTAATTATTTACCTAATTCATTCCCTGGCACAATAATTCACAAGTAATTGTAGCAATATTTTATTCTAAGTAACCAACTACCTATTTGCCAAGAGTATCCATTAGCCAATTCTAAAAGCATGCGAGGAGTTTAGATATTAAGATAACATTTATTTCATTCTAAAAGAAATATAAAACAATTAAAAGATATCATGAAATTAATACTATAAAATTAAATTACCAATTAAGAGAACATGTAAGAAAATTCAAGATATATTTTATATTATAATTTTCCTCAATTTAAATCTCACGTTAAACACTTTTAACCTATCTTTCCATCCTAATTTAGATACAATGATTAATAATATTCAAAAAGGACATATGTTTCTTCCTAAGGTAACAAATGTGAGAATTCTAACTGCACCATCCTTAACACCTAATGGCTAACTACCTGGCAAGATTTCATGCCAACAATTAATAACTTTATTTATTCAGAACAAGATCCTCTAATTATATCTCACCTCAAACAATATCCAACCTAATTATTATAAACAAATATATATATATAATCTTCACTTTCTGATTAAAAATAAGAGATCATTTATCTAGCTGGGATAAAATCTAATTCTTCACAGCACAACCTTAACCTAAATAAAATTAATATTTTACTTATGATTGATTTTATATTTTATTTATTCAATTCTTTTAATATAAATAAATCATTTCCCTCCAAGTATTACTTCCCTAATAATCAATTTATTTTAACCACTAAGTTTAATAATTAACAAAATGCAGCTTATTTTATAATAAACCCTTAACATCTTTATTATTTCTCTATTTATCTCAAAACCTATCATACTAGCAGACCAAAATTTAATTTAACTCTTTATAAATGATATTTATTATCAGCAAAACGCAACCATAAGGGAGCAGCTTGACAGCAGCCTCGTATTTTAAGCATAACGCCAAAACTATAATCTGGGTATTTGAGATTTTTGGACAACAAATAGGAAACTGGAATTTGGAGAAACCCTTTAAATTTACCAGCAAACTAGTTTGTATAAAAAATGTTATGGATGACACAACTAGACTGTTTGAATAGAGTCATAGGAAACAGTTCGTTTACAGACAGTTTACAGTCTCAAAATACATATATTGAATACCATATTTATGTAAGTATAAATAAAATGAAAGGAAGGAAAATACAAATTTGTACAGCCCGAAAAATAAAACATTTAAAATACTCAGCTAAATTTTGAAGTTGGCATACAAAAGATTTCAAGGAAGAAGAAAATCTTTCACAGGAAAACATCTATTCACTATTTTGTAAGGAAAATATTTAAAAGAAAACCTGGAAGTCGCTTTCCCTTTTGAATTCCTCTTCTTTCTTTTTTCTCTTTTCTTGTTCCTTCCTTCATGGAAATTGCTTTCAGTAAAATTCCTCCCTCTCTTCACAGGTTGCCAATTATCTTCCCCCAAAGTCCCCCTTGGCATTCGGAAAAATCACCCTCTTATTTTCTTTCTTGGTCAGTTACCAATCCCCAACGAAATCCCAACTGAATGACTTTTCACCTTCCCCAAACCGAAACTTGAATTTCAAATAATATTTATTTGCATGTTTATTGTTTATTTAATTATAATATTCAAGTTTGATTTATTTAATTCATTTAAACCATTAATAATATTTTATTTGCCAAAACACAGAAGTATCATAACTTTTATTTCAATTCATGCTAATCAATTAAAATCTATTGGCAATAATATTTACCCTTTTAAACATTAATAATATTTTATTAGAATTTATTTCGTCACATTACTTACCATAATAACATTATTAACTTATCAATTATAATTAGGTACCAACTTTTACTGGTTTTTCTCATTTTTTTACCTTCATTCAAACTTAAGTAAAATTTTAATATCTAATCCTTTCTAATATTTTCTCACTTTAATTAATCATTACTTTATGTATTTATTTTATTTAATTTCAACCAATAACTTCTTTTATTTTAAATTACTTCCACTTAACTCTAAATTTTAACTAAAACAAATTTTCATAAATAATTAACTTTTAATTAAAATATAATTCAATAAATATTTTTACCGTAATTTATTTAAACTTAAGTACAATTTTAATATTTAATCCTCTTAATATTTTATCACTTTTAAATTTATTAATTGAATTTAATCATTAAATGATAATTACCTTTCCTCATTTAATCTGATTATTTTAAATAACTAACTCCCAACGATAATTAAATTGACGTTTATCATTGAATCTAATTCTTTATTTAATTCCAAATGAAACATGTAACCTTATAATTAAATTAATTTTATTAAAATCAAGTCAAACATATTATTAGGTGTTATCTCATAACCTTAAGGTTAAAATTAAATGTAGATTCACCCACATCATCGCTGACATTACCAACAACAGCTTACCGCCAACATCCATAGCGGCCAGTCGGAAATGAGAGGAGATTGCTCTGAGGTCTCTTGCGTTGTGTTGTGCAACACAATTCTCAAGTTCGTGACATGGCTTAACCACCTCCCATGGATCTTATATAAATCAAGCAATTGTATCAGGCATTAACAAGTCAATATTTTGGTGCAACGACAACTGCATCCAACATATTGAACAATAATGGGATGCAAACAACTGGTATTTCATGTTCATAGCTGAGTCTTACTTTCCTTTGTGTTTTCTTTTCGTATTTCTAAGGTGATTGCATGTGTGTCATGTGATCCCCCATATCATTCTATTTGGCATGTCTTTATGTTCATTCCTCTATTTGTACCTACATTCTTCTATATGTCATAAACCTTTATCTTTTCTCTTGTCTTGTGTTTTTCCTTTTTAGGGATGGAAGTAGGGAGCATCAATGGTGCAGGGGGCAAGCTCATGCATATGACATCAATTTTGGTTTTATATGTTTTTTAGTAGTGTTTTTATCCTAATAGGAGTCAGGTTGAAGCCATTTGGGATTATTGATCCATTTGGAATGTTATGGAGTCCATTGGTCAAGAATTTGTAAAAACTTGTTGTTGTAAAAAGATGTAAAAGTTGTCATTATTTCTTTTTAATTATACTCACAAGTTAGAACCCTAGTTTCTAAACTAGGTAGTCTTCACCAAAAAGTATATAAAATCCAAAACAAAGAAACCGAGTAGAAGGGTACAGTCCATAAAGAAGGCTTTAGAAATAAAATTATTTAGTTTTTAATTCCAAAACTTCCCCAATTTTTTTTGGATCAGAATATGAAAGGTACAATCCATACAACTTGTTTTAATAGCCTCCCACTTTCAGAAGAAATAGTCTTCTAGGGCTACTAATGGTAAAATTTCTATAAATTTCTCTAAACTTAATGAAATTTAACCAAACCAATTTAATTTGGAAGGTGATTCAATCATATATCATCTCTAATCAAGTGCAAGTCATTAAATGTAAAGTATAGTCTATACAAATGAAAATAACAGTCAAATTTGTAAGAAAATATAGTTTTTGAGTGCAAAAATTAAAATTTCTTCATTCCAATCTCCTAAAAACCTTCCCCAACCTTGGTATTTGTGTTTAAAACATGTATTTATTCTCTCCAAATCATTTTACAACTACCAACCACCCACAACTAACTTCCTAATCAAATTTGCAACTTTAATGCACTTTTTGACAACTTTCACAATGACAACTCTTACATCTTTTGTGTAAATATTTACAACTTTCAACCAATGGACCTATAACATTACAAAATGGATAAAAATGATCAAAAATGGTAACATGTGACCATTAATGATCATTTGGAGTCATATGTGAAAGTTTGGGGTCATTTGGATAAAAGATGTAAAAGTTGCACAATGTTCTCAAAAAGTTGTTAAGCAACTTTTGCAAAAAGTGGCAAAATGGTGTTTTATAAAAATAATAATAAAAGGTGGTTGGAAATATCTGGGATGGAGGTAAAATTTATAAATACACCCTCCAAACTCTAACTATTGGTTTAAGGCATTGTTGTTGAAGATTTGGTAAATGAAAACAAGCATTTTTTATGTATTTTTCTCACGTTCAAACCTGTTCTTTCATTTGGTATAAATTGTACGGACCACATATCAACCTAAAACTAATTCTAGTGTGTTGGAACATGAATATACTTTCATTTTATTTTTATTTCATCAATTTTCATGGATTATTAAGAAAGTTATTGCATTTTCTTTGAAAATAGTTACAAAACCTACCTAGGGTTTCTAATCAACTTGTTTTGAGAATAACTTGAAATCTGTACAATGAAAAATCATGAATTTTTTCTAAAAATTATATTTTGTATACATTATTCATGTTATAAAAGTTTCAATCCTCTATGTTTTGGTTTGATATGGTTTTTGTTTAGCAGACCTATTCTTGACTGCCCAATAGAACAGTCACAAGAGGCAGAAAAGGGAAAATTTGAATACCATATTGCATAGTTTTGCCTCTTGGTGATTGGAGAGGGTATTTTGAATGTGTGGAAGTGTCTCATATAATTTTTTAACCACACCATTTACCATTATTTCAAGTTTAAGCATGTTATTTAATGAGTGTCCTAATAGGACCATTTTTGACATTGTTGGGCCAACAAATAGGAAGTTGGTCTAATCTAGTTCAAAACTATTGTCAAAGTCATATTTGTGTTAGTGAATAGAGGAATAATGTATTTCAAGCATGTATCAAATTTGTATGCCTCAAATATGAAAGCATATGTGTCCATTTTCCATCAAAGAGTAGCACAAAGTGTGTCAAGGTGGAACCTTGTTTCATATCTTGAGTCACTATTAAGGATTGTGAAAGAAACCTACCATTAGTAGTTGAAAGGCCTCAAAGATGTTGTCTTAAACCTATTGGAAACTTCTAAGGAAAATTTTCTATGAAAATTTTGAGTTTTCATATGGGGAATGGTCAAGAACCAATGAGACCTACTGAACTAGTGGTGGCTTGAATGGTATTCAAGTACCTTAGATTGTTGTTTTGATTGATTTGATTTCTCCTCTACATCAAATTTGTATCAAAGTGTAGGTTGGTCTAAAGAGGGAAAATTTTAAGTGAAGAGAAGAAAAAATGTCTTCAAAAGGGAATATAGTCACTAGAGAGGTGAATGAATTGAAGGAGAAGCATGCAAGAGAGTTGAGACAAGTGAAGGAGTTGAAAAAACCCCTTGCAACCAGGCTTGTTGCAGTTGAAACAAGTCAGAAAATAGGAATGGTCACAAGAGACTTGAGTGTCTAAGAAGGAGAAGAAGAAGGAGAGGAGGAAAAATCCTAAGAAGGGTTCAAAAGATAGATGGATCATGATTACTTGAGAATGGAAATGCTATTAAAGACAGTCAATGGAGAATGTCCCAAGATAAAGATGGATTTACTAGTGTATGGAGGGAAATTGGACAGTGAAGAACTCCTAAATTGTATAGGAGCACTCAAAAACTACTTTGAATATGAAGATGTACTAGAAGAAAAAAGAATGAAGTTGGCCAAGAAAAAATTGAAGGGCCATGCCTTACTTTGGTGGGACTATGTACAAGATGAGAGGAGAAAGAAGGAAAATTCTAAAATCACCTCTTGGGATAGGATGGTTGCTAAACTCAAAGGAAAATTCCTACTTGGTGACTATGCCATTCAATTATTCAGAAAGCTTCAAAATATTAAGCAAAAGGATATGGATGTGAAGGCATATATAGAGGAGTTATACAAATTTAGTATAATGGCAGTCCATGTAGAAGATGATGTGGAAAAAGTGGCAAGATATATCAATTGGTTGAGATACAACCTTCAGGATGAACTAAGCCTTTCAAACCCAAGAACGGTGGAAGAGTGTTATCAATTGGCCACAAAGGATCAAGATAAGTGGAGGAGAAGGTCAAGGAGAAAGGGGGAAATTACAATACATTGAGTATCAAGCAATGCAAGAACCCAAAGAAGAGGATGGAAAAATAATGAATAAAATAGGTTTATGAATTAAGACAGTCACATATGAAGCACACATATTGATAGGGGATGAACTTCAAGAAGACAAAGGGATAATAATGGAAGGTTCACCTACAGGTGGCATTAGTGTAACCAAAAAGTCCAAATCCATACATGGTAGGAAATTCAAAGAGAAAAAGGAACCTAAGATATGGTTTCATAACAAAGACATGATGGCCACACATGTTGTAGTCCTACACTCAAGTGGACTTGAGTTTTTCTTCCCCTTGGGAGTATGGTGCAAGGGCACTCTCATGCATATGAGATCAATTTTTGAGTTTTTATCTTGTTTTGTGTTTTCTTATTTCAATAAAATCATTTTGTACCATTAATGATCATTTGGAGTTATTTGTGAAATTTTGAGGTCATTTGGATAAAAAGATGTAAAAGTTGCACAATGTTCTCAAAAAGTTGTCAAGCAACTTTTGCAAAAGTTGGAAAAATAGTATTTTATGAACAAACTAATTTAAAGGTGGTTGGAAATAGTTGAGATGGAGGTAAAATGTATATATACACCCTCCAAACTATAATTTGGAGTTGAAGGCATTGTGGTTGAAGATTTGGTAAATGAAAACAAGCATTTTTTGTGTATTTTTCTCATGTTCAGACTTGTTCTTTCATTTCTTACAAATTGTACAAACCAAATATCAACCTAAAACCAAATGGAATATGTTGGAATGTGAATCTACTTTCATTTTCTTTCTTTTTTTCATCAATTTTCATGGAGTACTAAGAAAGTTATTGCATTTTCTTTGAAAATAGTTACAAACCCTCCCTAGGGTTTCTAGTTAACTTGTTTCTAGCATAACTTGAAATCTGTATGGTGAAAAATCATGAAATTTTTCTAGATATTATTTTTTTAAATATTCTTCATTTTATCAAATTTTTAGGCCTCTATATTTTGTTTTGATATGGTTTTTGTTTAGTAGACCTATTCTTGACTATGCAATATAACAGTCACAAGAGGGTAGAAAATTGCAAGTTTGAATGTCATATTGCATAGTTTGGCCTCTTGGTGATTAGAGAAGGTATTCTCAATGTTTGGAAGTGTCTCAAAGACTTTTTTAATAACACAATTGTCCATTATTGCAAGTTGACGCATGCTATTAATGACTGTCCTAACAAGGCCAATTTTGACATTTTTGTTGTAGCAAGTAGGAAGTTGGTCTAATTGAGTTCAAAATTGTTGTGAAAGTCATATTTTTGTTAGTGAATGGAGGAATAATATCTTTAAAGAATGTATCAAAGGTTTATGCCTAAAATTTGGAAGTGTATGTTTCCTTTGTCCATCAAAGAGCAGCCCAAAGTGTGTCAAGGTGGAGCCTTTTTTCATATCTTGAGTCATTGTTGAGGATTGTGAAAGAAACATGCCATCAATAGTTAAAAGGCCTTAGAGATGTTGTATTAAACTTGTTGGAAACTTCTAAGGAAAAGTTTCTATGAAAATTTTGAGTGGTCATATGGGGAATGGTCAAAACCCAATGAGACCTAGTGGACCAGTGGTGGCTTGAATGTTATTTGAATACCTTAGATTGTTGGGCAGGTGCATGAAGATGGGTAGCCAATTTGTGGAATTTTTTTTAAAAAGGTTTTGAAAACTCATAACGCGAGTGTGTTATAATGTGTTTGTGTTATGGCTTGGTGTGTTGAGCCTAAGGTTTGGCCACAACAAGCCTATAATGTGAGAGTGTTATAATGCACTCGCATTATGACCTATTTAAACCTAAAAAAGGGAAAAAAATCATTTTTACTTGTGGTTGTGTTTTGTTTGTTGCTCGTGGCCAAAACCCCCATATTCCATGCTCATATTCTAGGAAGATCTATTTTGCAAAAATATTCATCAAAAATTTCTATTTCATTGTGAGGATGCTGCCACGTTGATGAGGAGGTGTGAGAGGTAAGGATTGATTGCTTTTTATTTTCAAATTTTTAGTTTTAGTTTGAATTTGTTAGTTTTAGGTTGTATTTGATATATATATTTTTAATTTGTAGGAGATGCAAATCAACCTGCAAACCCTCAAAATCCTCAATAATAAAATCCTCAATAGTAGAATCCTCAAAAACAAAATCAACCACAACAACAACCTCCTCCACCAATCCCTCAACACCCTCCTAGCACTCAACAAAATTTAATGAGTGAAATTGAGAACATAAAATAACTTGAGGATTTAACCAAAAGGTTGAGAAATCCAAACAGTTCAACCACAGAAAGAATGACCCTAGATACTTCATTGAAAGATATGTTAAAAAATGTAGATTCGGTTAGGAAACAAATAACTGGATGGCAAGATAGGAGGCAGGCAGCTAGGGATTATTACATGGATAAATTATCATATAAAGATGTAAAGGATTTAAAAATTACAATAGGTGATTTGTGCTCATTATTCACTAACCCACACACAAATGAAAATATTACCCTCAATGAAAAGAGGTTTCCTATTCATTGGTGCCACCCCAATAGATTAGGAACTACTTTTATGATAGATTGTACATGGTTTTTGATTACCCACCATGCAATAATTGCAAAGTCCCATAGTGTTTCCTTAGGAAACTATACCATGAATTCATATTGAACAAAATTCTAAATTATTTTGATATGAGGGACTTCTAGGGGAGAGGTGGGGGGTTGGATCAAGATTAGACATGGTGAAAAGCTAGATCCTATGCAACAAGGGAGATGAGCTCTTGCTAGGCCGCCTCATGAGCACGTTGTTATCCCTTTCATTGTGAAGGAAAGTGCTAATGTATAGAAATTGCAGGCGATCAACACTTTGACCTAGAGTTTCATCCAACATGCTATCCCTATTGTACAACACCATCCAAGGGAGTCTTCAAGAGGTGGCCTTCAAACAAATTTGTGTCAATCTTGCAGGGAAACTTGTTCATATGACCCCAATGACACTCAGAAGGCTACTATGTAGGATTCGTCTATAACTATGGAGATGGATAGGGTAGTTGACATTTTGCATGAGGTGTATGGCATTGATACTTAGGTAAAAATTATCATGTGTATTAAATTTTGATTTTGAAATGCAAGATTAACTAATTTAGTTTTATGATTTTAATAAAATTGTAGGGTCACAATGTTGAGATTGGATACACTGGACCTACACCTACTTATTTTTGTAGTACACCTATTGGTGGGGTATGTAACTAGTGAACAATTATAATTTTATTACATATTAATAGCATTATTTTATGAATGGAATTTTAATATGTGATTTTGGATGTTGAACAGGCTAATATTGAAGGTTATAAGGAGTGCTAATGGGTTTACTCAAATCTACACTTAGGTAATAGAATAAAGATTTTAACTAATGAATTGTACTTAATAGATTTGTGTAATTTATATTCATATCATTGATTATGTTGCATTGAACATCATTGAAACTCAAAGCATTACTTCACATTCCATAACTAATAACCAAATGTTGATAGATGAAAATTTTTTAACTACAATATAGTTGCTTAGAAAGTCAACATAAGCAGTGATGCAATTACTTCACATATCATAAGTAATAAGTCTAGGAGTAGCTTCCAATTGCATTTTATTGTCATGGCATTCCATGAGACCACTTTTTACTACTCGACAGTTTTTCAAATAGTTCACTACCTTGTCTATGCTATGGATACTTGGAAGGAATATATGAAAGAATAATAATAAGAAATAACATAGACAAGGAAATGAATTTTTTGAAAAAATGCCTCAAAGAAATGTGGTCTCATGGTGATGTCCATCACCACTTGAGACCAGAGGCATAAATAGCTCAACTGCCTTTTCTATGCTACCAAATTTTTCCATACATGTATGCAAAGCATTTTTATCAAGCAGGTTCATTTCACTCACTACTATGGCTAAAAGCTTAAAAAGATTTTCCAACAAACTATATGGATGCTTGGAAAAAACCACATCAAAAGAATAATAGTAACCAATAGCATATAGATAAAGGCAGAAGGTGGTTTGAAAAATTCCTCAAAACATGATCTCATGGTGATGGAATGTCATTCCATCACCATGAAGTTCTATTCTTCAAGGCATTTTCTCGAACAACTCACCACCTTTTCTATGATACCACATTTATATACATGTGTGCCAACTCATTTTATCAAACTACTCACTTCCTTGCTACTATGGCTAAAAGCCACAAAATAGTGCTTTCCAACAAAATATGGGAAGCTTGCAATTTTTTAATCAAAGAATAATAGTAAGCAATAATACCATAGAGAAGGCAATGAACCGTCTAAAAATTCCTAAAAGAAATGTGTGGTCTTATGGTGATGGAATGCCATGATGTGCATTGTTTGTAATTGTAGGAAAATCAGATCGCGAGGAAAGCAATTCTCCTAACATCAATACCTGTGGCGAGGAAAGAATAGATACACTTTAAATTTTACAATTACAATCTAATTAAGATGCACATGAAAGAGATAACAGAAACAGAGTATTTGACAAGCATAGATGAACACCAGATTTACGTAGGAAAACCCTTACGGGAGAAAAACCCACCACACCAAGAGAAGTCACTTTGTATTCTGGTAATGAAATTACATAAAATTCAAACTTAATCTTTCTAGTGTCATTACTCTTGAGGGCATTCACCATTAACATTCTTGTATAGGATTCTTCACATTATAGTCCATAGAATTCATCCACTGACATAATCACTCAACAACCTGTCGATTCAACCAACCGATTACAAACTTTAATCATAGAGTATATCCATGTCAAAATCTGTTTGTAGAACTTCCTCATAGAACCATCACAACTGACTATCTTCCAACTGTTCCCATTTGGCTCCTCCTATTCATCCACGAGACTCCACATAGGATGGTCTTACTCGGTCAACAAAATTTGCAATGTACTGGCATCTCGATGAGACACTATGATGTCTACGCCTGATCTCACCTTAAATTCATATCAATTTGCCAAGGGGCCTACCCCATTGTCAGCTAAGACGTTTCCTATCGAGCTCCATGGATTTCTTGAGTCACCAAGCAGTCGCCCAGACCTATTGCATTTGCTAGGAGATCATAGCGAGTCACCAAAGGTATACCGAAGACACAAGTCATATCGAGCTCCAAAAGATAGTCAGCAAGACATACCGATATCGCCAAGAGGTTTCTCCGAGACATAAAGGTTACCCTGAAGTCTCAACGGTAATACAGCATTCCATCCACCACAAGACCCCCATTTCTTTGAAATTTTTGAAATAGTTTACTACCTTCTCTATGCCACCACAATTATCATACATGTCTACCAAAGAATTTTATCAAATGGTTCAACGAATTGTTGCTATGGGTAAAAGCCTAAAACCACGTCCTTTTGAACAAGATATGGATAGGGAAAATAGTAAGCATGATGGTCATAAATATATAGTTTAATAAGTACTCAAAATTTTGTTCATTATATCATACATTATAAGCCATGACATGGATCACTATTCTAGTTATCGTTATTGAATAATGTGTTGCTTTATTTTCATATGTTGCAAGTTGATACACCTCTAAATGTTTAGAGGGAAATGGAGATCAGTGTTTCATCTGCTTCTCGAATCCTACGATGAGAAACACGACGGTATGAGGAAAGAGTACTAAATGTCAATTTACATTCATTGTTATAGATGTTAGTTAGTGAAAAGAAAACCATTGATTAGTTTAATTTCTATTTGGATGGTTTATCTGAGGGGCTTCAGCAGCCTCAACATGGGCATGTGATCCTTCCCTCATGGAGTAATCATAAAATTGTGGTAAGTGCTTATTTTGTTAAATATATCATTTTTTATAATGTAATTTCTATATATTAATGTCTTTACTTCTTATTGTAATAGATAAAACTTCAACAAGAACTAAACACTAGGAGGAGTAGCAGTAGCACTCCTCAAGCACAACATAAATGAGTGATAGAATTATCACCATCCAATTGACAAGAAACTTAGGGAAATAATTTATTTCGAGAGCATGAAGAGAAATGAATTTTGATTCGAGAGCCCTTTGTTGTATGCCTACATGGCAGTTTTGTACATATTTTGTATTGGATATGTTTGACATTGTATGCCTATATGGCTATTTTGTACCTATATTTCATACTTATATTGAAATATATTGATGTGTGCCTACATGGCTATTTGGTTAATACAAATCTTTTTTATCGATAGTGTCCATATTTGCATTATAAATTCATGGTTCAATAGATATGAGTTATGTGTATACTTTACAACTTATGTGTATACTTTGTGACTTATGTGTGTTCCAATGTATACTTTGTGACTTACGTGTTTTCATGCCTATACCTTGTATTTGTGCATATACTTTGTATTAATTTGTGTATACTATGTATTCATGTGTATAATTCAAGGCTTACATGTTTTTGAGTACTTGTGCTTCCCTTATTCAAATGTACATTCTTGACTTTTTCACGTGTATACTTATTAATTGGTTATCCTTAACATTAATCATTGTTGTCCTTCATGGTTTGTCTTCAATATTAACTGATTGATGCTCAACAACTTTATTAAAAACAAAAAAAATGTTTTTAATTGGTATTCTATGAAATGATTCATAAAAAGATTCTAATATATTTAATCCTTTGATTAGAACAACTCAATTAAGAAAAAAATGCATAATCCTTACAACACTTACAAAACGTAATATTTAGAGTAGATGAAGTAGTTAATTTCTTGACACATTAGCATACAAACATTTATCTTGCATAGTCTTAAAAAATTTCACAACATAATCCTGATAGTGCAAAATGAAATGTTATGTTCTTGATCCATCACCATATAAACACATCGAAAGATTTATATGTCAAATTTTTGTAATATTATTTCTTGTATAGGAAATGGACTTAGGAGAAAGCAAGTTATAATTTATAATACAAATAATAAATGGACTCAATAGTGTCTAGACCCCCAAATATGTCTATTTAACAAAGCAATAGCCTCTCAATCACTCTTCCAATTGTAAAACACCATTGGGAAGCATTTACCAGTCTGCAAATCCACAAAATCCACAATTTTTAGGGTTTGATGGTCCTCTAGCCCCACTATCCTCTAAACCCTCAATTTTCTCAAATTTCACTAGGGTTTATTGAAAACCCCATATCCAGACCTCATACAACCTCAAAACCTCTTCCAACACTCTTCATTTTTCTTGGAAAAACTTAATTGACCACAAAATTATGTTTCCCCCTAACTTTTCCCACTTTTACTCCCTTAAACCTCTCTTTTTCATTCAAAACCCCTCTTTTCCCAACTAGCACATCATGCCATAACATACTTTTGACCTCCCTTGTCCTTGCAGACCTTTTGAACACATCAAAATCCATAACCTCACCCTATTCCCAGCCTATTCTAACTTATACTCAAGCAATTTCTTCTATTCACCTCGTCTATCCTTGCTTCGAAGGCCTAAATTTTGAATTTTCAATAGGGGAAACATTAGTAATATCTTCCACTACCTTTACCAATGCTATTTTTTTATTCCCACTCCCTATCGTAGTTACATAATTCACTCAAATGATCCCACACTAACTCAAAACTAAAAGAAAGATTGCAAAATGGCCTATCATGGCATTATTTGACATTCTCATGACTAAAATTGTTGAACTAGACCTTCTTGATCAAATAGAGGAACATGGTGCTCTACATGAATGATCATACGATTTTTGAGTGGAAAACTCAGACTTGTCAACTATCCTGTGTATGTTTCTCTTTTCGATTTTTTGCATGCCATCATAAGGGATCAAGCTAGTTGAACGTAGCTCAGAGTAATTCCGTGTGTTTGGGTGAAAAAGTGGACCATGCATAGCATAAACCTACCTATCGAGATTTGTTGGAGTAGTTTGTTTGGTCACACAAATTGCAAAACAAAAGTTGCACCACTTTTCAACTTTACATTGATTGCATTTGACACTTTTTCCATCAAGTGAAAATAGGACACCATAGGAAAACAAATATAAGATAACAAAAAAAAAGGAGGCATAAGAATTAAAAGGCTCTTGACTTTGTTTCCAAGGTGGACTTTGGTTCACGTGTGCTTGTTGTGGGATGAATTGATGGGTTGATGTATGATTGACATGGAAAGAGGTGGGATAAGGTGATATGGAATTGTTATGGATAGATGTGGGATAAAGTGATATGGAATTATTTTTATAGGTGGATGGATTAGATTGATATGGAATGGAGGGAGATGCCACATAGGAATGAGGTGGAATTGATTGGTGTTGAATGAATTAAGGATGATGTGCTTGTTGGGTTTGACAAGTGGCTATGAGATATTGGGCTTGCACTATGAGATGTTGCATTTGAGGTGATTGGATTGTTTGAAGTTTATGGATCATGTCATGGATTCCTTGAATTATTTATTTGTTTAAGGGTTGTGGTGCCAGATAAAGTGATTGGATGAGGTCTTGGAATTGTGGTACTAAGTCTTCTAATGTTGGCATGGTGTAAAATGAAATTGATTGGATTAAAGAAATGATGATGCGAAATGACAAGATTGGATGATTTGATTGATTAGGATGAAATGGATAGGATGTGGCTAAGAAGGGTGATTAGGATGAAAGTGATTGGATATGAATGTGCTGGAAGAATGTGTAGAGTGACTTGTCTTTATGTTTTTGGTGTTTATCTTGATTTGGCATTGTTTAAATGAATGATCACACATGTACACACATAAATCACTCACTCAAGACACATCAACAAGCCCTATGACTAGTCAAGTGGGGTATGGCCAATTAGGTCTCAAACTAGTATGTGCAAGGTTCACTAAGGATGATTTGAAAGCAAAATCTTGCCACACAGCCAGGAGAAAGGGGTAACCTACCCTTCACCTTCACTTCCCAAAGGTATAAAGTTCTTTGGGGCTTAGCCAAGAGTGAAATATTTCAACTCCCAAATAAGCGTGTCTTTTGATTCACACTTCGATTGAGGTCATCCCCAAGGGTGATGAAATCACCTAGCAGGCCTCCTAGGAAGGGTTTGACAAAAGCTAACCAAGTGAAGTGTTTGTGATCACACACACACTTGATTCACACTCGCAATGATTAATTAACCCTTAGAAAGGAAATGTGTGTAAGAAAACAATAGAAGCACTCATTCTTTTTAACCCCAAATCAAGATGTGTGATTAAAGACAAAATTCACTTTAAGCCCAATTTCAATTATGTGATCAAACAAGATTGATTTTATGCCCTAAATTAAAATGTGTGACAAACAAGATTAAGAGATTAAAAAGGGAATGTGTGCACCTGATTATTTTTTCTTTCCAATTTGATGTGTGTGATTGATGCCAATGTTCTTCGAGCTCCATATGATTCACTGACAAGTCACCAAGACAAGAAGAAAAAAACAAACGTACAAACAAAAATTAGATTAGGTCAAAACATACAATCTATTAAAAATATAAACTAACTTACCAATGAGAAATAAGAATTAAAATTAAAAAATTAAAAATCTACATTAAATTAAAAATTAAAAATCTAACTAAATTAAAGTAAATTAAAAATCTAAACTAAATTAGAATCTATATCTAAAATCTAAAATCTAATAAAATCTAATTTAAAAAATCTAAAACCTAATAAAAAATCTAATTAACAATGTAATCTAAAATCTAAAATCTCATTAAAAATCTAATCTAAAAATCTAATAAAAATCTAATCTAAAAATCTAATAAAAATCTTTAAAAAAATTCTAAATTAAATTTAAATCTAAAAATCTAACTCCACCTATATTAAAAAAATAAAATAAAAAAATCGAAACTTAAACTAAATCAACAAAATTAATTAAATAGTATCTAATCTAAAAATAATAATTAAAAAAAATTAACAAATAAAATGTATTCTATACTAACTATAAAAAGATTAAAAACTAACTTAAAAAGGTACTAATAAAATCTTAAAACTTGAAGGAATGAAACCATCGAAAGTTTGTGAAAGCTTTAAAAGCGAGCTAAGAAAGATATTGAAAGAAAATAAAAAGCACTCGTGATTGGAGTGAGAAAAAATAATGAAGGCGGGTAAAATAAATGAAAGATTGAGTGACAACAAAGATAGGGGAAGACCCGCGCGGTACATGAACAAACAAATTTCACAAGAAAATGAGTGAAGGGTGAGTAAAGGGTGAGGGCATAGGAAACCAAAAGGCTAACAAAGGACAATGGTGGAAATGGAATGTCGACCCAAACCACTACACAAATGGAGGGTTTATAAGATCTAGGGGAGTAATGAAATGGTGGATCGAAGGGGTTCGCAAAAGGTCAAGCGGTGGTAATATACAGAGAGAAAATTTTTAAAACAAGTGACAAGGATTTAGTCGACAACAAAGAGAGTGGATGTACAGAAGATATTAAATAAATGAAGAAACTGGTCTAATGAATGCAACTTCGATAGCGATAAGACAACAATGGTAGTACTTGATGAGGGACCAGCCCGACACTTAGAAAATAACCCACAAACAAGAGAATAATTTTATTATTCAGAAAATGGAGCTTCTCACATGTAGAGGATCTCAAATCCCCAATTTTTACAACACATGCAAGTTACAGAAAGCTACGAAATCACCCTTTCGCAATATGCGAGCTTGTCCCCAAAAAGTTACCCAAAAATTAGAAACCTGCCCATAAATAGAGCTCCTCTTTAGTTTTGGGGCCAAAACAAAATTCAAATTTGATTTTTAGGTTTGGCCCAGAAGAAAAATTACGGCAGTTCAAATTTCAAAAGAACATTTGCAATTGTATCTTCTAGAAAGTGCACCAATTTCGGGGCCATAACTTTTTGATCAGGGACTCGATTCGCGAGGCCGTTTGAACACGTTAGAAGGATCCTGAAGTCAATAATGTGCTCAAATCCGCTCGCCAATTTAGAAGTTTTGGGGCCGATAGGGCTTTCTAAGTGTCTCAAATCTAATAACTCAAAATATTTTTAGTGCAAATCACAAGGCTAAAACTGCAATATCTTTCAACCCAGGAATAGAAAATAAAAGCCATAAATTGGGAATTTCATTATGATGAAAATGGTATCAAAAAATGTAAAAACATCTAAAAACTGAGAAACTTGAAATTTAACTATTTTTGGGTGATGCAAGATTGCCCTTACACCACTGGATGCTCCTGCATCAGACACCCAGGGTAATTTGAGAAGTGACCCCGTCATGTCTCAGATGGTTGAGGAAAAACTCAAATGGTCAACCTCTACCTTAGGCAACTAGGATGAATCTTCAACAGGCCTTCCTTTCCATTTCACCAAATATTCTTCATACTACCTATTCCTGGTACTCCTTCCCACACGACTATCTAGGATTTCTTCAATCTCCTCCTTTTTTGAAATAGGTGCTGGAATCCCACACTATTCCATCGTTGGTACTTCCTCTGTGCCACCTTCATGATACTCTGTCAAATCTGAAATGTTGAACACAGGGGAAATGTTGAATCCATCCAGCAACTCTACCTCATATGTATTCCCTGAATCATGCCTCTTCAAAATTTTAAAGGGACCGAACTTCTTCATCTTCAATTTGTTATATGTTTCCACTGGAAACCTTTCTTTCCTCAAGTGGACCATCACTTCATCACCAATCTGAAACTCCTTATACCTCCTCTTCAGATCTGCCTTAGCCTTATACTGCATATTCATCTTGTTAATATGTTCTTTTACCTTCTCATGTATATCCTTGATGTGTTCTACAAAATCTTCGGCTTCAGCGCTTATTTTCTTCTCTTGGTCCATCTTCCTCAATTCTGGAGCTGTTATGGGGCTACCTCCATACACAATCTGGAACGGTGATCTATCAGTGCTTCTGTTCACAGAATTGTTGTAAGAAAATTCTGCCTAAGGTAAGATCAAGTCCCATCCCTTGGGTTTATCTCTTACTAAAAATCTTAGTAGATTACCCAGACTCCTGTTAACAACCTCTATCTTCCCATCTATTTATGGATGGTGTGCAGAACTGATCTTCAACTCTGTCTTCAGCTTCTTCCACAAGGTCCTCCAAAGGTACCCCACAAATTTGGTGTCACGATCTGAAACAATACTCTTTGGCAGACCATGTAGCCTCACCACCTCTTTGAAGAACAAGTCAGTAATGTGGATTGCATCATGGGTCTTCTGACATGGAATGAAATGTGCCATCTTCAAAAACCTATCAACCACCACAAAGACTGAATCATTCCCTCGTTGTCTCCTTGGAAAACCAAGAACAAAGTCCATACTTATATCCTCCCATGGCTCTCTGGTACAGGTAAGGGCTGATATAAGCCTGTATTCTGGCTCACTCCTTTAGCCATCTGACATACCCTGCAGCTTTGTACAAACTTCTTCACATCCTATGACAACTGAGGCCAATAATAATGCTCATTGATAATGGCAATGGTCTTATCCCGACCAAAATGTCTTGCCATTACTCCACTATGCTTCTCCTTTATCAGGTTTTCCCTCATGGAACTCCTCGGGATACACAATTGACTTCCCTTAAATAACATGCCATCCTGGATTATGAAATCAAGCCACCTTGTCCTATCCACTGTAATAGGTTCTTTGCAAGCTTTCCAAGCCTCTACAAAATCAGGATCTTCTGCATACAGTGTCTTGAGTTCATTGAACCCAACCACTTCAATCTGCATCTTTGTCATCAATGTATGTCTCCTACTTAAGGCATCTGCAACCCTATTTGACTTCCCACTCCTATGTTTCAAAACAAAGGTATAACTCTGCAAAAACTCTACCCATTTCATATGCCTCTGATTTAATTTTCCCTGACTATTTAGGTATTGCAAGGCTGATGATCAGTATATAGAACAAATTCCTTCGGCAACAAATAATGTCTCCATTTCTTTAATGCTTGAACTATTGCATAAAATTCCTGATCATATACAAAATACTTTCTATTGGCATCATTTAACTTTTCACTGAAATAGGCAATGGGCTTACCTTCTTGGCTCAACACTGCTCCAATGGCACAACCACTAGCATCACAATCCACCTGAAACACCTTGTTGAAATTTGGGAGGGCTAGAACAGGTTGCTTTGTTACCTTTTGCTTCAATAGTTCAAAACTCTTTGCCGCTCCAGTGCTCCACTTGAATTCTTTTCTATCCCCTCTCATTGTTTCAGTCAGGGGTCCACAAATACTACTAAAGTTTCTAATGAACTTTCTATAAAACTAGCCAAACCATGGAAAGATCTCACCTTGGTAGCAGTTCTTGGGGTAGGCCATTCCAGAATAGCCTTCACCTTCTCTGGGTCCATCTTGAGACCTTCTACTAAGACAACAAACCCCAAGTACACTAACTCCCTCTTCACAAAACTACACTTCTTCAGATTAATCAACAGTTTCTCTTCTCTTAAATTCTCAAAGGCTCTCTTAATATGCATCAGATGCTCATCCAACATCTTACTGAAAATCAAAATATTATCTAACTACACAATAACAAAACTTCCTAGAAATTCTTTTAGTACCTCGTTCATGAGCTGCATGAATGTGCTCGATGCATTGGTTAGCCCAAAGGCATGACTAACCACTCGTACAAGCCCTCTTTGGTCTTGAAGGCAGTCTTCCATTCATCTCCCTCTCGAATCCGGATATGGAGATATCCACTCTTGAGATCAATCTTTGAAATTACCCGAGCTCCTCCAAGCGAGTCCATTAGGTCATCCATCCTTGGCGGGGAAATCACGTACTTGATTGTTATCTTGTTTATGGCTCAGAATGCGTACACATTCTCCCTCCCCATCCTTCTTTAGTTGCTAGTCTTGCGGAGTCTGCTTTATGGACTCAAACTCTCGTATCCGACCCTTTCTCAAACAGCTCGCTGAACTTGTCGCAATTTCCAGCTCCTCATTCTGTTGGAGTCATTCTATAGGCTACCTGTATTTGGCAAACTAGCTCTAGGAATCAAGTCAATCGATGACTGATCTTCCATATTAGTGTAGCCCTTGGAGTACATTATCAGAAACAATATCCTTAAACTCATCCAACATCCCAAAAACTTCTTCTAGAACCTTGTCACTATCCTCCTTACTCACTCTAGGAATCAATGCATAACACACACGCTCATGCTTCATACCTTCTAAAAATTTTCTTCCATCTACAAAACAAATTCTAGCACTATTGTATACCTTTTCTTTGGTCTCCTTCAAGGGTTTCAACTTGTGACGAACCCCATCCTTTGTCAAGGAATAAGTGTTTGCATGGCCATCATGTATAAGCTCACCTGTTAGACTTCTACAGCCTCCCCAACAACATGTGACATGCATCCTGGGGATGATATCACAGTACCTCATCATGGTAGCTCTGATCTTGAACTTTACTAGGCCTTTGCTCATTGGCCAAAACTTTGTAGTCTTTACTAGCTAGGCAATTTGATCGTCACGGGTGCCTTTCCTCTTGACTTTAACTTTGTGATATCTCTTGTTTGGGTGCTCCCGGTGCTTGTCAATAATGACATCACAAGATTACTGGCTACGCACCTTATTACCGATAGGTCTTCCTCGTTAGGTTTCCTTTTTCCTCGGAGTCGGGCTCTAATCACTAGGGCTTCTCCCCTTTCAGCATCATCTGAATGTTTAGATTGGGCCTCCTCATCTACATGTGCAACCCTTCCATGACCTTCTGGCCTTTTGTCTGCCCTTCCTTGGTGTTGTCGACATTCATAGGCTCAATGCCCTTCTTCACCACACTGGAAACACATCCCTTTGAAACCACCTCTTCTAGATCCTTGTCCATATCTCCCAAGTCCTCTACCTCTTTGATCACCACTGTTTTGATCACGAGGGTGGTAGAAGTTGTCATTCCTTTGGCTTCGGCTAGTACCCACATCTTCATTTTTCTTTTCATCATCATTTCAGCTTCTTGAAGGTCTTCCACTGCCCCTTCCACTTTGACCTCCTTGTCCTTTTTGCTTGCCATCAAATCTTTTGTTCTCTCTTCCACCTTCAGAGAAAACTAATACACATCCTCAATGGTGGTCATTCTGACTAGGATTAACTCCTCCTGAATGCTTGGTCATAAGCCATTAAGATATTGGGCTACCTTCTCCTTATTGGCCTCTGTGTGGCCCATTCTGATGATTATCTTGTGAAAATTTCAGTATATTCTTTCATAGATCTGCTTCCTTTCTTCAACCCTTAAAATTTCTTCAACAGATCTAACCCGTATTCCACTAGTATGAACTGATTCTTCAGTTTCTCTACCATGCGATCCCATCTGGTGATATTTCCTTTTCCTCTTTGATTTCTTTCCAATTGGACCTCTTTCCACCAAATACTAGCATGGCCCTTGAGCTTCATTTTTGCAAAATTAACCCGATTTGGGTCCTTTATTTCCTCATACTCAAAATATTCTTCTAGCTCGTTGATCCAGTTGATCAACTCTTCTGGGTTCAGACTTCCGGAATAACTGGGGACTTCTGCTCTAGGTCTTTTCTCGATCTTTGAAATGGCCCTTATTAGCCGCATTTGGTCTTGATCAATTGCTTCTTCTTCCTCTTCTAAATTTGAACCTTCTTCCTCTCCTTCATCCTCACTTTCCTCCCTCAAGTTTAGCCCTCTTCTCAACTGCTCTTGTAATGCATCAATCTGTCTTTGGAGGGCTGCCAGTGCATCTCTTCCACCAGCATTTATGCCGCCTTGTCCACCTCTCGCACCACCATGCCTACCAGGCATCACTCTTGGAGGCATCTTTCTTGACCTCGACCCACAACCATGGTCCTAGTGTGAACTACCTCATGATCAATGATCTGTCCACACGCTCAAGAAAACCCGCTCTGATACCACTTGATGAGGGTACAGCCTGAGAGTTAGAAAATAACCCACAAACAAGAGAATAATTTTATTATTTAGAAAATGGAGCTTCTTACATGTAGAGGATCTCAAATCCCCAAGTTTTACAACACATGCAAGTTACAGAAAGCTACATAATCACCCTTTCACAATATGCGAGCTTGTCCCCAAAAAATTACCCAAAAATTAGAAACCTGCCCATAAATAGAGCTCCTCTTTAGTTTGGAGCCAAAACAACATTCAAATTTGAGTTTAGGTGGTTTGGCACCAAAAAATTACAACTTCAAGTTCAAATTTCAAAAGAACATTTGCAATTGTATCTTCTAGAAAGTGCGCCAACTTCCCGAGGCCATAACTTTTGATTTGGGACTCCGATTCGCAAACCATTTGAACCGTTGGAAAGGTCTCAAAGTCAATAACATGCTCAAAATCTATTATGCTGATTTTGGCAAGTTTCGAGGCCAATCCAGGAACTCTAAGTGTCTCAAATCTAACTCAAAAGATTTTTAGGTGCAAATCTAGGAAACTAAAACTGCAATATCTTTCCACCTAGGAATAGAAAATAAAAACCATAAATTGGGAATTTTATTATGATGAAAAAGGTATCTAGAAATTTAAAAACACCTAAAAACTGAGAAACTTGAAATTTAACTATTTTTGGGTGATGCAAGATTGCCCTTACACCACTAGATGCTCTTTCATTAGTACTATAGTTGGCCCCTTTTACAAAGAAATGACAACAACCAAGAATTCATACCCATCAGTTGTGGATCTAGCTATGACTAATCACCCAATGCTTATAGAAAATTAATAAAGCATGCAAATTAAATAGACCAGATGGAGGACAATTAGACCCACCAAGATGTGAAGGCTTAAGGAACGGCTATAAATATTGATAGCCGATTTGAATGCAGGTCGGCAAGAATCTCCAAAGAACTAGCTAAGAACGGGCATCATAAATGTACATTCGACAGAGACAAGCCAACCAGAATATGCATGGGCTAAAAAAGATTAAAATGTCGATGATTGTGAATGATGTTACCAAGTCATTGGGCCTTCTTGGCAGGCGATCAAAAATCTTCGACCGGGTCTTGAATGCTTACATTTTTTCCTGAAACATATATACTTTGTAAGGAAAGCAGTGAATAAGGTTTGGAGAATGGCGTTGGAGTTTGAGGAAGATGGCCTAAAAATGGGCAGTGATCGAGGATTGAGGTTTGATGAAGGAAAAACATAGGGTTTGAATGGGGAGAGGTGATAGATCAAAGGACGTAAAATGTCAGTGACCAAGCTTATGAGAAGTGGTGACTATGGACAGAGAGTGGTGTTAGGTTGTTGGGCAGAGCCTTTTGGTGGTAGCAACTGGGCATAGAGGAAGCGTTGACAAAGGGGATGACTATAAATTTAGCAAGGTAATAATGCTTGGTACAAAGGTAGAATTTAGAATATGGATAGCGATGCCAACAACCATGGATCTTACACAGAGGTTGAAATTTTTTTAATATGCAATCAACCAGCAAAACTTGTAAAAGTCCACTTGTAAAACTTGACACACGAGTGTTAGAACATGCAATTTTTTGTAACAAATAAAACCTACATTAACTAATGATTAGATCCTTGTAGCATGTCTTAGTGGGTTCACCAAATGTAGATAGGGAAAAATCAAAAAAATTATTGAAGATAAAAATAACAAACTATCTAAACCCTATCAAGCACCATGAAGCACAAACTAGTATGGAAATGCAAATAAACAAAGGAAATGCAAATTGATTCTCAAACTAGATTTTATTGACCTCCATGGCTCTTCTCCACTTGCATGAGAATGTAAGATTTTGAAGGGTTGACAATGGAGGAATGTTGGATGCTCATTCCTACAGCATAACGACTTGATGATGAAAATGACAAATGGAGAGAATGATAGATAGAGATGGAAGACTGATTTTGATAGAGTCTGGATGCTAGACAAGTCAACCCTCTAAATGTATTGTGAGAGGTCGTATTTATAGAGTCATAATGTTGATGAAGATAAGATTTGACAAGATTCAATAAGGATTTGATTTTTGACAAAAGAGGAAATACAACAAGATGAGATAAGATGTCAAAAAAGATAGAAAGATTTCATTTCTTGTTTTAAAGGAAATAAATCTTGAAAAAGATGAGAAGGATAATTGATGAATTATCTAATTAAATAAATAAATTAGATACACTTGAGTTTCAATTTTGGAAAGAAAGCGAGAAGATCTTTTTAGGATTTTATTAATTAAATAAATATTTGATTGATTTAATTAATGTTGGATTTATGATTTCATTAATTAAATAATATAAATTATTTAATTAACATTAGAAGAATGAATAGAAAGGATTTAATTAATTAAATAATATAAATTATTTAATTAACATTAGAGGAATGGATGGATTATGCATAGGAAGGGAATAAATGAAATTAGTCAAATAGATAAGATTTATTTAACTAATTAGATGATGGCATGGGTACCTAGGGAAAAACATGCCACAAGATGCCTAAATGATGTAATTTCGAGACAGGTGTTGTAAGAGGACATTTTTGGGTGTCTACAACATGTTCTCACCATCACCTTGCAGTATTCATATTTGGTTGTTTCGGTATTGCGGTAAGCATTTGTACAATGAACTATATGTCCCGACATCCCGCACACTCCTCTATTGCCTATTGTAATAGTGTGGTATTGGATTTTATTATGAATGCAATATTTTAGATATCATTTAATTGAAAATATTGAGCAATTTTCTAATTTTATAGTCTCTTAGTTTTAGTTTTCAACTTTAGTTAGATGCAAGAGATCATTTCTTTTTTTGTAATGAGGAGGCTTAGTTCACCTAATGTTAAGCTATCTATATGTATTAGTAAATCACAGATGTTCATTACATGTTTGCATCTAGAAAACATATAGGACATACAAGAAATTATATTCTAACTAAACACAATTAATTTCAAAATTTTAACCAAAGTAATAAAACTAAGAAGAATGATTGAACCTAACTTTAAATGCACTTTAAATCAATAGTGAACATCTCAAGTTTTGTATACAATGTAGTAGCAGAACAATGATGATTACATTCATAAATGTATTAGTAAAACAACAATTAATAAGCATACCTATACTCATAATAAATTACACCATACACATAACCAAAATTTAGGTGACAAGCTAATCTTTTAAGGTGAGAAAACATCATCATAATCATCTACATTTCCAACAAGATTAGAATCATGATCATTCGTGTCTACATCTGCTTGATTTTCTTCCTCATCCTCATTTGTGACATGCAATGCATTCTCTCTCCCAATCTCTTCATTGGTAATCAAAATCTCTTCTTCAAACACTTCATCATCATCTTCATCCACTTCTTTGAATGTTTCTTGTAAATTAACATATTTCCCATCAGACATTATATCAACAACTTCCATGAATTTTCATTTTGAACAAGACTCTATTTGAATGACATACGACCATCTTGGGCTTCTTACATTATAAATTAGAAATGATTGGTTAATTTAAAAAGGGGAAACATACAACTCGTCCATCTTTGATAAAAATTGTCTTATATTTGAGCGTACAAATCCATACTAAGGGTATGTGTAGGATCATGATGGGCCAAAAAGTGGTGATATGATAGGTATGTGTAGGGTATGTGGCTGACAACCTTTCTTTTACCCAAAATTGATGAAACATAAAGGGTTTTTTAAGGATATTCTTAGCTTTCCACCAATATAAATTATTCTTTACTTTGAATTTAATAAATACTTATTATTCATTTTCTATTTGAATTACGACTAAAGTCCTTATTGATAGGCTAATTGAAAAACATCTAAAGCTTTCAAATGGTATCACATATTTTGAATCCAAAACATGCATCACATTCTATGCTTCGCATATTATAGGATTAAAAAAATGAATTTCATGAAGTTTTGACCAAGTTAAGGTGGTCAAACATATGGGTTTTTATATTTTTTAAAAGTTGTAATAAAAAATTCATAATTAATTATTTACTTGGAAAAAAATTATAAAAAATGTGCATCACATCAAGACATGATTCCTCTACTTATATCTATAAACTTAAAAAAATATATTATCATTTTATTGTGGTTAGGGTGGTCAAACAAACACCTACTTCTTATTTTTCCAAATTTAAGTACTACTACATTGAAATTTCAAATTTCACCAAATAGATTTTTAAAATAAACCTAGTAGTTTAGAAACTATATTCAATTTTCTATAGATTCTATTCTTACATATTTTTGAAATAATATAGATAACTTATTCAAATTTTTATGCCAAGTTGCCTAGCTCTGATTTTTTGAATTTTTCGCCACTTAAGGGCTTGTTTTTTCCATGATGATCCTGCACATACCCCTAATCAAATTGTACTGTAGATGGTCAGATCCACTTTATTTTAATAATATAGGACTATTTTCACCATAGTCCACTAGAATAATTTCTTGGATGAATCCAACATAAAATTTCTTCTCAGTTTCATGAAGAAATTCAGCACTAACAACACAATCACAATTTGTATTTCCTTTGTATTTTTCTTCCACTCTTAAAATGACTACCATAGGCACACATTCCACTAAAATGTGTATCCCATAAATGTGGAGATTGTGAAAGCTCACTTTCCTCTATTGTTATATCTTGACCTCCTTTTGCATCACTGACTACATTAGCAATCCATTCTTCAAATTTTGGAAAAGAATAACCTCCATTCAAATCAAAGTGATGTTTGTGCTTTTGAGGTTGATGTTGCATCCAAACTTGATTTTCTTCTTCATATTTTCTATATAGAATATTAACATAGAAATAGTAAGATTAATAATATAAATGTGTAAATGCAATTGAGTAAATAAATTATTGTGTGATTTTTTTTTACCTGCGCCACTTACTGAACAAAGATGTGTTTTTAATAATTTAGGCATGTATTGCACTTCTTTCTTGATGTGATAGCTTGAAGAAACGTCCCTTTCCTTCTAATACTCCACGATCTGCAACTATCTCTTCTTCATCATCTTCCCATACATGTTGATTGACATTTTTAAAATCCTTCATATATTATGTGTAAAATCCTATGGACTCCTACATTGAATATCCCTCAGATATACTTCCTTCTAGTTTTTCCCTAGTACGAACAATTTTTTTCAAAAGCTTCATATATCATTCTATAGGATACATCCATCTTGTTCTTATTGGGCCACAATGCTTTAGTTCATATTTTAGATGTATCAAAAGATGCATAGAAATGTTAAAGATTATTTGTGGAAATTCCTGTTCTAATAGACAAAGGACTTCAACAACATCCTCCCTCAAAGTATCAATATTCAAAGGATCTAATACATGTAAACTCATTCTCTTTAATATTAGGCCCAACCTTATAACTTCCAATCTTGTCCCCTTTTCTAAACTTAATATATTTAGCAGTAAAATATTCTCTATTATGACATGATAGTCATGGGTCTTGAGGCCTCTTAATCCATTAATGCCAATTTGGCTTCTAATGCTACCACTTACATATCCATTGGGAAAGCGAGTCTAAGACATCAATTGTAAGAATTGTGCATGTTGTTCCTTTGTCTAGACATAAGGAGCACTAGTTTTTCTATATTTTTCATCATCATATTTCTCAACCCAAAGATTTCGATGAATCTTTAGTTGTTGAAAGTCTTGGCGTGATCAAATAGTATCAAAACCACCAAAAAGAGTTTCTATAATAGCATAGGCTATATTTTTCTCAATACACATAAAGTCAACAATATGCCTAATGGCTATATCCTTAATGTATGGCAACTTATAGAATATGCACAAGCTTTTTACACCCCTTTCATTACATGGATTATATCTAGTATTAGGAATCCCATCATTTTCAATGAATGAGATTCTTGTTTGTCCATTCTGAAAAATGTAATCATCTTTTATTAGCAATGGTGCTTCACGATTATCTTCTTGACCATTGAACCATGTTTTTTGTTAATGATATGGATGATCCATTTTAAGGTAAGCCCGATATCCACAATAAATACACTTACACAAACTTCTTGAATGCCTCACAAAATCCTTAAAGTTGCAAGAAAGACATCCATGATATCCATGAACACTAAGACAAGACAATGTGCCATATGCAAGAAGATCATGAATCACAAACAATAAGGAAGCTCTTAAAGTGAATTTGATTGAATGACCATCCATTAAAGATTGAATTGCTCTAATTCCTTTCCACAATTCCATTAGCTTATCATGTAATGTCTCTACATAAGCATAAATTATATCTAAAGTCACACTTTTTTTTCCTTCAATGATAGCATTAAGAAAAATGGTTAGTTGCTAGCCATGGAGGAAAGTTATAATTTATTAAAAACACTAGCCAAGTTGACCATTTAGTACTTTGATCTGAGAATGGGTTCACCCCATCTAGAGCCAAAGCCAACCTTATATTATGAGGATATTGAGAAAAATTAGGTAATCTATTATCAAATTCCATCCACATCTTAGAATCAGGCACATGTCATTGTTTTCCATTAGTTCTCTTATTTTGGGCATGTCATTGCATAAGTTCAGCAATCTCTTTGTACCTATACATTCAGAGTAATTGTGGGGTTACCGGAAAGTGGTGAAGAACCTTTCTATAAACCACAATTGATTTAAACCCTTGTCTATACCTTGCTTCATGACATTTCAGACATTCACTCTCACTTGCAAGATTCTTGTGAAATAATACACAACCATTCATAGACGTGTAGATGTTTTCATACCCTAAGCCTAGCTTAGTTATTTCCTTTCTACATTGACTTCATTTTGATGGAAATGTGGAGTCATATGGCAACAACGAACTTAATAATGCTAATAATTGATATACACTCTCATTTTTCCAACTAAACACCACTTGCAAGTTAATAATTTGAAGGATTGTTGTCAAACAACTTAACCTACAATTAGCATACACGTGCTTTGAAGCATCCTCCATCAACTTGGCTCAAACATCGTTTATACCCTCATTCAACATTCTATCAACTTCAAACCTTTCATCTAACATTGTTGCCTCTTCATCTATGTTTGGTGCCACTTCATCAATGCTTGGTCCCACTTCATCTATGTTTGTTGCCTCATCATGTCTCACACTCTACCATTCTATCATATCTTTATAATAATTGACATTCCAAGGGCTTATACCACTATGCCCATATCTTATCATATGTCAATAAATCTGATTTCTCTTTTTCACCTTTCCACCAAGACAATCATTACATGGACATGGATATTTTTCCATGTCCCTCTCATCATCTATTCTCTCATCAAATGCATGGTATTGATTCATATTCAACCTTCAATGTTGATCCATCTGTAATATTCTACACGTATAAACAAAAAATTGTAGATTATGAGACAAAAACTATTTTTTTAAATGAAAGGCATTTCCATAGCAATAGAGTTATAGAGAACAAATAAAATAGAGAGTTTAAATAATGAATTGTAAAAAAATATATTTTTATAGTAGTTTATATTAAAATTGTTGATTACATTTCATTGTACATATTTCAAACTCAAATAATTACTTCACATTGCATAAATAATAACTAGATGTTGATATATGATAAAATTTCAATTACAATATAGTTTTTACAAAGTCAACCTAAGCAACTATGAAATTACTTCACATTGCATAACTAATAACTAGGATCAGTTGCCAATTACATTTTCTTGTCATGGCATTCCATGAGACCACATTTCTTTGAGGAATTTTTTCAAATAGTTCACTGCCTTGTCTATTCTACCAAATTTTTCATACATATTGTCTACTAAATCATTTTATAAAATAGTTCACTACCTTGTTGCTATGGATAAAATCCTAAAATAAGTACTTTCAAAAAAATTATGGATGCTTGGAAAAAATCTATCAAAGCATAATAGTAAGCAATAACATAGACAAGGCAGTGAAATAGTTGAAAAAATGCCTCAAATAAATGTGGTCTCATGGTGATGGAATGCCATGAAAATCCATAAAAATTCACTTTTCATGGAATTCCATCACCATGAGACCACATTTCTTTGAGGCATTTTGTCCAAATTTCATTGCCTTGTCTATGCTAGCACATTTTTTATACATGTCTACCAAAGCATTTTATCAAATAGTTAACTGCCTTGTTGCTATGGGTAAAAGCCTAAAACAGGTGATTTCAAACAAGCTATGGATGCTTGGAATAAATATATCAAAGTATAATAGTAAGAAACAAGCTATGGCCTCATGGTGTTTTTTTGTGCGAAAATAAACATGATTTTATTTGCATTTTTTTGTAGGTTTGAAATGCATTTTTTTTAGAAATTTTGTTGTTTGAAATGGGGAAAAATGTTTGTGGTTAGTTTTGTGCATTTTTTAATTGTAGGATTCTCACAGTTATTGAAAAAGGTAGTGTTCATGAAGGAATGGAAAAGATGCATAGATCCTTTGAATTATACCCATAATATGGAATGGCATTGAATCATTTAGCAAACTAGTTTTTTTTCATAGGGCAAGATTTTCTTGTGGAATAATTGACTGAGACAAATCTTGTTTCAACTGAGCACCCTCTCATGGAATCTCATTCATATTATAATCTTGCATGATCTTATCATAGTGAAGGTGATTATGACACCACTGAACACTACTACATGGCTTCAGTTAAGAAAAGCTAGAGGCCATAGTATTTTGTGGATAGGTTCAATTGAAGTTAGGAGATCTTAAGAGTTCCCTCTCAAATTTTGAAAAGGTTTTGGAGGTCCACCTTGAGAACTGTGAGAGCTTAAAAGTTGTAGGCCATATATATACTCAAAAAGGGTAGAAAAAGAAGGATTTGGAAGTTTTAAGAAAGGTAACTCACATAGATCCATGTGATGCCCATGCATTTATCAAGATGGGTGAGCTATTAATATTGACAGACCCCAGTGTAGCCTTAGATTCTCTTAAGACAACAAAGTCTCTTCTGAAGAAGAGCAGAGAAGAAGTACCCATTGAATTTTTAAACAAAATTGGGCTTCTTCATTTTGAGTGTGATGAACTAGAGTTGGCTCAACAAACTTTTATCGAGGCACTAGGAAATGGAATTTGGGTTGAATTCATAAATAAAAGCCCTAGTGCCAATTCTATAGTTTTTTCTATGCACTTTAAGGATATGGAATTCTTCCATCGACTAGAAGGTGGTTTTTCACTTGAGTTACCATGGGATAAAGTCACAACACTATTTAATCTTGCTAGGTTTTTTGAATGACTACATGATACTAAAAAGGAAAATATTTTATATTGGCTAATATTGTTCAAGTTTCCTAATTATGTGGATGCATATCTACATCTTGCAACCATGACTCAAGCTCGTAATAAGATCCAACTAAGCCTAGAATTGATTAGGGATTCACTTAAGGTGGATAAAAACTCATCAAATGCTTTATGTATGCTTGGAAACATGGAAACGAAAACAAATGACTAGCTTAAAGTAAAATAAACAATTAAAGTACCATGCCAACTTGTCTTGGTTGATGAAGAAAAATGAAATGTTGATGAAGAACGAAGGATTCAGATGGAATGGATGACGCAACAAGAGGAGCAATTTGAACATGTGAAGAAATTATAGAAGAGCAAGCGTAAGGACAGGGATGATGATGATGATGAGGCTAGTCAGTCTAAGAAGAAACAAAAGAAGGAAAAGAAGAAAAATAAGAAGGATAAGGAGCACAAGGCTTATGATTCTTATATGGAGGAACTTGATGTTGCCATGGAAGATGAGGAAAATTATATGAGTGATAAGGCAAAAGATGATGGAAAAAATTCCCAAGATCTTCTTGCAACTATGGGTCTAGAAGACTAATGATGGTGAGACAAATTCTCCAGTTTCAACAAAATCACAAAGGAGACAAGATGATGAACCATTGCATAAAAAAATTTCAAGAGAAGATGATCCATATGATGATGGTGTCTAGGCTTCCTGAGCCTTAACCAAACCTACCTCCTATTTTCCAAGAGAAAAATCCCCAAGGCCCATGGGAAATGAACGATGAGAATTTGAGTTTCAACTTGGTTTCATTTCGAAAAGGGGACATTACATTGTACAATATTTGTTTAACAACAAAATAATTTAATCCACCTATTTGGGAATGCAAAATAAAAATAGATGAATTAATATATTTTCAATTATAGCCTCTTTTAATCTAGAATTTGATAGAAAGATAAATCATAATACATTGAAGGATACAAAAAATGTTCTAAAATAAAGACTAAAATAGGTTTCCCATAAAAAACAAGCAAGAGGAAAAATGAAAAGATAACATACAGATGATTCATTTGAGGTTATTTTATAAGATCTCATTTAACTATGTCAAATGGATTTGGAAGCGACAAAGCATATTTGATTGTCTAAAATTTTGAGGTAGCTTATCCATCATCATTGTATGCATCGTCTTCTCTTGGAATCTGTTTCTATAATGCACCAAGAGAAGATGATGCATACAATGATGATGGATAAGCTACCTCAAAATTTTAGTCAATCAAATATGCTTTGTCCATATCCAAATCCATTTGACATAGTTAAATGAGATCTTATTAAAAACCTCAAATGAATCATTTATATGTTATATTTTCATTTTTCCTCTTTCTTATTTTTTATGGGCAACCTATTTTAGTCTTTATTTTAGATCATGTTTTGAGTCCTTCAATGTATTATGCTTTATCTTTCTATCAGATTCTAGATTAAAAGAGCCTATAATGAAAAATAGATTAATTCATCTATTTTTATTTTACAATCCCAAATAGGTGGATTAAATTATTCTGATGTTAAACAAATCTTGTACAATGTAACGTCCCCTTTTCAAAATTAAACCAAGTTGAAACTCAAATGATCATTGTTCATTTCCCATGGGCCTTGGGTATTTTTCTCTTGGAAAATAGGAGTATAATAATAAATCAAGAGGATCTTAATGTCATAAAAGGGGCCACTTAAGTGTTGGCACATAGACCAGGAAATGTTTATGCTACAAATGGGACAACCATTGTGCTAGCTGAAAGGGGTCAATTTGATAATGCAAAGAAATTTTTTACACATGTACAAGAAGTTGTAGGAAACATCTTTGTTCAGATGCCTGATGTGTGGGTAAATTTAGCACAAGGATAGTTTGTGCTTGTAGTGAAAATTTTTATGTTGCAAATGGGGCAGCCATTGTACTAGCTAAAAGGGGTCAATTTGATATTGCAAAGGAAATTTTTACACAGGTACAAGAAGCTACTATGGGAAACATATTTGTTTAGATGCCTTATGTGTGGGTAAATCTAGCACATGTTTACTTTTCACAAGGATAATTTTCACTTGTAGTGAAAATGTATCAAAATTGTTTGAGGAAATTCTATTTTGCCACTGACATAAATTTTATTATATTTAGCTCAAACATATTATGAAGCAGAATAGTGGCAAGATTATAAAATAACATTATTAAGAGCAGGAGATTGTAACTACTATAAGTTTCCAATCAGAAAGCTATAGATTCTATGTTTAATGTAATGAAGGTTTCAAATTACCTCTGAATTTTTTTGTAGAGGGCATCCTCAAATCTGACTTCATTGCAAACTTCAAATACTTTGCAACAAACATTGAAGACCTTTCCTACCTTTTCATAATTCTCTAAGTCCTATCCAAACAATCTTTACCACCCATGCAATTGCTAAAACTCAAAATTCCTAGTGTAGTTCATGTGCCCAACTATTGTAACTAAAAACCACATGCCTCAGTGCTAGGAAAACTAGCTACAATGAATGAATGAAGCTAGGTCTAGAATGAACACAAATAAATGTGAATTCATGAATCACGCTAATACATCATGCCGATAATTGGCCAAAATGTGTTTAATTTTTTTGTCTAATTTGTATTTGGTAACTAACTATTTAGTCATTTTTATTTCTGTGACTAAATAAATTTTTAGTTAATGACCAAATTAGTCATTTATTTACTCATTTATAGCTATGTTGCAAAAAATTAGTAGAATTTAGTGATTTTTAGTTGTTGTGACTAAAAATTTTAGTCACCTAGTCATTTATTTTCAAAATTCTACTAGTGACCACATGACTGTTGTTGGGCATTTGCGGTGACGTGAGGAAATTTTCCTACATCACTGTGAAGGCCCAACAATAGTTGTGTGGTGTTGTAGTGGTTGTGTAGAAGTTTTTGTGAAGGATTTGGTGATTCAAAGTCTGACTTGCAACTACAATATTGAATAAAAACCACTTCCAAATCTACTTTTGATGGATGTTCATATCCTCATCCAAAGCTCCAATTCACACACAGGAAGGAAGGATGCTTTCAAAGTTTGAGGAGTTAGGATTTACACCCATTGGTTGCATTTTCTTAAAAATTTCTAAGGACTTTTCATAAAATCCCATTTTGAACATATCCTTCAATCATGGCATTCCATGATATCACATTTCTTTGAGGCATGTTTTGAAATAGTTAACTTTCCTTGTCTATGCTTCCACATTTTCATGTATGTCTAGTTGGGCACTTGTAACTGCAACATATGACAAAAAAATCCCTGATGTTATGCTTTGATGTATGTCCCTTCATTATTACTAGATATCTTTAATGTAGTGTGCATTATTATAGTGCAAGCCTATTTTTCAAATTGTTTATTTAGCATCACCAATATTCTCCATAAGAACATTGTCCTTGTTTAAAATGATGGAAATGGTTCACATATCTAAGAACAATTTCTCTTGCAAAAATATTGGAGATGAATTTAGATGCAGTGTGAAAATTATAACATACTCGAAGGTTCTTATCAACTCTAATAGTTGTACCAGGTGCCATGTTTAACAAACCAAATGCAATTGCTAACTTTTCACTATGGTGGCAGATAGATGATTCTTTTTTCTTCTATTCCACAACAATAAGTAAAAGTATTGAATATGAAAATACCTTGTTGCCTTCATTTTCAAAGCCAATTTCTCCAATTTTCCATAGCTCTCCCATGTTTGTGGAAGTGATTTGTCTCCTAAATTTTTTTAATTGATTTATATTTATGTTATGTTTGGACTTACTTTTGTAAACTTGCAATATACAATGCACTTTTATGCTTTATGAATTGAGACTAGTAGTAACTATGTTGGTTATATTGAGGAACAATTCATTCATGGTGGAAAAGGAGGACCTTGTTGCTCTTATCAAATGGCATGTTTCATATAAAGGAGGAAATATTCTAACTGGGTTATTGTTGACTGTACATTGAAGGAGAGAGCTTCATATATGAGACAAAATCAACACTCTCTTGGATTCTACACATTACAGCTTGCTCTAGGAAGATTTCCCATGTTGTAAAAGTTTTAAGAGGTGTAAGGGTCATGTGCTTGCATTGAAGGGCTCCAAGAATGCATTTCCATCATTGTAGAAGTTTATTGGAAAAGTTTATTTCTTGTAGTCATTTCTGTGCAACATTGTAACTCAAATTTTTAGTCTTGTGATTGAAAATAAAAATTGTAATTCTCTATTTCTAAGTTGTAACTAGAATACCTTTCTTTTATTAATAATGTTCACCAATTTTTCCTTCTCAATGGTAGTCCTATTGTGTGCAATTGATGATTGATGTGTATTTTTTGTTTTATGTTTAAATCCTCAAATATCAGTCAATTAATAATTAAATTGACTAAATATACTACCAATTGATAGAAATCAGTGAATAGTGAATAAATATGACTAAATATATGAACTATGAAATAAAAATGACTAAATATACTACCAATTGATAGAAATCAGTGAACAGTGAATAAATATGACTAAATATATGACCTATCAAATAAAAATGACTAAATATACTACCAAATTGATCAAAATGATGATTAAAATTAATGACTAAATATAGTACGAATGGATAGAAATCAGTGAATAAAAAAGACTAAATAAGTGACCAGATTACAACAATCAACAACTAAATCAATGACTAAATATATTAGTGAATAAAAAATGACTAAATAAGTGACCAAATTATAGCAATCAATGACTAAATCAACAACTAAATATATCAATGAATGAAAAATGACTAAATCAATGACTAAATATACTACCAAACCGATCAATCAAAACAACTGATAAATGACTAAAAATGGTTTAGTCATCAATCTGGTTGCATTATAAATGACTAGCAATAAGCTAGTAATGGTCACATGACCAAGTTCAATCATTTATAAGTAGTTTTTAGTAGTTTTTTTAATAGCTTATTGTTGTTTTTGTACTATTGGACATCACCTCGATGCCCTCATGTGAAGCTAGCAGTACTCGAGTACTCAGAGTATGTGCAATATCATCTTAGCTTGCATTGGTATCTTTTAGATGACACAATGGGTGGTGAAACATTCTTCTTGCATTATAGATTTGTAGATTACAATCACAACCCTTAAGTAGTAAACCACATGATAGATTAAAATATTCAAATTCAAGGAACATTATACTTGATTCCAAGGTTGCATAAGACTAGTATGACAAGTCTATAGTTATTTAATCATGGCTATCCTTGTGTTCAACAACTTCAACTGGTTGTCCCTATGGCATATCCATCACAATGTGTTGAACATTGATATTTATTGTGTGTATTTGATCATTGTCCTTAAAAGGAATCACAATATTCCCCTTATTCTCCTACATGTCAACATTATTTTGATGAGTTTCTATTTTGATGGCAACCTCCAAGACCTCCTTTCTTAGGGCTTCTTCTTTTGGCTATTTAGGAATGAACTCCTGATAAGATCTATTGGCCAAATCACTAGTATCTTCATATTGCTACACATTAGAATATCTGCTCAGTTTTTCATGTTCACTACCACTATAAACCAAAATGGTATCCTTTTCCTCACACGTGACATCAACTACCTCATGATCCAAAATTTTAGGTAATATGTCCTTGTTGCTATAGACTATTGAACTATCCATCTGCTTCATGTCATCATGATTCAATAACTTAGCTACAAATGCAAAAAAATCTAAACAATCTCCATCCATGTCAAGGGGATTGAACTCCTTCGTCGCTAATCTATAATTTTCTTCTAATCACAAATCATGGAGTTGATCATTAACCATATGTAAATCATCTTAAAAAGGGAAGGAATCTTGATTGCCAATAGACGATTCAATCATTAGATCTACATTGTTATCATCTAGGTCACATTGTGTCTCCTCTATTGTTGTCTCAAAATTTGTTCATGAATTGTACTCAATTAAGCAATCCATTGATTTATATTCCTCTACTTTTGACACATGTTCTAAAGTAATGACAAGATTTTGTATTGGGTTTCTCCACTTGTTCTTTGATTTGTCTGATTGCTTCTTGACACTACAAACATGTAAATTTCAAGTGTGTTGAATTATGTACCTTGCACCAACTTGGTAGTAATAGATCTTCCAATCATATTTTGTATTGCACACTTGACCAGTTCTTCATGATTCTTGTAACAAATTCATAATATTCTAAACCTTTGTTATCACTTGTGGATGAAATATTATCAACAGCCTTGTTCCCTTGTGGCTCATTCAAATGTTTTGTTTTAGGTGCTTGGTTACCTCCTAGGGAAACCACATCTTCAGGTTTCATTTTTTCTAAAGAATCATCATTACCATTTTTGTCCTAACTACTTCAACTTCTTCCTTCTTGTCTTCATCACTATTGGTAATTGTTTGAGTACTTACTATTGAAGATTTTTTTAATTCAACCTTTGTATGCTACTCTTTAGCAACCAATTGTTCTTTTGCTACAGTGTAAGCAAATTTTTGTGTAGATGATTCCTCATTGTTGGTGGTCAGTTTCTCCATTAGGTCCAAACAACATTTAACTTGATTGATAACCTCCATACATAAAGATCAAATGAGTTTTGAATTGGGTGTATTATGCACCTTGCACCAACTGGATAACAGTACATCCTCCGAGTGCAACCCACTCTCACTATGCAGATAAGATTTGATTAGCCCCCTGAAGGCCTCAACTATAGTATCAACAAGTCCCTCTTTTGTATCCACAAGAGCTAAAGGTTTATGTACTTCCTAGAAAATTTCCCCCTGCAAAGCCATTTCCATTATGCACAAAAAGTTTAAGCATTCTAGCTAATTGTGCCTAGAGGTATTATGGATTTTTCACTTGTATAATAATTCCAGATGATACACTCTTGTGATGTAATCACTTATTCAAAGACTGATGAAGCTGAGAAATATTAATCTAAGGTTGTTGTAAACATCTAAATTTGGACACTTAATTTATCTAAATTCATCCCCTTTCATCTTATTTTCGTTAATTAATAATGCTATTATTTAATTAATAACTTTAATTTTTCCAAATCCTTAAGGTATTTAATCAATAATACCTTATCTCTTTAATCCTCTTTTCATCAAATGAATTAATAAAATATGACATTTATTTAATTCCTCACATGTCACATCCTCCATCTTTTATTACCTAATCTTAATCCTTCTTCTAATCTCATCATTAGGATGTGTCACATCCTCCAACTTTTGCAAGTTGGCCTCTAATCTCTCTTAGCCACCTAACCCCTCATCAACTTGTCTAATCACCCCCTTTAGTCAACTCTTCCCATCCCCCAAAAAAATTTTAATTCCTTTTGTCTTCCCAAAGTACTTTGAGTAATTTTTAATTCCACTCTCATCCCCCAAGGAATTTTTAATTCCTTTTCTCTTCCCCATGTCCTTTATGACATGTGTCATTGGTCAACCTTATTAAAGGCCTTCCCCTCTTGGGCAAGGCATTCCACTTCCCCATGTGAATTTTTAATTCACTTTTTAATCCCCCAATGCACTCAAAAGGAATTTTAATTCCTTCACTTCTTCCCACATGTCCTCTCTTTATTCTTTATTCTTTCCCCTCTCCCCATAAGGATATTTGAGGAATTTTTAATTCCTCACATGTCCTCTCACCCACATGGGACAAGGACATCCTTTATGAGGATATCTTGACCAAATCCCCATGGTCCTTTGAAGTACATCCATGTCATGTACTTCTCTTACACCTCATGTCCACCTCATCTTTCTTAAGCCTCTCCCCTTGCTACACGTCAAGGTGTGAGGGCTTGTGAGTTCTCAACTCACCATAGCCCTACATCTTGGCCATGTGGGGGATCAATCTCAACCATCCATTTCTTCTAGGAATTCTCAAAATTCCTATAAATACCCCCTCTTTTCTCTCATTTAGGAGAGATAATTTTGCTAGCCAAACTCTTGCAATTTTATTTCTTAATCTACACTTAGCCATTTTTATGTTTTTTTCCATTTCTATCCATCCTCACATCCTCATCTAGTTTGCATATCTTGCCATCCAAGGAGCATACACATCAAAGATCAAAGGGCCAACCAAAGGATCAATTCGACATAAGGTATAAAGTTCCATTTATTGTTTTTATCTTGTGTTGATTCCAACTTAGGCTAATCTTGAGGTGTAGGTTGTTTTGGTGTTTATTTGCACTCTTTAGTTTATTGCTCGTTTTCTAATGCATATATTCAACCTATCACATTTCTGGCATGCCCGGTGGGACCCACAAACGGGTCTTTTTCTTTCACGTTTGCTATTTTTGGCATTTTTACAGGTTCAGGTTACAAAGTGGAGGACTTGACCTTCTGATGGCAGACCTAACCTTTGCGGTGGCGGACTTGACCTTCCGGTGGCAGAACTGACCCTCTGGTGGTGGATCTGACCTTCTAATGGTGGACTTGACCTTCTGGTGGTGGACCTGACCCTTCAGTGGTGTACCTGACCTTCCGGTGGTAGACCTGACCTTCTGGTGGCAGACCCATCCCTTCGGTGGTGGACCTAACCCTCTGGTGGCGGACTTGACCTTTCAGTGGCAAACCTGACCCTCTGGTGGTGGACCTAACCTTCTGATGGCAGAACTGACCTTCCGGTGGTGGACCAGACCCTCCGGTGGCGGACCTGACCTTCCGGTGGTGGACCTGACCTTCCGGTGGTGGACCTGACCTCCTGAAGGTGAAATTTCAACTTTTTACCAATTGTCCTTTGGTAAATTAGGCACATAGTTTAATTAGAGGGGTCAACAAACCTTGTTTGGCGTGCTTGTGGAAGGCTATTTGATGTATCCAATCCCCTTGTGCCATTTGGTGATCCTGAGTGACGAGAAATCATATCTTTCCAAGTCCTTTGAGTCACCCTATTTTCATTTTCTTAGTTGGACCTGCTTGGGGATTTCATCACCCCAAGGGACGATTCCAACCATGCGTACCAACAAGGTATATAAAGGGGGGAGAGCAAAAGTTGTACCTCAATCCAACCACATTGTAATTGGCGAAGCATCGAGATGACGTGAAGAGTTGGTCTAAGCCTTTAGTATCTCGCTAAGGCTCCTGACTCACGCTTGTAATGGGTTGGTGTTCATGGTTTGGGCCTCACATACCAGGTGTATATAGAGGACTCCTTAGCAACCATGTTCATTCTAGAGTAGAAGACTTTGTTGGCCATACCCATTTCTACTAATCTTAGGGTTGTGTTGTCTGAAATGTCTTTCTCGTGCAAAACCAATCATTTTCAGGTTAGCCAAATCTGTTTATCAGTGTTTGCTATATTTTGGGTCCTTTGCCTTACCCATCCATCAAAAAATCAAGCTTAAACTTATCCTTTGGTGGACCTGATCTCATGCTATGGTGGATTTTCCCTGACAGGCAACCATATATGCCTCGCCATGTGCACACTGTAAACCCGTTTTCCTCTGTTCAAGCACCAACCTTCTTTATTTTTTGTGCTCTTTCCAACGTCATATAACACTTCATACTTTTGAGCAACTTTTTCTCCAGTGGCGGACCTGACCTCATGCTATGGCGAACTTGACCACATGCTGTGGTGGACCTGACCTCATGCTGTGGCGGATTTGCCCTGACAAGCAACCATATATGCCCTACCATTTCCACATTGTTTATCCGATTGACTCCGTTCAAAAATAGTTCTTCTCAGTTTTTCATGCTCTTTCCAACAACATATAACACTTCATACTTTTGAGCAACTTTTTCTCTAGTGGCGGACCTGACCTCCCGGTGGCGGACCTGACCTCCTGGTGGTGGACCTGACCTCCCAGTGGCAGACCTGACCTCTGGTGGCAGACCCGACCTCCCAGTGGCGGACCTGACCTTCGGTGGCAGACTTGACTTTATGCTGTGGTGGACTTGACCTTCTGCTCTTTCTTCCCGGGGCCGCCATTTCTACACTATTTATCCGATTGACTCCGTTCAAAGGTAATTCTTCTCATTTTTTTGTGTTCTTTCCAATGATATATACCACTTAGTACTTTTGAGAAGTTGGCCGGGGCATCTTTTTCTTCACCATTTGCCTCCTCGAGGGGGGTATACCCTACCATTCTCTCTGTTTACTTGTTCCAAGTAAACATTCGTCCATTCAACACATCCTTTCATCATTCTGAACTCTCGTTCTATCATTTCGTTCATCCCTTTACTTGTTCCGAGTAAACTCTCATCCATTTAACACATCCTTTCATCCTTCCAAACTCTTGTTCTGTCATTTCGCTCATCTGTTTACTCATTCTGAGTAAACTTTCATCCATTTAACACATCCTTTCATCATTCCAAACTCTTGTTCTATCATTTTGCTCATTCGTTTACTCGTTCTGAGTAAACGTTCATCCATTTAATACATCCTTTCATCATTCCGAACTCTCATTCTATCATTCTGATCATCTATTTACTCATTCTGAGCAAACGTTCATCCATTTAACACATCCTTTCATCATTCTGAACTCTCGTTCTGTCATTTTTCTCATCCGTTTACTCGTTCCGAGTAAACATTCATCCATTTAACACATCTGTTCATCATTCTAAACTCTCGTTCTATCATTTCGATCATCCATTTACTCATTCTGAGTAAACATTCATCCATTCAACACATCCTTTCATCATTCTGAACTCTCATTCTATCATTCTGATCATCCGTTTACTCATTCCGAGTAAACATTCATCCATTCAACACATCCTTTCATCATTCTGAACTCTCGTTCTATCATTCTGATCATCTGTTTACTCATTCCAAGCAAACATTCATCCATTCAGCACATCCTTTCATCATTTCGAACTCTCATTTTGCTCATCTGTTTACTCATTCCAAGTAAACATTCATCCATTTAACACATCCTTTCATCATTCCGAACTCTCGTTCTATCATTTTGATCTTTCGTTTACTCGTTCCAAGTAAACATTCATCCATTTCACACCTCCTTTCCTCATTTTGAACTCCTTTTTAGTCATTCCAATCATTCGTTTACTCGTTCCGAGTAAACATTCATCCATTTCACCCCTCCTTTCCTCATTCTGAACTCTCATTCTGTCGTTCTGATCATTTGTTTACTCGTTCCAAGTAAACATTCATCCATTTCACACCTCCTTTCATCATTCTGAACCCTTGTTCTATTGTTCTGATCATTCATTTACTCATTCTGAGTAATCGTTCATCCGTCTCGATCAACCATTTGCTCATTTTGAGTATTTGTTCATCCATTTCTATCATCCATTTCTCTAATCAAATCATCATTTTCCCCACCCAAATCCCCTAAACTTCATCTCGGGTTATTATCCAAATTGACTAAAGTGTCTGATCTGATTGTCACCATTAACATCCTCGTAGGATTGTCATCCATCCTAAGTTAATCATCATCATCGGCCCATTCAATCCATTTTCAATCTCAAAGTGGATTCGGTGCCCCAATCATACATGTATCCTTTAATCCGATCAATCAACATCCTAAGTCACCTAGGATAATCTCCAAATGGGGTTTTTCAGCCCCTCTCATCATCCTATCTGATCCATCGGTCAATCTTATCAATCAATTGATCAATCCAATCCAATCCAATCCAATCGCATCCTTATCCAATCACCTTTGACCAAATCAATCTACTTGCATCTCGAAGCAGATTCGGTGTCGTAATCATCCTTTGATAATCCAATCCAATCATCATCCAATCATCCTAATCTGAGCTTTAATCCAATCCCGATCTGAGCTTGCCCTAAATCCCAATTTGAGCTTTAGTCCATTTCCATCC
Source organism: Sequoia sempervirens (assembly GCA_007258455.2). Taxonomy (NCBI): domain Eukaryota; kingdom Viridiplantae; phylum Streptophyta; class Pinopsida; order Cupressales; family Cupressaceae; genus Sequoia; species Sequoia sempervirens. The sequence continues at coordinate 9,616,047 of VDFB02000002.1, forward strand.
AAAATCTTTTATCCATCCTCTTTATCCTTTCACCATCATGAATCCTTATCCTCCATCAATAGTAGTCAAGGGAAACCCTAATTACGTCAACGATGATAATGAAAGTCTTGTTGATCAAGAGGTATATGAAATAGATCCCCTTGACACTATCATTTCTAGTAAGTTTTCTCCACCCACATTCCAAAACCCAATCACCCCATCGAGTTGTCCCATCATGTCTTCATCTATGTCTAATCACACTCCTTATGCTACCTTTGACAAGGGATGTCCATCATATCCATCATATCCTTCATCTACATCATCCCCTTATCCTAGTTTTCCATCACAATACCCCTATCTTGATCCCCCATCCACATCCTCTTATTTCAATCCTTCATCCACATGTACCCACTACCCTAATCTCTCATACCAATCTACTCAGCCTAATCCTACATTCACACCTTCCTATCCTAGTCAAACACACCTATCAACTTACCCTAATCCAACATCCGCATCTCCCTATATTAATCCAACACCTGAATCTTCCCATCCTAATCCACCATCCCAATATCTTTATTACAACACGCCGCCCATATCTTCTACCAATGATCCACCGTCCATGTCATCCTATCCTAATTCCCCATGCCCATATCCTTACCTTAATCCTCCATCTAGTCTTAATCTTCCATCTAATCCTAGTCCACTAATCCACAAACCTTCATCCACTCCCACCTCGCCATCTCAGCCTAGCGTATTCAAGTTTCTCCAAGGACTTATAACAAAGGAAATATCCCCCACTCCACACATTGCAGTTGTGGAACCATGCCATCCCAACCCATCATCCATGGTCGTTAGTGATGAGACCCTTCTCCATCCAACACCTATCATTGATGATACCATCACATCCTCTGAATCCACTGAGTCCCCATCTCCTACCACCACATCCTCTGAATCCACTGAGTCCCCATCTCCTACCATCACATCCTCTGAATCCACTGAGTCCCCATCTCCTATTATCACATCCTCTGACTCCACTAAGTCCCCATCTCCTACCATCACATCATCTGAATCCACTGAGTCCCCATCTCCTACCATCACATCTACCAAATGCATTGAACACCCACCCCCTACTCCGAGAGCCATCAAACCTATTGACGACACCCAAATCCAATCCACTTCTTCCACTCCTAGTATCCATTCCTAGGAATATTTTGAATCCTCCATCCTTCCATTTTCCCCACTTGAAGAGTCCCCCCATGACTTCATTATCATGCCTCCCACACACAATGAGTCATGCCAAGAGCCTGATCCAAAGCATGCCAACATATCCCCTCCTCCAGATCAAGATCCTACCATCCCATCTAGTCTACTGCAAGATCATAGTCCCCCATCCATTCCATCCCATGATCCTCTTGACATTCAAGATTCTACCGCTCCATCTCCATCTCCATTGCATGAGCCTGCTACCACAAAATCAGATCCTATCATATCCCCCACTCCCTCTCCAGATACCACCCATCCAAATGTTGCTATCCCATCATCTCCTTCTCAGGATCCCCCATCATCACCTAAAAATGCTATCCCTACACCGCTTGCATATCCCCTTGGTACTCACATTCTTCCATGGTGGCCTCCTTGCAGAAGAAAAACATAGTGTATATACCACCCATCATCCCCCACCTAATAATGGAATTGCATCATGTTTTCAGAATAACAAAAATCCTATCATGGATCGAATGCTCAAGAACATGAACTATCAAGGAAAAGGTCTAGGCCTTCACGAGCAAGGTATTTTAGAGCCCATCCAAGTCAGAGAACAAATCTACATGCAAGGTCTTGGATCTATTCCCCAAGATTCATAATCTAAACATGTTGGTACAACCTCTAGACATCCTCAATGAGCCTTTTCCAAAAGAAATGTCAGCTCTTCCCATTGCTCCACCAAATCATATGCTGCAATTCCTCCTCCTCTATCGTATCACCTCAAAACAACCATCCATATTCCTCCTTCATCTGCTCCATCCATCTTGGGTCCTTACATCCCTCCATCCGCCATCTCCCGCCCTTCATCTACTCTATCCATCTTGGGTCTGTATATCTCAAGATCACCTCCTCCATCTCATCCTTTTATCCATCCAACGCCTATCCATGTCATCCATCATAAACATCCCAATCAGGATCAACAAAGGCACATACCTACACATTCTCCATCTACACGTAATCCTCATAATCCTACCTCCACCACTCCACATCATCCATCTTCTCACAACCATCCCATTGCTAGTACGAGCACTTTGGACGCCAGAGGAAAAATGCATCAATCTAAACACCCACATGAATCTAAAGCTTCCCATGTCCCCTCTAAAAGACATGGTAAAGAAAAGAAAAACAAAATCCAAAATCAAAATCAAATCTATAGCTCGCAAAGAGCCACCAAAGAAAAGATCAAAACCATGTGGATCCCAAGAAAAAAGATGCAACTCCATTAAATGAAAAATTTGTAAGAACATCCAAAGTTGCTCATCCAAAAGCTAATCCTTTTCATCCACCCTCTCCTACATCTATTTTGGGTCCCTATGTCCCAAAATACACTATTTCGTCTCCTCCATTATCCCCACATTCTCCATCCATTAATCCTTTTATCTTTTCACATCCACCACCACATGTGCCAATGTTGGTCCTAAACACATCTCCCCATCACATATCAACCCCATCATTCCATCCATACACTTTCCAACATCCCACCCATTATCCCATGTATCTCCCCCATCAAATCCCTCTAATTCATCCTCTTGCATAATCCATTTATCCTCATAAGGTTGTACCAACATCCAACAGTCAATTCGAATATGAGCTCTTCATACTCGATATAGAACTTGATGCTTGAGTCCTTCATCCATATCCTTATCACATGTCTTCTAAATCCACTTATTCATCTCCCTATCCTTATCCATCTCCTTCCGCATACTATCCAAAAAGTCCAAAAATCCAAAAAAGTCAAAAAAATAAAAAAATAAAATAATCAAAAAAATAAAATAATAAAGAGAAATAATCCATCCAATGGTGAAAAATTGGCAACCAAGTGCCTTGGATAAGTACCATGATGAAAACCTGGCAAACAGGTGTCATGTGTAAATCCCCATCTGCACTCGGGGCAGCTTCTTGATATGCATTCCTTCCATCTGCTATGCTTCCTGCTATGCTTTCGGCTATGCACCCATCTTCTTACTATACATCATTTTCATCCATCCCCTCCACCCTATCGTGCTTACACATCTTGCTTGGCATATTTCACTTATCCCAATCCTTCCATCCTCCTTGTGATCTTGATAACAATGGGGCAAACATATAAGCATGCTTTGGGCACCTCTTAGCATACATCTCCCTCATCTACACACTATCCCAACTGTCATTCGCACTCGTCTACCTTCCTTATCCACCTATCATGCTACCCTCAATCTCCCTTCCTTATCCATGCATCCTATCTTCATCCATCCCACTCCTTTATTTTCCTATCCTTCTCTATTGCATCCCTCATGCCTCCTCACACATGACATATCTAGAGTGGGGGCATCTATATTCCTTTGTGATACAGTCCTTGGAGACATCATTCATTCCATCAAATCACTCCCTTCCATTTCCCTATCCTTATCTCCTTATCGATATATCCATCTTCCCATCCTTATCTTTTATCCCTCCACACAATCATTATATCCATCTTCCCATCCCTATCTTCCTATCCTTCCATCATGGCATCCATTCTCATCTATCCATCTAGTCACCTTTTCCTCATCCAAATCCTTATCCCTCTATCCAATCCACCCAAACAATCCTTTTCCTCCCCCCATCCTCTACCCTCATCCCATCTCATAATCCCTTGTCATTGGTATCTAGCTATAGGCTTTTCCCCACACAACTCAATTCCATCTACCTCATCATCATCACTTCTACTTCTTTTACACATCTTTTCAATCTCCTATCCTTTCTCATCATTCATCTATCCATCATCTCATCCTCCCAATTCATCTTTTGATGATTTGAATAACTATCCCATCCCTGAGCTTTGTCTAGTCACTATCCTCCAATCCAATCCAATAGGTCTATCTTGTCCCATCATGTTCATCCAATCATTTTATCCCTTTATTTAGGGTTATCTCATCATCTTTCATCCATCATTTGTCTTTGGCCTTCTATCAAACTACGTTGCCCCTGCACTTTCACGTAGGCAAGGTCGATCATTTGATCCACCCATGGGGTTCCATCCATCATCGATCTATATTGTCCACTTTTCTCCTATTCTCTATCCTATCTTGGTCATCCATCGCAATCTCCATCATGGTTTGTCATTAACCTTTTATCGAACTACGAGGGCTTTGCGCTTCCACGTAGGCAAGGCTAATCTTTGATTGGCCCCCGAGCCCCTAGGTTGCTAGGGTGTGTTAGTCTCCTATCTTGTGTCATGTCTCTTGTGTCGTGTCATCAAGCTACGCCCTTATCTCACTGGTTCTTAACAAATGAGATCCACTAGTATCATCAGATCAAATCGGTTTCGAATATCCTGAGTCATATCGATCTTTTAGTTTGGTATCCATCATTAGTCTCAACAGGATGCATCCTTCCTATCAGACCTCATCAATCCCATCCATCCCTATGATCCTATGGCAAAGGACATTTGAAATTGATTATTTTGATGCTTTTGGCTTTTATTTATCATTTGAGTTCCCTATCATCACTTGTCATGGTCTCCTTGATCCATCATATCATGGTGTGCTTTGACTAGTCAACATAGGGGTGTATCTTGATCTTTTCTTTGTCTTATCGATTGTCCCATGTAGTACCCACCAAGATCTCTGAGGTCTTGTGTTATGCCAGGGCATCCTTGTGTGCTTGTGGTTATCCCAATACCTGGCCCGACCAAGGTCATCGCGACTTTGGGGTGTTGGGATAGCCTTCTTGTTTGTTTGTTTTTTTTATGCATTAGACACTAATCTGCCTTGGTTCTTCATACCCTGACATCTTGGGTCTTATGCTATAGCAAAAATTAGTGCTCCAACGATGGAAAATTGCATTTATATTGAATTTTACCTTCATCTTCTCATCTATCAAAATCCCCCCATCCATTCATCCTTCATCACGCTCCCCTCCCAATCTCCTATCTCCTTTTCATCCTTTCTTACCCATCACTTTGCATCATCTTCTTCAGCCCCCCTTGCATCATCTCATCCATTTCGAGAGCACACTCGTGTTCTATTGAACCTTCATGTCCTCTCAAGGGGGCATCCTTCATCCCTAACTTTCATCTTCACCCCCATCATCTTCCTTCCTAGTCAATCCTTTGATGATTGGGGCATCTTTCCCAATCTAACCATCTTCTTCTAGGTTCTATGCTTTAATATTCTTTGAAATGATGCTACTTCGTAACACCATATCCTTCATCCCTAACTTTCATCTTTACCCCCATCATCTTCCTTCCTAGTCACTTCTTTGAATGACTGGGGCATCTTTTCCAATCTAACCATCTTCTAGGTTCTATGTTTTAATATTCTTTGAAATGATGCTACTTCGTAACACCATCTCAAAGAGGGGAAAAATGTAGACATCTAAATTTGGACACTTAATTTATCCAAATTCATCCCCTTTCATCTTATTTTAGTTAATTAAGTAATACTGCTATTATTTAATTAATAACTTTAATTCTACCAAATCCCTAAGGTATTTAATCAATAATACCTTATCTCTTTAATCCTCCTTCCATCAAATGAATTAATAAAATATGACATTTATTTAATTCCTCACATGTCACATCCTCCATCTTTTATTATCTAATCTTAATCCTTCTTCTAATCTCATCATTAGGATGTGCACATGCCTAATCCTTGATTAGGATGTGTCACATCCTCCAACTTTTGCAAGTTGGCCTCTAATCTCTCTTAGCCACCTAACCCCTCATCAACTTGTCTAATCACCCCCTTTAGTCAACTCTTCCAATCCCCCAAGGAATTTTTAATTCCTTTTGTCTTCCCAAAGTCTTTTGAAGAATTTTTAATTCCACTCTCATCCCCCAAGGAATTTTTAATTCCTTTTCTCTTCCCCATGTCCTTTATGACATGTGTCCTTGGTCAACCTTACTAAAAGCCTTCCCCTCTTGGACAAGGCATTCCACTTCCCCATGTGAATTTTTAATTCACTTTTTAATCCCCCAATGCACTCAAAAGGAATTTTTAATTCCTTCACTTCTTCCCACATGTCCTCTCTTTATTCTTTATTCTTTCCCCTCTCCCCATAAGGATATTGGAGGAATTTTTAATTCCTCACATGTCCTCTCACCCACATGGGACAAGGACATCCTTTATGAGGATATCTTGACCAAATCCCTATGGTCCTTTGAAGTGCATCCATGTCATGTACTTCTCTTACACCTCATGTCCACTTCATCTTTCTTAAGCCTCTCCCCTTGCCACATGTTAAGATGTGAGGGCTTGTGAGTTCTCAACTCACCATAGCCCTACATCTTGGCCATGTGGGGGATCAATCTCAACCATCCATTTCTTGTAGAAATTCTCAAAATTCCTATAAATACCCTCTGTTTTCTCTCATTTAGGAGAGATCATTTTGCTAGCCAAACTCTTGCAATTTTATTTCTCAATATACACTTAGCCATTTTCATGCTTTTTTCCATTTCCATCCATCCTCACATCCTCATCTAGTTTGCATATCTTGCCATCCAAGGAGCATACACATCAAAGATCGAAGGGCCAACCAAAGGATCGATTCAACACAAGGTATAAAGTTCCATTTATTGTTTTTATCTTGTGTTGATTCCAACTTAGGCTAATCTTGAGGTGTAGGTTGTTTTGGTGTTTATTTGCACTCTTTAGTTTGTTTCTCATTTTCTAACGCATATATTCGACCTATCACAGTTGCTACCCCTCATCTTAGCTCATTTTTTTTATATATTTTCAAATTTTATGATTTTTAAATTTTATGAATATAAAGAGATCTATCATATCTCATATTTGTACATGAAGGATCATTTATATTACAAATTTGTTACTTTCACTCTGCCCTCCTTCTAGCACCAATTCTGTTGATAAGGGTTTTAGCACTGCACAATGATAAAAACAAGAATGTTCTATCTCTCTTGAAAGGTGATTTGTTTAGACAAACTTCATAAAATAACCCTAAGGTCAGGTCTTCATAATGTAGAAAACAACTTAGTGATGATGTGATTTGTTGGTAATAATGAGGGGTCTTACAATTCAACAATGTTGGAAGCATTAAACTCAAATGAGGTTTTAGAAATTCTAAGAAATATATGCAGACCCTTACTGTAATTTCTAGATCATAGATCTAAAAATGACTTATCATCAAATGTGGCAATGTGATGATGCTTGTTTAATTCTAAACTAACATAGATTTAAATAAATAAAAAAATATTTAAGGGTTGAGAGAGGTTCTAATCTAAGATCAATCATAATAATGGTTGATGCTGCAGATGGACAAATCCCCATGAAACAAATTCTTGCTTGATCAAGGACAAGCCTAAAACTACATAGAAATGGTAAAATCTTCAAAGGAAATTGAAATATTTTTAGACTATGAATACTCATACATATACCCAATTGCTAGTGTGACATGAATAAACATTCATTGTTGAAATTAGTGTAATACTTGGCTTAGACTAACCTTACAAAGCAACTTACAATCAAAAAATTGCAAAAGTTATGATTAGTAGATTCATTAAACATCATTAAGATTTCACCATTATTATGAAATAACTAAAACTAACATTTGAGAATTAGAAAAGGAAACCATAACACTTTCAATATCAACACAGACATTCACCAAATCAATGACCCATCTGCATTAATATATCCAACATTTTCTCAAGAATATCTAGTTCTTGCTCTCCTACAACTAACTTCTATTCACTAAATACCTCTATAGCTCTGAAAAAAATCCCTTACAAGTGAGAAAATACCAACATTTTATAGATATTACATTTCAATTGAAGGGAAAGGATTGAACTTGATTCAAGGGCCTAGATTACATCAGTATTTAATATTTGAAGTACCTTGAACTTTTGCAATACATGCCTTATTTACATCCAATTAGGTAATTTTGTTACAAATTTGGTCCAAGAAGAAACAAATATCCTCCTTCTTGATTTTACTAAACACCCCTTATTAGAGGAATAAAAACAACCTCCTTGGTTGTCCCCTTTAAGATACTTTTCTAGTTGGTAGGCACAGATTCTCATGTACATTTGCATAGAATATTGATATTTTCCATAGTGAATAAGGCCTTGCACAAATCCATATTCATGTTCATCTTGACCATTTAATTCACTTACTCCTCCCTCTAATATATGGCATGGTTTCATATGTTGGTCCCTCTAAGTATCCTAAAAAGCACCTGTGTCATAAAATACCATAATTTAAACTTCTAGAAATGATAAATTTCCCTTATTTAAAATATTAAAATTTATCAATTTATAGTCCATCAAGAAATTTCATTTTCCAAAAAAAATTCCATTTTTGGAAATTTTCCATTTAAATTTTTTATTTTTGGGAAAAAATCATTTTTGAGAAAATTTGCATTTAGAGAAAAAATCCATTTTAAAAAAAAATTCTATTTTGGAAAATTTTCTATTTCAGGACAATTTCCTTTTTTATTAAAAATCCTTCTTAAGAAAGTTTCCATTTCGAGAAACTTTTCTTTTTAGAAAATGGACTTGTGAGGGCCAAAGCAATGCGAAAGTCAGAGGGTTTGGCTTCAATGAGTGAATTTTCAACTTTTGAGGGAATTGGACCACTACAAGTTGGAGCAATGTGGAAGTCAAAGAAGTCTGCACCATAAAAACTATGGATGAAATGGTGTGGACAGAACAACATCTCGCACCTAGCTTTCTGCAACCATCTTTTTGTAATGCCTGAAAAACTTAGTCTTTTTGGACCCAACTTATTTAAGCATGTGGAGACTTGGATATTAAAGGCACTAAATTTTCATTACTTAAAGTTTTCACCCATTTCTTGAGTTGTGAAAAACCTGACTGCATAAGCTGTAGGTTTGTGGGTTGGAGCAATGTAGAAGCTAGAGGCTACAATGCTGGTTGACAACATACCTGCACAAAATTCCCTCAAAGCCCAAATACCTAACAAATTTTGAGTTTTACCATTATGGCATGTGGGAAAATGCATAGGAAGAGCACCTAAACCTATTTCGTGATGATTTTTCCCATTTCAAGAAATGAAAAAAATGCGACTATGGAAGTATATGGGTTCTAGCGTTGGTTCAATGGATTTCCACAAATGGTGTAAGAGACCCCACTATCTGCATGGCAGTTGCCGCATAAATTTTTTTGCAAGGCCTTAACACTTAGCAAATTTTGGATTTTTCAATTCAAGCATATGGAGAAATGGGTAGGAAGAGTTCCTAGACCTATTTCTTGATGATTTGACCCATTTTTAGAAATGCAGAAAATGTGACTGCGAAAGCCGAGTGGGGGGGTCCAATACCGGTTGGATGGTTTTTGGCAAATAGTGTAAGAGAGCTCAGCATCCACATGGCTGCCACCTGCATAAAAAAATTTGCAAATTGACTCGAGTGAATGAAACTCTAGGGGAGTTCTAAGGCTTGAAGGAGACATCAAGATTCCAAAGGAAAAGTTGAACCAAAGGAAAAAAGCAAAGGTAAGAGCAAAAACAAATGAGTGTGAATCAATACAACAAAAAGAAAAGAAAAAGAGGGGGTCCTTGCCTTCAATGGGGCATGTGTGCAAAAAATGCACAACAATTCCTAGAATTTATTTATTGTTATTTGATGTATTTATTCATATTATAATGTTTACTATCCTACCAAATGTGTTGTCACTTTTTGGGACCCATTGGTGATGTGGCATCCTACATGGCAAGTGACATGTAATTGTTGTAAGCTAAATAAGTGGAGTTAGGTGTCCACTTTTGAGGACCTAGATCCTAGGCTATATTGATGGTATTTGTTATATGTTTCTATATCAAGCACTAAGACAAATTATGACACTTGTTATGAGAGTCTTTGATAGTCGTAAGAGTTAACTATGCAAATTGATATGATGTGATATGATAGTTGTAAGAGTCACATATGATAGTTTCCTATTCACAATATGATAGGTAGTACCCATGTAATGAGGGTGCCTACACATGTAAGGTATTTTCATGCATGCCTGCTCATTGCATGTGTAGTGATGGCTAATTTTATGGGATAGGGGCTGATTATAGAATATTTGTCATAATTATGAGTTCTGATTATGATGATATGTCATAGTGAACTCATGTTCACACCTTGGATGTGGAAATTGGTTATGGAAAGTTTTGGTCACCCTATTTCATGTTGAAAGGTTATAAATACTTGTAGACAGTGAATTTTCAAGGATGGGGGTTGAAGAAGCTTACATGTCGTTATGTTGCTGAAATTTATCTAGATTCTTGTCATAGTATGAAGACCCTTGATCATTGCTCTATGACTATATTGTAACTATTCTTTTGTTGCTAATAGTACATTTTAGCTGTGTGATTTGGAGTGTTGGTTTTTTCCTGAAAGGGTTTTCCAACATAAACATTGTGTTATGGTTTGCATTATTCTTTATGTTTAATTTTTTTGAGTGTACATCTTCTAATTCTATAACTGTAAAATGTGTTAATTTTTTTTTTATAACACTCCCCTACTTAGATTAATGTAGGAATTTGCTTCCACACACCTAGCTTCCTTTTAGTTGGTATTAGAGCTTGGCCAACTTTGATTTTTTTGTTGGATTTGAAGGGTTTTTTTAGCTGATCTCTATTTTAGTTGAGTTTTTCAAAAGGGTATTTCATCACGTTTTTGTAAGAAAGGGATGATAAGCACATCCAAAAGAATCGAGTTGGAGAATTTTAAAGATGAAAAATTTGAACATTGGAAAATGAAAATGGAGGATATGCTTGTAGACAAAGATCTATATGTTGCAATATTTGGAACTAAACCAACTACAAAAACCCAAGAAAATTAGGATCTAATGGATAGGAAAGTCAAGAGTATGATCAAACTCTATTTGGATGATTTTATCTTCTTGAACATCCCTGAGGATAAAACTAATAAATACCTTTGGAAGAAACTTGGAGACATTTGTCAAGCTAAATTCCTAGTAAACAAGTTATTTTTGATAAAGAAAATATACTCTATGAAGAAGGAATATGGAGGATCGATGGAAGATCAACTGAATGCATTCAACATGTTGATATATCAATTGGGTTCTATTAGAGATAATATTGATGAATAGTATCATTACACGCTCCTCTTGTGTTTGTTGTTGAACTCACGGGGCCACCTTGTAATGTCTATTTGAAGAACAACCACTAGTTTCAAGATGGATGACGTGGTATCTTTACTGTTATCTAAAGAGATGAAAAGAAATTCTTTTGAGATGGCTAAGGAGGCCCTTACTATTTATGGTAGATCAAAGGAGAAAGGAAATAAGGGAAAGAAACGGAAGTTTAATTCTCTAGGGATATCTAAGTCTCCTGCTAAGCCCAAAGTGAAGTATTGGAATTGTAACAAAATTAGTCATATTAGGAAAGAGTGCAAGGAAGAGAAGAAGAAGAATGGAAAGAATAATTTCTCTAGATTTGACTTTGTAAAATCCTACCAAGATGATGTAGATGAATTTATTGTAGCCTTGGCAACCCATGTATGTGAATATGTGTGGTTGATAGACTTGGGTGTTTCATTTCACATGACCTCTCATAGAGGTTGGTTTTAAAGTATGAATAATACAATGGTGGGAAGGTGTATCTGGGTGATGAATCTCACCTGAATATTGTTGGTTGTGGAAGAGTGAAGGGGATTGATGGTGTCTTGCACATCCTGAATTTGGTATGAAACCTTCTTTCTATGAGTAAACTAAATAATACAAGAGTACAAGTTATTTTTTATGGAAGAGGATGTAAAATGAGGAGAGGAGATATGGTATTGGCTAAAAGTGTTTGGATTGGAACCTTGTACAAGTTGAATACATGCATAATTCAGTGAAATATTTCTTCTAATACATTAAAGAAGAGACCTTTGGATTCTTCATTCTCACCATCAGATCATGCAAAAAAGAAGTTGATTGTAGCTACATTTCATCGTCATGTATTTTGGGTACCTAATAGTTCTCATTCATTGGAGATTAAGCTTCCTAAAAAGAAGAAAATGCTATGGCACCAAAAAATTTGTCATATTGGTGAGAAGGGTCTTAGAGCCTTGAAAACTAAGGGCCTTGTTGAAGCCCTTGATGATTGTAATCTCGAGCTCAAATTTTTCCAACATTTTGTTTATGGAAAATGACACCTTTTTTTCATTTTACTCTAGTTCTCATAAGTCTTCTTGGGTTTTGGACTATGTCCATGCATATCTGTTTGGTCTTGTGAATGTTCCTTCATTGTCAAAATCTGTATATTTTATTTCTGTAGTGTTAAAAAATGTACTCCTTTACATTTTCACACTATGTTTAGGTCCCTTAATTTATTGGACATAATTATTCCTCTAATTGCTTCAATTATGCATCTACAAGCCTAATTTGTTGCAATTTCTGAAAGGGGAATTAATATTTAAGTAATGCAATTATCAATTTTAGCACCATGACATGAATAGGTCCTAGAAATTTAGGTCAAGACCCATTCACCCTTTAGTGAATGGGTCTACTTTAGTTGCTAAATTCATATTCAAAATATGTTTTGTGGCCTTTTCATGATCCTAAATTCAAATTTCAGCTTGTAATGTTTAATTTTTTGGAAATTAGAGAATTACTTATAAATACATCTTTTATCAATTCAAATACTAGATTTTTAAGAGATCAATTATAATAGCTAAGATTATTGTCAAAGGAGTTCAAGAGAAGATTTCTCAAGCATTTGTTACAACATTCAAGATCTCAAGAATCATGTCAAAGTTATGTTCAATCATGCATGTTTTTGGAGCTAACATTGTGATGTAGGTTTCAAGCATCAAGGTCAACATCCAATTCAACCATTTCATGTAAGATCAAGACCTTGGAGAGATGTGTTAAGTTTCATTCCTTCAAGGTTTTCACTGAAAGGTTTGGTGAGTTACAACATAGTAAGTTTTCATTTATCATTCCTTTCATGTTTCATTATTTCAATTTAAGGTTTAATTACCAAAACAGGCTTTTACCAATGCAATACCCCATTCACGAAAAACAAAAAAAAATTCTCTCTTGTGTGTGTTGCAGATTTTAGGTTGAGGAAGGATTGAAGATTCATCAAAAGTGAAAAATTGTAAAAGTTGCAAACTTGCCAACATTATCGTCAAGTCATGGAAACTCACTTACATAATATATTTATGACTTTCTAACTATGAAATATAGATGAATTGGGAGTGAAATCCAAGGAGTAAAGGACCCACAAAGTGATTTCAGAAATCCCTACAAAGACCCATTCACCCTAGGGTGACTCTATCCTAGGAGGAGACTCAACACTGAATTTTGGTGATAGGTGCATAAATTGATAACCTTCTCAAATTTGTTGAAACTTTTTGAATTTTGTTAGATAAAGTTTTTAAATTGATGATTCATTTTTCACCTTGCATAATTACATTCATTTACTATTTTCATTCATCTACCAAAAGTGTTATCCTAAAAAATTTACCCCATCCACAAGCATAAGAAAAACAAAAAGATCCCCATCAAGGTTGACTCACCTAAGGGTTGAAAGTAAATATTTCCATAGTGGATCTCTTTTTTCTAATGTAAAAAAGAAAGCTAGGTGCATCATATTGACGCCCATCACATCACATTTTGGTGAAACTATATTTCTATGTTACATTTTGGTGAACCTATCTTTGTACATCAAAAAAATTGAACTTGGAGTCCATTCAAACCCTAGATCTAGGATTTTTAGTAGTTTGCATTGTATTGAATTTATTTGAATTCCATTTAGGGTTGTTGAATTGCATTAGTTTACATCTCATTAAGGGTTTCAGGTTTTCATTTTGCATCCTTTAAAATCTGAAAATTTCAAAAGTTTGCATGCATATTACATTTGTTTTGTATAGTGTTTGCATATTATTGTACTTTCAATCATTCAAACTCAAAAATTGAGTCAATTGAATTTCAAAAAGTGTCATATTGTTCATCATTTGTCATTAAATTCACTTGCATTAGGTCATATAAATATAGAAAATTCTCTCACAAAAACTATAGTTTGCAATCTGAAACCAAAAATACAGACTGTAACTCAGAAATTCAAAGTTTTATTTTTCAGAACCCTAATCTAGGACTTATTTTCCCCTGGGTGAATCTATCCATATACAAGTTATTCTTCAAATTTCTAGGAAATGATTTGTTTTTGTTTGCTTCATTCTAATCTACTGCTAAACCTAGGTTTCATTTTTTGAAATCAAAAAATTATGTCATTGTTTGCATTAAGAAATTAATAGGTCAAATTCAGTGCATTATTGGAAATCAAAATTGCAATTAAAACATCATTTTTAGGTTTTTGCATAGCATATTCAATAAATTATCTTGTTTTAAATTTGAAAATTGCTCTATTTTTACATATTTTTATTGCACTTCCTATTTTTGGGTGTTTGTTGCATTTGTATTGTGTCCATTCTCTATTTCAAATGGGTGCACCTTTGGTTTGGTGAAACGTGTATGAGCTTCACAACCTAGTGTCCTATTACCAATACTATTGTGAGATGTAGTTTGAGACTGATGCCATTCCATGCTTCTACACCTATCACAGATCTTGAGTTCCCTATCTCTTGCACTCATAGTGTTGATACTAGTCAACCCACTATGAACCATATATTTGATACCTCATTTCCCATGACCACCCTACCCACAAACAACGTGATCAATGTTGCTAATGTCCCTCAAGAAGAACTAATACAAATGAATGCAAATTTAGAGAAATTGTAAAAACTTTGTGAGTTCTAGATACATTGTTGGTATTGCAATTCCTATCATAGATAACATGAGGAAAATTCTTGATAATGAATAAGGAATAGAGATTGTGTGTAGCTTACCTCACATTATTGATAAAAACTTTCCTACAACAACTAGTTTGTGCTCAAACTTTTGGGTATAGTCAAATTCAAGGTGGAAATCCAATTCCTCCTTCCACAACTATGACCTCTATTGCTACATAAACCAACCCACATGTTACTACAAGAGTACAACCAACTAGCAATGTCACTACTACCTTAGGTATTTCCACTAGGAATTGCTTTAGCTTTGTGCATTCAAATCTCATATCTCCTAATCCATATCCCCTCATAAATATACAATTCGCTTTCCCTACCAATACATATACACCTCCACCTTATTCACCTCCATCTCACAACAAAACCAATGATTCCATCCTTAACCAACTCTTACGAATGTTTCATCCCTCCAACAACAAATTGCCACATTGAACCAAAATCAGAATGACCAACCATCATAATATGTCAAAAGAAACCCCTTTATCCTTGGAGATATTGAGAGCACAATCTCCACAAGGCATAGGGATTCCTAGATTTGAGAAATATTATGGAAAAGGAAACCCTAGTAACCATGTTGAAACATAGAAAACCTTATGTAGTGACTTCATTTTTGAAAACAAACTCTTGGTTAATATTTTCCCTAGATCCTTGAAAGATACTAGCTTGGAGTGGTTTTTTTCCTTATTGAATAACTTAAATTATTCATTTAATGAAATTTTTTATGCCTTTCTTAACCATTTCTAAGTGCACATGGTTCCCAAGATGACCTTAGATAATTTAATGAAATGTAAACAAAACAAAGATGGAAACGTCACATAATGTATTTCTCATTATCAATTGCTTTACTCACAAATCAACATTAAGATTCCCAATGCCAATCTTCAAACAATGTTCATAGAAAATCTACAAGAAAAGCTTGGGATGATGAAATTTCCCTCCTTCACATACTTTTGCACAACCCTTCATGACTATCAAAATTCAGTTAGTCATCATGAAGCAAAAGCTCCTTCTAACCATCCAAAAAATTCTAAAGTTGTGCCCCATAACAATTTCCAACCTTTCAAGAAACAAAAAAGGGCTTCTTGCAATTAAATACCCCTCAAACAAGTCAACATGTTAACTCCCAAGTGGTTGGCATAAAAACCACAAATCCATATCCATTCAAGGAATAGATTAGACAATTTACCCCTTTACCTGATACCCTCTACTCTATCATGTTGCAATTTATAAGTAATAAATTAGTCACCTTACCTCTTATTCTAGATCCATTAATACCACTAATACCTTACCTCCAAACTTTAACTCTAAATCCTTTTTCCATTATCACTGAAAAAATGGACATGATACATAACATTGTAAGAATCGTTAACATATTGTGCAAGACCTCATTGATTCTAATCACATCTAGATTGGTGGTGTTAGTGATCAAGGAAATAAGTTTGTTGCCCCACCCAACCAAAATTTGCAAATATTTACTAATCCCATGCCAAATCATAATCTCTTTTGTAAAAGCTAATGATTTCAAGAATAATGTGATGAATGTTGACAAACTTTAAGATCAAAGTAATGAAAATATGAGTGATAATGAATAAGACCTACAATGTATGGTTGGATTCATTGATGTTGAACCTTGTAAGGGCCAAACCAAAATTCCCCTTGACATTTTTTCTTTCTCACAAAATGAGATAATAAGGCATACACTCGATGGTCCTCTTTACATAGCCAAAATAATCAATCATAAGCATACAAATAGGATATTAATTGAATTTATGTGTGTAGAGAATGTGATCACTAAGGAATTATTATTTTTGCATGAACATTATCAATATTATTATGAACAACCAAAAGCATGGACCAAAATACATAATGGTTTTGCTTGCCTTGTGATAGGTTCAATCACTCTTCCTTTAAAAGTTGGACCAAAAAAATTGAATATCTTATTCTCAATCATCCCATCATTAGACCAATTATGTGTGAAGCTTGGTTATGCATGTCTATTATCTATGGATGTTTTCTTGTTAGTAGTGCATAAGTTCTTAAAGTTTCCATTTGGAAATGATATCTTTACTGTGCATCATAGTGGCTTTAATCTTGTGTCTTCTCATGGAAATTTCTCATTGGATTTCTTTTGGCCTAAACCTATGAAGCCTATTAAGCCTTGTGATATTTATTTTTCAAATTTTATCAAAAATTGAAGGCAAAGTGCATAGAAGAATTATCCCTTAAAAATATTCAACCTATGATTGAGCCTCCTATCATTGTTGAGACAATAATTTAACCCAAATCCCTTCCAAGTAACAAAGACCAAAAAATTGAAAATCCTTCACATATTTCCTATAAGAGACCAAGATATAACTAAATAAGTACCATTTTTCATCCTATAATAACATAAGTTTATAAAGCTAAAGAGAGAGTGGTTGAACAAGCTCCCATGGTTCCTTTTGTTCCTCCCTTGCAGGAAGAAAATAAAACTATGGTTGTTAAACCCACTTTAGGATACAATCGTAAATTGAAAACCATGCGAAACAAAATCGAAATGATAAAGAGTGTAGGCATACAGGTCATGCTATTTCTAATAGATTAAAAGAAGAGAATAAAATAGAAAATAAAAATGAAAATGTAACTCAAACAAAGCATGATGATTCTCCACCTTCACCACAACAATAAAAGCATGAAACTTCAATTGAAATTGTCATTAGGCCTCTAGTTTTGTTTAATTTAAAGATGATGATGAGATTTATAATATTGATGAGGAAGTGCATAATGAAATAAATTTATTATTTTCCACTTCCATGAGCTTAGATGATAAGCATGATGATCCTCCTATAAAAGGTGACTCACCAGGCATTGAACCTAGTGATACTCAGTATGGAACTTGTTGTTGTCCCTTTGGATAGTTATCCACCTTTCACATATGATGAACAAGATTGAGATGCAAATGACCTGCTAATAGGTTGACTCACATGTGCCCTACTAGTCTTTTATTTTTATTTTTTTCATGTTCTTTGTGATTGCATGTGTGTAATGTGATCCCCTATATTGTTTTTCCTAGTGTGTCTTTATATGTTTGTGAGCCTAATTTGCATGACCCTTGTCACTCCGTTGGTGCAAGGATACAAAGGAAGAATTTTTTTTGTGACATCATTATATTTGTATCTCCATTCTTCTATATTTCATAACCATTTCTTTTTCTTGTGTTTTCCTCTTGGGGATGACACAAGGTGTTGAGACATCCAGGTCTCTTCCATGTTCACCCAAAATCTTCTCTTTGTTTTCACTCTCTATGTGTCATTATTGCTTTGTACTCATTGTTCCATGAGGTATTTATTGAATGATGATTGTACCTAGCTTGATTATAGCACTACAACAATGACAAATGTTGAGCCCAAATCCATGGATCCCTTATGTGTAATCTTAGGATTGAATATGAGGGGAAAGCCTTCCTTTATATGACATAGCTCTACTTAGAAATATATGTTTTAGATAGGGCTTTTTGAATAAATCTCTCATGTATTGGAATTTATTATGTGTGTTCTACATTAAATTAATTTATCACAATATGGTGTTTAGCAATTTCTTTAAAGTGGAGGCATATGCATCCTTGCCCATTGTTTGCTTCAAAGTGTGGTCTTCATAATTCACATGATGTGTCTTCCTGGAAGTTTCATTAGGTTTGATGTCCTTCAAGAGCATGATATTTCTTGGCATATGACATTCCTCTTAGTGGTGATGCTATGGATTGCATTTCCTAAGTTGTGAATCTTTTTATCCTAGACTAGTCCTCTCTTGGAGATATTAAGCATGATTTTCCCTAAGCTAAGACCTTTCATGAACTAAGAAAAACCCCTTTGAATATCCTATTGCATGTATCAATGCCATCAACCATAACACAACTTGCTTGCCAATGGAGCCTTTTTGTTTTCCATGAGTTCCTATCATAATAGAACTTGATAGCCTTGTGACAATTTCTATGGTACCTTATCAAATTTATGAGGAGGTAAGACTTTAGTATGGTTAGTATAATGGGAGCCTATACCTGACATGACTTCTCACTAGCCACTTCTGGGGGATCACCTAGTGGACAACGGGTTTCCACTTGTAAATATTTTTTCGTCAAATAGCTAAGTCTTGATACAAACTAGTTGGACAAATAGTCGAGGTTTGATCCACCCCTTTTAATTTCTCTTCACATTAATTTTGGCATTGTATTCTTGTGAGTATCTTCTCTTGTTGATGCATATTTAACATAGGCATGTGTCTCTTTGTGCCTTTGTTGGTTTTCCATGAGATCCTAGATCTTGGGGGATTGATCATCCTCCTTGACCTTTGTTTTCTTATCTTTCCAATAGTTGCACATTAAACCTCTCGTGATGCTTGTTTGAATACTTTAGTGTGAGTCTAAGTGCAAGTTCATAATCTCACTAAAGTGGGGGCTAAATGTAGTGTCAAAAAATGTATTTCCTTACATTTTCTCACTATGTTTGGGACCCTTGCTTAATTTTACATAATTATTCCTTTAATTGGTCCAATTATACATCTACAAGTGTAATTTATTACAATTTCTGAAAGTAGAATTAATATTTAATTAATGCAATTATCATTTTTAACACCCCGACATGAATAAGTCCTAGAAATTTAGGTTAGGACCCATTCAACCTTGGGTGAATGGGTACCCTTTAGTTGCTAAATTATAATTTAAAATATGTTTTAGTGGCCTTTTCATGATCCCAAATTTTATTTCAAATGTCACCTTGTAATGTGTAATTTTAGGGAAATTAGAAAATTACCCATAAATACACGATCTTTTTATCAATTCAAATCCTTGGAGAGAAGTGTTAAATTCTAGTCCTTCAAGGGTTTCACTCAATGGTTTAGTGAGTTGAAATATAGAAAGTCTCTATTAAAAGGTGTGGTACAACTAAGAGGGGGGGTGAATTAGTTGTCACCAAATTTAAAATTCAAAACTTCAACACTTATTAACTTTATGGTGTAGGAGCACCTGTTTGATCACATGCCTCCATGAGGCCATATTGTATAAATTCATTAGATTAGGTGTTTTAATGTTTCAATAAGGTTGAATGAGCCATTTTTAATATGCATGAGGTCATTTGAGTCCTAGGAAGTCACATTTTAAGTCATTTGTCAAATAATGTTTAAAGTTCCATATTGTAAAAATTGTAAAAGTTGCTCAAGAAAATTGTTAAGCAACTTGTCAGAAAAGTGTCATTAAAGTATTTTTTCAACAAACTAATCAAAAGGTAGTTGAAAATAGTTGGTTTTGGTTGGAAATGTATAAATACACCCTCACAAACTCAAATTGGGGGTTGGAGACATTATAATTTTGAAGTTTGATGAATTTACATTATTTCTAGGCTGAAGTTGTGCTTTGTACAGCTTGGTATGGACTCAAATAATGGAGTATCATATATGGATGGAAATATCTCTATTTCTAGTTTCCAATTATTTTTTTCTCATTGAATTTTATTGAGTTTTGTGGAAGATATGACTATTTTGGTGAGACTTCCTATTCTAACAATATTGTGCAGAATTTATAGTCTGAAAAATGTGATGTTATGGATTGTAAAGTCTATATTTTGGATCTGAATTTTTTTTTAATTTTGTTTCCATGTGAATCTAATTTTATTTTCTTGAAGTCTCATCAAATTTAATTAATATTTGAATAAGTTATGACCATTTTTGTGAGGGTAGGTCTGAACCCTACCTAGGGTTTGCATTTTTTAGAAAAGTGCAATAACTTTCATTTCCACCATTGGATCTTCATAAAAGTGGGAAGAAAATTCTATAACTATGTTTTCTTCAATATCACTAGAGTGATTGGCTTGATTATTTGTTTTGTGGAAGTTATTAATGATTGTTCATTGCATTAAATTGTGGGCTGCCATGGCTATGTTTCAAATGTGATATACAATTCCTAATAGCATGTGTTATACAAAGATTTTTTTGAATTATTGTTGAAGGTTTGTGAGATGTGTTATGAATCCTCCTAGCTCTACATCACTTTACAACCACATTGTTCTGTTATTAATTATGAACTTGAAATATAGATAATAAAAAGTAAAATCAACACAATGAACACTGAATTTTATGTGGAAAACCCAATGAGGGAAAAACCATGGTGAGGATTAACTCACAATATAAAGTGATTACAAAACCAAATAAAAAGGCTCATTTCCCAGAAGAGGACTCACTATCCAGATACAAAGGATCACTACTTACAGAAATTACTCACTATCAATAGGGAGGCTCACTGCCTACAAATACAAAAGAAAAAAAAGGATCCACCACAACAATTTACACACATCTACAACCTTGATTAGAGGATTGTAGAAACCTTCATATCACTTCCTTGAAGAATCTAACACAATGAAGTATTGCTGCCTCAACTCACTTTTGCACACTTTTTCTCTTTTGATTATGACTTACTTAATTACTTTTTATCATCTAATTCTTCACAATTCGACTTGAATTTATACCATATTCAACCTTAGAAACTTTCTTCAAGGTTAGCCACATAAGCTTCATTTCATAAATTCAAATTAGGTCAGAAATTTAACATTCCCGTGATGGAAAGGAATGAGATTGGACAGATAAAACACTTACCCAAGACCCAAAAATAATGTATTGGATAAACCACATGCTTCTTTAATTAGATTTTATTTTCCAAATGAAGTGTAAACAATAGGTTGGCCAAACCTAATTAAAATACAAATAAACATCGATGTACATGCTTTCCAACAAGAAGGTGACATGAGGGCAACACAACACACTTCATCATGCATAAGAACACATCTCAAGTTCCTTTAGATACATCTACAACAAGAGAGACAACCTTTGAGCACTAAACTTCTTCCATTAGTCCAGCTGGACTGTGGAATCATATACAACTCTAAAACTCAACTTTCAGATCACTAAACCATAAGAATATTTGCTAGAACCCAAAAAGCACCCTTTTAAGGAATATTCTAGATCCACAAGATCTGAAATAGAATAAAAGAGGACTACAGAGTAGAGATATTTCTCCTAGTCCACGGAAAATCAACTCTACCAGAATGGTTCACACACTAGTGAACGCAACTTTCACATTTCATCAAACCAGAAGCTACAAATGAGTAGATTTCACCATCAGATTATCAACAAATCTTCAGATCCACACAAACATAGGATCAACACAGGAGAAACATGGAGCACATATCAGAGCACATTTTGAACATATACATAACTAAATTTTCTAAAAAGCACTTGGAAACCCATAAATCAGCGCATCTTCAACATCATAAAGATAGCTCCATGTACTCACAATATCTCAACAACATCTCAACTATACATACACAATCTACAACATATTGAATTGTGTTTACATTAATGACAACACCACCAACCTTGCTCATACTTGAAATAGTCTCCATTCATCATTCCTTTCATGTTTCATTATTTCAATTCAAGGTTTAATTACCAAAATGGGGTTTGACCAAGTTAAACCCCCATTCACCGAAAGAAAACAATTTTCCCCTCTTGTGTGTGTTGTAGATCTTAGATTGAGGAAGGATTGAAGATTCATCAAAAGTGCAAAATTGTAAAAGTTGTAAGGTTGTCAACATTGTTTGTCAAGTCACTGAAACTCACTTACAAAATTTATTTCCAACTTTCTAACCATGAAATCTAGAGGAACTGAGAGTGCAAACCAAGGAGAAAAGGACCTAGAAAGTGAATTCAAAAATCCCTACAAAGACACATTCACCCAAGGGTGAATTTTTTTGAGGACACTTAGGAATGAATTTTGGTGATAGGTGCAAAAATTCATAACCTTATTATATCTGCTAAAACTTTTTGGAGTCTATTAGATATAGGTTTTAAATTGATGATTCATGTTTCACCTTGCATAGTTGCATTAATTTACTATTTTTCATTCATCTCCCAAAAGTGTTATCCTGAAATATTTACCTCATCCACTAGCATAAGGAAAACAAAAAGACCCCCATCATGGTTGACTCACCTAAGGGTTGTAAGTCAATCTTGCCATAGGGGATATCTTTTTCCTAATGTAAATAGGAAAGGTAGGTGCATCATATTATGCCACACCAAATCACATTTTGGTGAACGTATTTTTCTATGCTATATTTTCTTTCATAGATTATTATAGTAGAAGGACATTTTTT
The DNA here is from genome assembly GCA_007258455.2 of Sequoia sempervirens. Classification (NCBI taxonomy): domain Eukaryota; kingdom Viridiplantae; phylum Streptophyta; class Pinopsida; order Cupressales; family Cupressaceae; genus Sequoia; species Sequoia sempervirens. Next base: position 9,639,203 of record VDFB02000002.1, read on the forward strand.
ATTTTCTCAAAAGAAAATAAAAAGTAATTAGTCGATTTAACAAGTTCAAATCCTTGGTAGAAAATCATACTAGTAGAAATATTAAAGGTTTGAGGACTAACAATGGCAAAGAGTTTTATTTGGAAGAGTTTGAAAAGTTCTATAAAGAGCATGGGATTGAGAGAAATAATGTAGCTCCATACATGACACAAAAAAATGGAGTTGCAGAGAGGATGAATAGGACATTGATGGAGAGGGTTAGGATTATGCTAAGTAGTGCTAGCCTTGAGAAGAAGTTCTAAGTAGAAGTGGTAGGTGTTGATGCCAAAATTTGACAAGGTAACAGTGTCTTATGGGAAATTCAGTTTATGGGGGACCTTTTGTGCTAAACTAAGTGACCTCTGAATTTTTAAAGAAGTTGAATTCTTCTATAATGGGGTTTTGGAAAGGGAGAATGAAGCATATATATAAAATAAAATTTAATCTAAAGTGATGCACCAAGACTTAGTGATAGGAATGATAAATCATAGATCTAAGGACCTGATTGGTATTTGTAATGTTTCAGAAAGGTAGAAACTAAAGATTAAAGTATAGATAATCCATTCATTGACATAAAATAAAATTGCATACATTCCTACTGCCAAGAAGAGTCATAAGACATAATCTAGACTAGCAAACATGCATTCAATTTATAGAAGTTCTCAAATGAAATATCCAAACAATAGCAACACAGTTTAAAGATAATCAAATATCATAAAAGAAAAGAAAGGCCAAACCATTGGCACATTCTAAAAGTCTTTTGAAATAATAAAAACAATAATAAAGGCCTTGTTTCTTTTCTAAAATCAGCGTTCCTCTTCCAAAATTCAGACCCTTCCCTCAAAACAGAGAGAAGTATATATAGCTGAAAACTCCAACTGCCCTAGAGAGCAGTAATAGAAAAGATTTCATGATCCCTGATAATGATGTAGAATTGAGTACATATCAAGGTCATAATAGAAAAGATATGAAACCAATCATCTAGTCATTCTAGGCTCAGGTGCATCCTCTACAAATGAGAGCTTTTAAGAGAAGAGATCTTTGTGTCTTTTGAGTTAATGACCTCAACCAACTCCACTTTTTTTTTTTTCGAACACCAGTTGCTCCTTGGAGCTCTGCATTTCTTTATGCCAATTTTCCTCAGCTTGGGAGTTGTTTTCCAAATGCATGTCAAGGGAGGATGTTTTCTCCTAAAGTTCTTTTTCTAATTGGTCCTTTCAGCCCTCAAATTTGGCATCTTTCTCATGTAACTTTTTCTCATATTGAGCTTGATGATGCTCTAAGGCCTCATTCTTTTGCACCATCCCTTGATCATATTTAGCTCATCAAACATAGCAGGGTCGATAGTCTGAACCTTTGCAAGCTCCCCTTGAAGTATGTTCCTTTCATTCTCTACTTCCAACACCCTCTCTGTCAAACATGCAACATCTACTTCCCAGGATTTCTCCTTTTTCTCCAAAATACTAGCCTTTTCCCTAAATGATTTAAGTTTCTCATCTATTTTCTTCAGCAAACAACCAGTTTTAAGGAAGTTAGAGGTGACTAGCCATTGTTTTTCCTCCATAAGCTCAACCTTATCCTCTAGTTGGGCCACTTTCATTTCAAGCCCTACTGCATACATTTCATAGTTTTCTGGAAGCATCTCCCCTTGTGGCTTGGTTACCATTGGGTAGAGGGTCACAAATTTCAACACTTGTTGTGTCTCATCATAGATAGTTTGCATATTTGGTTCTGTAAGCTTACTATCCTCCTTGGCCTTGCACTTTTGTATTCTACTAGCATGTGCCTCCTTTCCAGATTCAATCTATTCCATGAATAGGGCCCACAATGAGACTCACCTACTTGCAAAAGGAGCACCACAAGGTAGGGCATATGGATAGGTAACTTTGATAGGCTCAAGCATTTGCTTCTTCTAGAGAGTGACAAATTGTGGGGAAAAGGGGGGCACATTCCAAAGTTTGGTTTGAGAACTAGCAAAAGGGCTTGCCACTTGCCAAGGTTCAACTGGTGAATTGGGGGGAGGACTCGTGGGTTGAAACAGTGAAGGAGTTGTCATTGTGGAGTTAGCCTGCTATGAGGAAGAGGAGGATTTGTGGAAATAGTAGAAGTAGGGGTGCCAACAGCGGGTATGCCTTTAGAAAGTGAGGCAAGGAGGGCTTGAGCGGTAGTAGTTGGTGTAAGGGTTCCCAAAGGAGTAAAGTCAGGTGGAGCGACATGTGAGAACTAGGTGAAACCTCTCGTAAACATTGGATCAAAGGTGGTAAATGGAGAGTAGAAACTCATGGAAAGGATTTCCATGAAGATAGTGGGAGATACCAAGGATTGAGAAGAAAGAGAAGAAGGAGAAAAATTTACCTGCTAACTAGTTGATGGTGGCCCTTGACTTGTTAGCAACTCTTCCCCTTCCTTAGGCTCCTGGCTAGCTACAAGTTCCTGACTTCTGGCAGGCTCCTGTGAACTCTCTCCAACAATGGCCTCCATCCACTACCGCTATGTGGGAGGGGTTTCCCCAGCCTCAGTAGTTACTATCGGTTGTTGTGGTGACACTCTAGTTTCCTTAGTGGCCCAAGTGAGTGTATGTGGAGATCTTGATACATTAAACCACACATTTGTGGCTATAGAGGCGGGCTTTCTAGAGCTTTTCACTTGTGGTGTGAAAGATGAAAAAGTCACTATTTCTTCTTCTTCTTGTTCTTCAAACCCACCTTTTGGGTCATTGCCTCTATTGGCACTAGAGTCAGAGCTGAGATGATCCTCATCCCACCATTTTTCAAATTCTTTGTCCTCCTTCAAGCTTTCATATGGAGCATCCAATTGTCTTGTCTCTTGGTGATGTTTCCAGAAAGCTTCTATCTTTTCATTAGTCCATTCCTCATCCTTCCACAACTTGTTGTGCATGGTGCATTCCATCTAGACACTATCCTTAGCTTCTTCCACAACAAAGTAAAACTTCTACCATGGCCCTTTGTTATCTTGTGTGGGAATATGCACTTGTTCAACAAAAATTTAATCCTTATTCACCTGCGGGTTGTGCCTCTTTTCCTAGTAGGGTCGAGGAATGTGAGTAACCTTCATGTGCAGCTGCAGTAGATCATTGAAAGGGTTGTATTACCATTTATCACATACAAAAACCAACACTAAATGAGCCAGTTTATCCTGCAATAGCTTATGCAATTGCTTCTTTACCAAAGTCATTGTTTTGAAATTCTTTGGACAAGTGAAGAATCCCTTCCTCTTGACGCTCTGGCTACTGTAGAAGGTATAATCAATATTACACACTTGTCGATACATCTCAAGTGCAAGCACCCTATTTGTGACATAGGTTGGGAGTAGGAAAGGTTGATCGGTGAAGCCTCGCATTTAGAGAATTGTGAAATCCACTCTAAAGAACCAGTCAAAAGCAAGAGTGAAACACTGCATATATCCAGTGTGATCTAAGTTGACCCGGATCATGTCACATCCTCATTGTAAATCTTGCAAAACCAAAGTTATAAAATAATTTGAAAATGCATAGTAATCATATGTCATGTAAAGAAAGGGTGTCCATGTGGATACTAGCTTCCTCCTCTACTTCTCATAAAAAATAGACAAATCAAAATACTTGCCAAAGAAGATAGGGTTTTGATGTAAGAACATATGAACTAGGAAGGATAGAAATATAAACTTCCCTTCCACGAGGTAATTTTCTATTTTCCATTTCATTTCCACCATGAGGAATTTGGTGAAATTGTACTAGAAGATATTGTGTTGCTTGTAGAATTGGAAAGCCAATCCTAGTTGAAAGGATTCCACCATCTCGTCGGAGTCTTGACTACACACAAATGCTAGCATTGACAAGGGATCATGCATGTCTTCACAAAATGAATCGTGCAATAATGAGATACTTAGCAGCTTAGAACCTGGGATTCCCTTCTTGCCAATTTCCTCCATTAGGAAATTTGGGCTCTTTTTCATCCCCTTCCATGTGTTTTCTCCTTTTGCAAGAGTGAAGGACTCAATTTTCTCCTTTCTAGTACTTGGTTCTAGGATACATAGAATGTGCCAAATGGCTTGTGGGCTAATGTTAACATTCAAGGTTTGGACCTCGTTGCAGTGGGTGTTTGGGTTATAACGTTGAATGGCAGCATCAACTATCTCTGGGCAATAATGTACCAGTGGGACCATGTATTGTGGAAGCCCAGTATACCATATCTTTTTTTTTTTCAATATGGTTTCCTGAGATGCCTTCATCCTTGCATAGGCTACTTCTCTTAAATACTTAGGATTTTTCGCGAGGCATTGGTCATGAATGTTATCCCATTCCTCCTCAACCCTTTTCTAGTTTTTGTAATCTTTGGGCCTATCTAGCTACATTGTATTTTCTTTCTTCAGCTTGCTTGGTATATCAGGTGTAGCATATGATAAATATTCATAGACATACACAACTTTTGACAACCGTATAGCACTAAGAAAGTGTTGGCCAATCTCCTCCTAAATTTGCTGTGATAAACTCTCCAACATTTTTCCTTAGATGAAAGCTTCTATAGGTTTTGAATTCCTCGTAATTTTTTCTTAGCTTTGGATATGCTAAAAAATTCTCTTCACTTTTCTTAGCATATTTCAAAAATACATTTAAGCACAAAAATATACTTCATGCAATATTTTAGCTATCTTTACTCAAAGTGGTAGAGGAAAGTGGGATTTTGCATTTAATTTGGCATGTACTACCAACTCTGGCTTGTGCAAAGATGGGATATTTGGCAATTGAAGTGGAAAAAGGCATAATTGCATTTGGAAACCATGTGATATGAGGTGATCTCCTTGGAACTTGTGCCAGTGATTCACATTTTAACTCAGCATCCATATGCACTAGAAATTAATATCCCGAACGAAATGATTAAGCCAAAGCAACAACCAACACCTAAAAAGATATGAATCCTACCTTAGGTTTTGGGAAATGCTTGTGAGGTGACACAATAGCCTTTGGACCATGCAACTCACTACCGATGAGCACCACCATTTTTAAGCTAATTAATTAGCTCTCATTAACTCTACATACATTGAGCCATACTTTTACAGACACAACCAGCTAGGAAATGCGAGAAAATGTAGGCATGCCTTTCAAGTTGGTAGTTGGTTATCATCACATTTTCTCAAAGTAGATTATCATGTTTTTCCTCATTTTTTCTATAAATAAGCATCTAAGTAGTGAGGAAATCACACTTAGCATTTGAGAAAATTTTAGTAATAGGTCATTGGCTTAGTATCTGGATTTTATTACTAGAAAATTTCCTCATAGGCTAGGTCGTAGGTAGATTTTAGGAATAGTTAGAAGGTAGTAGTAGTGTGCCGATACCATGGACACTCCTATTAGGATAGTTTCTTATAAGTCGCAGAAAAATTTCCTCAGAGAGATTTCAACTAGGTGCTTGAAGAGGATGACCAAAAACCAAACACTCCCTGGCTTTGATAGTCATGAAGTGGGTTCTGGGTTGGGACTGCATCAAGTATGAAGACAAATACCATATCAATATTGACATTTTCTCACACTTTATTGTGTCCATGTTGGATATTGGTACCCCCAGGCCTTTGATTTTGAATTTAGTCAAGGAAATATTTCCTTAAAAATACATGAATGATCTAGGTGAAATCATTGCTCATGCTGCATATGGGGTGGGCCTGCCAATGGCTAGTGACCTTCGACGCTATATCGACGAAGAAGTGATTGTCTTGTGGTTGCCATTTCTCAGTGGATTCCACCTCTAGATGCACGATGAGCACTAGTCGAGGGTTACCCAGGTCTTGCACTTTTTACATTGCATCTACAATATAGTTCCATTCTACAACATTGATTGGTACATTGACTTTAGGAACCTAGTGTTCCCTCCACCAATGGCAGTTGCTCCAAGTGATTCTACTTCTGCTGCTGATGTACCTACTAATGAAGATGTTGCAGACGCTACTGTTAATGCATTAATTGCTACTTCCCATGCTCTTGGATGAAAAGCTTCCTTGTCTCCTTGTTCCTTTTGTTAAGAATACACCACCCATTTCTAGTTTTTGTATATAAACCTGAAAAAGGTAATACATATAGTATATATGAAAATAATATCACGTATGATGATATAATTTTTGAACTACAAATTTTTAGCTATTTTCACCATGTGAAAAATGCCATAATATATATAATGACATATATCTTTATAAAATCCATGGCTTCTTCTCTTTCAACATATTTGTCGTATTGGTTCCTTTTCATTCAACATATTTGTTTATTTACTTTGCATATGGGTTTTTTATTGTATTTTTTCTATAAAGTAATTTTACTACCCTGTTCTCAATAATGATGGGTTGCTTTATAGTAAAACATGAATTAATTTTAAAAAATAATCAGCCAACACAAAGGGAAAGAAAAATAAAATCATTATTCACATATATACAATAGCAAAACTTCTTCCACTTAATGGAACAACTTAAGATGAATCCCATTGACCGAAATTCCCAAGGATTCTTGTTCGATGCTTTCAAATTTGAAAGCATTATGTTCTTTGCACTTAATGATCTTAAATGGACCTTCCCATAGGCTATGAAACTTTCCGTGCTAACCTAGCTTAGCAGCCCTTTCATTAAATTTCAGCACTAAGTCTTTGCACTTTAGGCCCTAGTCAGATGCCCTCTTGTCAAACCATCATTTAACCAATTGCTAGCAGTTTTTCATGGCTATTAGGGACTTCTCCCTTTTTCCTTGTACTTCTAATAGTTTGGCAAGCCAAACCTCCATGGCACCATTTTGTTCTATCTCATGAGATTTCAACAGTTGAAGCATTGGAATCTCCATAGACATAGGCAATAATGCCTCTTTCCCATATACCAACTCATAAGGCGAATTCGTAAGGACTTGCTTAGGAAGTATGTGGTCTGCCCAAAGTGCTACTCAGAGTTTTTTGTGCCATTCTCTCTAGTGCTCCAAACCAATTCTTTTAAGGAATTGGACCAGGTTCTTATTCGCTGACTCAACTAGGCCATTTCCTTATTGGTAATAATTTGATGATGTCTTAAGAAATATTCCATTTTTTAATGTAAAGTGATATACCTTTATGCCTAGGAAATATTGAGCATTATTGGAAATGATAGTCTTTGGAGGGTCGAACCTTGTCACCAACTCTTCGATGAAATCCATTATCTCTACCTCTGTTGCATTTTTAAGCAGAGCGAACTCTATCCATCTCGTGAAATAATCTATAGCCATCATAATCCACTTGTTTCTAGCACTGGAAGTAGGATTGATCATCCCAATGAAGTCCAAGCCCCATTGTGCAAATGGTTCATCCACCACTATAGGCTTGAGAGGCATTGTGGAATTCTTTCTTCTGCTTGTAAAAAACTGGCATTCTTTGCAAGAATTCACCGAGTGAGAGTTGTTGAAAAGTGTGGGCCAATTGTAACCTGCATACATGATTTTGATGGAACTGGTATTAGTGGAGAAGTGTCCAACCCCAGTGCTATTGTGGAAAGTTCCAAGGATTCTCTTCACTTTCTCTACAGTAACGCATCACAGGAGGAGACCATTGAAATTTCTTTTGAAAAGGACCTCTTCCACTAGTGCATATCTAGAATTTTGCAGTCTATAGTATCTTCTCTTTTGGGAGGAAATACCTTGCAAATACTTTCCTATTTGCATAAACCTCACTCTATCTATTAGCCAACAACCCTTGGACCCTAGCTCATTCATCAGAATAAGCTACAGTTGCTCTTGCTCGATAGGTATCTCTTCGTCATGTGTCATGTATTCACACAGTCCTCTTCCACAAATGGTTTTAGTGGGTTTGACCTCAAGGTCATATTCAAGGATCTTGGTGGTCCAATTAGCTCTTTTTTCTGTGATTTCTCCCTCCATGATATATTCATGCACACTAGAGTGCACAACATAGAAAATCACTTTGTTGCAGGAAATTAGATAGATTTTTTTTTTAAGTCCCTTTACTATTGCAAAGGATTTTGTTTTGATGAAATTATAATTAGTCTCATATTCTTCCAAGTTATGGGAGTAAAATTCCACTAGATGTTCTTTTCCTTCATTATCCTTTTGAGTTAAGACAGTAGCAATACTGGACTTGCTACTAAATACATACATTATAAAGTCCTTAGATAAGTATGAATTAACTAGTACCAGAGCTGAGGAAATAGAATCCTTAACTTTTTCAGAGGCTTCTCTGGCTTCCTTTGTCCACTTAAATGCTTGATATTTTTTAAGCATCAGGGTGATTGGCTTAATTATTCCCATGTAGTTGAAAATAAACTTGCTAACAAAATTTACCTTTTCTAGGAAGGACTGGACACCTTTCTTTTTAACTGGAAGGGGAAGTTCCTTGATGTCTTTCACCTGATTAGGGTCAATTGAAACTCCTTCTTTGGACACCATGTGTCCTAATAGCTTGCCTTGTGGGACTCTGAATACACTTTTTTTGGGTTCAAGGAAACCTGAAATCCTGGAATTTCTAAAAAACTATTTCTAAGTGATCCAAATGATCATCCGTAGACTTAGAAAACATAGTAAGATCATCTAAATAAATTAGGATAATCTTATTGATCAGCTCACTAAAAGTGATGTCCACTTCCCTGCATTGGATAAACCAAGACATATTAGCATATGCGAATGTTCCCCAATTTGTAGTGAGCGTAGTCTTGTGTTGATCCTCTTCTTTAACTTGGATCTGATTATAACTAGAGAAGACATCAAGCAGAGAAATTTTTTTTGACCTTGCCACTATTTATAGGATTGTCTCCATAGAAGGCAATGGATAATGATCCTTCAGAGATGCTCTATTTAGGTCTTAGAAGTCCACACACAAGTGGATATCTCCATTCTTCTTTTAGACCAAGACCAGATTGGATACCCACATGCTATGCTTGATTGAGAAGACAATTTGTGACTCGATTAGCTTTGTTATCTCTTGCATAATTAGTGCTTCAATTTTGGGGTTTACTGGCCTCTGCTTCTGTTAGACTAGTTTTGCACCTTCTGTCAGCTTGATCATATGCTGGATGATGTCAGGATCATATCCCTTCAGTCCATCATAGGACTAGGCCACTACTCCATATTTCTCATAAAAATTGGCAAGCTTTTCTTTATCATGGTGTGAGACATATTTCTCGACTCGAAGGTTTCTGCCATCTAAGACCCGAAGGTCTATATTGTCACGTTTGTCTACCACAATATTCCATCTATCATTTCTTGCATCATCACAATCAAAAAGTTTTTTGAGAGTAGCCAATCCTTTCAGAAGCTTGTTAGATTTGAGCTACATGATTTGTCCTTCATAAGCCTTTGCAATCTTTGGTTGGATTTGATCAGGGAACTCCCTCAATTGCTAGATGAATGAAGCAATGTGCTCATCACTTTCAAACTCTTGCCAACTTTGATCATTATTGGGAATTGCTAGCCAAACTATTACTCATACAAAGTGTTTGTTATGTATAAGGTTAGAAGTAGGATTGAATTGGGATCTGATTGCTTCCATGCAATCTGCATTACCATTTTGGCCTTGGGAAATAGTCTAAATGTTGAAGGCTTCAAAACCCTCAACCAGGTCCCAGACTTAATGCTGATAGGATCTCATATGGACATTCCTTGCAGTAGAAATTCCCTGGACTTGGCTGACCAGTAGTTCAGAGACTTCGAACTCCATTAATTGCTTAATGCCCATTCACCCCAGAAGGCTTAAACCCTGAACTAATTCTTCATATTTGGCTTCATTGTTAGAGAAAGCAAATTGGAATCAGAAAGACCTTAGTATTTTTTCATTTTGTGGGTATATCAAACATATCCCCACTCTCATACCTACTTTGCATCTTTCCTCATCAAAGTACAATGTCCATAGCTTAGGCATTTGGCCACCTTCAAACTCTTTGGCAACCTTTGGGAGTACTTGATCTTCATCATAGATTACATAGGTGTCCAATCTTGTAGCATGGTAATTGCTGAAAGGGTCACTATCCATGTGTTCACTTAACAGAGCATCCTCTTGATCATTTCAGTCTTCGGTCAACTTTTCTTCCTCTAGTAATTTGACACAATACATTTCTTCCTTGGTGATAGAGGTATGCATAGCTTCAAAATTTACCATGGCTTCATCTACTACATGTTCAGAATGTAATTCTTATGATTCTATCTTCATTTTTATGCCATGCTTGGTTCTAAGAATTAGATGTGACCAATCCAAGGACATGTATCCACCCACCCTTGAAGTAAATTCTTGGGATAGACAGAGGCCAAACATGGGAAGAACATCTATGATCATAGTGTCTTATGGCATAGGGATACTAGGGCAAGGAAATAGAGTTAAAGGAAGTGCCTTGATCACACCTACGGCTTCAACTCTATTTCCATCAAGTTGCATTAATCCCCTTTTCATAGGTTCATAGTTGAGTCCTAAAGCTTCAACTATTTTCTTAGGAATAACTATGGTGCTAGCACCAAAATAAATCATAGCATTGTGCAATAACTTTTTCCCTATAATGAGAGTTAAGAAGAAGGGTTGGGGCTTCAACTTACCTCTGAATTCAACAGGGGATTCTATTGTGTTATTCGTAAGGACTTTAATAGGAGATAGTTGATTAATAGCCTTTGCATTGGCTAACTGCTTTGTTGACATTGCACTGATCTCTACTTGAAGAACCTTCTATAATAGCGCCTTCTACTCTGGGATAGCTAGAATGTCCCACAAAGACACATTAGCAGATAATTTCTTCAATTGTTCCACCATGTTAAAAAGTTAGATTGCACTTGTGGTGTTTTAGATATGAATGTATCATTAGTAAACATTGCTTCTTCTTCTTCTTCCATCCATGAGAAGAGTACGTGATCAAGAGTGATTTCAATTTATTTTTCTAGGGACATTCCTTGCATTTTTTCAGTAAGAACCGTGCTCTCCATTTGCAGTGAGGCATATACATATGATATATGGTCTAACGTCACACCTTGGCTGTGCTGCTCCACCACCTTCTTTGTAAATTGCCACGTGGACAGTTCTGGGGCATGCGTGCATCACTACAAGGGAAACACCATAGATTGATATCATCAATGAGGTTATTTTGTCTCACAATCAATTCCCTACTCAAGCTTGGTGAAGTGCTCATCAATGGAGTAGCTACTGGTCAACACTATTTGGTTGGTTGTTGGAGCTAGTGGATTAGTGTGGGGACCACCTTGGTAATAATTTTGCTGATATGAAGACTGTCCACCTTGATAATTATGATAGGCAGGCTTCAGAGGCATTGATTGGTTTTGCTTGAGGGTAGTTATGTCATTTTCCATAGTCCACAACATTTCTTTAAGAACACTCATTTCATCCTTGGGAGAACCTGATATAGAGGCAACATTTTTTGGTGTTGTCAGATATGTGTACATTGACTGGGGAGGTGCAGGTGCACTCGTTGATGTGACTTCCTATGCAGGCATCGATATTTTAGGGAATATTGACATGATAGGCTGAGGAGGCAGTTTTCTGCAATCTATCAAATGATTTTTAGCTTTAATGGTGACACTATAAGCATCTGGAAAGTAGCTCCTCTCGAAGACTTGATCATCATAGAAATGTCGGTGTTGATGGACTTCAAATAAAATATGAATGCCAACTTAGGAGTCAGGCATATATCAATAGGGATCCTCTTCTAGTTCATGTGGAATCAAGCATTGAAGTCCATCATAGCCTCTTAGGGAGCTCATTTTATGATAGATAGTTGATGGTACAATGAGGAGCGATCTCTGTCATTTGAAAACCTCTCATATAGTGGATCTCTAAGCTCATCCCAGGTACAAATAGTGCTAGCTGGAAATTTTTGGTACCAATCCAACACTTTTGCTTTGAAGGATGCAGCGAGGAGCCTCAGTGCTACATTCTATGTGTTGATCCCATGCATGAAACACATGTCTAACACATCTTGTAGATGTTCTGCAGGTGTTCTTGAGCCATCTCCAGTAAACTTGGGTATAGCTTTCATAGCTGAGACCTAGATAGCAACCCAAACAACATGTGCTACTAGAGATACTAGGGACTTCCGACATCTGATGGCACATAATTTTTGTTGGAAGCTAGCAACATGGTTAAAGGAACGGGTGGAGGGAGCAGAATGGTTACCAACTGACTTGCGGCTTGCATTGTTCCTAGTGGTGTTACTAGTAAACTAGGGTCTTTTATAGTTTGGGATCTAGTTAAAGGCCAATGGCTCATACACCCTTCTAAAGTGAAAAATCATTTAAGCTTTGTCCCACCAGGCATGCCAGAGAAAGAATAAGTTGTTGATGCCAAAATTTGACAAGGTAATAGTGTCTTATGGGAAAATTAGTTTATGGGGGACCTTTTTCTCTAAACTAAGTGAACTCCATATTTTTAAAGAAGTCAGCTTCTTCTATAATGGGGTTTTGGAAAGGGAGAATGAAGTAGATATATAAAATAAAATTTAATCTAAAGTGATGCACCAAGACTTAGTGATAGGCACAATAAATCATAGATCTAAGGGCTTGATTGGTATTTGTAATGTTCCAGAAAGGAAAAAACTAAAGATTAAAGTATAGATAATCCATTCATTGACATAAAATAAAATTGCATACATTCCTACTGCTAAGAAGAGTCACAAGACATGATCTAGACCAAAAAACTTGCATTCAATTTATAGAAGTTCTCAAATGAAATATCTAAACAATAGCAACACAATTTAAAGATAATCAAATATCATAAAAAGTTAGAAAGGTTTAACCATTGGCACAGTTTGAGAGTATTTTTCAATAATAGAAACAATAATAAAGGCCTAGTGTCTTTTCTAAAATCAATGTTCCTCTTCAAAAATACGAACCCTTCCCTCAAAAAAAAGAGAAGTATTTATAGCTAAAAACTCCCACCACCTTGGAGAGTAGTAATAGAAAATATTTCATGATCCCTGGTAATGAAGTAGAATTGAGTACACATAAGGGTCATTGTAACATAAAATATTTGAAACCAAGCATCTGGTCATTCTAGGCTCAGGTGCATCCTCTTCAAATGATGGCGATGGTCCCGAAAAGGTCAAGCAGGCAAGTGTCATCACCCTGCAAAGTAATTATGACATGCGGTGACTAGTTGCAATATTTGGTTCACTTTATCCATTTCCCAAAAAACAAAACCCATTAAAGAGACATGTGGTGACATAGCCCAACCCATGTGAACATTTATCTGTTGCCATTTGAAACTTGCACCAAGGTGACATGTGGTGCATGGGTGGAGCTTTACTCAAAATTGAAGGGAAGCGATCATCGATCATGTGTAGCGATGTCACATGGAAGCATAGCAGGGATTCCTAAATTGCAAAGGAAAGGAAAACTCTAGGAAGTGCAGAGAAGACACATGGAGGGGGAAGCAAAGTTTGAAGAAAGGGTTGAGTGGCTTATTTGCAATGCATGGGTCGATACTTAGAGAAAAACTATAACCGAAGGAAGCTTTCCAAATATTTATTCATAGTAGCCACAACATATTATCTGATCAATAGATCTCCTACATTGGTGGTTGTTGAAAAGATACCCATGGAGGAGTCTTTTGGTAAAAAGACTTCATTAAGACATCTTAGAGTATTTGGCTATGAAGCTTATGCTCATGGTTTGATTAAGAAGAGGTCTAAGTTGGAGAACAATATGGTTAGGTGTATCATCATTGGCTATGGTGTCAGTGTGAAGGGGTACAAGCTTTGGGATCTAGAGGCCTAATATTTTCTCTATGTTAGAAGTATAATTTTTAGAGAGATGAAACCTTCCACTATTGAGATATAGCTATAGAAATAGGGGAAACAAAAGGAGATAGTTCAAGTTCTACCTACTCTGATGAAAGGTGGATTACACACTTATAATGGACCTGATGAGGAGGAGGGGTTGAGTAGATCTGAAAGTTTTGAAGAAGAAGAACCTCAACCCCAAGAATTGAGGAGGTCTATGCATGTTAGGAAACAATATGAAAGGTTTTCTTATTCAATATTGGATCCTAGTTGCATTGATTCTTTGATTTATAACAACAATGAGCCTAGGATTGTTAGAAACACTATGGGTATGAGTGATGCAAATTCATAGATGAAAAGCATGGATGAGGAGATGCCTTCCTTGAAGAAAAATAATACTTGAGATTTGGTACCCTTACTAGACGAATGCAATCCCATTGGTTGTAAATGGGTGTTCAAGAAGAAGTATGTAACAAATGGTAGTTTAGAGAAGCACAAGGCACATTTGGTCACTAATGGGTACTCTCTATTGGAGGAAATTAACTATGGTGAGATATTCTCTTTTTTTGTGAAATTGACATATATCTAGTTCCTATTATCACTTTTAGTAGCATATGATTTGGAAGTGGAAAAAATGGATGTGAAGAAAATATTCCTTCATGGTGATTTGGAGGAAGAGATTTACAAGTCACAAGCAGAGCACTTTATTTTCAAAGGTAAAGAAAATTTGGTTTGGAAATTGAAGAAGTCTTTGTATGGTTTGAAACCATCTCCTAGAATGTGGTACTATAAGTTTAATAACTTTGTGTTGTCATTGGGATTTTTAAGATCTAGATCTGACCATTGTGTGTATTATAAATCTAAAAATGTTCACATTCTCATTATAGTTTTATACATATATGAGATGTTACTTTTTGGGAATGGTAAAAGTATGATTTTAGATTTGAAGTCTCGGTTGTCAACAAAGTTTGAGATGAAAGATCTAGGTGTGGGTAGGTATATTTTGGGGATGTATATTATGAGAGACAAAGCTAGCAGAAAGCTTTGGTTAATCTAGAGAAATTATGTGAACTCACTATTAGAGATATTCAACATGACAAATTGTAGATATTTAGTTGTTCCTATGATGTAGGGGATGAAGCTTTATGTAAATGATTGTCAAAAATATCCTACTAAGATGGAGGACATGAATAGAGTACTGTATATGAGTGTTATTGGTATTTTACTATATGCTATGGTATATAAAAAGCTAGACATTACCCAAGCAATGGGAGTCCTTATTTAGTTTATGGCTAATCCTGGATAGGTACAAATTGGGATGTAGTTAAGATAGTGTTTAGCTACTTGTAAGGTAATTTTGATTATGCGCTATGTTTTCATGGTTATCCTACTAGACCTCAACATTCAATGAGTATTCATGGTGAACCAAATATTTTAAGGTGGTGGAATGCTATGACTCTCTTCTGCTCAATTAGGGGCTTTCACCTAATGGAAAGAGATAGATCCCACACCCAAAATCTAGGTGGTTCACTCAATATAAGATATGTATGTTGAAATTATGACTAAATACAATGATCAAGATGCAGCTAATTGATAAAATTGATTGATTAAGAATGTAAAACTATTGAAATGCAACTTGTTTGAAAATACATTGTGATATGTAGAAATGAATGCAAATTGCAACAAAAATGGATGAAACTGAAAGTGTGCACCTAAGATATTGATGAAGCCTAAAAATGGCTTTTGGAATGCTGCTGACCCTAACTTTTTAGGCTTGGTGGGACTCATTCGCCATTCTAGGTGAATTAGTCCCAGATTTGAAAAAAATGAACAAAAGCTCATTTCAGACAAATAGGTATCCAAAAATGTAGAAAACCAAAATTAGGCTTGGAAGTGGGACTCATTCGCCACCCATGGTAAATGAGTCCACTTTTGAATTTCTAAAAAACCAGAAGTGGAAATTGAAGTCGCTAATCTACTCTTTAGCTCCTAACAGGTGTCCACCTTTGAAAGTCTAATTTCCAAACCTAAAAGTGAATTTTTGTTGATATTTTTCCTTGGTCAATAGGAAGCTATCTTCAACACTTTAAAAATTGATCTTCAATCATTTTCAAGTCTTCAAGATGCCTAAATCTGCAAACACACAAGACAAGAAAGAGAAGTGTTGGATGTTAGTGAATGGAGGTTTGCCTTGGTGAAACCCCTTTTAGGTAATTAAACCAAAATGATGAAAGAATGTAATGAAATATGCAATAATGGAGTTATTACCTTACCATGATGTTTGATCTTGAATGTTTGTAGCAAAAATGAATAATCTTCCGTTGAATGTCTTAAGAAGCTATCTTGATGTCTTGCAATGATGGAACCCTAATTTGCTTGACTTAAGATGGAAGAATGATGGATGAATAATGAAGAATAGTTATGATTTAGAGTTTAGAGAGTTGATTTTATAGGAAATTCACCTTATTAGCCCATAAATTGGATCCCTAAGGCTGACAAATAAAAATAATGAACTTAAATTCCAAAATTTCATGCTCAAAAGTTAAAAATGGGCCAAATGGGACTCATTCGCCACCTTGGGGAAATCAGTCCCACCTAGCAAGGACACATTCACCATAGGTGGTGAATTAGTCCCAGTGGGGACCATTTGACAACTGGGTTCTTAGGAGATAAGAAAATAAGGTTTATATGATGTCTATGTCGGCTATTTCATCAATTATTGTCTCAAGATGCGCAATATACAGTAATAGGGGCCTATTAATGATGATGTAAAGGTCAATTAGGGCTTGGGACATAAAATCCAATGTGAAAGTTGTTAGAAATGTGTGCCTCAATCCCACAGGCTGAAACCTTTAAAAGGGAAAAGTCAGTGTGACATATTTTGTGTCTGGTTGACTAGCAGTTGAAACCTTGTTGAAATTATTCAGGTCGCTATGACCTTGCTTTAGTCTCATTGAACAAGCCCATTGCTATGAAATTCTGTTCATATAACCTCTCATCACTCATGGAGATCTCTTGTCGACTGTTGGCATTTATCGGATATCGGGGAGAGTCTTGGATGTTTGCTATGAGCTCTTAGCAATATAGATGTCTCACCGACAACTTTTTCTATTGAAGTCTTCGGGGAGAATCTTGGGTGTTCAGTAAGAAGTCTTACCGATATGGATGTCTCATCGACAGCTTTATCCTAGAGACATCGGGGTGACTTGAACACTTAGGAAGAACTCTTCGCGACAGTTGGTGTGTCTCATTGACAGTATACACTTAGAGTAGCACAAAGGTCTTGGTGTGAGGTCTTAGCAATGGACAGAAGTCTTGTCGAGTATTGTTTGGTACTCTGTATGACTTGTGAGAATTCAGAGTAATGTCTCAGTGATAATGGTATGTCTTGTCAAATGTTGAACATTTCAATATAATCCTTAATGACTCGGTATGATCTCTCAACGAAGGATGATAGTCTTGCTGACTGTTGAACACTTTGGATACTTAGTGAACATCGGTGTGATGTCTTGGCAAAAGACAATTGTCTCACCAAATGGAAAACTCACATCTATGTGACTTTGAAGCTTTGGTATGATGTTTCAACGATAGCGATAAGTCTTGGTGATAGTGATACATGTGATGATCGTCGGTATGAGGTCTTGGTGACATGGCGAAGTCTGAGCGATAGCTCTCTAGACTCAATGCAACATCTTGGTGATAAGGATGACTCTTGGCAACATCGATGGTTAAGTTTTGTGGCATCAGGGAGACACGGTTAGTGTCTCACCGACATGCCAACATAGGTTGATCACTTTGACCGAGAGAAGACCATCCTATGTGGTGAGTCAATGGCCAATCAGAGGAGCCGAATGGGAACTGCTAGCAGTTGGACTGTTGCAGCCGTTACTAAGAGGAAGATTGACAAACAAGGGCGACATGGATATACTCAGTTATTGTAGATTGTGATGGGTTTGATGGTTCAAAAAATTGATGGTGTGGTTGTATAATCAGTGGATGAATTCAATTATGAGAACATTGTAATGTGAAAGTTCTGCATGAGGTTGATCATAGTGAATGCTATTGCAAACTGACATCAGAAAGATAAGTCAGATCTCTGTATGTAATATTTATTACTGTAATACAAAGTGACTTCTCTTGGTGTGGTGGGTTTTTCTCTTGTAAGGGTTTTCCCACATAAATCTAGTGTTCATATGTGTATCATTAATTCTCTATTTATGTTATCTCTTTCAAGTGCATCTTAATTGGATTGTAATTGTAAAATTTTAAAAGGTATCTCTGCATTCTTCCCCAAGGTTTTCATTTTAGGAGAGTTGCTTCCATTGTTAGCTTTCTTTACAAGTGGTATCAGAGCCTGGCTATTTGTGTTATCCTTGTGGGTATGTTGGGTTTTTTGTGTCAATTTCTATTTAGTGGGAGTCTTGTAGAAGTTTTTCAAATTCAAATTACAGATTGAGATAGCTAGCACGTCAGGAAAGATTGAAATAGAGAAATTCAATGGTAGTAATTTTGAGTTGTTGAAACTTAAGATGGAAGATCTATTGGTTGATCATGATCTTTGGATTGTTGTGTCAGGAGTGAAGCCTATAGGCATGAACCAAGAAGATTGGGACCTTGTAGATAGAAAGTATAAGGAGTTGATAAGGCTCTGTTTGGCAGACTCCATTCTTCTTAATGTGCATGAAGAGAAGACTACATCTTCCTTGTGGAAGACATTGGCATCTATTTATCAGGGGAAGTATTTGGTGAATAAACTGTTCCTGAGGAAGAAGTTGTACACTTTGAGAATGCAGGAATGAGGGTCTGTTGCTGATCATTTGAACACATTCAACATGTTGATTGCATAGTTAACATCTATTGGTGTGAAGATTGATGAAGAGGATCGTTGTATGTTGATATTGTGTTCTTTGCCAGATTCGTGGGGTCACTTGGTTATGGCTATTGGGAGTACAACATCCAGTTTCAAGATGGAAGATGTTGTTGCTTCTTTGTTATTAGAAGAGATGAGAAGGAAATCTTTTGAGATGGTGAAGGAGGCCCTTGCTGTTATAGGAAGGTCGAAAGAGAAAAGCAAGAAGAAGGACAAGAAGTCCAAATCAAAATCAAAGGGGAGATCAAAGTCTCCTAGTAAGAAGTCCAAGGTGAAGTGCTGGAACTGTAGGCAACCTGGTCATGTCCGAAAGGATTGTAAAGAGGAGGAGAAGAAGAAGTTTTCTTCCAACAATGACTCTTCTCAGAGTGATGCAGATGCCTTCATTGCAACCTTGGCTACGTAGGCATTGGATGATGTCTCGCTAATTGATTCTGGAGCATATTTCCACATGACATCTCATAGAGACTGGTTTAAAAAGTATGAAGAATATGATGGTGAAAAGGGGTACTTGGAAAGTGATTCAACTTTGGAAATTGTTGGTTGTGAAAGAGTCAGAATTCAATTCCTTGATGGAAGAGTGAAGGGAATTAATGATGTAATGCATATACCAGGTCTGACTTGAAACTTACTTTTTGTTAGTAAGCTGAATGATATTGGAGTCCAAGTCACGTTCTCTAGAAATGGTTGCAAGATGACTAGAGGCTCAATAGTGCTAGCAAGGGGTGTTTGTATTGGTACCTTGTACAAGCTGGATGAACATGTTGTTCAATGCAATAGTGTCTCTGTAAAGTCACAAAAAGCTACTCATGGAGGAAAAAAGGGAAATGTTCCTAGTTGTGTAAACTCTATGGAAGTTAAACTTCCAACAAAAAGGACCATGCCCTGGCATCATAGGCTAGGCCACATTGGAGAGAAAGGTTTAAAAACCTTGAAGAAAAAAAACCTGGTTGAGGGGTTTGAAGATTGTAACCTTGAATTTGAATTCTGTGAATATTGTATATGTAGACGTCCAATTTTAATCACTTCCATATGATCAAATGTGTCTCCTTGATTCACCCGGTTGCTCATCCCCTCTGTCAATATTAATTAAGCCAGTTGTTTAATTAATACCCTGCATCTCGCACAAAGGTCCTAAAGTATTTAATTTGATACTTTACCCCTTTTCCTCCTCTAAATTAAATAAATATCCCCTTTTATTTAATTTAGTCATATTCCCCTTTTGAATTAAAATGCATTTTTAATTCATCTTTTCTCTCTCATGGTCACATCCTCCAACTTTTGCAAGTTGGTCCCTAATCCATTTTAATTACTTCATCCTCTTCTAATTAACTAGGGTTAGCATGTGCACACCCTTAATCATCCTTAAGGTCACATCCTCCATAATTTCCCACTTGCCCCTAATCAGTCATTAGCCTATCTAACTGGGTACTTGCACAACCTTAATCATTTGATTAGCCTAACCAAATCCTCATCCTATTTATGGCACATGTCCTTGAGTCAACCTTATTAAAGGCTTTCTCCTTTTGGACAAGGCATCCCCCTTCCCCATGTGAATTTTTAATTCACCTTTTAATCCCCCAAGGCACCTAAAAGGAATTTTTAATTCCTTCACTTCTCCCCACATGTCCTCTATTCATTCTTTATTCTTTCTCTCATCCCCATGAGAATATTTGAGGAATTTTTAATTCCTCACATGTCCTCTCACCCACATGGGGACAAGGACCTCCTTTATGAGGAGATCTTGTCCAATCCCAAGGTACTTTGTACCCCTCCATGTCATGTCCTTTTCCTTCCACCTCATGTCCACTTCACCTTTTAGGGCTTTCTCACATGCCACATGTCAAGATGTGAGGGCTTGTGAGTTCTCAACTCACCTTAGCCCTACATCTTGATATTTGGTGGATCAATCTCAACCGTCCATTTCCCCTAGGATTTCCCAAAAATCCTATAAATACCCCCTCTTTTCTCTCATTTTGGGAGGAGATCATTTTGTGTAGCCAAACTCTTGCAGTTTTACTTCTCAATCCAGACTTAGCTATTTTCATGTTTCCAAGCATCATTTGCATCTCACATCACACATCTTGTGCCATCTAAGGAGCATACACATCCAAGATCGAAGGGCCAACCAAAGGATCGACTCAACGCAAGGTATAAAGTTCTATTTCGTGGCTTTGTCTTGTTTTGTTTCTAACTTAGGCTAATCTCGAAGTGTAGGTTGTTTTACTTGTTTATTTGTGCTCTTTAACTTGTTGCTTGTTTTCTAACACCTATATCAACCTATCACATTTCTGGCACGCCCGGTGGGACCCACAAACGGGTCTCTTTCTTTCACGTTTGCTATTTTTTGCATTTTTGCAGGTCCAGGTTGCAGAGTGGCGGACCTGTCCTCTTCCGGTGGCGGACTGGTCCTAGAGTGGCGGACCTGTCTAGGGGTGGTGGGCTCATCCTGATAGAGTGGCAGACCTGTCTTAGTGCAGTGGCGGGCCTGTCCCAGTTCAGTGGCAGACCTATCCTAATTCAGTGGCGAGCCTGTCCCATTTCAGCGGCAGACCTGTCCTAATTCAGTGGCAGGCCTATCCCAGTGCAGTGGCGGACCTGTCCTAATTCAGTGGCGGGCTTGTCCCAGTTCAGTGGCGGACCTGTCCTAATTCAGTGGCGGGCCTGTCTTAACAGAGTGGTGGACCTGTCCTACAGAAGGTAAAAATTTCAAGTTTTCCCGAATTGTGTTTTGATAAAATAGGAACATAGCTTAATTAAAGAGGTGTCAATAAACCTTGCTTGGCGTGTTTGGGAAAGCTACTTGATGTATCCAATCCCCTTGCGCCATTTGGCGATCCTGGGTGACGAGAAATCGTAGCTCTCCAAGTCCTTTTCCGTCACCCTTTTTCAATTTCTTAGTGGGACCTGCTTGGGGATTTCATCACCCCAAGGGACGATTCCAACCACGCGTACCGGCGGGGTATATAAAGGGGGGAGAGCGAAAGCTGTACCTCAATCCAACCACGTTGTAATTGGCGAAGCGTCGGGATGACGTGAAGAGTTGGTCCAAGCCTTTAGTATCTCGCTAAGGTTCCCGACTCACGCTTGTAACGGGTTGGTGTTCACGGTTTGGGCCTCATGTACTGGGTGTATATCGATGACTCCTTAGAAACCATGTGCATCCTAGAATAGAAGACTTTGTTGACCATACCCCTTTCTACTAAATTTTAGGGTTGTGCTATTTGAACTGTCTTTCTTGTGCAAAAACCAGTGATTATCAGTTTGGCCAAAGTCTTTTTATGATTGCTACATTTTGGGTCCTTTGCCTTTGCCATCCATCAAAACATCAACCTTGAACTCATCCTTTGGCGGACTTGACCTTATCCTTTAGCAAACTTGTCCCAGTGCTGTGGCGGGCTTGTCCTGGTGCATTGGCAGACCTGTCCCAGTGCAGTGGCGGGCCTGTCTTAGTGTAGTGGCGGACCTGTCCCATTTCAGTGGCGGGCCTATCTTAGTACAGTGGCGGACCTGTCCCATTTTAGTGGCGGGCTTGTCCTAGTACAGTGGCGGACCTATCCCAGTCCAGTGGCGGACCTGTCCTAGTGCAGTGGCGGACCTGTCCTTTGATCATCCTACATCATCACTTTGCATGCATTGTCCCTCTATTTTGACCATCGATATGGCCATTTAGCATCCAAAATAAGCTTTTGAACGTCCATTCTGAGCCTCCATCCCTTCATTCTAAAGGTCATTTATTCCAAACACTCTTCTGCTTGTTTCGAGAGCCATATGTCTCCCCTAAGACGCTACCCATTCGTCCTCATTCCGTTTTCATCTCTGATCCCCGTTATTCCATATAAACCTCGTTGGAGTTGCCATCCAAGTTGACCTAGGTATTTATCCCTAATCACAATCATCATAGCTGGCTTAGGATCGCTATCCATCTTAAGTCAGTTATCCTTTTCGGCCCAATCAATCCGCTTCTATCTCAAGTTGGATTCGGTGTCGTTATCATATATCCATCTCTCAATCAATACCTAGTGTTACCAAGGATCCCTCTTAAACCCGGTTGTGGATCTTGGTCTTCGTCATACTTATCATCAATTCAATCCTAATCATCAGATTAATCCGATCCCTACATCATCAAACCTATTCAGATCAAAAACCTGACATCCAGGTAAATCCAACATCTACCGATCAATCCAATCCGATCCCATCAAGCCAAGCCACATCAGCCTAATCAATCGTCATCCACTAATCTCCCATCAAAATCGAATCAATCTTGATCTTCATCATCTTGCATGCCCGTTCAAACTCGATCACAAGCAAAGAAAATGGCTGACCAACAAGCCCTAAATGCCCAATCGAACAACCCTCAAAATCCCATCAACACGGTCAACGTCACACCCGATCCTAACTATGGTGCTAATATCCTTCACGATCCCCACAACAGCACCTCATCGCAATCCAATGTGGATGGTCAAAACACATCACCCCCTGGGGAGGAAAACATGGCCGATCAACCCGAGCTCACGTTCGAAGAACACTTTAGCAACCCTGTCAATGCACAAATGACAGAACGCCTCTTCGAAAGACATGGGGACAAAATCTTGGCTCACTTGATTGACAAGGGTGTCAAGCTACCGTCAGGTGTCGACTTATCCAAGTATGGCACCTCAACATCCAACGTACCCCAAGGCTCACATGACATCCCTAGTAGCTCGTATGCCCCCATAGAAGGTTGGCATCAACCCGAATTCGGCAACGCAGTCCTGTATCCCGTTGGAAATCCCACACATCCCACCATCTCGATCACGGGAGCACCTCAAACCATTGATCCCAATGATCCCTATGCCTATGGCATGCCGCAAAACATCCCGCAACCACAACCATTAATGCTACCGGCACCGCCCCTTTCGAACCCGCCTCCTGTCAACACTGGGGGCAACCCTTTCGCTTCTTTGCATCCACCTCAAGGAGCAACCAATCCTCCACCCTCATCATTCAATCCTCCACCATTGGCCCAATCCAACGTCCCTCCTCCATCGTCATTCAATCCTCCACCATCAGCCCAATCCAACATCCCTCCTCCATCGTCATTCAATCCTCCACCACCAGCCCAATCCAACATTCCTCCGTCGTCGTTCAT
The DNA here is from genome assembly GCA_007258455.2 of Sequoia sempervirens. Lineage (NCBI taxonomy): Eukaryota > Viridiplantae > Streptophyta > Pinopsida > Cupressales > Cupressaceae > Sequoia > Sequoia sempervirens. The sequence continues at coordinate 9,662,944 of VDFB02000002.1, forward strand.
GCCCCAACAACCAGCCCAATCCAACATTCCTCCATCGTCATTCATAGCTCAACAGCCGCCCCAATCTAACATCCCTCCATCATCATCGTACGCTCCCACTAGTGCTCAACAACCTCCCTCGCACAACATCTCAATCGCACCTCCACTTCAACAACAACCGTTGGTCAATCCCCTATTCTCAGCACAACCGCCACAACATCAACCACAAGGAAATCAACCCCGGCCTTCAGCCCCCACCATATCTCCATTCCTTGCATCCATCTTACGCCCGCAAGCGCAACCATCACATAACATCCCGTCTCGCCAACCACAGCTGCCAACTGTGCATCAACAACAATATCAACAAGTGCCCCATCATTACAACTATTACAACCAGCAACAATATCCACAACAACCCTCCTATGGGGCATCACAACAGTCATATCAACACCCCCAATATCTGCAAGCTAATCAACAACACTTTCTCCACACTTCCCAACAATACGCCGCCCACAACTACCCAGCCAATCCATATCCCCCCTCGTAACATCAACCTTTTTATCAACAAGGTCCCTTGGCATATCAGCAGGATGTGACACCTCCTCATCCATACACCCATCTCCAAACATCCTCTCAGAATCCACAATCATCATATCATCAATATCCATCCAACACACCAGCCAATGCGGACATCCTGGAAATCAAAGCCGCACTGAAGGATCTCCAGGCAGGGACTAGCAAACAATCGTTCAAGTTCGAAGATATATGCCCCTATCCGTATGATCCCTCCATCTCATTGATTCCCTTCCCCAAACATTTTGAGATACCAAAATTTGACAAGTATAAGGGGAACAAAGATCCAAAGGCTCACCTGCGGGAGTTTTACTCCCAGTGTCAAGAAGTAATTCACAATGACAACTATCTCTTGCGTTTGTTCCCCCGAAGTCTGGGAAGCGACGCACTAGGGTGGTTCATGACCCTCGACAAGGGATCTATAAAATATTTTGCGGACTTGTCAGAAAGGTTTGTCTCCTACTTCTCCTTCAACTTGGAGAAGGATACTGATACCCTGGATCTTCTCAAAGAAAAACAACGTGAAGGGGAAACTTTCACTAGCTACCTTCAGAGGTGGCGTGCCCTAGCCAGCCGAATGAAAACCCCTTTGAAAGAAAAGGACATGGTCACCCTTTTTGTGGAGAACTCCCATCCTGACATGGCCCACAACTTCCGATTACATTGTGTCACCACTTTCGCGGAGGTAGTGGAGAAAGGACCCATCCTTGAGCGTGCCCTTATTGCTAAAGGGCACATCAAAATATATAACCAAGATAGGGAAAGGTCTTTCAATGACAAGCCACGTTTTTGGAACAAGAACAAGAATGCAGTGAATGATGGTGTCACTGACACTAAACACGTCCACGTAGCCAACACATCTCAGAAACAACAGCAATCCATGCCTAATGCCATATCTGTACCGCAAGGGACGCCCCCCTCCCCAACAGTCCAATCAAAATAACCAAGGGAACAATAAACGCCAATATGCTCAACTAGGAGAACCCTTGAGTGTTGTCTTCAACAAACTGTTGCAAATTAGCTACCCGATCACGTATCCTGTCACCAAGCCGCTTGATGAATCCAAACCTAAGCCCGCATGGTTTAGGGAAAATGAATATTGTGAGTTCCACAAAATCAAAGGACACTCTTTGAATAAATGTCAGGGTCTCAAAAACTACGTCCAGGATCTCATAGATCGAGGTGACATCAAGGTTGATCCTAGTCAGGCTCCGTCGTCCAACGCTCAATTACAGATCTATCAAAACGCCTTCCCAAATCATAACCAAGGCCCGAGCACTTCCAATAGTAATCCTCAAAATAACAGCACAAATAACGTGAGCTACAAGAGTGTACCCCTCAATTACGAGGGTGTTATTCATTACATTGAGCAGGTAGAACCTCGTGTATCCATGATACACGTCCAAGCTAAAGACCCCCAATGTGCTGTTACCACACGACGGGCCCGCATCACCGTTCCTGCAGCCTCCACACCCGCTCAACCGACTCCTGTAACTTCCCAGTACAATATCCTTGATCACCTGGGAAAGACCCCTGCACATATCTCCATTTTGGATTTACTCAAGTCTTCCCCTGTGTATCAAGAAATCCTCAATAGAGCTCTGCAAGAAACTCATGTGCCTAATAATATGGACCCTACATAGTTCCAAGCCTTGGTAGGACACCTGGATTCATCCCATCAACTACACTTCAGCCATAATGATATGCCCAACATTGACGCCAATCACAATCGCCCCTTACATATTGAAGTCGTGGTTGCTCGGCATAAAGTAAAAAGGGTCTTGGTAGATAATGGCTCTGCCCTCAACTTGTGCACTTTAAAATTCATAAAACAGGTGGGGTATACCCAAGCAGACTTAAGCAACCAGATTATTACAATCAAGGCTTATGACAATGCAGAAAGGAATTCAGAAGGGATCATTAATCTTCCTGTCCAAGTTGGACCGGTGGTTCGGTACATCACCTGTCATGTCCTTGATCTGGACTTACCATATAACCTCCTACTCGGCCGTCCATGGCTCCATGCTATGCAAGCCGTACCCTCCACCTACCATCAATGCCTCAAATTCCCAGTCGATGGACAGGAGGTCACCATCTATGCCGACCCCCAACCATTCGAATATTGCCGCGCTCTAGAGGCATCATTTCCCCATCTACATTATTGTCCTGGGGTTGAAATGGGGGCATCCCAATCATCACCCGTTCATCCACAATCCACTGCAAAAACCACTCCATCCTCCCCCACTGAGCCTACGTTCACAAAAGTCCAGATCATTGACAAAGGGTGTGGCGAGTACGAAATGCACACTTCTCTTAATGTGGCGACCATGCCACCATCGCCGCACGAGTACGGTCAACCTTCCCGTGCTACCCCAAAGGAAGACAAGACTGTCACCTTCAGTGGCACGAATATCCCTACCACCACCTTTGTATCCCCAAGTATCAAGACAGATGCGCCCGAAGAAGACATAAGCCAATGGGTTTACCGAGAAGAGCCTCAGCCAGAAACTCCTCTCAAGGAATACTTCCAAGAAAAGTACCCCTGGCCGACAAAGTTCGTGGAAAAGCATAACTATCAAGGCAGAGGTCTAGGAAAGCAAGAACAAGGGCGATTACAACCCATTGATACATGTCTGTTACCAAAGAATGTGGGCATTGGGTATGACAGAAAGCAAAAGGGCCCCGAGACATTGTCTAATGCCTCCAATAGTGTAGTTGTGGATGACGGCTTATTGGAAGACATACCCGAGGAAGAATCCATCATACGTGCGTACGATGACGTCGATCACGCCGACCTATCCTCCATGTTTGAATGCCTATCCGTCTGCACCATTAGCCTATCCCTTTGCCATCCTGAGCTCATTGATTGGGACCTACGAACTAGCACGCCTGTCACTATGTCTGCGGATACATATGTCAACCTCATGGGATTGGGGGAGGATGAACACTCCAGTCGCAAAAGTGAGAATAAAAAGAATAACAAGCGGTCATCTAGTGAAAACCTCCCTGAGGCACTTCGTGACCTAGAAAAAGTAAAAATAAAGGACGCATCTGACGGCGAAAACCTCAAAGAGGTGCCAGAAGATGGAGATGTTCATCTTCCCCTTATGGGAACTCAGCTATCTACCAGATCATCTATTCTGATTGAAGAGACGCAAGAGATTAATTTGGGAACTACTGAAAATCCTAAGATCACCTATGTAGCCAAGTCACTCTCCGAACAAGAGTTTCCAATCTTTGCGCAGCTACTCCAGGAGGGAATTGTTAACTTCGCTTGGTCATATTCAGACATGCCAGGCTTAGATCCCGCCTTGGTGGTTCATCACCTGGACATCAACCCAGACGCTAAACCTGTCAAGCAAAAACTCCGCAAGATGCATCCGCAAGTTGCATTGTTAGTCAAGAAGGAATTAGAGAAGTTGCTGGAGGCAGGATTTATCAGGCCAATCGACTACTTCGAATGGATCTCCAACATAGTGCCAGTTGCTAAACCAAATGGTGACATTTGGATATGTACAGACTTCAGGGATCTCAACAAAGCCTGCCCCAAAGACGACTTCCCCTTACCCAATATTGACATGTTGGTCGACCTAAGAGCAGGACATGAGATGTTGTCCCTTATGGATGGCTTCTTCGGGTATAACCAGATCCGAATTGCACCTGAGGACCAACACAAAACCGCCTTCACCACTCCTTGGGGCACTTTCTGCTACAATGTTATGCCCTTCGGTCTCAAAAATGCTGGGGCGACATATCAGAGAGCCATGACGGTTATCTTCCATGACCTTATCCACATCATCATGGAAGACTATGTTGATGACCTATTGGGGAAATCCAGAACACGAGCAGAACATCCTGCAATCTTGAAGAAGATATTTGAGTGGTTGGAACATTATAAGTTGCGGCTGAATCCGAAAAAGTGTGTCTTTGGGGTCACTTCTGGAAATTTGTTAGGTTTCATAGTCTCTCGCCAGGGCATTGAGGTTGATCCCGCTAAGGTCAAGGCTATCCTAGACATGCCCCCTCCACACAATCTCAAACAGCTAAGGAGCCTCTAGGGAAAGATGCAGTCTATCCGTCGGTTCATAGCCCAGCTTGCAGATAAATGTCAGTCATTTACCCATCTCCTGAAGAAAGATTCCACCTTCCGATGGACCCCACAGTGTCAAATGGGTTTTGACAAAATCAAGGAATATTTAGCTCATCCCCCGATTCTGATGCCGCCTATTCCAGGAAAACCCCTCCTACTTTATATCTCTGCTACCTCAGTCGCACTGGGGGCATTATTGGCACATCACGATGAGTCACTCAAAGAAAGGGCAGTCTACTACATCAGCAGAACACTAGTCGGCTATGAGTTAAATTACTCTCCTATGGAAAAAGCTTGCCTTGCGCTGGTCTTCAGTACACAGAAACTCCGCCATTACATGCTCAGTCATCTAGTCAAATTAATTGCTAAAATTGATCCTTTGAAATATCTATTATCTAGAACTACTTTGACTGGCCGCATGGCCAAATGGGTCATGCTACTAAGCGAATTTGACATTGAGTATGTAGAGCACAAAGCTATTAAAGGATAGGTTATTGCTGATCAATTGGCTGAAGCACCACTAGTAGATACATACCCAATAGACACTGACTTCCCGGATGAAGGAATCTACACAGTAACAGAAGCACCAACTTGGACGTTATACTTTGATGGCTCATACACTCACAGTAGATCTGGGGCAGGAACTCTATTAGTCACCCCTCAAGGTGACTACATCCCAAAATCATTCAGGATAGCGTTTCCCTGCACCAACAATATGGCAGAATATGAAGCCCTCCTCACCGGCCTTAGAATTGCAAAACAGTGGCATATTACAAATTTGAAAGTCTTTGGGGATTCCTTGCTGGTCATCAGACAAGTTAATGATGAATTCCTCACAAAGGATGACAAACTGCTACCCTATAAGTGTATGGTGGACGATTTCAAGAAATACTTCACCTCCATACAGTTTGACCAAATCCCTCGGGTGCAGAACAAAGCAGCAGATGCCATGGCCACTATTGGTTCTTTGATCGACATGCCCAGAGATCGAACAGAGTGTGAGTTTCTTGTCGAACAATTATTAATCCCTGCATATGATGTTCCTGACACTGACATGGTGTGCGATGTTGTAGGTCCCGCCTCCCCGTGGTACCAAGACATATATAATTACCTCCGTGACAATACCCTACCCCCAAAACTTACATGTAACCAACGTAAATCATTTATCCACTGTTCATCTCGATACGTCATTGTCGGTGATACACTTTATCGTCGCGGGTATGATGGAATCCTCCTCAGATGCCTAAATGAGATCGAAGCCCATGCTACATTAATGGAGGTACATGGCGGTGTTTGTGGAGCGCACTCAAATGGTATGGCTTTAGCCAAGAGAATCTTACGAGCGGGGTATTATTGGCCTATGCTGGAACATGATGCTTGTGAGTTTGTAAAGAAGTGTCTCCCATGTCAGCAACATGTAGATTTAATCCATGCTCCAGCACAAGATCTTCAGCCCCTCCTGGCACCATGGCTGTTTTCTCAATGGGGTTTTGACTTGATTGGCAAGATTCATCCACCCTCATCCGACGGCCATACCTTCATAATCACCGCCACCGAGTATTTCACCAAGTGGGTAGAGGCAATCCCCCTCTCACAAATCACTGGCATTCAGATCTCCAAATTCATCCTTTACCATATTCTCTGCAGATATGGTATCCCATCCACCATCATTTCCGACAACGGAAAACCATTCAAAAACCAAGCCATGAAGCACCTATGCGAAACCTTCCATATTCAGCACCGTTGGTCAACGCCGTATTACCCCCAGGGTAATGGTCAGGCAGAAGCGACCAACAAAACCCTCATCCGTATTCTCAAAAAGGTTGTCAATAACACTGGACGAGATTGGCACCTCCATATTCATCCCGCCCTCTGGGCATATCGCACATCCATCCGCACCCCAACAGGTGCCACCCCCTACTCTTTGGTGTTTGGCGCTGAAGCCGTCTTGCCAATCGAGGTTGAACTTCCATCATTGAGAATCTCTCTTAAGAACCTTATCAGTGAAGAGGATGCTCGTGTTGCGAGGCTTGCACAGCTAGAGTTATTGGACGAACGCAGAATAAAGGCCTACGATCATCTGCAAGCATATCAGAATCGCCTCAAGCGTAGTTACAACAAGAAGGTTCGCCCTCGCCAATTCCAGGTAGGCGAGCTTGTCCTTAAGGAGAACCAGCGTACTCAGCAAGATAGGGACAAGAAGGGAAAATTTGAGGCCAATTGGTTGGGGCCCTATATCATAGCTGCTAAATATGGATCTGGGGCATACAGGTTGACTACTCTTGAAGGAGACCCCCTGGACGAGCCTATCAATGTCATGCATTTGAAAAAGTTCTACGCCTAAGTCTGCTCGATTACCCCACCTAGTCCCAAAAAATCAAAAAAAAAAAAAAAAAAAAAAAAATAAAAAAAATTCAAAAATAGTCAAGAGAAATAAATCCGTCCTATGGTGAAAACTACCTCTTGGTGGCGCCTTGGACAAGTATGGGTGGTGAAAACCTGGCAACAGGCGTCATCCATAGAGGGCTTAACCATTATCTACCTGACATCCTAGTTAGTTTGTGCCTTCACCCACACCGTTGCCCTCACCCGTCTCATCCTAGGCTGCTTGGTAAATATTGGATTGAGTATTGGATGACCCACCTAGCCTATTCCCCACTCCTGAGCTTTTCAGTATCCCACTCTGAGCTTGCGTCACTCGTGTTGTTGTCATCAGGTAGCGTCATCCGTCGCGTCGGTCCTCACCTAGACCCCATCACGTCGTGACCGTCAGTCGAACTACGTCGCCCCTGCGCTGTCACGTAGGCAAGGCTGATCATTTGATTCACCCCCGGGGCATTTGTCCATCATTGGTTCCCATTGGTCTTCTTTTCACTTTATCCATGGTATTTTCTAGAACTACGAGGGCTCTGCGCTTTCACGTAGGCAAGGCTAATCTATGATCGGCCCCCGAGCCCCTAGGTCTGTAGGTTGTGTCAGTCTTTTTGCTTCGTCATCAGGTTATGCTCACATCTAACCGGTTCTTAACAAACAAAATTCCCTTGCATTACAAGACCTTGTCCTTCGATGACATCCCGCGTCACCTGGATCATCCTACTCTCGCATCCATCCTTGGTCTCAACAGGATGAACCCTTCCTATTAGACCTCATCAATCACACCCATCACCGTGATCCTATGGCAAAGGACCCGTTGTCTTATTTTGATCTTTTGATGCTTTTGGGTTTTTTGTTTATCATTTTGGGTTCCTTCCTATCACTCGTCAAGGTCACCTTGGTCTACCATACCATGACGTGCTTTGGCTTGTTGAAATGGGGGCATGCCTTGATCCTTTGTTTTGTCTGCTGTCTTCTCGGTTGTCCCTCGTACGAACCACCAAGATCTCTAAGGTCTTTTGTTACGCTGGGACAACTGTGTGTGTTTTTGGTTATTACAGCAAAAGGCCCGACCGAGGTCATCATGACCTTGGGGTGTTGGGATAACCTTATTGTTTGCTGTGTTTGTTTCATGCATAGAGTACTCACTCGCCTTGGTCTTTTATATCAAGGTGCTTGGTACCCTATGCTATAGTAAAAATCAATGCTCCAAAGATGGCAAAATTTTATTTTCACTGCATTTCCACTACTTTGCATGCACCCTAACCACAACTTATGATTTTGGTTGTGCAAGTACTCTTGTTCGTTGTTCCTCTTGTCGGTCCTCTTCCTCTCAGGATATTAATGGTTGTTTTTGGCAAATGCAATCTTCCATCCGCCTATCGCCTACCCGCATCCTCATAATGGTCGTTATTGGAATTTAATTGCATCAAAAATTATATCAACATGTGCATCCATAAATCATAATTCATACATCATATAAACGTGCATAAATCGTCCATCCACATGGCGGTGGCGGGCTGGTCCGCCCCTGCGGCTGCTGGCAGTGCCTGCCCACGGCGGGCTCGTCTGCGAAGGGCTTTACGGGCGTTCGCCACCATCGGCCGGGCCGATTGCCACGGTAGCCGCGACTCGTCCCGCCGGGCGGTGGCAGAGAACGCCGCGCCCTTCTTCCCCCTCTAGCGCGAAAACCGAGGCGACCCAGAAAAAATTTTTTCCTACCCATTTCACTTTTCGACGCCCCGCAAAAAACCCATGTTTTTGTTTTTCGAAAATACGTGTCAAAATGCCGAAAAACACAAAAATAAAAATCCACAGTCTTTGAGCTAACCTGGCGGGGTACAGCGCAATGGGTGAAAAATATCCGTCTCTCATCCGCCCGGTGGATGACGTCACTGTCGTACTCCGGCATGATGTCCACTCTAGCTCGCCTTCTCGTCTCTCTCTCCTCTTTCTCCACTTGCCAGCTGTCACAATGGGCCCAAGGTAAGTCCCCAATTACCTTTTATCCCCTTTTCTTTTTTTCACCACATGGTCTTTTTTTTCTTTTTTTAACCAAAAATCACCTCAATTAATTCATCCAAGCTCTTTCTTCTCGGGGCCGCCATTTGCACACCGTATATCCGATTGACTCCGTTCAAGCGCCGTTCTTCTCGTTTTTCCGTGCTCTTTCCAACAACACGTACCACTCTATACTTTCGAGAAGTTGACCGGGGCTCCCTTTTCCTCCCCCGTCCCCCTTCTCGAGGGGGCATACCATACCATTTCCTCCTAATCCATCGCTCTAACACTACCTTTTCTTGACCGGGGCATCCTCTCTGCTTTCCCTTCGTCCAGGGCGGCTCGCGCGCATTCCCCCATGCTGGGGCATCTCTTTTCTGGTCTCTCCCTCTACGGAGTCATCTGCATTCTGTTTTTCTTCGAAACCCTATTATTCTAATAGTCTTTCGAAGAGGGGCAAAATGTAGACGTCCAATTTTGATCACTTCCATATGATCAAATGCGTCTCCTTGATTCATCCGGTTGCTCATCCCCTCTGTCAATATTAATTAAGCCAGTTGTTTAATTAATACCCTGCATCTCGCACAAAGGTCCTAAAGTATTTAATTTGATACTTTACCCCTTTTCCTCCTCTAAATTAAATAAATATCCCCTTTTATTTAATTTAGTCATATTCCCCTTTTGAATTAAAATGCATTTTTAATTCATCTTTTCTCTCTCATGGTCACATCCTCCAACTTTTGCAAGTTGGTCCCTAATCCATTTTAATTACTTCATCCTCTTCTAATTAACTAGGGTTAGCATGTGCACACCCTTAATCATCATTAAGGTCACATCCTCCATAATTTCCCACTTGCCTCTAATCAGTCATTAGCCTATCTAACTGGGTACTTGCACAACCTTAATCATTTGATTAGCCTAACCAAATCCTCATCCTATTTATGGCACATGTCCTTGAGTCAACCTTATTAAAGGCTTTCTCCTTTTGGACAAGGCATCCCCCTTCCCCATGTGAATTTTTAATTCACCTTTTAATCCCCCAAGGCACCTAAAAGGAATTTTTAATTCCTTCACTTCTCCCCACATGTCCTCTATTCATTCTTTATTCTTTCTCTCATCCCCATAAGGATATTTGAGGAATTTTTAATTCCCCACTTGTCCTCTCACCCACATGGGGACAAGGACCTCCTTTATGAGGAGATCTTGTCCAATCCCAAGGTACTTTGTAACCCCTCCATGTCATGTCCTTTTCCTTCCATCTCATTTCCACTTCACCTTTTAGGGATTTCTCACATGCCACATGTCAAGATGTGAGGGCTTGTGAGTTCTCAACTCACCTTAGCCCTACATCTTGATATTTGGTGGATCAATCTCAACCGTCCATTTTCCCTAGGATTTCCCAAAAATCCTATAAATACCCCCTCTTTTCTCTCATTTTGGGGAGATCATTTTGTGTAGCCAAACTCTTACAGTTTTACTTCTCAATCCAGACTTAGCTATTTTCATGTTTCCAAGCATCATTTGCATCTCACATCACACATCTTGTGCCATCTAAGGAGCATACACATCCAAGATCGAAGGGCCAACCAAAGGATCGACTCAACGCAAGGTATAAAGTTCCATTCCGTGGCTTTGTCTTGTTTTGTTTCTAACTTAGGCTAATCTCGAAGTGGAGGTTGTTTTAGTTGTTTATTTGTGCTCTTTAACTTGTTTCTTGTTTTCTAACACCTATATCGACCTATCACAGTATATATGGAAAATAACACCATGTTTTGTTTTATTCAAGTCCTCATAAATCTTCTGGTTTGCTAGATTATATTCATTCTGATGTATTTGGTCTAGTGAATGTTCCTTCTTTGTCTAAGTCAAGGTACTATGTATCATTTATTGATGATTATTCGAGAACATTTTTTTATTTTTTGAAAAGTAAATCAGAACTGTTCAGTCAGTTTAAGGAATTTAAGAACCTTGTAGAAAATCATACTAGAAGAAAAATAAAATGTTTAAGGACTAATAATGGCGGTGAATTTTGTTCTGATGATTTTGAGAGGTATTGTAAAGACCATGGGATTAAAAGAAATAAGACTACACCTTATACTCCACAGGAAAATGGAGTTGCAGAAAGGTTCAATAGGACAGTGGTGGAGAGAGCACGAAGTATGCTGAGTAGTGCCAGCTTGGAGGAGAAGTTCTGGGCTGAGGTAGTTGCTACAACATGTTAATAAATCATTCTCCAAATTCTACACTTGTTGAGAAAACACCTTTGGAAGCATGGTCTGGTAAGAAGCCCTCTTTAAGACATATTCGTGTTTTTGGCTGTGAGGCATATGCACATATGTTGTATGAGAAAAGATTTAAGTTAGAGAACAAGGTTGTTAAATGTATTTTTATTCTCTATAGTGCTGGCATAAAAGGATACAAGCTTTGGAATCCTGATATGGAGAAGGTTTTGTATAGTATAAGTGTAATCTTTCATGAGCTAAAGCCTTCTACCTTGGATCTACAGTCAGAGACAAAGTCAGAAAACAATAAGGATGTAGTTGAACTTCCTCCTACACTAGAGAAGGAGGAATTGAAAATTCAAAATGTACCTGAAACTGAGGAGAGCTCAAGCAGTTCTCAAAGTTCTGAAGAAGAAGAAGAACCTCAGCCTCAACAATTGAGGAGGTCAACTCATGAAAGAAAGCAACCTAATAGGTATTAGTTTTCTTTGATAGATTCTACTTGTTCCTATGCTTTAATTTCTAGCACTGATGAGCCTAGGACTATGAAAGAGGCATTTAGAATGTCTGATTTAGACTCTTGGTTGGAAGCCATGAATGAAGAAATGGCATCATTAGAAAATAATGACACTTGGAGTTTGGTGCCCTTGCCTAAAGGAAAAAAAACTATTGGCTGCAAATGGGTATTTAAAAAGAAGATTGGTCTGGATGGCAGTGTGGAAAAATATAAGGCGAGGTTGGTTGTGAGAGGTTATTCCCAGGTAGAGGGAATTGATTATGGGAAAAATTTTTCTCTTGTAGCTAAGCTGACATCTATTAGATTTCTTTTGTCACTTGCAATAGTGTATGACTTAGAGGTCGAATAGATGGATGTGAAGACATCATTTCTTCATGGTGATCTTGAAGAAGAGATCTATATGTCCTAGCCTAAGCACTTTATGGAGAAAGGTAAAGAGAAATTGGTTTGCAAGTTAAAAAAGTCTCTCTATGGGTTAAAGCAGTCACTTAGAATGTGGTACAGGAAATTTGATACTTTTGTATTGTCTTTGGGGTTTTTAACATCAAAATATGATCATTGTGTCTATTACAAAGCTGAAAGTGATCAAGTTCCTATTATTGCTCTCTATGTTGATGATATGTTGTTCATAGGAAATAGTAAGTTGATGATTTCTAATCTCAAGTCTCAGTTGTCTGCTAAGTTCGAAATGAAAGATCTTGGTGCAACAAGGTATATTCTGGGGATGGAGATAACCAAGGATAGGAATAGTAGAAAAATTTGGCTCAGTTAGAGTAAGTATATCAAGATTGTTCTAGAGAGATTTTGCATGAATGATTGCAAGTAGCTAGTTGTTCCAGTCTTGCAAGGAATGAAGCTATCTATTGAAGACTATCCAAAATCTCCTACTGAGATGGAGGACATTACCAGTGTACCCTATGCTAGTGCGATTAGCATTCTTATGTATGCAATGGTCTATACAATGCTAGACATTGCCCAAGTAGTGGGAGTTCTTAGTCGGTTTATGGCTAATCCTGGAAGGACGCATTGGGATGCTATGAAACAAGTTTTAAGATATTTGAAGGGCACTTTAGAGTTTGCTTTGTGTTACCATGGGAACTTGGTTGAATCATAGAGGACTCTCAGTATTCGAGGTTATGTGGATTTTGATTGGGCATGGGACATTGATAGCAGGAGGTCCACTAGTGGATATACTTTCATGTTGAATGGTGGTGCAGTGAGTTGGATGAGTAAGCAGCAGACTGTAGTCGCTTTGTCCACTGCATAGGCTAAATACATGGTAGCTACACATGCTTGTAAAGAAGTAGTTTGGTTAAAATTTTTATGTTCTAACATTGGTTTTGATGTAGGGAAAATAACTATATTTTGTGACAGTCAGAGTGAAATTTGTCTGGCAAAGAATCCTACTTTCCATGCCAGGATGAAACATATAGATGTACAGTACCATTTTCTACAAGATATGGAGGATGGAAAGGTCATTTTGGAAAAGGTTGATACTCTAGAGAATGTTGCAGATGCATTGACGAAGCTAGTGAGCACAAACAAGTTTAGGTGGTGTGTTGATTCAATGGGCCTTAGTGCCCATGAAAGTCAGTAGCTTTCTTGTGCTTTGGAGGTGCCTGTGTGATCTTCAAGTGGGAGATTGTTAGAAATTTGTTCCTCAATCCCACAGGCTGAAACCTCTAAAAGGGAAAAGTCAGTGTGACATCTTTTGTGTCTAGTCGACTAGTAGTTGAAACCTTGTTGAAATTATTCAGGTCGCTGTGACCTTGCTTCAGTCTCACCGAAGGAGCCTATCGCTATGAAATTTCATTTGGTATAACCTCTCACCACCCATGGAGACCTCTTGTCGACTGTTGGTGTTTATCAGATATCGGGGAGAGTCTTGGATGTTCGCTATGAGCTCTTAGCAATATGGATGTCTCGCTGACAATGTTTTCTATTGAAGTCTTCGGGGAGAGTCTTGGGTGTTCTGTAAGAAGTCTTACCGATATGGATGTCTCACCGATAGCTTTATCCTAGAGACATCAGGTGACTTGAACACTTAGGAAGAACTCTTGGTGACAGTTGGTGTGTCTCACCGATAGTATACACTCAGAGTAGCACAAAGGTCTTGGTGTGAGGTCTTAGCGATGGACAGAAGTCTTACTGACTGTTGTTTGGTGCTCAGTATGACTTGTGAGCATTCAGAGTAATGTCTCATCGATAGTGGTATGTCTTGTCGAATGTTGAAAATTTTGATATAACCCTTAATGACTCGGTATGATCACTCAACGAAGGACAATAGTCTTGCCAACTATTGAACATTTTGGATACTTAGTGAACATCGGTGTGATGTCTTGGTGAAAGACGATTGTCTCACCAAATGGAACACTCACATCTATGTGACTTTGAAGCTTCAGTATGATGTTTCACCGATACTGATAAGTCTTGGCGATAGTGATACATGTGATGATCGTCAATATGAGGTCTTGGCGACATGGCGAAGTCTGAGCGATAGTTCTCTAGAATCAATGTAACATCTTGGAAACATTGATGGTTAAGTCTTGTGGCATCAGGGAGACACGGTTAGTGTCTCACTGACATGCCAACATAGGTTGATTGCTTTGACTGAGAGAAGACCATCCTACGTGGTGAGTCAATGGCCAATCAGAGGAGCCGAATGGGAACCGTTGGTAGTTGGACTATTGCGGCCATTACTGAGAGGAAGCTTTATAGATAGGGGTGACATGGATATACTCAGTGATTGCAGATTGTGATGGGTTCAATGGTTCGATAGATAGATGGTGTGGTTGTATGATCAGTGGATGAATTCGATTGTATGAACATTGTAATGTGAAAGTTCTACATGAGGTTGATCATAGTGAATGCTACTATAAACTGACATCAGAAAGATAAGTCATATCTCTGTATGTAATCTTTATTACTGTAATACAAAGTGACTTCTCTTGGTGTGGTGGGTTTTTCTCCTGTAAGGTGTTTCCCACATAAATCTGGTGTTCATATGTGTATTATTAATTCTCTATTTCTGTTATCTCTTTCAAGTGCATCTTAATTGGACTATAATTGTAAAATTTTAAAAGGTATCTCTGCATTCTTCCCTAAGGTTTTGACGTTAGGAGGGTTTCTTCTGCATCTATCTTTCCTTACAAAACTATGATTAAATACACTTTACAACATTAAAATGAGGTCCACATACCCTAGAAAGACACAACATGCAATGTGAATGTGTAAGACACATTACAACACTAGATTAAAGTTAAGTTTATTTTACAAGCTTTCTAGATTGATGTGAAGATGTAGTTAAATACATTTTATAATGTTGAATTAGGGGAAAATGGGTTTATTAAGTGTAGAAAAGCATGAAATTCTTCTACAACACCTTTACAAGACATTGTTAAATGCATTTGAAAGGGTCCAAGACCTAGTGTGGATGTGAAAAACACCTCACAACATTAGATCAAGGTGAAATTAAGTCCAATTTATCATCAATTATTCCCAAATAAAGAAATTTTCCCTTTTTCTATGGTACATTTATCCCCCACTTTAGTGAGAGGATGAACTTGCTTCAAATTCACACTAATGTAGACATTGAAGAGAGATCCGAGTGTATAGATGTAGATGACAAAGAATAACAAAGATCAAGAAAGTAGTCAAGCCCCCAAGATCCAAGGTCCTAAGTCAAGCCATCAAGATACATAATCATGCAATGTAAAGAAAGGGAAAGATGAAAGTGAAAAGGTGGATCAAACTCCAATCATTTGACCAACTAGTTATGGATTGGATCTAGGTTGTTTGTCCAAAATTCATACACACTCTGAGGGGACAAAAATCTTGACTATCCACTGGGTGAGAAGTCCTAGAAGGTGAGACACATACAACTGATATGTGCTCACATACATGAAGGTGGCTATGGGGAAATTTATGCCTCATAATGGGCTTCTCACTCAACCATACCAAAGTTATACTTCTTGATGAATTTAATAAGGCGCCACAAAGGAAAATAATTTTTGAGCACTATGAGGCAAGAAAAACTTCATATGTTTGACACTCATAGACATTGTAAATGAAAAATAGTGTAAGGAATGTTCAAATGGATTTTTCTTAGTTCATGCAATGTCTTATCTTAGGGAACATCATGCTTAATGTCTCTAAGAGAGGGTAAGTGCAAATGGTCTCATCTTGTTTCCAAGAGAGGACAAGTGCAAGGTGTCATCCTAGGGAACATTGTGCCAAATGTGTCTAAGAGAGGAAATCACAAGAAAAAGAAAATCACACAATGAAATGTGAGTGGTGATGTATTCCCCCACTTTAAAGTAGTTGCGAACACCAGTACTGTGAGCAATTGCTTTAAATTAGAAGAAGGAGAACATGAGAGCTTACTTGGAAAGCCTTATGCCAAGTCATATATTTCTGATAAGCTATGTCATGAAAAAGGGTAGTATGTCACATGTGAGCCGACTTATGGAACATTTTCCATGTCGCAAGCTTGCTATTATATGTTCATGAAATGTTAACAACTATAATGCCACAGAATTGCACCTAGGGTCAATTCCACTTTCTGACATTTATGCCTTACATTTATGATGCCTTGAGATATTAATGAAAAAATCCCATAGGTGATAATTTTGTGATTTTGACTCCATGTGGACAAGTGGTTGAGCAACAAAATCCTAGTGGTGTGTTTTCTGAGAAGATAGGCCCTAGACGAACACGCGGCATGCAAACATCTGCATGATGCACTGGCATCCTGCTAGTTTCTTGAGCTCAAAATGTGAAATTTTGAAGGTTAACCCTTGAGACACATGTCCTAGTGGTTACACTCTAAAATTAATGGCTCTTTTCCACTCTTGCAAGCATTAAAACCTCTTCTTTTTCTCTCATTTGTAGGTTGGAAGACATCACACTAGCTCTCTCTCCACTTGCTCCAACTTTGAGATCTCCTCCTCTTTGATAGTAGTGCACTCATAGGTGAAGCCATGTCAGACTAAGGTCCTCCAAGAAGCAGCAACAAGTCTCAAGAAAGCACTTAGTGGTTTGTCCACGTGCTCTAGAGAGGGACTTGGCCTGTGGGTAAAACTCTCTCTCCCTCTCACTTTTCTTTCATACTTGTTTGTTTACTATTTCATGGTGTGGGTTGTACTCCTGAGCGGGTATTTCTTTCACCACATGCTTATTGTGGTGTGGGTTCTACTCCTGAGTGGGTATTGCTTTCACCACATGCTTTTTTTACTTCTTTAGCATTCCTTTCCAACTTGGTTGTCCGTGGAGGTGGGAACACCAAAGTGGGGTCTGACTGAGGCAGGCCCCTATACAGCCACCCAAAAAATTTCTCCTTGGTCTTTTGTGTGTAGGTCATGGAAAGGAGCTTGGAGTGAAGACTTGAATGTCTTAAGAAAGGTAAGTTTTCCCCAAGCATCCTTGTATTCTTTTTAGTTTTTTATTTCCTTGTTAGCTAGATAGTCTCGTACGAACTACTCCTGAGCTTGGAACTAGGATTTTTCTCTGCATTGAGTTTCTAAGTTCTCTATTGCTCAGGATGCCAGTGCATCTTTTAGACTATAACTCTCCATGCTGGGATCCTAGAACTGTGCTATCATCTTCTTGCCGAGAAATCCCTCTTCTGAGACATAAAACCTTTGGTTCAGCTCCTTTAAGATCTCTGATTATTTTTCCTGAAGAATAACTCAGTTTTAGTTCTTTATTATTTTGTTAATCTATTATTCTAAGGTATATAAGGGCAGTTGGCTTCCTGGTGATCTCTCAAGAAAGGAGAGACCCGTGTGCAAAAAATCCCTCTTATATCACATTTTGGTGAACTTGATGTGAAAGTTATAATTTTCTTTGCAATGTTGCACGTTCATGATAATGGATTTTTTGAGGAAGATTTTGATATGTTGGAGGATGCTCTAGATGACTTCTTAGAAGCACTCTCCCCTATATATTAATCTCTTTAATAAGTCTCCTCTCGACAAGCTAAGAGATCAGTAAATGTGGTGGTGGTCTTGGTGGCTCCTCCAATCCCTAAGAAACTCATCATTTATGTGACCTTGGCCAACTCTTCCATCTATGTGATTTCATGCCATAGTGATTCAATGGACTTATATTTGAGGTTCATGAAAGCTATAGACCCTACATCTTATAATGCTTTCAGACACACATATCCTACAAGGAGTAATAAACAAAATCTAAATCAACAACCTTTTGTTCCTACATCACAGTTGTTTGTCCCTACTTCTTTGCCACCTTCTCAACCGAGCCTTCCTCTAGCACCCAAACTCCTAATCAAAGCACCAGGTGATTATGATCTCATTGAGAAACTTTGTGTTACTCTAGATAAGGTATTTCTTTGGTACTTGCTTTAGACCACTCTAGTTTATTAAGAGATGCTTCAAGAATCTTTACAAAAGATTCTCTTGCCTACCTCTACTAGGCCCATGGATGTTAATTCATTCTCAGCTCATATTCATGTAGATTTTCCAAATATCACATTTCACCTACAAGAATTCCTACCTCTAGATGTGTAGAAGCAAGCAGAGCCTTTAATGATTATAGTCAATGTTAACAACATCGGTATTAGGTGTATCCTCATTGATATCAGTTCGACACTCAATATTTTAAGAATAGGCCTACTGCCTAAAATTAATATTGACTCATCTTCTTTAGTAGCTTCCTCCTTGTACATTCATCGATTCAATAACAATAGCCACCAAGCTCTAGGTACAATAATACTACCTCTGCATCTAGGCCTCATTACCTTACCCACATTAGTTTATGTGATGCATGGCCCCTTACCATATATCCTCCTCTTAGGCAGACCTTGGATCCATGCTATGGGTGCGGTCACTTCAACTTTACACCATTCCTTAAAGTTCATCACAAATAACTGATTAGTTATTGTTAAAGAGGATCCGGAAGGCATTCACCTCTATGAACTGGCTACCGCCAATTACACTTTGACTATATCTACTCTCAAGAATTGTATTCCATCTTTGACTGCCAATGTTGTGGCATGTTCTTCATTGATACCCTATGCGGAAGTGGTTCCTAGGGTGGGTGTTAGAAATGAAGAACCACCTAAAGTAGAGGACCCTATGTCTTCCCCACCTGATTCTCAAAAAAATTCCTTGGAGATGATAAGGGTTCCTTGAATTTCTCTGATTTCTTCGTTATGGAATATAAGGTGAACCACTCTTGCATAGACCTTCTAGGTTCCCTTAACATAAAGGTGGATGATACTCCCATGGAGGAGGAGAAGTGTGACCCTATTCAGGAGATCACCCCTTCCTATGCTGAGGAGAACAATCCCCCTTGTACAAAGGAGATTAACATTTATGAGCCTAAAAAGGAAGGATGAAGTACCCCCGTAGAAACATTTGACATCCATTGGTTGAATGAAATGCTCTATGTGGACCTACCACCTCTTGAGGTTTTGCAAACTCATTATGGGTTCGGATATGAGCTCACTTATTGGTATGGCTATGGGTAGAAAGGCTTAGGGTGTATCAAGCAAGGGATTTAGGTCCCCATCCAATTCAAGTTGTGACAACGCTATCTAGGTTTGGGATGCCCTGTTGAATAGTCTAAACAAAAGCCTTGGTGGAGTGTTAATATGATCTCAACTAAACCATTGAACCTAGTTCACCTGAAGTTAATAGAGGAAAGGGAGCAAGCCAATAAAATCCCTCTCAATGTATTCTCTTTAGATGAAGCACTAGAGAAATTTCTAGGTGCTTATTTCTTGTTGCCTCTGTATCATCACAAGAAACGATTCCCATACCACTTGCATAGTCAAGCATATTTTGAAGAGTCTATTTTGAGTGTTGAGGAGGAGTACCCTCTATCTATCATCAGTGATGATGCTATTCTATCTCATCCTAATGAATGTAGTTTCCTTGTTAAAGGAGATACTATTGAAATTCCTATGGATCCTAAATCTTCAGAAAGGGTGATCAGGATTGGAAAATTACTCTCTTTGGAAGAAGTAAATGAGCACTCCAATCTCTTACATTCCCATCATGACATATTTGCTTGGACATACAAGGATATACCTAGTATTGATGAATATATAGTGGTCCACAATATTGTCCTATGTCTTGATGCCAAGATAGTTAATCAAAAAATATGAAAGATCAATCCCAGGGTGGCATTAATGGTCAAGAATGAGATAGAGAAACTATTGAAAGTAGGCTTTATTCGTCCTATTGACTATTCCCCTTGGATTTTGAATATAGTTTCCGTTAGTAAACTTGATGGTCATATTCACATATGTATCAACTTTTGAGACCTTAACAAGGCTTCTCTTAAGGATGATTTTCCACTACCTAATATATATATGATTGTTGAATCGACTGTAGGCCATTCTTTACTTTCTTGCATAGATGGATTCTCGGGTTACAACCAAATTTGTATTAACCTAGATGATCAATACAAGATAGCCTTCACCACCCCGTGGGGTACTTTCTGTTATGTGGTCATGCCTTTTGGATTAAAAAATGTGGAAGCTACTTACCAATGGGCGATGACCCTAATATTTCATGATTTCATCCAAAAGATCTTAGAAGAGTATGTTGATGACATATTAGCGAAGTTGATAACTCATCAAGATCATGTGAAGAACCTTTGTTCTATCTTTGAAAGGCTTCAACTCTATAAGATGAGACTAAACCCCCATAAGTGTTTCTTCGACGTTGATGTCAGAAAGCTTCTAGGGTTTATAGTTTCTCATCATAGGATCAAAGTTGACACTAATAAGATTGATTCCATTGTTAACATGCCTCCACTGAGGAATATCATTGAGTTAAAAAGTTTACAAGGGAAGATTTAGGTGATTCATAGATTTATATCTTAGTTGGCTGATCATACCCTACCTTTCACTTGTTCATTAAAAAAGGATGTTGATTTCATATAGGATGAGGAATGTCAAAAATCCTTTGAGTCAATCAAAGGATATTTAGTCAATCCTCTCGTATTGATGTTGGTCATGCAACATAGACCCTTTTTTCTTTACCTTGCTGCATCACCATATGCTTTGGTAGCTCTTCTAGTTCAATATGATGAAACTAGGAAGGAAAGAGTAGTCTACTATATTAGCCACATCTTGGTTGACTATGAAACCCATTATTTCTCCATGGAGAAATAATTCCTTTCTCTCATCTTTGCTAGACAAAAGTTAAGGCACTATCTGCTCCATGTTGAAACACACGTCATAGTAAAAAAAGATCTTTTAAGACATCTATTTTCTATCACTGACATGGTGAGGAGGCTAGTGAAATGGGTTATGTGACTTTCTAAGTTTAGCATGAAGTTCATTACTTAGAAGTCAATAAAGGGTCAAGCGATTGTGGATTAGCTGGTAGATGCTCCCTCATCTTTCTCCTTTCATGGGTTATATTTGTTTCCCAATGAAAAGATCTTTGTAATTAATGATGACCCTAAATGGGAAATTTATTTCGACGGATCAGGGTATCAAACTGGTTCTAGAGCAAGTGTGGTTCTAATATCCCCTAAAGGTAAACTAGTTCCCCTATTCTTTCGACTATATTTTCCTTATACCAATAACATCATTGAGTATGAAGCCCTTATTGCTAGCTTATGTGCCATGAGTGCACTGAAAATAAAACATCTTCGTATTGTAGGTGACTTTGAACTTATAGTGAACCAGATAATGGGAACCTATCAAGCCAAGAAAAGTAAGTTGTCTTGGTATTTGGACCTTGCCTTGTCCTTGCTTAAAAATTTCTCTTCTTTCATAATAGATAGTGTCCCTAGGATATAAAATAGAGATGTTGATGTCATGGCAAGTGCGGCTTCCTTGGCACCCTTTGAAGAAGATATGAAAGAATACCACTTCATGGTCTAGGTCTTGTGAACCCCTGTGGTTCCCAAAAAACCTGAAGCTAAGTCCCCTATGTGTTCCCATGTGAACTATAGAGAATGGTTTTCTAATATCTTTAACTATTTAAAGACTAGGAACTTCCCCAATGATGCAACAAAGAATGATTGTATTCATATAAGAAAGCTCTCAGTTCACTATGTTATCCTATCTACCATCCTTTATAGGAAATCCTATAATGCCTTTCTTCTCAGGTGTCTTACTAAAGCGGAGACACCCCTTGCCCTTAAGGAAGCCCATACAAGCTCTGTGGGTGGAAAATTTGGTGGTAGATCCTTAGAAAGAAGACTGGTATGCATGGGATACTATTGGAAAATGATGGAACAAGATTCCTTTGACTTTGTTAAAATGTGTCCTCAATGTTAGCAACACAGTCATCTCATTCATGCACTTTCCCAAGAGTTACAAAATCAAACTTACCCTTGGCCATTCGCTAAAGGGGGGTTGGATATTATTGGAAATATATCACCTCCTTCTTCTAAGGGACATACCTTTATCATTATCACTATGGATTACTTCACGAATTGGGTCAATGCTATCCCACTCCGATCCACAAACACTGAAGCTATCTATAGTTTCCTTATGAACAACATCATTTCTTGATATGAATTTCTTGCTACACTTGTTTTTGACAATGGTACACCATTTAAGAATAAGGAAGTGAAGAAGATCCTTGAGAAATTCCATATTCAGCATAGGTTTTACACACTGTATTGTCCATAGTCTAATGGACAAGTGGAAGTGTCTAACAAAACTCTTTAGCTTATTCTTCATAAGATAGTTAATAAAAATGGTAAATATTGGCACATTCAACTGACATATGCTTTATGGTCCTATCGCACAAGTGTTCGTACAGCTACAGGAACAACACCCTACAACCTCGCGCATGGTGCCAAAGCTATCATGCCTTTGGAGTTGGAGAATTTGTCTCTATGAGTTTCCCTTAAGGGGCTAATTGATAATGGGACCTATCGAGTTAACCATTTGTATCAACTATAGATGCTCAATGAGCATCATTTACGGGGCCTCAAGCATCTTAAAGCTTATCAACGGTGGTTATCTAGACAATACAATCAAAGTGTGCTCCCTAGAACCTTTAAACTAGGAGATCTGGTTCTCTATGAAAACCAAAGAAATGTAAATGCGCTACCTGATCAGAGAGGAAAATTTAGTCCTAATTGGTTAAACCCTTATATTGTAATCTCCGTATATGGTTTAGGTTCCTATGGATTATTGTCTATGGATATAACACCTTTAAAAGAGCTTGTTAATGTGATGCATCTTCATCGATACTATGCGTAGTGTTCTATGTGTCATCTATGTGGTGTTCTCTCTATAGAAGGGTAGTAGCACTACATATGTTGACATTATTCATTAGCACATTATGAATTTTTTTGTGTTATGAATGACCACGTGCATGTGTGTGTGTGTGTGTGTGTGTGTTCATTAGATCATCATAGTATTTAATTAGCATACAACTATGTGTGTTTATTAAATCATATTAGCATCTAATATAATCATACATCCACATGATAATATAACATTCATAGCATAAACATATGTGAAAAAATAAATTACACGTCCAAATGAATAATGAAATGACATAAGAATTGATGTATCCATATATATATATGCAAAATGTATGTATCAAATGTCATATACATGTATTGGGTCATTACTATAAAAAAAATGAGTGGTTGTTGAATATATGTCTATACAAAATATCTACAAGTATATATGAATGTATATGTCTCTCGCTACAAAAATGATTTACACAAAACTAATGATGAGTCTCTAATAACTGTAGTGCATGGCTCCTAGAGCCCTCTGGCTCTGGTAGATACTTTGGAAGCCATGGGAGGGGATGAACGGTTGTCATGGAGTGTGAGCAGTGTGAGTGTGATACAGACATGGCTTCCTGCATCCCCTTGATCCCCCCCATAGAGAAGATATCATCAGCTTTGCCTCCCGCAACTGGTCACACAGTCGTTGAACATCTGTCACGATCATAGCCAATGGTTGCTTGCTAAGGTCATCAAGAAAACTTTGGAGGGCATCACACGCTTGCTCGGTGGCATCATCCCTCCTTAGTGTCATGTATCGCTTGGGGAGCATCATCTATAGCTCCCCCGACAGCTAGTTGCACTGCCCTTGGATGGTCATCAACTTTGTAATGAGCTGGACAATCTCCACACCCCACTCCTCATAAGCAGTCCTCAAATGTGTTACTGGCTTCAAGCTGGGGACATGACATCCCACAAATGCTGGTTGGTATGCCTCAAGAACTAATCCATGAATTGGCACAATAGGGGCAACCTCTGAAATACAATGAGCTATGAGCCTAGTCCATCCTTGTGCATCCTTTGTAACCACAAAGAAAGAAGAAGGTATCAATATAAAATGGCATATAGAGATACATATATCATAAATAAAAAAATTGAAAATTCAAAAACATAAAATTACATATACCTGGGTCCCCTGGCTTCCATGTTGGGTCAGGGTGAGGATTGGTGCTAGGACCTGCACCACTGGTGAAGGAACACTTATTTGATCACATGCCTCCATGAGGCCATATTGAGTTTAGTGTTCCTTTTTTATGTCTTAATGTTGTAATAAGGCCCAAGAGGCCACATTGGTTGTGTTATAGGTCCTAGGATGTTGTTCATTTCTCATATATTGTAGAATTTGGAAGTTGTCAAATCATGTCATATTACAAAATGCAATGTATGGTAGTTGAAAAGTGCAAAAAATAAGTAATTGAAAAAACAAGTGATTAGAAATAGGTTAGAATCAGTTGTGGCCAGTTTATTTGAGTTAGTTTTGGATTGAAAATCATAAATAAGCCCCTCATAGGTCGAGGTAGGGGAGAGAACTTGATTTGTAATGAAAAAAGAGCAATGGAATTTTTTTTTCATTAGAAAACATTGTAAAAACATGGTTATTCTCTCTTGCACAACAAAGTATAGACTGATACTAAAGTGGTTGTCATTGGAAAAGTTGTTATTGATTTTCTAGATCCTTTTGCACTTGGTTTTCTTTTATTTCATGAAGAAATAAAGAAGTTATGCTAATTTTTGTAAAAACAATTAGAAACCATCATGAGGGTAAATAGTAGGTGAAGGAAATTGTGTTTCTCTCAATAAATATGGTGGAAACTCATAATATTTGGTGAAATTGTTCCTTTTTATATCCTCCTTCCTGTTTCAAAGGTTTTATATTTGAAATTTACTGTTAAAGTGTGAAGAGAACAAAAGTTGATTGCAAATTTTGTACATGATAGACTAACAAAGATTTAAGAGAATTTGATCTAGGGTTTGCAAGAACATGCATAGGAATGGGAATTTGATGGATGAATAAGCTTTAACAAGTCAAAAATCATGTGTTCCCATTGGTGGTAAGGTAAATTAAAGGTTGGAGGCTATATATCTAATAACCCCTACTTGGATGAAGGCCTAATTCACCCTGTTTTGGGCGCAGACAGTCTAATTTCTACATTCTTTCCCAAAATAACAAATGGAAACCTTTTGATATGTTTTAAGGAATGAAAGGAAGTATTCAAAAATCTAATTATAGTCTTGTATGGAGCTTGCACTGAAAGTTATTTCTAACAATCCTAAAAGGAATGCTATAAGGGATTGGATAATCAATGAAGGTTTGTGCACCAAATCCAAGAATCTAAGTTCTTGGGGCCTTCGATGAGTTTGTTTATGTTGAGTTAACCTAGCGAAGTTTTCTTAGGTCTAGAGATGGTGTTTTATGACTTGAAGTCTAAAGTTTGTGTTTGTAAGTGAAAGGGTCATCATTATGCATTGTAGGACAGTCATAATAAAATGAATCAGTGAAAGGGGTAGGCTTGGTAAAGAGTTTATTCTTGTTAACTTAACTCAATGGAAGGTGTCCAAAGTGTGGAATCAATGATTTATGTAATAGGAAGTAAATTTTGAGGTTTGGTGGGTTGTGAGTTCCATAATTGTATGTTGGGGATAGTTGGTAAGAAGTGGTCTAAAACAGATGTTTTAAGGGACTCTAATTAGCTTGTGATGTTGATGTTTTGTTGGCTTATGTGCCTTGAGGAGTGAATAAGTGAATGAAAATTGAATAAAAAATAAGAATTATTGTAATTTTGTCTAATGAGACTAAGATGTGTTGTTGAATCCTCCTAGCTCCGCATCAGCTGCTAACATTTGTGGCTGCTCTTGGAGCCACTAGCACTGCAACTGTAGTAGAAGATGGTGTTGCTAAAGAGACAGGGGTAGTTGGTAGGGGATCTGACCTCCTCCATTTCCTTAGCCTCGGTGGTGCTACCTCCTCCTCTTGTGGTTCCTCCTCCTCCCCGGCCTGCTATCAACCTCTCCTTCTGTCTTGTGGCAACTAGGGTGGCAAGTCCCCCTATGGACTAGGGTCCCCTCTTGGGGAACCCTCTCCAAACACGGGAGCTGGACAATGCTGCTCCCACCATCATGTAAAATCAACCACTACCCCAACATTTTCTACCGTTGATATAGGCATCAAATCATGGTCGAGCTCATGATCATTTGAGGGGACAATATCTATAATAGTGGGGTGAAAGAAATCCCCAACCCTCACCACACTCCTACAAGCCCTAGTGTATGTGGGAACGTCCGTTGGTATGGTCTGTGGTCATCCATGTTGTAGCATGACCTGACTCCAGTAATAAGGTACTATGACAAAATCCCTCCATACAATCAAAAAATGATCTCGCTATAGGTTCCTCAAGAACTTGCTATCATCCACCCACCTAAAAAATTAGTAGGGTCTCCATCGGACCCAATTCGCAATGAGAGTGTCAAACGGTAAATGCAAAAACTATAGATATCTAAATCTCCACTGGCCCATTATATCATACCAATGGGCCATGGGAATCTGATATGACCATCATTAGGGAAACCGATTGGCTGGGTGCACATGATGTGGGAAAAGGCCCACACCTACAAAAGAGTGCACGTTGTGTAGCTAAAGTACTCATAGTGTATGTACCGGCCTAGCTCCTAGTAGAGGTGTGCTAGCATGTTATGCCCTCAAGAAAAAATGGTCCTATGCTCCACCATCTCCCTAATAGTGTGCATGAGGCCCTCGTGTAGGTGCAAGCCTCACTCATCAATTGTGATCTGAAAAGCAATGGTCACGACCATAACTTGATGGATCAATGGTGTAGTGGTCCTTGCATGGTCATACCAATGTGTATAGATATGATTTTTGTCATCACCACCATCCATCCTCCCTTTACAGTAGCAAATGCTAACCGATCCTATGTTGATTGTGTATCATCAAGAGCCACCTACCATCTGCGGATGGGTAGCCCAAGGATCTGATAGACATCCTCAAGAGTAATGGTCATCTCTCCACATGGTAGTTGGAAATATGACGTAGCAGCATCCCACCACTCCATAACGGTCATCAACATCCACTCATGATAAGTCATCTCTGGCATGGTGAATATGTTCCAAAGACTAACTTGCTCTAAGAGTGTGACCTCATTGTCTGCTAGGCGGTCCCTCTACTCATGAACGAGCTGAAATGCTCACCCTCCTGCATTCTCTCAAATCTTTGGGTACTCTTCCAAAAATTAAGAAAATTTTAAGTTAGAACATCAACATTTTGCATCAAAAAAAAGAAAAATACATAAGACTTGTGCATGACATGCAGACGTCTACATGTCACACATATGTTTCCTGACCTCCCTAATTGCCTCGAACATGATGAAAGTGCATATATAAGACTACAACACTCATTGAAGATGATACCACAAATTTTGGATGAGGGAATAGAAAAAAGATGCCTACACACCTCGCTGATGGGAAAATTCTAAAAAATACATGAAAAATCACAAAAAATGAGAGTTTGTCGCCTACCTAGTCCACCTCAACACCCTCAGTGATATCCCGACGTAGATGCTCCAACCTTGGCTCCTTGTACTCTTTCCAGCTCAAAATTTAGCTGAACTTTCCCTCACAAAAGCCAACAATTTACTCATAGTGAATAGTGAAAATGACCCTTCTAGGGGACCACCTAGGTATATATAGGCCCCCCAAGGCCCATTTTTCCTAGAGCTTGTGGCTTCCTGATTTCTCTTGAATTTTCCCCACCAGGCTGGGGGAAAACTTAGGAGGATACATAAGGTAATATCTTGGTCATATTTTTCTTCTAAATCGATGACTTTTGTCTTGATCATTCCTCTCTCTGTGGTAGCTTTCTTTTGATTTGCGAGGCTGATTTAAAATTTGAGTTTTGCAAGTTAAAACCATGGACAATTTTTTGACCATTCTAATACTATTTATTGAGCTCAGATGTTTGGGGCACCTTCAGTTCTAGTTAGCTCAGTTGAGTAGCCACTATGGTCTCTCTCTATTAGGATGCATATCTATAAAATTCAAAATTTTAGATAATTTTTTTCTTGTTCTACATTAGTGAGGCTGAATTTTTTCAAAATCGAGCCCACTAAAGTGGGGGAAAACTGTAATTTCATAGAACTGCACCTAGGGGAAATTCCACATTGTGACATTTATGCCTAGAATTTATGATGACTTGAGATATTAATGACAAAATCCCATGGGTCAAAATTTTATGATTCTGACTTAATGTGGACAAGTGGTGGAGCAACAAAAGCCTAGCAATGCATTTTCTTAGAATATAGGCTCTAGATGAATGCGTGGTGCGTAGACGTCTACATGGCACACTAGCTTCCTATCGATTTCCCAAGTTCAAAACATGAAATCTGGAAGGTTAACCCTTGAGACATGTGTCTTGGCAGTTACACTCTGAAATTAACAGCTCTTTGCTGCCCTTGCAAGCATTAAAACCTCTCTTTTGCCTCTCATTTGAAGGTTGGAAGACATCACACTAGCTCTCTCTCCACTTTCTCCAACTTTGAGATCTCCTCATCTTTGATAGTAGTGCACTCATAGGTGAAGCCATGCCAGATTGAGGTCCTCCCAAGAGTAGTATCAACTCTCAAGCAAGCACTCGGTGGTGTGTCTACATGCTCTAGAGAGGGCCTCGGCATACTCATTTGTTTACTATTTCATGGTGTAAGTTCTACTCCTAAGTGGGTATTTCTTTCACCACACTTATTATGGTGCAGGTTCTACTCCTGAGAAGGTATTGCTTCAACCACATGCTTTTTTTACTTCTTTAGCATTGCTTTCCAACTTGGCTTTCTGTGGAGGTGGGAACACCAAAGTGGGGTCTAACTGAGGTAGGCCCCTATACATCCACTGAACAACTTTCTCCTTGGTATTTTGTATGTATGTCACAGAAAGGAGCTTGGAGTGAAGATTCGAACGTCTTGAGAAAGGTAAGTTTTCCCCAAGCATCCTTGTATTCTTTTTTAGTTTTTGGTTTCTCGGCTAGCTAGATAGTCCAGTACAGACTACTCCTAAGCTTGGAAGTAGGATTTGTTTCTATCCACTAAGTTGATGATTTCTCTATTTCTCAAGATGCTAGCACATCTTTTAGATGGCAATGTATCATGCTGGTGTCCTAGAACTACACTAACATATTTTGGCTAAGAAATCCCTCTTCTGAGATAGAAATCCTTTGGTTCGATTCCCTTAGGATCTCTGATAATTTTTCCCAAAGCATAACTAATTTTTAGTTCTTTACTATTTTGTTAATCTATTATTTTGAGGTGTATAAGGGAAGTTCATTCCCTAGTGATCTCTTGAGAAAGAAGAGACTTGTGTGCAACAAATCCATCTTATATCACAACTAGCCAAAAGAGGCAATGACAAGTGACATATAAGGACAAGGCTACTTAACCCCTTGCCCCCACTGAATGCAGGACAAAGGTGAGCTGAAATGATGATGAAATGTAGGTGAGAGTGAATATTGATATCAATTAGAGGAATTAGGTGCCCCCATAGAAGGAAAAATACCAAACTCCTAAAAACTTTTAGATTTTATGACTCAAAGGCTTACATTCATTAGTGGAATGACCATGAACTCTATGATAGGGGCAAAATGAAGTCTCGTAAGAGGATTTCTTTCAAGTTCTGGGAGGGAGGGTGATCATGTGATCTTGGAGGAGTCTCGACAAGATACCCTCTTGATCAATGGTAGAAGTTGGTCTTGTGGTTTGTGTCAAAGATACATCTTGGTTAGTATTAGATGTCATACTTACGCAAGTTTCTCTAGATTGTGAGATATTATTCTTACTCTGACAGGAGGAGGGAAAATCTATCGAATGCAAATCATGTGTGTCGTGTGAGATGACATTGACAATAAGTGAAGGTGTAGCTAATTGTTTTATGTTTTGTAAAGGATGATTTTCAAGACCACTATTGTCGATGAGCTCAAGATGGATGACTGTTAAGGATGATTTAGGAGTATGTTGTGTGAGATTGTTGATATTGAGCGAAGGCTTGGTGATTTCTATCAAAGGACAATAATGAAGACCATAAGTTTTTTGTTATGTGATAGGGTCTATAGGGTCATGGATACCTTGTTCGTTAGCACCACATCCTTTTCCACTGCATCTAAGTTGTTTCATAAGCTCATAACCTCATCCATAAAGTTGTTTTATTGCTTTGGAAGTTGGTGCTTGTTTTTTATTAAGTGCTTCAAAGTTTGTTGTGTAATTTACTTGTTTTTCTAAAGTGGTTGAGGTGGGTGCATTCAAAGGATTGTCTACTTTTTCTTTTTTCCTATTTGAATATTTGGAAATTATCTTGTACTCCCCCATGAATTCATGTTAAAAATCCAAGGAACCACAATTATCTTCTAATAGTTGTGTGACTAGTTTAATATGTTATTCTTTGTTGTTCTGTTGTATAGTTTCCACTGGTGTAGTTGATGTTGATGTGTTTAAGGAATTTGATTTACTTTTCTCAAGTTGTAAGACACTATCAGGTTCAAGGTCAGCGTCAAGTGTGTGGAATATGTTGTTGTAGATGTATTTCATTTTGCAATGAAGAGTGGAAGGAACACATTTCATTACATGAATCCACTATCTACCTAAGATAAGATTTCATGAAAGTTCATAAGGCATAACATGGATTGGTGTATTCAAGGTGGCCACTCCAACGGTAAGAGGTATAATGATCACCCCTAGTGGTTTCTTGTCAACATTTTCAAATCCCTTAATAGATAAAGAATCAGGTCGAATGGTTGATTGATTAATGCCAAGCCTATCCAAAAGGGTCACACTACACACATTAAGGGTGGAACCAATATCTACAAGAGTTCTCTTTATCCCTTTTTTTTTGTACAATTGTGCTATGATCATGAAAGCTTCATTTTGTTTTTGCACATCCAAATAGGGGAGTTCACTTTGATGGAAAATAATGTCAACGTGTAGTTCTTGAATCATGGCTGCTATATCAGTTGGTGTCACATTAGAAGGGACATGAACTTTTTGTGAGGCTATTTGGATCATGTTGTGATAGTGAGGGGAGGCTTGAATAAGGTCCTATAATGATATCTTAGCAGGAGTATTCTTAAGTTGCTTAACAAGATCATACTCCTTGCTACTTGGAAAGAAAGGGTTAGGTGGGATAGGATTAGTCAATGGTAATGGAGTTGGGGTTCATTGTGGTGGTTGTGGATTGTTTCAAGTGTTATATGTATGAGCAATGGTATTATGACTCAGTTGTTGTGAAACATTATTCTGAGGAGGGTAAAGGATAAGTTCGGGTTTATTTTGAGTTTGTTATTTGTGTGATGGTGGGTAGAGAATTAGAGGGTTGTTAGGATGTCCGACGGGGTATGTATTAGGTCCATTGATCAAGGGGGATCTAATGGACACGTGTGCATTCATAACCTTAGTAGTCTTGGTTTGATGTATCTCTAATAAAGGGAAATCGAGAATCACCGTTTTATCTAAGGAAGACACATTATTATTGTTTCCTTTTTCTAACATCATGATATTCTCCCTAGAAGGAGATTTTTTAGGAGAACAACAAGCCACCTATTCGTGACAAGTAAGGCTCGGTTCTTCCAAAATGACTTCTTCACCAATTGGGGAATGATCAATGATGGGATTATCAAGAGGTGGATGATTAGGAAAAGGTGTTAATTGAGTGTCCATTGTCTTTAAGGTTTCATTCTTTTGTTCCATATTATCTACCCTACAAAGAGAGCCTGTAATATGTTCATCCAAGGGTAAAGTGGCTTCATCACAAGTGGGGGAGGAATCAAGAAAAGGACCACTATGGTTATCAAATAGATTATCCAAAATAGGAGGAGCATTAGGAAAGGGAGGATCAAGGGTTTCATGATTCCTAATAGCAATGTCTTCTAACACCAACCTATCCTCTTTACATCTAGGAGGGATATTATGACATGAACAAGGTCGATTTTCATGGTTATGGAAACTAGGTAAGGTGATATTTAGAAATGTGTCTATGTTCTCATGTTCTTGGTGTCTAACATCTTCCAAAAGGGAATAAGGAGATGGACAATAAAGACACTCAAGACTTGTAACTTCCTTCACCAAGATACCTTCATCACTAATAGGAGAGGTATCAGGAGAAGAAAAAGTATGTGTGTTATGATTGTCTACACTCCCATTCACACCAATGTGTAATGTAATGATTTGGTCAAAGCTATGAATAACATGTTCCTCATTGTTGTAATAAAAAATAAACTCATAAGAGGGGATATTGTGCCTATAAAATCCATGTTTAACCAAATCAAAGAAACATATTGTGAAAAAGAACATGCTATACAGAAGTAAATAAAGTGCAATGCAATGATTTATATGTAATTTTCAGATGTAGAACAAAGTAAGTTGTTGATTACAGTATGCAATAATCTGAAAAATGAAATGTTGGAGATGTAAATGTGAAATTAATCAATGCATGAAAGGATCGAATTTATGCTAGATCTAATGAAATCCATCTTACAAAAACTCATCTAACTGATATAGATAGGTAATGGCACCAAACAAAACCTAAAAATTAGCATTTTCAATTCCATAAAGGGCAGTTTCAAGGGTGAAAAGGGACAAATTCGCCCAAGGTGGTGAATGAGTCCCAGTATGGAATTTTTTTAGAATTTTAAGAAATTATTTGACTGAGTTTGATATTTCTGAGTGTTATAATGCAGACGTAATTGAAAAATGTAGAATTTCAGAAAATTTAAATGAATTTAGAGGCCAAAAATGCAACCTAAATGCACTTTTTATGAATGTAAAATTTGAAACCTAGCATGCCAATTAACTAATGTAAACCCCAATGCAAATTGAATGCAAGGCTAGATCTAGGATGAAGGACTCCAAATAAGAAAAGAGAAGTATTCAAAAAGTAGATTCACCAAAATCAATCAAATTTTTTAAGGTGGTGGAATTCTATGACTCTCTTTTCCTCAATTAGGGTCTTTTACCTAATGGAAAGAGATAGATCCCACACCCAAAATCTAGTTGGTTCACTCAATATAAGATATGTATGAAGAAATTATAACTAAATTCAATGATCTAGATGTAGGTAATTGATAAAATTGATTGATTAAGAGTGTAAAACTATTGAAATTAAACTTGTTTGAAAACACATTGTGATATGCAAAAATGAACTAGAAATGAATACAAATTGCAACATAAATGGATGAAACTTGAAGTGTGCACCTAAGATATTGATGAAGACTGGAAATGGCTTTTGTAATGTTTCTGATCCTAAATTTTAGTCTTGGTGGTACTCATTCGCCATTTTAGGCGAAGTAGTCCTAGATCTAAAAAAATGAACAAAAGCCTGTTTTAGACAAATGGGTATCCAAAAATGCAGAAAACCAAAGGGAAGCTTGTAAGTGGGACTCATTTTCCACCCATATTGAATGAGTCCACTTTTGAATTTTTGAAAATCCAAAAGTGGAAACTAAATTCCCTGATCTACTCTTCAACTCTTGACAGGTGTTTGCCTCCGAAAGTCTGATTTACAAACCTGTGACTTGCAATGATGGAACCCTAATTTTATTGACTTAAGATCAAATATTGATGGATGAATAATGAATAATGGTTATGATTTATGGTTTAGAGAGTTGATTTTATAGGAAATTCACCTTATTAGCCCGTAAATTGGATCCCTAAGGCCAACATGTAAAAATAATAAACTTAAATTCTAAAATTTCCCACTCAAAAGTAAAAAACTCTTCCAAATGGGACTCATTCACCACCTTGGGTGAATCAATCCCACCTAGCAAGGACTCATTGACCACAAGTGGCAAATTAGTTCCAGTGGGGCCCATTTGACAGCCAGGTTCTTAGGAGGGAAGAAAATAAGGTTTATATGATGTCTATGTTAGTTATTTCATTAAATATTTCCTCGAGATGGACAATATGGGGTAATAGGAGCCTATTAATGATGATGTAAAGGTCAATTAGTTCTTGGGACATAAAATACAATGTGAAAGTGTGATTAAATACACATTACAACAATAAAATTAGGTCCACATAGCATAGAAAGGCACAACATCCAATGTGAATGTGTAAGACACATTAAAGCACTAGATCAAAGTTAAGTTTATTTTACAAGCCTTCTAGATTGATGTGAAGATGGAGTTAAATACATTTTATAATGTTGAATTAGGGGGAAATGGGTTTATTGATTCTAGAAAAGTGTGAAAGTATTTTACAACACTTTACAACACCTTTACAAGACATCGTTAAATGATTTTGAAAGGGTCCAAGACCTAGTGTGGATTTGAAAAACACCTCACAACATTAGATCAAGGTGAAATTAAGTCCAATTTATCATCAATTATTCCCAAATCAAGCAAGTTTCCTTTTTTCTATGGTACACATGGATATGCGGATTCTAATTGGGTAGGTTACATTGATAGTAGAGGATCCGCCAATGGTTATGTGTTTGTGATGTTTGGTGGTGAGCCAACACTATCAGTTTGATGAGAAAGTAATAGGTTGTAATCACTTTGCCTATGCTATGCCCTTAATATTATTGTACATCAGGTTATGAATAGTCAGCTTGTGGCTATCTTAACTCCCTATTAAGTCATATTATCATTAGTATATTGTTATTTAGTTGTTTAGGTCACCCTAAGTCTTATATAGGTGTGTCTAAGTCGGCCTAGGTGATATCCTTGGCATAAATAGGTATATATAGGAGGTTGTGAGTCTTATTTCATCATCAAGTTGTGAAGTGTGTTCTCATTAGAGATATTTGGAGGTTTTCCCCCTCGAAGTGGCTTGTTATTCTCAGTTATTATCAAGTAATTGCAGCATATTTCATATCATATCCTTCTATTGTGCAAGTTATTTCATAACAAGTGGTATCAGAGCATGATCTTTGCACCATAGAGGCAAGGTTTTTCTCAATTTTGGAGGTGATTTTGGGAAGAGCATATCTTTCAGATTTTGGTGAATTTTTTTCTGATTTTTAAAGGGTTTTTGAAGAACATTTTGAAGAAGCTACAGTCCATATTTCAAAAGAATTGGAGTATTGAATTATTGTAGAATTAAGGTTTCTACACTATTTTTTTTTGGAATCTACATATCTCACACATATTGTTGAATTGGAGTCTAATTTTTATTGGGTTTTTGAAGACATACTAAAGGAGATTATAGTAAAAATTTGAGAGAATTTAAGTTTCATTTGTGTTATTTATTTCAATATTAGTGGTTTCCATCATGACAGGGCCTGCAACAAGGGGTAAAAAGAATGTTGTCACTCCAGGGAAGACTCCTGATAAGGATGGTGAAACAATCAAGGATATTACTCATAATGCAGAAATAAATAAGGTCAAGGAAGAAATTTCCTCAATTAAGATGGATATGTGTGACCTAAGAGGAGATATGTCGGACATGCGAAACATGTTAAGTACCTACATAGCTGAATCAAGAAAGGAATTCTCAAGTGGCCAAGGTGAAAATTCTAGGTCAGCTACTACTAACACAAGCTTTAGTACTCCTATGGGATCTAGGAATTTATTTCCAAAGGTGGATATGCGCAAGTTCGATGGTAAGGATCCTCTAACATGGATAAACCAAATGGAGATTTTTTTTGAAGTACACCAAATCCCAAATGGACAAAAGGTCATGATGGCTTCCTTATATTTAGAACCAAATCAATTCATTTGGTATCGTTGGCTTTGCACTCATTGAGGTAAAAAGGGGCTCACCGTCTCATGGTCAATTTTTACAGAGGAACTCCAAGCACTATATAGCAATAGCATCACAGACAACTTTTTCAGCCAGCTAGCTAAACTTCAACAAATAGGATCAGTTAAGGATTATATTCAGTAATTCCAAAATCTATCCTTAATGGTGGATTCAATTACAAAGTAAAACTTGAATGACTTATTCTTGGGGTGTCTCAAGGATCACATTCAACATGAGGTACGCATGTTTAGCCCTAGTTCCATAAATGAGTCTTTTATCTTAGCACGCAGGGTAGAGGAGAAATATTTGATTCCTAAGAAGCAAGGGGCTAATGTGACAAGAGAGAAAGGATATTCAACACAACCTACTAAGTTGACTCCACAAAAAATTGAGGAGAAAAGAGAAAAAGGCTTGTGTTTCAATTGTGATAGCAAATACAGTCAAGGACATAAATGTAGTGAAAAGAAATTATTTTATATTGAAGGTCCCAATGAGGAAGAAGAGGAGGAACCCATATTAGAAGATGAAAGGGAGTCAAATGAGGAATCACATGATTCTCAACCAATCATTTCTTGTCATGCACTCTCAGGTTTCAGTGCTCCACAAAATCTCAAGGTGTTGGGGTTCCTAAAGAAGCAGAAGGTAACAGTGTTGATCGACTCAAGTAGTACTCATAATTTCATCAACAAAAAGTTAGCTAGTCGTCTAAATTGTTTCATATATCCAGCTACATAGTTTCAAGTTTTGATTGCAGATGGTGGTACAGTTAGTTGTTCAGGGAAGTGTCATAGCATTAAATTATCCATGGGAGATTATCATCTTGATACCCCAATGTATGTGATATCCATGGGTGCAGTAGATATTGTTTTGGGAGTACAATGGCTTACTACATTAGGAACAATTGAGATGAACTTCCAAGAACTATTCATGAGATTTCAATCCAAAGGAAGGCTAGTAGAGCTAAGGGGGTTGAAGGAAAAATCTCCACAAATGGTAAGCTCTCATCAAATGCAAAAGTTGCTTAAGAAAGGAGTGGATGGATTTGTGGCCCAACTATGTTCATTAGAAGTCTCTCAATCTATTACTCCTACTCATCCAGATTTGCAAGCTATAATTGATCGTCACTTAGTTGTTCTTGGAGATATGCCTAAAGGACTTCCTCCTAAGAGGGATCATGATCATGCCATCTAGTTAGTCCCAGGGAGCCAACCACCGAACATCAGGCCTTACAGGTATCCACACATACAAAAGAGTGAGATAGAAAAAATTGTTGAAGAGATGCTAGAGGGGAATCATTAGGCATAGCCAAAGTGCTTACTCCTCACGGTGGTGATAGTGCGTAAGAAGGATGATACTTGGCATGTGTCCAGATTATAGAGTGCTCAACATGTACACCATTAAAGATAAGTTTCCAATTCCAGTCATTGATGATTTGCTAGATGAATTAAATGGAGCTATGTTTTTTACCAAGTTAGATCTTAGATCTGGTTATCACCAAATTCAGATTAAGGAGGAATATATTTGTAAGATAGCATTTTGGACTCATGAGGGTCATTATGAATTTTTGGTGATGCCATTTGGTCTTACTAGTGCACCATCTACATTCCAAAGTTTGATGAATTCCATTTTTAAGAAGTTCTTGAGAAAGTTTGTGTTAGTATTCTTTGATGATATATTGATTTACAACAAGACTTGGGAAGAACATTTACAACATGTGGACCAAGCATTACAAATACTTGAAGATCATAAACTCTATGCTAAGCCATCCAAGTGTGATTTTGGTCTTATAGAGGTGGAGTATTTTGGACACATAGTTTCACATGAAGGAGTAAAGGTGGACCCTAACAAAATTAAGGCTATCATGGAATGGCCTATTCCAAAAACCATTAAGAAACTGAGAGGATTCTTTGGATTGACAGGGTACTATAGAAGATTTGTGAAGAATTATGGTAGTATAGCAGCACCTCTCACCACTCTATTGAAGAAGGATTCTTTTCATTGGAACGAGTCTGCCAATACAACATTTGAGAGATTGAAGGAGGCTATGTGTACAACTGGTACTTTCCACTCCTGACTTCACCAAGGAATTCATTGTGGAATGTGATGCTTCTAGAAATGGGATAGGAGCAGTGCTCATGCAAGAAGTTTGACCAATTGCTTTTGAGAGTCATCAATTAAAAGGTAAGAATCTACTAAAACCTATTTATGAGAAGGAAATGCTAGCAATACTCCATGCAGTGAAACAATGGCGGCCTTATCTATTGGGTAGAAATTTCAAGGTTAAGACAGATCATGATAGCCTAAAATATTTTTTGGAACAATGACTATCTTCTGAAGAGCAACAAAAATGGGTCACTAAGATGTTAGGATATGACTTTGAGATTGTATATAA
The DNA here is from genome assembly GCA_007258455.2 of Sequoia sempervirens. Taxonomy (NCBI): domain Eukaryota; kingdom Viridiplantae; phylum Streptophyta; class Pinopsida; order Cupressales; family Cupressaceae; genus Sequoia; species Sequoia sempervirens. Next base: position 9,701,051 of record VDFB02000002.1, read on the forward strand.
GAAAGGGAAAGAAAATATTGTCGCAGATGCACTATCAAGGAAGGATGAGAAAGATGAAGCCTTATTGTGTGCCCTTTCAATATTACAAGCAAATTGGGTGGAGGAAGCCAAAGCGAGTGGCAAAGCGATGTTGCGACAAGTAATCTCATCGAAATTAAAAAGTGATCCTAGTAGTTCAAATAAGTTTTGTTGGAAGGGAGATACTCTTTGGTATAAAGAGCATTTGTATCTCTACAAGAATTCCAACCTTAAAATCAATATTCTCACAGAGTTGCATGAGTCTCCAGTGGGTGGTCATTCAGGATTTTTGAAGACATATCATCGAGTCAAGCAAGATTTCTTTTGGGAAGGGCTAAAGGGTGATGTTCAAAAATTTGTGGCTGAAAGTTTGGTGTGTCAAAGGCATAAAGGGGAGACAATTAAGACACCAGGTCTCTTGCAACCCTTATCTATTCCTAGCCAGTTGGGAAGAGATATCCCATGGACATCATAGGGCTTCCCAAATCTAAAGGTCATAATGTCATCATGGTGGTAGTTGATCGGCTCACTAAATATGCACATTTCATTGGATTAGCACATCCTTTTATAGCAAGTGCAGTGGCTAAAGCTTTTTTGGAGAATATCCAAAAGCTACATGGTACACCTAAAGTTATTGTTAGTGATCGTGATCCTATCTTCACTAGTCACTTTTGGAAAGATTTATTCTCATGTTTGGGTACTCAATTGGCTCTTAGCTCTTCATACCACCCTCAATCAGATAGGCAAACAAAGTTTGTTAATAAGTGTTTGAAGGATATCTACGTTGTTTCACTTCAGAGAAATAATCCCAAGGTAGATTGGCTACCACTTGGAATGGTGGTATAACACTTCTTTTCATAGCTCATAAAAAATGTCTCCATTTTTGGCACTTTATGGATATCATCCTCCTTCCATCACATCATCAATTAAGGTGTCCCCAAGAGTTCAGGCAGTAGAAGACCACTTGCTTCATCAACAAAAATTACTTTCAGGACTCAAGGAGATTTTAGCCATGGCACAAAATCGAATGAAACAACAGGAAGACCAACATCATAGTGAAAGAAGTTTTGAAGTTGGGGATTGGGTCTTCTTGCGATTGTAGCCTTAGAGCAAATCTCACTAAACTAGCAAAGAAATAATAATAAGTTGTCTCCAAATTATTATGGTCCATACCAAATCATGCAGAAGATCGGTAGTGTTGCCCACAAGCTTGAGTTGCCACCAAAAACAAAGATACATCCAATTTTTCATGTTTCCTATTTGAAGAAGGTAATTGGGCATAATATTCCCACTCAAACAACACTTCCCGAGTTGGATGAAGAAGGGAGAATCATTTTGGAACTAGAGTGCATTCGTCAAACACACACAAAGAAGCTGAGGAATAGAACTATCACTGAGTATCTCATCCAATGGAAGAATTTACCAGTTGAAGATGCCACATGGGAAGATGAGGAGTTCATTCAAAAGTTTCCAAACTTGATTAGAATTGAGGACAATGCTTCTTTAAAGAAGGCATGCTATAATTAATTATTGTACATCGGGCTATGAATAGTCGGCTTGTGGCTATCTTAACTCCTATTAAGTCATATTATCATTAGTATATTTTTATTTAGTTGTTTAGGTCGGCCTAAGTCTTATATAGGTGTGTCTAAGTCGGCCTAGGTGATGTCCTTGGCATAAATAGGTATATATAGGAGGTTGTGAGTCTTATTTCATCATCAAGTTGTGAAGTGTGTTCTCATTAGAGATATTTGGAGGTTTTCCCCCTTGAAGTGGCTTGTTATTCTCAGTTATTATCAAGTAATTGCAACATATTTCATATCATATCCGTCTATTGTGCAAGTTATTTCATAATAGTCTATGATAGAAGCAGAGTACATGGTAGCCACTCATGCTTGTAAAGAAGACATTTATCTTAAGATATTGTGTTCCAATATTGGTTAATATGTAGGAAAAATTACTATGTGTTGTGATAGTCAAAGTGTTATTTGTTTAGAAAAGAACCCTACCTTCCATGTCAAAACAATGGACATTGATGTTAAATATCATTTTGTTCATGATATGGTACAATATGGAAAGGTGAACTTGGAGAAGGTTGAATTTTTTTAAAAAAATTCATGCACTGATGAAGCCAGTGAGCATAAAGAAGTTTCAATGATGTTTTGATTCCATAGGCCTCATGGCCTTGAGTAGTTTATTTCATATGACTCTTGTAGGTCTTTTCCAAGTGGGAGAATGTTGGGATAAGCATGTATCAACCTTAGATTCCTAGAATTTAACTATTTTTATTTGAGAGAAGAATTATAAAAGAAAATCAACCTAATTATGCCAATTTAAACTTGCAATAGTAATACAAGCAATATGAAAGAACAAAAAGTGAAATTTCTATAGATCTGAGAAGGGAAGAGGCATGTGTACCTGTCACCAAAAGGTAATTTAGGGAGGAAAACTAGGACTCATTCACCCATGGTTGAATGGTTCTTTTCTCAGGAATTTTAGAAATCTTTCAGGAGCCTCTAGTCCTATATTTGAAGGAGCCTCTAGTCCTATATTTGAACTTTCATATTCCCTAGGTTTTAGTGTTGGAATGTCAAAAATTTGATCGGTAGATGAGATTCCACGATTTGACAACTTCAATAACTTTTTCAACTTTGGCAACTTTTCCAATCTTACTCTTTAAGAGGTCTTCAATCCTTCTTCAACCTAAGATCTACAAGATAAACACAAGAGGGAAATTTTTTTTTTCTTGGTGAATGGGGGTTTACCTTGGTCAAACCCCATTTTGGTAATGAAACCTTGAAATGAAATGAATAAAGCATGAAAGGAATGAAGAATGAACAAAGCTTTGTTGCAATTCAACAAACCCTTGATCAACCTTGCTAATGGAGATAATGGAAGGTCTACAACTTGCATGAAATGGCTTCAATGGATGTGTATCTTGATGCTTTGAATTTGGATTTGAATGCTTTGACTTGATCTTTGAAACTTACATCATAATGTGAGCTCCAAAAACATGCATGATGCAAGAATAATTTGATATGATGTTTGAGATCTTGAATGTTGTGATAAATCATTGATAATTCTACTCTTGAATACACTTGATCATAAACTCTACTCTTGTGATTAGAATTGAAAATTGCTAGTATTTATTTAGTAAAATAACCTTGTATTTATTAGGTATGTAACCTTAATTTCCCAGAAATTAAACATTACAAGCTGACATCAAAATATGAATTTGGGGACATTAAAATTCTGCCAAAAACATAATTTAAAATTGGGTTCCAAGGCCTAGGGAGGACCCATTCTCCCATGGGAAAATAAAACCTATGTCCCTATTCTTGGCACACATATTGCTCAAGGTAAAGTGTTATGTGTTGGCATGCCTCAAACTATGTGCCCCCTTCCTGGTGTCTCCTCTCTCTCTTTTTTGCTTGCTTTGGTCTGCAACAATCATTTTCTTCTCCTCCAGCTCTCTTTCATCCTGATGATGAATCATGTAGTATGATTCGAAACGTCGATGTGAAAAACCAAAACACAATCAAATCTAGAAATCAATAGCACAATTTGATGGATTGTGGAAACTTGATATCTTTAATTAATTATTGTCAGAATTTCCCTTTGAAAAATGTGATTTATTAGGCTTGTAGATGCATAATAGTGCTTATTAAGGCATAATTAAATTCAATTTAATTAGGAGGGCACAAAAAAAGTGTGAAAATGTAAGGATTAAATTTTACTACACTACATTTAGCCCCCACTTTAGTGAGAGGATGACCTTGAACCAAACTCACACTAAAGTAGACAATCAATAGAGGTTTAATTGTAAAATTGTTGGAAAGATAAGATGAAAATTACCAAGGAGGATGATCAAGCCCCCAAGATCTAAGATCTCATGGAAAGCCAAAAAAGGTAGAAATAGACACATGCCAATGTTAAAATATATGTGCAGTAATGACAAGATACTTCACAAGCACACAATACAAAATACTTAAAGAAGGAAAAGAAAAAAGGGGCTAGATCAAGCCTCGACTATTCATCCAACATGATGTGGATCAAGCCTTAGTTGTTTTTCCAAAAAAATTCACAAGTGAATCACACTATTCACTATGCAAACAAAAATGCACTCACAAGGGCTAGTGTAGTTCGATATACACTAGGTGAGCCCCTAGAAAGGTGGCTAAGTGAGAAAATCATGCTAGGTCTATAAGATTTCACTATACACTGAGAAAGTCATGCCAGGTCTATAGGCTCTCATTGTAATAACCATACCAAAGCTATGCCTCCTGATAACTTTGATAAGGTACCATACAAGGGTATGTACAGGATCATGATGGGCCAAAAAGTGTCGATATTGATGGGTATGTGTAAGGTATGTGGTTGACGACATTTTTTTTACCCAAAATTGATGAAACGAAAAGGGTTTTTAAAGGAGATTCTCAGATTTCTACCAATATAAACTATGCTTTACTTTGAATTTAATAAATAATTATTATTCATTTTCTATTTGAATTATGACTAAATTATTGATTGATAGGCTGATTGGAAAACATCTATAACTTTCAAATGGTATCATGGTTTTTTCAATCTGAAACATACATCACATTCTATGATTTGCATACTATAATATTAAAAAAATGAATTTTATGAAGTTTTGATCAAGTTAAAGTGGTCAGACATACAAGTTTTTATATTTTTAAAAGTTGTAATAAAAAATTCACAATTAATTATTTACTTGGAAATAAATTACAAAAAAATATGCATCACATCGGGACATGATTCCTCTACTTATATCTAAAATATTATAAAAAAAATATTATCATTTTATTGTGGTTAGGGTGGTCAGTAAAACACCTATTTCCTTTTTCCCTAAAATTTAAGTGCTACTACATTGTAATTTCAAATTTTCACCAAATAGATTGTTTTTTTAAAAATAAACCTAGTAGTTTAGAAACTACATTGATTTTTCTATAGATTCTATTGTTACATATTTTTGAAATAATATAGATAACTTATTCAAATTTTTATGTCAAGTTCCCTAACTCTGATTTTTCTATATTTTTTACTACTTAAGGCCATGTTTTTTCCATGATGATCCTGCACATACCCACATTGTAAAATTTGAGCTTCACAAGGTTAGCAAGTTGTGTTATACTATAAACTTATGAAAAAAATGATAATAAGATAAGAAATGTTCAAAGGGATTTTACTTATTTCATGTAAGGTTTCTATTTAGGGAACATTGTGCCTAATGTCTCCAAGAGAGGATAGGTGTAGGATAAAAGATTCACAAATTAGGGAATACAATGTGCAACATTACCCCTAAGAGGAATGAGATATGCAAAGAAAGGTCATGCTCTTGGAGGAGATCAAACCTAATGACACCACCAAGAAGAAGATGCATCACATGAAGTAAGAAGACCTCCCTAAAAACATGAGATATAGTCAAAATGATAATGCCAATGTATGCCCCCACTTTAAAGAAATTTTTAAATACCATGTTGTTAGCAATTAATTTTAAGTAAAAAATGATAAACTATAAACAATAAGACATGATAGCTTACTTGGAAAGCGCTATGTCAAAAATATGTTTCCAAATGAATTTGTATCAAGAAAAGGGGTTTCCCCCAAAATGAAATCCCAAAATAAAACATAAGGGATCCAAGGATTTTGGGTCAGCATGTGTCTTTGCTACAATGGTGTTATAAAGCTTGGAAACATCATTATTCTCCAAATAACTCATGGATAAAGGAAGAATGACACATAGAAAGTGAAAAAGAGAAAATATTTTGGGTCAACATGGAAGAGAACTAAATGTCTTGGCTGATGTAGAGGAGAAATCAAAGCAATCGAAACAACAGGGTAAGTGCCCAAAGATGGTTCCCAAAATGGGGACTTAAGTGCACAACTTTTTCTGAAATGAGGAAATACTGACCTTGGACATGAAATTGAGGATAGTTACACTTAAAATTTTCAGATGGAACAAAAAAAAGGATTGAAGTGCTCTGAGTCTACTTTCTAAACTAATAATTTATTTTGAAAATGGTTGAGATTAAGGGGTTCAAGTGAGGAATGTACACAAATTGGTGCTATTTTTGTCTGAAAAATATAGCATAGCAACTCTTGTACGACCCTTGTATGGTGAACTTTTTTTTTTTAAATTGTTATGGTTAGAAGTTAGCTAATAGTATGTTGTTGATGCATGATTTTTCTAATAATTTTTTAATGAATATTTTATTTTTTACTAATTTTCAAATTGGACACTTCTTGAAAAACATAATTTTTTCCATGCTACCCCTACAAATTTTGGAAACTAATTGATTTTTTTTTTAATTTGTAGAATAGAGTCTATTTTTTAAAAATGTAATTTATTTTAAATTTTAATGAATAGTTAATTTATAATGAAGAAAACTCCAAACACTGCTTTTTTCCAAAAAAGAGACATACAAACAAAATAAATTATGGATGAAAGGCTTAACATTTTTAGAAAGTAAAAAAAATTACATTGTTAGATAGCTAAGAGAGAACCTAACATTACCTAGATGTTCGATTTGTTTGATATTGAGCCATGCGCAATCCTGATGGTGAGCACGAACTCGATTATGTGAAAAATTGTAGAATTTGCAAAAACACATATCTGGTTATTAGGAATTCCCTCCAAGCCTTTATTTTGGTATTCCAAGGAAAATACCAATCCCAGGGCTTGGGGATTGCCAGATCAAGATATAACATGAGTACATTATAATGCGCTCATGTTATATCTTAGTTTTGACATGGCTTTTTTCATTTGTGGGGAGCATGTCTAGCAAGACATAATGCGGGCACGGTATAATTTGCTCATGTTATGTCTTGATTTATGTTAAATGGTACTCTATTGAATGTATGTTTATATATTGGTATGTTTGTATGTACGTGTATGCTTATATGTCATGTATGTATGTATGTATGTATGTATGTATGTATGTATGTATGCCTATATATATGAATGCATGTATATTGTATGTATGCCTATATGTATATAAGATTGTATCTATGCATGTACATGCATGCTTGTATGTATGTCAGATTGTATGTACATATGTATTATGCTTGTATGTATGTATTTATGTATGTCTTTAGAGGGAGGGAGAATTTTAAGAGAGAGAGAGAGAGGGGGGAGGAGAGGGGGTGGAAGTGAGAATTTAAGACAGAGGGAGTGGGAGAGAAGGGGTTGGAGTGAGAGGGTCTTAGCTAGGTAGGGTGAGAGGGATAGAGGGAGGGATAGAGAGAGGGGGGGTGGGAGAGAGATAATTGAAAGAGAGGGAGAGAGATAGGGGGGAGAGAGAGAGATGGAGAGAAAGAGATATTTATGTACAAAGGGTGCCAAAGGGAGAGACTTGATAGATAGGTAGTGAGAGGGAGTGTGAGTGAGAGACCTAAGAGAGGGAGAGGGTGTGGGAAGGATTTACTTGATAGAGGGAGAGAAAGAGGGTGGTGGAGTGAGAGGGACTTATCTAGGTAGGGTGGGAGGGATAGATAGAGGGGAGAGAGAGCAAGAGAGAGAGAGAGTTACCTAGGTAGGTTTCCAAAGGGAGAGACCTAAGAGAGAGAGGGACTGGGAGGGAGAGACATGAGAGAGGGAGAGAGAGGGAGTGGGAGAGAGTTGGAGGGAGATAGAGATAGATAGATAGAGGGAGTAAGAGAGTGTGGTAGGGATAGATTTAACAAGAGGTATGTAAAAAGAGGGAGAGGGTAGATAGAGAAAATTAGAGAGGGTAGGAGAGAGGGAGGGAGGGAGAAGTGAGATGTATAGATAGAGAGAAATCAATCTAGGGGTTGAGGGTATAGGGTTGAGGGATTAGGGTCAATGGTAGAGGGTATTGGGTTGAGGGTATAGGGTAGAAGGTTTAATAGTTTAGGGTTGAAGGGTTTA